>CM051243.1:108295020-108954306 GCA_027917425.1 Gastrophryne carolinensis | reverse complement strand
CGATTGGAATGCCCCACTGTGTGGACACCCTCCCAGATGCCCATAAAAAATCACCTTTCCCCATTCCAGTGGCGCATGCGAGGGCTCTCGTCCATTGGGAGCCACCTGATTTGACGTAATTGTTTACAACGGAGAGCATGTGCGTCTTATGGGTGCTTCCACCCCAGCCATTCTGATAGGCGCGGCCAGGCAGGTGAGTTTTTTGGGCTTCCCTGGGGGTTTCACACAGCAGGGCATCCCACTTTAGGATGCTCTGACGGCATAGAACAAAGCAATAAAGTCAAATTCACAGGTTTGGTTCTGCTTTAAAAACCTTCCCCCAATCCCCGCGGTTTTATTTTTGGCCAGTTTTTACTCACCTTGCCAGGGCATCCATCTTCTGTGTTTTACTAGGCAAATCTCCCAGTTTGGCCAGTAAAACTCACCTCTCCTTGGTCCAATGGTGCATGCGTGGTCTCTTGTCCAATCAGAGCCCATTGCAGTGTTTACATCCTTCAGCAAATGGCTCTGATCAGACGAGAGCCCGCTCAAGCGCTGCTGGAGAGGGGGAAGGTGAGTGTTTACAGGCGCCCTGGGGGTTTCACACAGTGGGGCATCTGGAATTAGGATGCCCCGTGGAAAGCCAGCAGTTAGCCCTGGAATCTCTCAGGCCGACCACTAATGAGTTTTATTCCGCTTTAAAAGCTGGGGATGCCCCTGTGTGTGAAACCCCAGGTAATGCTCCCATGGCGCATGCCCAGGCTTACAGCAAATTAGAATATTCTAATATCTGAATGAATGAAGTGCCAGGAACCTCCCGCTCTGCGTGCCCACACTGGCCATTTACCCAGGAAGATGCCATCTCTGGCTGCACATGCACTGTGGGATCCGAGGGGGTTTTACAGAGTGGGATATCCTAGATCAAAAGAGGGAAACAGCTGGCCCTGGAGTCCTTTAGACTTTGTAGGGCTGTCCAAATCGGTTTTGATATGCTTTTACAATATGTGTGAAGTGTGTGTAGTGGGGGTAGTAGAGTGTTTGGGGGGTAATTGTGTATGTGTGTAGGTGAGGGGTTAAAGTGGAACAACACCCAGCCTGGCCAGCCCCAGAGTGGCCAGTCCCTGAATTGCCCTGCTGAGTTAAGCCCCCAGGGGTGCGAGTAATCACTTACCTTTCCTGGTTCCAGCAGTGCATGTGTGGACTCCTGGCCAATCAGGGCTGTTTGCCATGACAATGATATTCGGCAAATGGCTCTCATTGTTGTCAATCCTCTGCATCCTCAGGCTGTGCGCACACTCCCGTCCCATCCATTTAGATAGGCATGTAGCCGCTTGTGCTCTCTATTGAAGTCAATGAGAGCCATTTGCTGAATGACATAGTCACAGCAAATGGCTCGCAGTAGAGAAGAGACATGCATCAGTCGTTGGATGCAGGAAAGGTGAGTGAATCCTGGCGTCCTGGGGGGGTTTCACACAGCAGGGCATTTCAGTTTGGGATGCCACCAAGGAATTGAACAAAACCGGGAATGTCAGAAACCAGGGTTTTGTTCCACTTTGACTGTATATGTGGGAGGTTAAAACAGACCAACATCTGGGGCATCCTGAAACCTCAAGGAACGCCAAAAATCTCGACTATCCCCCGTGGTGCTCGCACAGGCTTCCAGTAACGCAGTATAAATTAAACCAGCCAGTTTTCTATTCTGAATGAATAGAAGACTTGGAACCACCCACTGGCTGCTCCCCTCCTGCTGTGTGTCTGTGCTGGCCATTAAGACAAAGGGATGCCGCTGCATGCCACTACAGGGCTGGATGAAACTGGTTAAGGTCTGGTTTCACATGTGTGGGGTTATTAGTGTGTGTGTGTGTGTTTTGGGGTGTAAGAGTGGTTGAGCGGTGTAATGAGGATAATGGTGTGTGTTTGTGGGTTAACTGGTTTGTGGGGCTAATGGTGTGAGGGGTTGATGGGGTGTTTGCCCTTGCTGATTCACCTCTCCATCATTGAAGGCCCATTTCTTACCTGATCCTCGCTCCCTTGGCAAAATGGACCTATGATTGGCTACTAGCTGCCACGTTGACTCTGGACCCAATGGCCACCGGTCTACAATCTTAGAGCCCTGTTTTATTGGGGTAATACAGATTGGGTTTGCAGGGGTAGTATATGAGCATCAGCACAGGGAGCATATTTTTTTTATAAAATTGGTTTTGGGTGTCTGTGATGAATGTTGATGGGTTAAAGTGTATGTCCGGCTTCCTGGACATGATCACCAGGAATGTAATTATCCTGGTGATTGGTACTTGTCCCTGGGGCATTCTGATTTGGGATACCCTGTTGTGTGAAACCCCCCAGGATTGCCCACTCAACTCAACCTTTTCACGGTTCCCACTGCACATGTGCGGGCTTTCGTCCAATCTGTGTTATGCTGTGCATACTAATGTCATTGTTTTGAACTGTGCGTCGGAATCGGGAGTGACAGCAGCCGCATCCCTAGTTCCCCTATGCACGCTCCCTTGCCCAGCCTATCTGAATGGCAGGGGGAAGGAGCATGTTTTGCAGTAGGGATGTCGGTGGTGCGGCATGCTAGCGAAGAATATGTAAGGGGTTTTCAGGCCACTGCAGGGGCTCACAATGGGGCATCCTGAATCAGCACTTAGTCAGCTGACCCTGGAGTATTTTAGAGTTCAGAGCCAGCTGTGACCTAGCCCACGACAGGTGGCCATTCCCCTGCACTCGGTGGCTATCATTGAATCTCTGCTTAACTGGCTAATCACTGTGAGAGCAGGGCTGCTACTGCACTGACTGGCCGGCTAAGCCAACAGTTGTGTTTGGGGTTCTGATTATTAATTGTGGGATGTGGGTTTATCTTTTTGTATTATGCCTAATAATTGTGGGCTCCATTCTTGCATCAGGAGCCTAAAGCTGTTGAACAACCAGACTACGAAAGTTTTGACTCTCGACTCAACAAAAGGTAAAAATAGTAATAGTTTGGCTACTGACTTTCAAAAAGAGGTCCACTGCTTTATATCTGGATACAGTTTATTCTGCGATTTCTTTGGGCTTGCTTTATTCTGTTATCTCTTTGGGTAAGACTTTTTTTCTGTGGTATAGATGGCACACGCAGGTATTCTTCCTCAGCATTTAACTCATCCATGCATTGGGTGTACACATACCCGAAGCAGGGGGCTGCCCTAGGTATGGCACTTGGGGAGTATTTGGGGGTTAGGTACCTTGCATAAGAGCACAGTCATATCCCAGGACCAAGATTCATGTCTGCACCCTTACCTCTAGGCCACGACTGCCCTATTCTGTAGTAATACGTCAAGGCAGCTGGAGTTAGTGGTATTTTTCTTAGACAATTAGCTAGTTAACTAAAGATCGCCTCAGGCAGCAGAGAGGCTAGGTTCACCCCTTATCACAGGTGCCAACAGTGCTTTTTTACCCAAGTGTGGGCATCTGCCAACAACACACACAACAACCACCTCACCAGGCACCGATGAACTATCTCCACTCTCTCCACTCACTCAATGCTGATCCCTTGTTTCAGTCTTAGCTGACTTGCTCTCTTGCTGCATCCCGCATGTACTCCACAGTTGTAGCCTCCTCTACTACTGTTACACTCACTCAACCTCTCCCACTTGGTTGGGGGGGCGGACGCACAAATAGTGCCTAGAGCAGCGTGAACCCTAAATACGGCCCTGGGCGCAGCCGCGCAGTCGGGCTACATTTTTTTTTTCTTTCCCAGTTCAGCCGGGGGCGCCCGTGCACGTGCCTGCGGGATCGCCAACAGATCCCGCTCCCCTTGAACAATAGCCCGCCGGTACCCACCCCTCCCCGCTGTCTGGCCGGCCTGCCTACAGCCATTGGTTTTGTGTCCCGCCTTCCTCCCGAACCTGCCCCGACCGTACCAGCCCCGCCCTGCCGTCTGGGCGGCCATCCTCCACCCATTGATTGTGTCCCGCCTTCCCCGCCTCCGCCTGTAATCCCCCCGAACCTGCCCCGACCGTACCAGCCCTGCCCTGCTGTCTGGGCGGCCAGCCTCCGGCCATTGGTTTTGCTGCAGGGCCCACCTGCTCACCGTCTACCACGTGACTAGTGGCGGCTGGGTTCATCACTCCCTCAGACAAGTGAAAGATATTGTAGGAGTGGGCAGGGATTCGGGGGACCTGTCACGATTGTTTTGTGTTTGTAGTATTTTTTTTTTTTTTTTTATATATATTTTTGGAAAAAATAGATTCCCTTTTGGAATGCCCTGGGGGGGGGGGGGGGTCAGATCACCCATAGACACTCACCTCTTCCCGGTCCCAGGGCGCATGTGCAGGCTATGGTGCAATGAGAGCCGCCAGCTGTAACTAGCTAATTCAGCAGGTTCTCTTATTAAAATCAATGGAGATCCCAGCCTGCTGAATTACGTAGTGACAGCATGCAGCACTCATTGGACCAGAGCCCGCACATGCACCGTTGGAGCCAGGGAAGGTAAGTGGTTACAGGACTTTCTGGGGGGTTATACAGTATGGGTTAGGTGCACATGTTAAGTTACATACCTTCTTGAATCTCATGTAGCTGAAAAATTAAACAGTTCTATTCTACATTCTTTATGCCTATTTTCCTTAATGTCTCTCAAAATAATCCAGTAAACCAGTAAACAAGAAACAAAACAAAAAGAAAAGATATATATATATATATATATATATTTTTTTTTTTTTTTTATTTATTTTTTTTATTTTTTTTTGCGGGGGGAGGGGGCGATTTTCTGGGCTTGCCTCGGGCGCAAAAGAAGCTAGCTACAGCTCTGCAAGGAACCCATGAAGGGGCAGGGATTTTGATAATAATGATGATTGTGTGATGAATAGAACCTAGGAACCAGGAGGTGATGACATTAGAGGAAGACAGTAGAAGTGGCAATAAAGAGAATTGCAAGAGCAGGTAACACCATGTCTGCCACTGGAGGAAGGCTCAAAAACACCTGTTAGACAAAAGACGAGCTCTGGAGATGGAGGAGGTGTGTTGTTGTGTCATCTCTAGTTTATGAATGCAACAGTTTCAACATACTATGTGTATTTCATGCTGTACTGCATAAAGAATTAGAGGGGGGGGCTACAGTGTATTGATAGGACAATGGATGGTGCTGTTTCTTGTATTTATGTGTAGTTCCTCTGATCTATATTGTATTTCCTGTATTGCAGTCTACTTTTCAGTTCTTCCTGTTTATATTCCTCCATGTTGATATGATAAGTCTCACTCCCTACATGTTCCAGCAAAAGCAGGTTCCCCCTCCCCAAATGTCTATCTGTTAACTCCACCACATCCAGCACCCAAACTGTGCAACAAATCTTTAAATTGTCGGGTATCAAAACAAGTCAGTTTTTAAGCTGCAGCCATTCAGCCCAGTCATTCATCAATCCAACTAAGCTCCCACATGACCAAGCTGCTGGTGGTGCAGTCATTGCCATATCACTAGATTGGAATGCACTGTATTTGGGCGACTGATGGTATGTACTCAGTCTCAGTATCTCAAAGAAAGAAATCTCTACCCTGTACTCTCACATGGCAGAGAACTATTGCCAGGGTGCATGCCATCACACAACACTTGGAGAGGTGCTACCCCCCCCACCAGCAAAAGGGCAGATAATTGCTTCTACTTCCCCTAACCCCTTTTGTTTTTGGAAGTTCAAAAACGGTATATAACCTATATAAGCTATATAATAGAGGCGTTGCTCCTCTACATGAACAAAGATACCATTTTATGTCTCCATGTCACTTACACCTGGGCAACAAAGTGATGAAAATGTCATGCATGTTGTGTCTGTCTAACATAACAACTCTGCACAGCACACATACATTTGCTGGTTCAATATTTTTAGAAAATATATAGTGTGGCCCAAGGCCAGGAGAATGTCTGCACATTTCAGCAGTTGTCATTTGTAGACTTGCAGAGACAGAACAGTCTGCCCTTCCAGCGCTTGATCTGCTGCTGCTGTATACAAAGACAGAATGTTTTACTGAGATATTAAGCTTTATTTTTAGTCCCTTTGAATGAATCTTGAATAAACCACTTTTCATCTGTTGCACGCTTAGTGAGTGTCCTCAATACTCTGCAGACAATAGTATTTAAACAACATTTCCAAGGACCACTATAGTTCCCCATCAATAGTATTCTGTTTTATCAACAAAAAGATCTCTGCGAACTTACAGATGCAGCAGGTTTTACCTTAAAGAGATCCAAAAATCATAATAGTGGAGCACTAGTATGCTAAGTTTGGCCTACACAGGGTTATGCTGGTTTGGTCCTCGCCCAGGCACACACAAACTTCCTCCCACTTTATCCGCTTTGGTAATAGTGTAAAATGTATTGTAATAATCTGCAATTAAATAGAAATACCTTATCTATTTTATGCAAAGGTGCTGAGCCAGGAAGGGAGTGTCATGACGCATGCTCTTCTGTGGTCAGAGACAGCTGTGGATCCACTGTGAGAGCACCAAGGGACAATGTGGCTATTGGACGATTTTTGTGTGGTCCTGGTGTAATAGAATTGAAAGGAGGGGCAAATATTGGAGTCCTGTTATGTCTTCTACCCTGCACTGCAGAAAATGGAGGAGAGGCACATGGAGCAAGGACCATGTGAGCAGCTTCCTCATTATTGCCATTAGGTTTAGAGTTTCTTTAACATAACATACAGCCCAGTTTCCGGCTACACTCTTACTTCTACGTTCCTATAACAGCTGTGAAATCCACCAGACATGGGACAATACCGTTCAATTTGCTGTGCTGCATTCTCTAGCTCCTGCAACCATATATCCTATTAATAGGTTCCTAAACTAAAAACATAGACTGGATCAGATGGAATAAATGATTCACCACAGCTATTTATTGGGGAATCCATAAAATTGTTTTTTATCCATCCTAGAGCCTTTAAATATGGCCTTTACAGTAAGTATCCACTGAGGTCTGGAGGACACCAACGGTAGCACCGAGTGACCAGTAGTAATCAGTGACAGTGAGGCAGAAAAGGCTACCAGAGGCCGCATTGGAAGTGAAGAAGCAAATGGTGGCAACAGAGAACCTGGTGGCTGCAATAGCGCAAACACTAGTGGGGCACCAAAGTATATAAATGCCACCCTGCATTTGCTGATACCCCTCACCCTGTTGCTATGGATACACAATGGAGCCAGTGTAAGCTGCACTTATGGCTTGAGATGTTTCAGGGGTGGCTAGGTGACACAGTTATTGAGGAATGACCAAGGTACACACATGTTTGCCTTGTGTGGAAGGAGGACCTTGGGCAATACTCAGTTTGCTTCCAAGTATTGCTGGCCCTGAAGGTAGTGGATAACCAGGTGGTGGCAGCGAAGGACCTTGTGGTAGCAGAAGCAAGGATACGACAGCGGAAGAAGGCTCGGTGGTGGCAGGGAGATCAAATCAGCAGAAGCAGTGGTAAGTCAATGGAGGTGGTGGCAATGGTCCAGGAGGTGTCAGTGAGTAACAGTTGATCAGCAATGTAACATAGCACAAGGTAAGCAGGATGCATGCCCTTTGCCTGCGCTGTACATAGATTTAAATGAGCTGTGCGTGTTGTGGGCCAGGCGGTGCATTCAGTGCAGACCATAGATATAAATAAGCCCATCAATTTTATTGGGGATTATTTCCTACCTCTTTTGCTGTGTTTCAGTATTCCTGCTCCAGTACTATGCAAATAGGCGCTATGAAAGGTGTCTTAGCCTGCCTAGCAGTTTTCAAATGGGTTAATTTTGTCAAACATGCTTTCGTTATGCCTGGTAATAGGGGCAGATCAAAGGCCCTGGCAATTTAACTGAAAGGGACCTAGAAATGTCACCCTTGTGTAATGTAAGACTTGCCCTGATTAAAGGCAGTGATTTTAAAATGTATTAGAAAATAAACCAATTTTCTCTACTGTAGATCAATCCATTTTTGCTGCAATAAAGAGATTTGAATTGCAAATCAAACCTGTAGCCTCTGCGCTTTACCTTTTTATACATATATCCTGCCATGTGCATCCTCATCCTAAACATTTCCAATCTGATTGTGTTGCCTCTTTCCTGACCCCTTGAGCTAAGCCTGGAGCTTTTTAATGTCTGAAGACTGCTTGAGCATTCAAATGGGGCCATGCGTCTTCCAGAGACAGCCTGGTGCACAAAGATAAGAAGGGAGGTGAGCTAGATGCCAGTTTTCAAAGCCATAACCTGCACACAGCAGGCAGTGGTGTTGTGTTTGTATCACTGCTAACTTATCTTTACCAACCTCAGACATCACAGTCTCGGCTGACATTTGTAAATGAGGACACGCAGGTAGCTTTGTACAAGGAAATCACAGGGGCTAAAATAAATTATAGAGTTTGCAGGCGTTTAACCCCTGCAGTGTTTCTGATGGAAGCACTGGACCCCTTTGTAGTGCACAGCTATGAATATTGTAGATATGTCAGTATCACAGCCTTGGCCAACATAGTCAATTTTGGATTATGTTATGGCTGATTCTGCTGATTTGAATATTGCCTTAACAATATTCTTTTTATTTTTCTTTACTGTTATACAGTGTTATTGGATTTTGCATATACAGCACATCTTTTCTGATCCAGAGCAAAAATAATATTACCCCCAGTCATCAGATGCGCCCCCAGCTCATAAAGTTCATCCACAATCTGCTTTTTCTTAGGGTCTGTAAAAGCTGGGGTTTAGACCAGCCAAGGGGATGTAGCATATCGGCATGGTGCCATGGGATTGGTATAAGTTCATATTTAAAAAGTGCTCTATGTTAATAAGTTAAGTGTGGACTGTAAGCTCAGTGTCCATTGTGGGAAAATTGCTGGAGGGGTTCTTAAAGCGGTCCTGAATAAGAGCCTATCTTATATGTTTCCCCCATCCTGTACATACAGATTGCTCACCATGCCAGGAAGGCATCAAGGCCACTTTTGAACGTTTTTACTGTATCCTTCATAACTACCTCCTCTGGCAGCGAGTTCCATAGTCTCACTGCTCTTACAGAGAAGAATACCTTCCTATGTCGGTGGAGAAAGCACCTTTCCTCTAACCTTAGTGGATGCCCCCGGGTTATAGTTACACTCCGAGGTATAAATAGATTGTGGGACAGATCTTTGTATTGACCCTGAATATATTTATACATAGTTATTAGATCACCCCTCAATCGTCTTTTTTCTAAACTAAATAAACCTAACTTTGACAATCTTTCAGGGTACTCTAGTCCCCGCACTCCTTTTATTAACTTTGTTGCCCTTCTTTGAACGTGCTCCAGTTCTGATATGTCCTTCTTAAGCACAGGTGCCCAGAACTGTACACAGTATTCCATATGGGGTCTGACCAGTGACTTGTACAGGGGTAAAATGATGCTCTGGTCATGAGCACCTATGCCCCTCCTGATGCACCCCATGATCCAATTTGCTTTGGCAGCAGCTGCCTGGCATTGATTACTACAGTTGAGCTTATTGTCAACTAAAACCCATAGGTCCTTTTCCATTGTTGTTTTACCAAGTGTTTGTTCATTTAGTGTGTAATCATGATACAGATGTCTCCTTCCCATGTGCATAACCTTATATTTATCTGTGTTAAACTTCATTTGCCATTTAACTGTCCATGCTTCCAATTCATCTAAATCTGTTTGTAGCTGCCTGCTGTCCTCTTTTGTTTTCATTACTTTACACAGCTTAGTATCATCTGCAAAGATTGAGACTTTACTGTTTAATCCATACCCAATGTCATTTATATATATATTGAAGAGAATTGGTCCCAGAACTGACCCTTGTGGTACTCCACTAGTAACAGTGACCTAATCTGAGTATGTACCATTGATAACCACCCTCTGCTTCCGATCATTAAGCCAATTTCCCACCCATCTGCACACGTTTTCCCCTAGTCCAAGCATTCTTATCTTTTGTACCAGCCTTTTATGTGGCACAGTATCAAATGCTTTAGAAAAGTCAAGATATATGATATCCAATGACTCCCCCTGATCCAATCTTGAACTTACCTCCTCATAAAAGCTGATTAGGTTTGTCTGGCAGGAGCAATTCCTCATAAATCCATGCTGATATGAAGTAATAAGGTCATTTCCCCCAAGGTGCTCCAGGATAGTATCCCTTAAGAAACCTTCAAACAGCTTGCCCACCACAGATGTTAAAATTACCGGTCTGTAGTTCCCAGGTTCGCCCCTAGATCCCTTTTTGAATATTGGCACCACATTTGCCAAGCGCCAATCCCTCGGAACAGACCCTGTAGTTATTGAGTCCACAAATATTAGAAATATTTCTGTAAATAACTCCCTTAAAACACGAGGATGTATGTCATCTGGTCCCGGTGATTTATCGATTTTTACCTGCTTGACGGTTCTGGACTTCTTCCTTGGTTAGACCAGTGACATTTAATGGAGGGTTTCGGTTATTCCCCTGCATTTCACTCCGCATGTCACATTCTTTTGTGAATATAGGTGTCCCCTCCTTGCTTTTCAGGGGGCCCACACCCTCAGGTTTGTAACTTTTACGGTTTATGTAGCTAAAGAATATTTTGGGGTTAGTTTTACTCTCTTTCGCGGCCAGTCTTTCTGTCTCTAGCTTAGCTGCCCTTATCTGTTGTTTACATTGTTTATTTTCTTTTTTATAATTTTTTAACGCTTCCGCTGTCCCTTCCTGCTTTAAACGTTTAAATGCCTTTTTTTGTTGTTTATTGCCCCCTTATCCTTTTTGTTTAGCCACATCGGTTTACATGTGTGTCTAATAGTTTTTTTCCTGTAAGGTATATATCTGTCACAATGAAAATTAAGGATTCCTTTGAAAGTATCACATTTAGTGTCCATGCTTTTGTTTTTAAGGACATTTTCCCAGTTAATGCAGTTTAGGGCATCTCTAAGTTGGTCAAACTTTGTCTTTTTGAAGTTCCGCATTTTTGTGGCTCCTTGATAAGGCACCCTAGTGACTGCTAAGTGGAAATTAATGATATTATGATCACTGCTTCCAAGGTGTCCCCCAACCTGTACCTTTACTACTTTGTCTGGTACATTGGTTAGTATTAGGTCCAATATGGCTTTCCCCTTTGTTGGAGCTTGTACTTGTTGGGAAAGGTAGCCATCTTTTGTTTTAGATAAAAAACTATTACTTTTATTCGAAACACATGTTTCAGCATCCCAGTCTATATCTGGGTAGTTAAAGTCCCCCATAATCACTACCTCATTTAGTTTAGCGGCTATATCTATTTGCCTTAGCATCATATTTTCTATGGATTCGGATATATCTGGAGGTTTATAGCAAACCCCCATCAGTATTTTATTTTTGTTTCTCCCTCCATGTATTTCTACTATACACATGGTCATTCCCCTCACATATATCCTCCCGCAGAGTGGGTTGTAGAGAGGATTTTACAATTAAGCAGACTCCATCCCCTTTGCGTTTGTTAAGGTCCCTCCTAAACACACAGTAGCCCTGTAGATTTACTGCCCAGTCATAGCTTTCATCCAGCCAGGTCTCTGTTACCCCCACTATGTCATATTGGTCTTCTGTTATTATAAATTCTAGTTCATCGATTTTATTAGCCAAGCTTCTAGCATTTGTAAGCATGCATTTCAAATGCTTATGATAATTTTTGTATATTGCCCTTTTTCCTCCTAGATGTGCTAACCCCTCCCCCCTCTCCACCCCCAGTTTCATGTCTATACCCACTGTCACTTTCTTTCCTAACTTCCCCTTTGTAACTGCTCCCCCCCCCCCAGTGCTTAGTTTAAACACTCCCCTAACCTTTTAGCCATCCTCTCCCCCAGAACAGATGCACCCTCCCCATTGAGGTGCAACCCATCCCTGCCAAAGAACCTGTAGCCCACTGTGAAGTCGGCCCAGTTCTCTAAGAACCCAAACCCCTCCTTTTTACTCCAATTTTTGAGCCACCTGTTTACCCCTCTAATCTCCCGCTGCCTCTCTGGTGTGACTCTTGGAACTGGTAGTATTTCTGAGAATACTACAGTTGAGGTCCTTGCCTTAAGCTTACGGCCCTAAGGTCCTAATTTTTAGGACCTTCCACCTTCTTCTTCCTATGTCATTTGTGCCAATATGCACCATGACCGCTGGGTTCACGCCAGCCCCTCCCAATAATCTGTCAGCCCGCTCCGCTACATGCCGTACTCTTGCCCCAGGAAGGCAACACACTGTTCGGCAATCTTGGTCCTTGTGACAGATTGCCCTGTCTGTTCCCCTAATAATAGAGTCACCCACTACCAGCACCTGTCTTGCCTGCCCTGTTCTCCCATCTCCCCTCCCTTTCTTACTGGAGCCGACAGATGTGTCTTGCTGCAGCTGTGCCATCTCTGAGCTAACATCCTCCTCATCTGCCAACCCGGCAAACTTGTTTGGAGGTGCCTGTTCAGGGCTAGCCTCCCTATAACTTTTACCCCTACCCCGCCTTCTAACTGTTATCCAGCTAGCTTCCTCATTTTCCTGCTTTTACTCTCCCCCCATACTACCACCCTCCCCCTCCCCTGACCCATGTAGTGCCAGATCAGTGAGATCCAGACTCTTTTGCATGACAACAATGTCTCTCAGTGTTGCCAATCGCTTATTTAGATCGTGAATGACGGCTTCCAAATCAGCAATTCGCAGACATCCGGGTGAATAAATATCCACCATCGACCGATTGATCAAAAAGTGCATACATAGCACAAGATGTACACTGAACAGCATTGTTAGGCATGGAACCCATTGTATCAATTTGTTGGAACACTGAGTGAAGAATTTATACCACTTAAAATAACAATCTGAAGTCAGATAGATACTTACAGCCACTTACAGAGTCAGCCTCCAGGGGCAAGCTCCAAGAGCTGTACAATGGCTTATAACACACCTGCTTCAATTAGGCCTCAATTAGGCCTCAGCAGGAATCCAGGAGAGAGAAAGTGAAAAAAAAAACTTTTTTTTTCTTTTGTTTAAATTTGTGCCAGCATTAACACACTGATTCACAAAAATAAAACAACTACAGTTTGCTATATTTTACTTACCAAATGAGCCCAGTTTCCCAAAGCTTACCACAGGAGTTTCTGCTTTAACTTACCACTTACCAAGCAGCCACTTACAGAGTCAGCCTCCAGGAGCAAGCTCCAAGAGCTGTACAATGGCTTATAACACACCTGCTTCAATTAGGCCTCAATTAGGCCTCAGCAGGAGTCCAGGAGAGAGAAAGTGAAAAAAAAACTTTTTTTTTTCTTTTGTTTAAATTTGTGCCAGCATTAACACACGGATTCACAAAAATAAAACAACTACAGTTTGTTATATTTTACTTACCAAATGAGCCCAGTTTCCCAAAGCTTACCACAGGAGATCCTGCTTTAACTCACCACTTACCAAGCAGCCACTTACAGAGTCAGCCTCCAGTCTTGAACCATTTTGCTAAGGTTGTCTTTTTGTCTTTAGATAAGAGTGAAGAGGGAAACAACACAGTTAAGGAGTGATCCAGAGGCTCCACATAAAGGCTAGTTTTTGAGCAAAAACAAAGCAGAATGTAGCATGCAGCATGAATTCCCTATTGTTTGTATGATTCACAGCTGCCTGCAAGATTATTTCACCCGTGCGAGCACCCGCGAAAGTGCTTGGCGTAAACTTTCAGGATGAGCCTTTTTCTGTTTTTAATTAGTTCCAGTGTGGGTAACTGAAAGCTTTTTTGGGTGACGTTTTGGGTCATATTTTGAGTATCTAATGAAAAATAGCCTGACCTTTTTAGTTTTTTGTTTTATTTTTTCAGTTTTCAATGTTTAATTAGATGACACTTTTTCCGACATTCAATTTAACATTGAAACTGACAGCTGTTTTTTTTTCATTTTTTTTTGGTTGTTTTTTTGGGCATTTCAATTTGTATGTGCTTACATTTGTTACAATTTGACACAATTAATTTCTAATGAAAAACTATTTGGACAATTTTTTTTTTTTTACTTTTGGTCACCTTTCCTTGTTTAAATGAATACTGCATTGCTCCCCAGGCACCAAGAATAAGGGCTTGTAACCCTCTTTTGGCAGCCCCTGCAAGTTAGAATCCCAAGATCCTGCCCCCACCCCGTTGCTGATGCTGAGGAAGAGGATCGGGGGTTAAGGTGAGTTAGAGCAGCACTGCGTGCCCACCACAGCCAGCCCCCAAAGTGAAATCAATAGGGACCGGGTTCTGGATTAGGTTCAGTTCCCCGAACACGAACATTTAGTCCAAACTTGCCGGACCCGAACTTTGGGTGGCTCGCCCACCCCTAATTATTATATTTTAAACCTATTTGCATGATAACCAGTGGGCATGGCTACTATTTTACATCCAACTGTGATAACTTTACCTTTAATTGGTCATTCCTAACTAATTTATAAAAGAAAAATTCTGATGACTTTACATTTTACATTTATTTTTCTTCTAAAATGTAAAAAGTATGAATTTATTGAGCAAGATTAAACTTTCTTGCTTTGTTTTTAAGTAACAGCCACAAGCATTTACTTTAGAGACTATTTTATTCTAAAGTCAGTCATGCATTCAAATGTTGTTCATGTTAAATTGGCCACCAGGGGTTCTGTAGAACAGAGGACTGTCTTATATTTTCTGAGACAGTAAGACAGTAAAGAATAGCAAGACAGTAAAAAAATAGACATTTGTTTCAAACTATGCCACATATATAGCATAGATTACATTGAACTATAATAGCAATCATTTATGCTGTGAAATTGGATCTGACCCAATCTGCTTTAGTTTTGTTCATCATTTATTTTCTGAATCTTTGATTGAAAAGCTCTCCTGAACTAGTAGTTAGGCTGCCATGGCTTCTATTGCAATCTATGAGGCTGTAGCAGAGTAACTGGCCCTAGAGAAAGGTTATTGCAAATTGTTATCCCAGTTGTCACATTGGCAGCCATGCAGATGCAGATTTATGCAAATACTTGTTATTTTAGTGGCATGATCTTTCAATTCTATGGCCTTGATTCAATAATAGTTGAATAATAATAGTTGAAAACGATTCTCATAGTAAAAAAAAAAATGTTCCCTTTTGAGAAAAAAACATGAGAATTTCATTGTTGCTGAATCACCAGCTAGGAAAGCAACTAAAGTCATTGCTACTTTTTTACTCCTAACAAAAGTAGAGGACTTTTTACTCCTTTTTACCCTGTAGTAAAAGGTGCCAGTAAAAGGACATTATGGGGGTTATTCATGAAGGGATAGCGCCAGGTAGTGCCTGGTAGCGGCAGGCAGCGTCTGGTGAATGCTGGGCGCTGTACGCAAAACAACATTTGTGAAAGCGAATCTCGTGAGCGACTCTAACAGCGGCATGTAGCGTCCGATTCATCATTACAAATGGCTCAGCATATAGCGCCGGCACTCTAGCTTCCAGAGGGAGAAATTCAGGGAATGCTAGTTAAAAATGTGGGTTTTGTCTGGAGGGCGCTGTAGAAGCGCTCTACCTGATTCACTGCAGAGCTAATCAAGAACGCTTGGTGGTGTCCCAAGGTCAAAGTGCCTAAGACTACGCTACATCTAACAGGACAGCGATAGGTAGAGCCAGTTAAGTGCATCCGGTTAAGTGCATTGCGCAGGGACTGCTCCTCCTTACAAGCCACCGATCTGCACTCGCAGCTCGTGGATGGTCCTGAGAATAGTATGGCAGGCGCTGCGTCACTCCTGCACAGGCTCCAAGGTCTCCATGGAATCTACAGACATTCCAAGTGTAACAGTGGGAACCAACACCGCACCGGTCATTCAGCATCAGGTGCACATAGCTGATGGGGTGGGGCCTACTGCCTGGTGCATTTTGCCCCTCTCAATTTTTCAAAGAGGATGAAGAGGCGAAAATCCACCTCTATTTGATGCCACATAATGCCCGACCTGGGTTCAGTAAACACTCACTTGTCTGGCACGGGTGCACTGGCAGTATCAAGTGGTTTAAAAGACCCTAGTTTAATTGAACTGTACACTAAAGGCTGGGACTTCCAACACAATCCAGCATTATTGAGCTAGATAGGACTATATCCACAGATGAGTTGCATTAAATACCCAGTAAGTGCTATGCAGATGGGCACAATGAGTTATATTGACTACCCAGTAAATGGTATGCAGATGGACACAGATGAGTTGTGCTATATACCCAGTAAATGCTATGCAGATGGGCATAGATGAATTGTATTTAATTCCCAGATGTTTGAAATGTGCCCCAGTTGCTGCCTCGGAGTACAATGAGAACAACAGGCAGATGTGCTTTTATGTGCCTCCCTGGCTGTCGATCCAGCCCCCACCACTGACTTCGCCTACCTAGCTGTCTTAAAAAGGACAGTTTTGTCAATTGCTCACTGTCCCTCACTCCAGCAGCCTCCTCTTTCTAACTATCTGCCCTGAAAAGGACAATTTTTTGTCTTGTTTTGAAAACAAGGCCTATCTGTTTTTCACTCAACAGCAACAACATCTCCCTATCTACTCATTTAATTGAATCCAGGCAGCATGGCTGGGAAGTCGGGACAGGAAGATCCAAAATGGCCGCTACCAGGAGAAAACCTGTGGGGCAGTGTTTTAGATTCGAGTGGGTGCAGGAATGTAAGTGCTAACAATGGGATTTGGGGAGTTTTCTTTGTAACTGTGCCAGGTTTTTGGTTCGGTTTAATATATATATATATATATATTAAAGAGAATTGGGCCCAGAACTGACCCTTGCGGTGCTCTATTAGAATCAGAGATTGTACCATTGATAACCACCCTCATACGTACTTCCTCATAAAAGCTGATCAGGTTTGTCTGGCAGGAGTGATTCCTCAAGAATCCCTGCTGATAAGGAGTAAAAGGGAAATTTTCACCAAGATTAGCAGCTCTTAGATAAACATTTAACAGATTGCCCACCACAGCCTTCTGGCTGTAGCTCCCAGGTTCTGCTTTAGACCCTTTTTTAAATATTGGCAACCTTGTCTATTACTGTATATATTTCCCTTAGAGTATAATTCCACTTTTGATGGCATTTTTAAAGGTGTCCATTACTGTGTACCAAAATGATGTTGTCAAGGTGCTGAGCTTTTCTATTTGCTCGCAATTCTGTGTTATAACAGGAAACCGTTTTCCCTAGCACCAATGTGTTTATGTTAGCAATCTACACCAAAGTGGTGTTCTGGTGTACATCAGAGACTTCCTGGATCTGGCTTGTGTATTCACCGGGGGGAGGTCATTACTGCTGCTTGATTTAGCTGCTAATGAGCTTACCTGTTACAGTGGAAGATTCTGACACTTGCGGTCTGAAAGTATACTATGAGTTTTACTTAAGGCCAGGAAAGCTGCGACTATATTAACAGCAAAGAGCCACAGAAATATAAAAAATATGTAAACTGCATGCTTTTATATGAATAAAACAATCTTAAAACAAGTGTTTATTTTACATTCCAAAGGGGAAAAACAATAAGGCCGAACACCAAGTACCCAATAAAGGGAGTTTGCCTTGCCTAGAGAAGCACTATCACAGAAAAATGGCCCAAAGATAAAAATGCATATACATATGCTGGGTGGCCAAAGGAGGGGTCACTTATACACTTGGCATCAAAAAATATCCTGTAAGGCTTGGGAGGAAATCAGGGGTGACAGGTGCTGCCACCCCTGATACACTTAAACCAGGCACCCCTGGATCTTATTCCTACCAGAAGAAAACTACAAGTTTGGTGGGAATTGTATTGAGTTCCTGTGTATATGTGACTAGTCGATGTGTTTTAAAGTATTTTTAATATAACACATGTCAGGTACATTTACCTGCCATATATTGTGTATCTATGTGAAAATCGAAGCAAGAAAGAAATTTTGTAAATTGTCTTTCTCCACATTTCCCTCTATAGTTGTGGTCCTTTCCTTGCACTTCAGGGGGCTCACACTTTTAGGTTTGTATCTTTTACTGTTTATGTAGCTTAAGATCTCTTTGGCAATGTCTTTCCATCTCCAGCTTTGTTGCGCTTCTTTCTTTGTAACGTTGTAATACATCAACTTGCGTTAAATGTTGAAATGCTTTTTTTTTTTTTGTTTATTGCTCCCCATCTTTCCTAACCCAACTTGCAATCCAATTACTTGGAACCACTTCCTGACCCTAAACTAATGCCATGTAGTTTACCCATCTCCATGTATAGAGCCACAGGTGATCCCAAAAATAATTCACAAGCGGCTGGCGCGGGTGCGTGCCTTGCTAGAGGGAAGCGCGAGAGGCGGGTGCGGCCCTTGCATGCGCCGTTGGAACGGGGAGAAGGTAAGGTTTGTGGGCGTCCTGGGGGGTTTCAAACAGCGGGGCATCCCGATTTCGGATGTCCCGCGGGGAGGGAGCTGATCGGCCCGGGAATCTTATAGATTCCCCGGCCGATCAGCCATGGGTGTTGGTCCACTTTAATAGAAAAGCTCACTTTGATAAACCATTTACCAAAGACCTCAGATCAAACGAGCCAAAGGGCACAAGATGACTGTCTTATCTGCCACCCGCCCCTGCGCAGCACATTGCTCACTCGCTGCTGTGGTATGAGAAGCTAGGTGGGTGTGGTCTCAGTCTAGTGTGCTCCGAGTGACTTCAATAGGCCTCCCTTTACAAGGAAGTTCCAGTTGTACAGGGGTGTGCATTGAAGTCAGTGGGACTTGAGACCCAATACCATCCATGAGTTTTACTATAAAATTGTACTATATAAAAAATACATCTATATGACATCTAAATGCAATTTACATAATATTTTTTTATTTCAGGATACTCTGGAGATGGCATTTATATTATATTTATGTCAAATATCATTGCATGATTGCGAGCAAAACCCACGCCCCATCAGCCCTGAAATCTATAAGATTCCAGGGCCGCTGGATTCCTTCCCCCGAGGCATCCAGAATTGGGATGCCCGACTGTGTGAAACCCCCCAGGTCACCTGGACCTTCTTTCATGTTCCAGTGTTGTGTGCGTGAGCTGCGCGCGCTATCACTTTAGCAGGACACATGCCACTGCCAGGCATTTGTGAATGGCTGGCATGGGCATGCTCCCTGTTAGAGGGTAGTGGGGGATGCGGCCGTATAAAATAAATTACATAATCTTAAACAAATTTGTTGAGCACTCAAAGATGATGAAAACGAAGTAAAGTTATATTTATAAAGTAAGGAAAGAACAGTAGGTAAGTAAAGCACCTATAGGTATAATGAAATGTCACTCTCCTATTAATAGAACCACATGATTTTAAACCCCTATGGTTCAGAAACAAGACTAAATTATGATTTTTATAAATGTGGATATTTCCAGGAAGATTAGCTTCTCAATATTAAATAAAAAGTGATTGAACTAACTTAGATTCAAACAGCTGACTAAGCACGTTTTTCCATTAATCGATCAAATAAACATAGTCTGGCTCATGCCAGAAACAAAAGGTGATCATGTGAAATGTGTCACTGGGAACCACATTCATTATTTTATTGTAAAACTACTTTAGGAATGTTTTTTGAATCTATGGTAATCTGATATATAGGCTAAGATAGATAAATAGATAAATAGATATAATAGATAATAGATTCATTTGTAGGCCTGTTTATGCATATCAGCACCTTGCAGCTTGCACCTTAGACCCTTAACCTGTTCTGAACTCCAGAATATTAAATATATAAATATATATTCACATCATTAAAATGTTTAACATTTTGAGCTATTTATTAGTATCAGACCATGTGTAAATGAATTCAAAGCAAACCTGCAGCTATCACCCTTTTTTGATAAATGCTTTAGATTTAGCCATGTGGCCTCGACAGTCCGAATTAGGATTCAGTAAGCAATGTTTCTTGGTGAGATGGAACATGTTTACAGAAGTTGCCCATTACAAGGCATGATTCACAGGCTTCGTTCAGTGGCAACTATCACCGTGGAGTAATCTGGTCAACTTGGCTGTGACTATTTGGTTTAGAGGCGTGGCTGACAAAAGAAAGTAGGTAGCCTTGATTAGCCAGCCTTGGTCTTAATTTATATTAACTGATATAATGTATACTGGGTTTTTCAACATAGCTACAATGTACATAATACAAAATTGTTACATAGTTATTTTGGTATATCACAGAAAAATAAAGCTTTTACGATATCATATGAAACCATAGCTATGTTTTCCTTTTCCTTATTAAACAGTGAACTAGCGTTTATCATCATAAGTTACTCATGTAGTTGTTGCATGCATTCTTGTGTACCCCATGGATTCACTTTGTTAAGGTGAGGGCTACGACGCCCCAGCGATGATTCTCCCAGTAAGGTCCACCGGGTTATCTCTAGGGATGAGCGAATCTATCCGAACGAACTTGAATTCGTTCCGAATTTCAGGAAAAATTCAATTCTGAACGAATCTGAATTTTCCCGCGATTCGATCGATAGAAGTTTTCCTTTAAACTCCATTTATTTCAATTACAGCCATTGTAAAATGGTGGGTGGACATGTCCGGACATATCCCCTGGGGCAAGTTATCATGGGAAGGTAATATGCAGCCTATCAGCAGCCAGGAAGCCCGGTGACGTAACAGTGCTATATTTAAACGGTGGCCATCTTGCTTGTGCGCATTTCAGCGTTATATTGCGGCCAGAACGGAGCTTGCTACAGACAGGGAAAGACTAACAGAGAGGCAGGGAGAGGCAGGGAGACCCACAGAGACCCACAGAGTGCCAGGGAGAGCCAGGGAAAGATAGGGAAAGATAAGGAAAAATCGGGAAGGATCCAGGCAGGGACAGCAGAGAAAGTGACAGGGAAACTTTTTTTTATTTTCATTTCACTTCATTTGCCAGATCAGTTTTAAATTGCTTTTGTTTGTGCTGTAAAAATTCCTGGCCACTGTGCATCCCATCTTGGCAGTGGGATATTTAACCCTATCTGTTACACACAAGCATTTCTTATAACTCGATTAGTTTAAATTTTTTTTGTAAAAACCCCAGCCCACATGGGCATCCCATTTCAGCACATTTTACCCTATCTGTTACACTAAAGCAGCTTTTAAAGGCTATTTCTCATAAATATATTGCAGTTTGAATTGTTTTTGTGTGTGCTGTAAAAACAGCAGACCACAGGGTATCTCAAACCAGCACATTTGAACCTATCTGTTACACTAAAGCAGCTTTTAAAGGCTATTTCTCATAAATATATTTCAGTTTGAATTGTTTTTGTGTGTGCTGTAAAAACACCAGGCCGCAGGGTATCCCAAACCTGCACATTTGACCCTATCTGTTACACTAAAGCAGCTTTTAAAGGCTATTTCTCATAAATATATTGCAGTTTGAATTGTTTTTGTGTGTGCTGTAAAAACATCAGGCCGCAGGGTATCCCAAACCTGCACATTTGACCCTATCTGTTACACTAAAGCAGCTTTTAAAGGCTATTTCTCATAAATATATTGCAGTTTGAATTGTTTTTGTGTGTGCTGTAAAAACAGCAGGCCGCAGAGTATCCCAAACCTGCACATTTGACCCTATCTGTTACAAGCAGCTTTTAAAGGGTTATTTCTTATAAATATATTGCAGTTTCAATTGTTTCTGTGTCTGCTGTAAACAGCCCTGCCCACAGGGCATCCCATATTGCCAATTTTCATAGTATCTGTGACAGAGAAACATTTCCTCAGTTTATTTAGCTTCTGGTTTTTAAAGTAAACACATTTTTTAAAGTGCCTATTGCGCATTTCAAATGCATAAAAATGTCAGGCAGACAAGTGCCTGGATGTTCACAGAGTAGTGGCAGAGGCCAAGATTCAGCAGGCAGAGATCGCAGCAGACTAGGGTCAAGTGGTAGCAAGAGTCGCGTTGAGAGACCTGATCTGCCAGTATCTGCTACCGGTCGTGTCTCCACCAGTAACGCATCTGCCATGGTAGATTGGTTAACGCGGTCATCCACATCATCACAAGTTCATCTGACACCCCCAGTCTAAGGTCGGTAGGTTCCTCTGACACAACCCTGAGTTGACATGGCCCGAGAGCAGTCCCTATCCTCCCATTGCCTCTGTCCTACGCCGTTCCCTCCCCCAGCAACGTATCCTATGCTTTGGGTTCAGCTCCACTCTTTAGTGAGGAGGACGATCAGATAGAGGACAGTCAGCAGCTACTGCCCAGGCAAGAAATGGAGGTGGCTTCTTTCGCTAGGCAGACAAATAGTGATGTGGACAGTGGCGAGGGTGTTGCGAGCGTTCCAGCTCCTGCACCAGACACTGTTGAGAAAACCAAGAACATCAGTGACGTGCAGCCACAACTCGATGATGATGATGATGAAGCCGATCGCACTTGAGAGCCGTGTGCAGAAGGGGATTCATCATCAGGAGAAGAGGGGCCAGGTTGCCCCGGAGTCAGCAGCTGAAGCAGCAAGGTGTTAGCAGCATGGTTGGCAGTCAGCATGGGGGCAGAATTGTAAAGCCTGGAGCCAAACGGGTCGGGGTAGAGCACTTGCTGCGCGGCAGGCTACCTTATCGGGAGGTAGTGGAGCAGGGGTTCCTGGAGCTGGTGACAGTAGCAGTGAATCAGTGTGGGCTGTTGGTGCGAAAAGTAGCTACTCGGCAGTGTGGCAGTTTTTACTTAGGCATCCGCAGGAGGGTAACATGGCCACATGCAAGATATGTAGGCAGAAGGTGAAGCATGGCCAGGGCCCGAACGTTGGCACCACTGCCCTGCGTCAACAAATGATGCGTCACCATAAAGCGGCCTGGTAGAACTGAGGCTCCGAAGAGGTGGTCCAGGCTGCTTCCTCACTGAGTGACACGCCGCTCCCAATTTCTGCCAGCCAAGGCTCCAGCACCTCAGCCGAAGGTAGCTGTGCGTCATAACCATCCTCTGTCACTCCTCCTGATGCTCCTGTTCCTCCTCCTCCTCCAAGTCATGCATCCCACCAGCAATCCATCAGCAAAGCCATGTCCAAGAGACAGCAGTATGCGCCCAACCCATCGAACGGCGCAGAAGCTGAATGTGCTCCTATCCAAGTTGCTGGTGCTGCAGTCGCTTCCCTTTCAGGTGGTGGACTCTGCATCTTTCAGAGAACTGATGGCTTGTGCTGAGCCGAGGTGGAGAGTGCCAAGCCGTCATTTCTTTGCCAAGAAGGCAGTAAACCAGCGCTGCACAATTTTGTTGAACAGAAGGTGGGCCAGTCCTTGAGCCTGTCGGTGTGTAGCAAAGTGTATGGCAGCGCCGACGTCTGGAGCTGTAACTACGGTCAGGGACAGTACATGTCGTTTACGGCCCACTGGGTGAATGTGGTCCCTTTGCAGCAGCAGCATCTTGGACAGGTCACGCCGCTTCGGCCTCCGTGCTCCCTGGCCGTTGTGCCTGTGACACTGTGCGACTCGGCCTCCTCATCCTCCGCCTTATCCTCACCCTCCACTGTAGGCTCAAGTCTCAGTGCCCCTCCAGTCTACCATGTGTGCAGGGCACGGAGGTGTCACGCTGTGCTTCACATGGTTTGTCTTGGCGAACAGGGGAGGAACTGCTTAAATGTATTCATCAAGAAATCCAAACATGGCTTACTCCAAGAAAACTGAAAATGGGAACCATGGTTACCGACAATGGGAAGAACATTTTGTCTGCACTGCGACAAGGAAGGCTGACCCATGCATGGCTCACGTCTTCAATCTGGTTGTGAAGCGGTTTCTGAAGTCTTCCCCCCATCTGCAAGACATCCTAACAACTTCAAGGAAACTTTGCATGCACTTCAGCCACTCATACACCGCCAAGCACACCCTTCTTGAGCTACAGCGTCAGAACGGTAGCCCCCAACATAGTCTGATTTGCGATGTTTCCACCCGTTGGAATTCCACCCTGCATATGTTGGACAGACTATACGAACAGAGAAAAGCCATCACAGATTTCTTGATGATCCAAGCAGATAGGGGGACTCCCCTGTGTAACTTCAATGTCAACCAGTGGCAGCTCATACGTGACACCTGCCGTTTGCTCAGGCCCTTTGAGGAAGCCACTTTATTTGTGAGTCGCCAGGATTACGGGATGAACAACCTGATTCCGCTGCTTCATGTACTACAGCACATGTTGGAAACCATGGCTGGTCAGGGCACTGGAGACATGTCGTCTACATCTTACAGCCACATGAACCCCGTTGGAGCTGAACTGGAGGAGGAGGAGGAAGAGGAGGAGGAGTGGTACAGTGCACAGTTTAGGCTTGGAGAAATGGCTGGTTTATCTAGTCAGCTGACAGGAGAGGAGGAGCAGGAGCAGCCAGAGGACCTAGAGGGTTGTGAGGAAGGTGAGACAGAGGACCCAGACACACCGTGGCAGTATGCAGTGGAGATGGAGAAAGGTAGTCCCTCAGATCACTTGCGCAAATGACAGGAAGCATGCTCACGTGCTTGCGTAGTGACCCCAGAATTGTTTCCATTTGTCAGTGGGATGACTTCTGGCTCCGGCACAAAATGGGGGCATTTTTTAAACCCGCCGAGAGGGAGGACAAACTGACCTACTACAAAGACATTCTACGTAGTCAGATGCCTATCTGCACCATGGTCCATACTCTCGCAGGTCTGACTCGGGGGGACCTCTGCGCTCACCTTCCACTGCCATGGCTGCTGGGGGGGTTGGCAGGAGCAGCAGCTCCATCAGCAGCAGCCTTAGTCTTCAGTCGCTAATGAGTAGCTTTCTACACCCGCATAGTGAGGCTACTCATGAGCAGCAGGAAGACCTGGAGCAGGACCTGAACCAGCAGGTCTTGTCATACCTTGACATGACCATGCCAACACACCTTGAGGATCCGTTGGACTTCTGGGCAGCCAAACTTGACTTGTGGCCGCAACTAGCTGAGTTTGCCCTGGAAAAGCTGTCCTGCCCAGCAAGTAGCGTGCCATCTGAGCGGGTGTTTAGTGCGGCAGGGCCATAGTTACGGTGAGGAGAACTCGTCTGTCAACTAAAAATGTGGAGAGACTCACCTTTGTGAAAATGAATCAGGGATGGATCAGCCAGGATTTCCACCCACCAATGGCTGATGCATGTGACTAGATTCAGCATGGTGCCACGTTTTACACTTTCCAAATGGTGCAAAACATATTTATGTCTTTAGGCCAATTTTTGGGCTCCTGCTGATGCCAACTTCAGGGTGGGCCTTTCAGCCAAT
This sequence comes from Gastrophryne carolinensis, assembly GCA_027917425.1. NCBI lineage: Eukaryota > Metazoa > Chordata > Amphibia > Anura > Microhylidae > Gastrophryne > Gastrophryne carolinensis. The sequence continues at coordinate 108,929,270 of CM051243.1, read as the reverse complement.
TTTTGGGCTCCTGCTGCTGCTGCCAACTCCAGTGTCTCTTTGAGCCAATGTTTGAGATCCTGCTGCCAACTCCAGTGTCTCTTTCAAGCAATGTTTGGGCTCCTGCTGCTGCTGCTGCCAACTCCAGGGTATCATTCGGCTAATTTTTGGGCTCCTGCTGCCAACTCCAGTGTCTCTTTTAGCCAATGCTTGGGCTCCTGCTGCCAACTCCAGTGTGTCTTTCAAGCAATGTTTGGGCTCCTGCTGCTGCTTGCAACTCCAGGGTGTCATTCAGCCAATGTTTGGGCTCCTGCTGCCAACTCCAGTGTCTCTTTCAAGCAATGTTTTGGCTCCTGCTTGCAACTCCAGGGTGTCATTCAGCCAATGTTTGGGCTCCTGCTGCCAACTCCAGTGTCTCTTTCAAGCAATGTTTGGGCTCCTGCTGCTGTTGCTGCCAACTCCGGTGTGTCTTTAGTCCAATTTTTGGGCTCCTGCTGCCAACTCCAGTGTCTCTTTCAAGCAATGTTTGGGCTCCTGCTGCTTGCAACTCTGGGGTGTTATTCAGCCAATTTTTGGCCTCCTGCTGCTGCTGCTGCCAACTCCAGTGTCTCTTTGAGCCAATGTTTGGGCTCCTGCTGCTCCTGCTGCCAACTCCAGTGTCTCTTTCAAGCAATGTTTGGGCTCCTGCTGCTTGCAACTCTGGGGTGTTATTCAGCCAATTTTTGGCCTCCTGCTGCTGCTGCTGCCAACTCCAGTGTCTATTTGAGCCAATGTTTGGGCTCCTGCTGCTCCTGCTGCCAACTTCAGTGTCTCTTTCAAGCAATGTTTGGGCTCCTGCTGCTGCTGCTTGCAACTCCAGGGTGTCGTTCAGGCAATGTTTGGGCTCCTGCTGCCAACTCCAGTGTCTCTTTCAAGCAATGCTTGGGCTCCTCCTGCTGCTGCTGCTTGCAACTCCAGTGTGTCTTTAGTCCAATTTTTGGGCTCCTGCTGCCAACTCCAGTGTCTCTTTCAAGCAATGTTTGGGCTCCTGCTCCTGCTGCTCCTGCTGCCAAATCCAGTGTCTCTTTCAATCAATGTTTGGGCTCCTACTGCTCCTGCTGCCAACTCCAGTGTCTCTTTTAAGCAATGTTTGGGCTCCTGCTCCTGCTGCTGCCAACTCCAAAGTGTCATTCTGCCAATTTTTGGGCTCCTGCTGCCAAATGCAGTGTCTCTTTCAAGCAATGTTTGGGCTCCTGCTGCTGCTGCTGCCAACTCCAGTGTCTCTTTGAGCCAATGTTTGGGCTCCTGCTGCTGCTCCTGCTGCCAACTCCAGGGTCAATGTTTGGGCTCCTGCTGCCAACTCCAGTGTCTCTTTCAAGCAATGTTTGGGCTGCTGCTTGCTTGCAACTCCAGTGTGTCTTTAGTCCAATTTTTGGGCTCCTGCTGCCAAATGCAGTGTCTCTTTCAAGCAATGTTTGGGCTCCTGCTGCTGCTGCTGCCAACTCCAGTGTCTCTTTGAGCCAATGTTTGGGCTCCTGCTGCTGCTCCTGCTGCCAACTCCAGGGTCAATGTTTGGGCTCCTGCTGCCAACTCCAGTGTCTCTTTCAAGCAATGTTTGGGCTGCTGCTTGCTTGCCACTACAGTGTGTCTTTAGTCCAATTTTTGGGCTCCTGCTGCCAACTCCAGTGTCTCTTTCAAGCAATGTTTGGGCTCCTGCTGCTCCTGCTGCCAAATCCAGTGTCTCTTTCAATCAATGTTTGGGCTCCTGCTGCCAACTCCAGTGTCTCTTTCAAGCAATGTTTGGGCTCCTGCTGCTGCTGCCCCCAACTGCAGGGTGTCATTCGGCCAATTTTTGGGCTCCTGCTGCCAAATGCAGTGTCTCTTTCAAGCAATGTTTAGGCTCTGCTGCTGCTGCCAACTCCAGTGTCTCTTTGAGCCAATGTTTGGGCTCCTGCTGCCAACTCCAGTGTCTCTTTGAGCCAATGTTTGGGCTCCTGCTGCTCTTGCTGCCAACTCCAGTGTCTCTTTCAAGCAATGTTTGGGTTCCTGCTGCTGCTGCTGCTTGCAACTCCAGGGTATCATTCAGCCAATGTTTGGGCTCCTGCTGCCAACTCCAGTGTCTCTTTCAAGCAATGTTTGGGCTCCTGCTGCTGCTGCTTACACCTCCAGTGTGTCTTTAGTCCAATTTTTGGGCTCCTGCTGCCAACTCCAGTGTCTCTTTCAAGCAATGTTTGGGCTCCTGCTGCTTGCAACTCCAGGGTGTCATTCAGCCAATTTTTGGCCTCCTGCTGCTGCTGCTGCCAACTCCAGTGTCTCTTTGAGCCAATGTTTTGGCTCCTGCTGCCAACTCCAGTGTCTCTTTCAAGCAATGTTTGGGCTCCTGCTGCTGCCAACTCCAGGGTGTCATTCGGCCAATTTTTGGGCTCCTGCTGCCAAATGCAGTGTCTTTTTCAAGCAATGTTTGGGCTCCTGCTGCTGCTGCCAACTCCAGTGTGTCTTTCAAGCAATGTTTGGGCTCCTGCTGCTGCTGCTTGCAGCTCCAGGGTGTCATTCAGCCAATTTTTGGCCTCCTGCTGCTGCCAACTCCAGTGTCTCTTTGAGCCAATGTTTGGGCTCCTGCTGCTCCTGCTGCCATCTCCATTGTCCCTTTCAAGCAATGTTTGGGCTCCTGCTGCTGCTGCTGCTGTTTCAACTCCAGGTTGTGTCTTTCAAGTAATTTTTGGGCTCCTGCTGCTGCCAACTCCAGTGTCTCTTTCAGCCAATGTTTGGGCTCCTGCTGCTGTCAACTCCAGTGTGTCTTTAGGCCAATTTTTGGGCTCCTGCTGCCAACTCCAGTGTCTCTTTTCGCCAATGTTTGGGCTCCTGCTGCTGCTGGCAACTCCAGTGTCTCTTTCGGACAATTTTTGAGCTCCTGCTGCCAACTCCAGTGTGTGTCTTCAGGCCAATTTTTGGGCTCCTGCTGCCAACTCCAGGATGTCTTTCAGCCAATATTTGGGCCCCTGCTGCTGCCAGCTCCAGGGTTTTTTACAGGCAATATAGGGGCTCCTCATTGTGATGCCACCTCAACTCTCTGCAATTGTGCCGCTCTGCGATTCTAATAGCGATGCCTCTGATCTGCATGTCACAATTATTTACAGTATTATTTTACTAACCCAGCACGCATCCTATGCGTGTAACAGCAAGGCAGAATGGTTTACAACCCTATTGAGGCTCTAGGAAGCTCAGAAATAGCCGCTTTTAATAGCTATTCGTCGCGAATAAATTTGGGTCGAAACGAATTTTGTCTGAAAATTCAGCGAATCAGCCGAATCGAATTTTTCAAAAGTTCACTCATCTCTAGTTATCTCCTACCATCGTACTTGTCAAACCATGTGGTGTCTCTAAATGTTTGATATAATTTCTGCTTGGCTTCTATATGTAAGGTGTCAATAAAACTTTCCCAAGTTTTAAAAAGATTGGGCGTCTTTTTTTCCTTGTCCAATGTTGCATCTGTCCAATCAAATTTAAAAACCTGTTGTAAATGAAGTGTCGGAAGGAGGGGGGGGGGGGGGTAGGTACCAATCCAATTCTGGAGAATGACTTTTTTTTGCAACCGCTGATACTATCAGTATTAACCTCTTAGTACCGCCATCCACTCTCAGGTTGGTTGAGTCTATTGAGCCAAATATCGCCCATTTTGGTGTTAAAGATAAGTAATTTGCCAATTTCGTGGTCATGTATATATGTATTTTTCTCCAAAATTGGTTGATGACTGGGCATTCCCATAGACAGTGGTATAGATTTGCCCCCTCCTCCCCACACTTTTTACATTTGTCTGAATCAGTCTAAGGAGCATTTCCCTATATGTAGAGGCCTGTAAGGTTGCCCAAGAATATTTGTACGTTCTTAGCAGATCATCAATTTCTAGCTCCGGGAAGTGAGTGCACCATTTGATCATCCCTGTATGGAGTTCCTCATTAGAGATGAGCGAACTTTTGAAAAATTCGATTCGACTGATTCGCCGAATTTTCCGACAAAAATCGTTTCGACCCGAATAAATTCGCGACAAATCGCTATTAAAAACGGCTATTTCTGAGCCTCCTAGAGCCTCAATAGGGTTGTAAACCATTCAGCCTTGCTGTAACACGCACAGGATGCGTGCTGGGTTAGTTAAATAATACTTTGAAGAAATATCACATGCAGATCAGAGGCATCGCTAATAGAATCGCAGAGCGGCACAATTGCAGAGAGTTGAAGTGGCATCACTATGAGGGGCAGAAGGAGCCCAAATATACACTGGAGTTGGCCTCAGGAGCCCAAAAATTGGATGAATCACACCCTGGAGTTGGCAGAAGTTGGCAGCAGCAGCAGCAGGAGCCCAAATATACACTGGAGTTGGCTTCAGGAGCCCAAAAATTGGATGAATCACACCCTGGAGTTGGCAGGAGTTGACAGTAGCAGCAGCAGGAGCCCAAATATACACTGGAGTTGGCTTCAGGAGCCCAAAAATTGGATGAATCACACCCTGGAGTTGGCAGGAGTTGACAGTAGCAGCAGCAGGAGCCCAAATATACACTGGAGTTGGCTTCAGGAGCCCAAAAATTGGATGAATCACACCCTGGAGTTGGCAGAAGTTGGCAGCAGCAGCAGCAGGAGCCCAAATATACACTGGAGTTGGCTTCAGGAGCCCAAAAATTGGATGAATCACACCCTGGAGTTGGCAGGAGTTGACAGTAGCAGCAGCAGGAGCCCAAATATACACTGGAGTTGGCTTCAGGAGCCCAAAAATTGGATGAATCACACCCTGGAGTTGGCAGGAGTTGACAGTAGCAGCAGCAGGAGCCCAAATATACACTGGAGTTGGCTTCAGGAGCCCAAAAATTGGATGAATCACACCCTGGAGTTGGCAGGAGTTGACAGCAGCAGCAGCAGGAGCCCAAATATACACTGGAGTTGGCTTCAGGAGCCCAAAAATTGGATGAATCACACCCTGGAGTTGGCAGGAGTTGACAGTAGCAGCAGCAGGAGCCCAAAAAATGGCCTAAAGACATAAATATGTTTTGCACCATTTGGAAAGTGTAAAACGTGGCACCATGCTGAATCTAGTCGCATGCATCAGGCATTGGTGGGTGGAAATCCTGGCTGATCCATCCCTGATTCATTTTGACAAAGGTGAGTCTCTCCACATTTTTAGTTGACAGACGAGTTCTCCTCGCCGTAACTATGGCCCCCGCCGCACTAAACACCCGCTCAGATGGCACGCTACTTGCCGGGCAGGACAGCTTTTCCAGGGCAAACTCTGCTAGTTGCGGCCACAAATCAAGTTTGGCTGCCCAGAAGTCCAGCGGATCCTCAAGGTGTGTTGGCATGGTCATGTCAAGTATGACATGACCTGCTGGTTGAGGTCCTGCTCCAGGTCTTCCTGCTGCTCATGAGTAGCCTCACTATGCGGGTGTAGAAAGCTACTCATTAGCGACTGAAGACTGAGGCTGCTGCTGCTGATGGAGCTTCTGCTGCTGCTGCTGCCAACCCCCCCAGCGGCCATGGCAGTGGAAGGTGAGCGCAGAGGTCCCCTCGAGTCAGACCTGCGAGAGTATGGACCATGGCGCAGATAGGCATCGGCCAACTGCCTACGTAGAATGTCTTTGTAGTAGTTGAGTTTGTCCTCCCTCTCGGTGGGTTTAAAAAATGCCCCCATTTTGTGCCGGAAGCGAGGGTCCAATAAGGTGGACAGCCAGAAGTCATCCCGCCGACAGATGGAAACAATTCTGGGGTCACTACGCAAGCATGTGAGCATGCTTCGTGCCATTTGCGCAAGTGACTCGGATGGACTACCTGTCTCCATCTCCACTGCATACTGCCACGGTGTGCCCGGGTCCTCTGTCTCTCCTTCCTCAAAAACCTCTAGCTCCTCTGGCTGCTCCTGCTCCTCCTCTCCTGTCCGCTGACTAGATAAACCAGCCATTTCGCCAAGCCTAAACTGTGTTTTGCTGGGCAACTCCTCCTCCTCCTCTTCCTCCTCCTCCTCCTCCAGTTCAGCTCCAACGGGGTTCATGTGGCCGTAAGATGTAAACGCCATGTCTCCAGTGCCCTGACCAGCCATGGTTTCCAACATGTGCTGTAGTACATGAAGCAGTGGAATCACGTCGTTCATCCCGTAATCCTGCCGACTGACAAATAAAGTGGCTTCCTCAAAGGGCCTGAGCAAACGGCAGGTGTCACGTATGAGCTGCCACTGGTTGACATTGAAGTTACACAGGGGAGTCCCCCTATCTGCTTGGATCATCAGGAAATCCGTGATGGCTTTTCTCTGTTCATATAATCGGTCCAACATGTGAAGGGTGGAATTCCAACGGGTGGAAACATCGCAAATCAGACTATGTTGGGGGATACCATTCTGACGCTGTAGCTCAAGAAGGGTGTGTTTGGCGGTGTAGGAGTGGCTGAAGTGCATGCAAAGTTTCCGTGAAGTTGTTAGGATGTCCTGCAGATGGGGGGAACACTTCAGAAACCGCTTGACAACCAGATTGAAGACGTGAGCCATGCAGGGGGCATGGGTCAGGCTTCCTTGGCGCAGCGCAGACAAAATGTTCTTCCCATTGTCGGTAACCATGATTCCCATTTTAAGTTTTCTCGGAGTAAGCCATGTTTGGATTTCCTGATGAATACATTTAAGCAGTTCCTCCCCTGTGTGACTCCGTTCGCCAAGACAAACCATGTGAAGCACTGCGTGACACCTCCGTGCCCTGCACACATGGTAGACTGGAGGGGCACTGAGACTTGAGCCTACAGTGGAGGGTGAGGAGATGGCGGAGGATGAGGAGGCCGAGTCGCACGGTGTCACAGGCCCAATGGGCAGAGAGCGCGGAGGCCGAAGCGGCGTGACCTGTCCAAGTTGCTGCTGCAAAGGGACCACATTCACCCAGTGGGCCGTAAACGACATGTACTGCCCCTGACCGTAGTTACAGCTCCAGATGTCGGCGCTGCCATGTATTTTGCTACACACCGACAGGCTCAAGGACTGGCCCACCTTCTGTTCAACAAAAGTGTGCAGCGCTGGTACTGCCTTCTTGGCAAAGAAATGACGGCTTGGGACTCTCCACCTCGGCTCGGCACAAGCCATCAGTTCTCTGAAAGGTGCAGATTCCACCACCTGAAAAGGGAGCGACTGCAGCACCAGCAACTTGGACAGGAGCACATTCAGCTTCTGCGCCGTAGGATGAGTGGGCGCATACTGCTGTCTCTTGGACATGGCTTCGCTGATGGATTGCTGGCGGGATGCATGACTTGGAGGAGGAGGAGGAGGAGCAGGAGCGACAGAGGATGGGTATGACGCACAGCTGCCTTCGGCTGAGGTGCTGGAGCCTTGGCTGGCAGAAATTGGGAGCTCACTTGGTGAGGAAGCAGACTGGACCACCCCTTGGGAGCCTCGGTTCTCCCAGGTCGTTTTATGGTGACGCATCATATGTTGACGCAGGGCCGTGGTGCCAACATTTGGACCCTGGCCACGCTTCACCTTTTGCCTACATATCTTGCATGTGGCCATGTTACCCTCCTGCGGATGCCTCAGGAAAAACTGCCACACTGCCGAGTAGCTACTTTTCCCACCCCCTGGCCTCACTGATTCACTGCTGCTGTTGCCAACTCCAGGAACCCCTGCTCCACTACCTCCCGATAAGGTAGACTGCCGCACAGCAGGTGCTCTACCCCGGCCCCGGCCCCGGCCGGCTCCAGCCTTTGGAATTGTGCCCCCATGCTGACTGCTACCACCTTGCTGCCTCAGCTGCTGACTCCGGGGCAACCTGCGCCCCTCTTCTCCTGATGATGACGATGAAGCCCCTTCATCACCCGGCTCCCAAGTGTGATCGGCTTCATCGTCATCATCATCATCACCGAGTTGTGGCTGTACGTCACTGATGTTCGTGGATTCGTCAACAGTGTCTGGCGCAGGAGCTGGAACGCTCGCAGCACCCACGACACTGTCCACATCACTATCTGTCTGCCTAGCTAGAGAAGCCACCTCCATTTCTTGGCTGGGCAGTAGCTGCTGACTGTCCTCTATCTGATGGTCCTCCTCACTAAAGAGTGGAGCTGAACCCAAAGCATAGGATACGTCGCTGGGGGAGGGAACGGCGTAGGACAGAGGCAATGGGAGGACAGGGACTGCTCTCGGGGCATGCCAACTCAGGGTTGTGTCAGAGGAACCTACCGACCCTAGACTGGGGGTCTCAGACGTAAGTTGTGATGATGTTGTTGATGAGCGCGTCAACCAATCTACCACGGCAGATGCGTTACTGGTGGAGACCCGACCGCTAGCAGATACTGGCAGATTAGGTCTCTCAGCGTGACTCCTGCTGCTACTGGCCCCCAGTCTGATGCGAGCTCTGCCTGCGGAATCTTGGCCTCTGCCACTCCTCTTTTCACTTCCAGGCACTTGTCTGCCCGACATAGTCTAACTGGCGTGGGAGTAGGTGATATTTTAAGATCCCCCGGGCAGCGGTGGGTCTATATGAAACAGAATATAATGCACACCAAAAGTGAGCAGTAACACTCAGCCTCCAACAGGCCTGCTTAGTGTAAATAAGAGAGCTGCTTAGTGTAAATAAAGAGGGGTATGCTATGTTACAGAATGGGATGCCTCAACAGAAGTGCACCTGGCAGGCAGCAGTAAGCCTATGCCCAGCAAAAGTGTCTTATAATATAAATATAATAAGAGCAAATGCTTATATGGTCTTAAACAGAGGCTGCTTTAGTCACAGAATGGGATGCCCCCAAAAAAGATCCAGTAGTACTATGCCCAGCAAAAGTGTCTTTATCAGGCTAATTTCAAATATGATAAGAGCAAATGCTTATATGGTCTTAAACAGAGGCTGCTTTAGTCACAGAATGGGATGCCCTGGCAGGGACAAGTAGTGCTATGCCCAGCAAAAGTGTCTTTATCAGGCTAATTTCAAATATGATAAGAGCAAATGCTTATACGGTCTTAAACAGAGGCTGCTTTAGTCACAGAATGGGATGCCCCCCAAAAAAGATCCAGTAGTACTATGCCCAGCAAAAGTGTCTTTATCAGGCTAATTTCAAATATGATAAGAGCAAATGCTTATACGGTCTTAAACAGAGGCTGCTTTAGTTACAGAATGGGATGCCCCAACAGGAATGGACCTGGCAGGGTCCAGTAGTGCTTTGCCCAGCAAAAGTGTCTTTATCAGGCCTAATTTCAAATATGATAAGAGCAAATGGTTATATGGTCTTAAACAGAGGCTGCTTTAGTCACAGAATGGGATGCCCCAACAGAAGTGGACCTGGCAGGGTCCAGTAGTGCTATGCCCAGCAAAAGTGTCTTTATCAGGCCTAATTTCAAATATGATAAGTGAAAATGGTTATACGGTCTTAAACAGAGGCTGCTGTAGTCACAGAATGGGATGCCCCAACAGAAGTGGACCTGGCAGGGTCCAGTAGTGCTATGCCCAGCAAAAGTGTCTTTATCAGGCCTAATTTCAAATATGATAAGTGAAAATGGTTATACGGTCTTAAACAGAGGCTGCTGTAGTCACAGAATGGGATGCCCCAAAAGAAGTGGACCTGGCAGGGTCCAGTAGTGCTATGCCCAGCAAAAGTGTCTTTATCAGGCCTAATTTCAAATATGATAAGTGAAAATGGTTATACGGTCTTAAACAGAGGCTGCTGTAGTCACAGAATGGGATGCCCCAACAGAAGTGGACCTGGCAGGGTCCAGTAGTGCTATGCCCAGCAAAAGTGTCTTTATCAGGCCTAATTTCAAATATGATAAGAGCAAATGCTTATATGGTCTTAAACAGAGGCTGCTTTAGTCACAGAATGGGATGCCCCAACAGGAATGGACCTGGCAGGGTCCAGTAGTGCTTTGCCCAGCAAAAGTGTCTTTATCAGGCCTAATTTCAAATATGATAAGTGAAAATGGTTATACGGTCTTAAACAGAGGCTGCTGTAGTCACAGAATGGGATGCCCCAACAGAAGTGGACCTGGCAGGGTCCAGTAGTGCTATGCCCAGCAAAAGTGTCTTTATCAGGCCTAATTTCAAATATGATAAGAGCAAATGCTTATATGGTCTTAAACAGAGGCTGCTTTAGTCACAGAATGGGATGCCCCAACAGGAATGGACCTGGCAGGGTCCAGTAGTGCTTTGCCCAGCAAAAGTGTCTTTATCAGGCCTAATTTCAAATATGATAAGTGAAAATGGTTATACGGTCTTAAACAGAGGCTGCTGTAGTCACAGAATGGGATGCCCCAACAGAAGTGGACCTGGCAGGGTCCAGTAGTGCTATGCCCAGCAAAAGTGTCTTTATCAGGCCTAATTTCAAATATGATAAGAGCAAATGGTTATATGGTCTTAAACAGAGGCTGCTTTAGTCACAGAATGGGATGCCCCAACAGAAGTGGACCTGGCAGGGTCCAGTAGTGCTATGCCCAGCAAAAGTGTCTTTATCAGGCCTAATTTCAAATATGATAAGAGCAAATGGTTATATGGTCTTAAACAGAGGCTGCTTTAGTCACAGAATGGGATGCCCCAACAGAAGTGGACCTGGCAGGGTCCAGTAGTGCTATGCCCAGCAAAAGTGTCTTTATCAGGCCTAATTTCAAATATGATAAGAGCAAATGCTTATATGGTCTTAAACAGAGGCTGCTTTAGTCACAGAATGGGATGCCCCAACAGAAGTGGACCTGGCAGGGTCCAGTAGTGCTATGCCCAGCAAAAGTGACTTTATCAGGCCTAATTTCAAATATGATAAGAGCAAATGCTTATATGGTCTTAAACAGAGGCTGCTTTAGTCACAGAATGGGATGCCCCAACAGGAATGGACCTGGCAGGGTCCAGTAGTGCTTTGCCCAGCAAAAGTGTCTTTATCAGGCCTAATTTCAAATATGATAAGAGCAAATGGTTATATGGTCTTAAACAGAGGCTGCTTTAGTCACAGAATGGGATGCCCCAACAGAAGTGGACCTGGCAGGGTCCAGTAGTGCTATGCCCAGCAAAAGTGTCTTTATCAGGCCTAATTTCAAATATGATAAGAGCAAATGGTTATATGGTCTTAAACAGAGGCTGCTTTAGTCACAGAATGGGATGCCCCAACAGAAGTGGACCTGGCAGGGTCCAGTAGTGCTATGCCCAGCAAAAGTGTCTTTATCAGGCCTAATTTCAAATATGATAAGAGCAAATGGTTATATGGTCTTAAACAGAGGCTGCTTTAGTCACAGAATGGGATGCCCCAACAGAAGTGGACCTGGCAGGGTCCAGTAGTGCTATGCCCAGCAAAAGTGTCTTTATCAGGCCTAATTTCAAATATGATAAGAGCAAATGGTTATATGGTCTTAAACAGAGGCTGCTTTAGTCACAGAATGGGATGCCCCAACAGAAGTGGACCTGGCAGGGTCCAGTAGTGCTATGCCCAGCAAAAGTGTCTTTATCAGGCCTAATTTCAAATATGATAAGAGCAAATGCTTATATGGTCTTAAACAGAGGCTGCTTTAGTCACAGAATGGGATGCCCCAACAGGAATGGACCTGGCAGGGTCCAGTAGTGCTTTGCCCAGCAAAAGTGTCTTTATCAGGCCTAATTTCAAATATGATAAGTGAAAATGGTTATACGGTCTTAAACAGAGGCTGCTGTAGTCACAGAATGGGATGCCCCAACAGAAGTGGACCTGGCAGGGTCCAGTAGTGCTATGCCCAGCAAAAGTGTCTTTATCAGGCCTAATTTCAAATATGATAAGAGCAAATGCTTATATGGTCTTAAACAGAGGCTGCTTTAGTCACAGAATGGGATGCCCCAACAGGAATGGACCTGGCAGGGTCCAGTAGTGCTTTGCTCAGCAAAAGTGTCTTTATCAGGCCTAATTTCAAATATGATAAGTGAAAATGGTTATACGGTCTTAAACAGAGGCTGCTGTAGTCACAGAATGGGATGCCCCAACAGAAGTGGACCTGGCAGGGTCCAGTAGTGCTATGCCCAGCAAAAGTGTCTTTATCAGGCCTAATTTCAAATATGATAAGAGCAAATGCTTATATGGTCTTAAACAGAGGCTGCTTTAGTCACAGAATGGGATGCCCCAACAGGAATGGACCTGGCAGGGTCCAGTAGTGCTTTGCCCAGCAAAAGTGTCTTTATCAGGCCTAATTTCAAATATGATAAGTGAAAATGGTTATACGGTCTTAAACAGAGGCTGCTGTAGTCACAGAATGGGATGCCCCAACAGAAGTGGACCTGGCAGGGTCCAGTAGTGCTATGCCCAGCAAAAGTGTCTTTATCAGGCCTAATTTCAAATATGATAAGAGCAAATGCTTATATGGTCTTAAACAGAGGCTGCTTTAGTCACAGAATGGGATGCCCCAACAGGAATGGACCTGGCAGGGTCCAGTAGTGCTTTGCCCAGCAAAAGTGTCTTTATCAGGCCTAATTTCAAATATGATAAGTGAAAATGGTTATACGGTCTTAAACAGAGGCTGCTGTAGTCACAGAATGGGATGCCCCAACAGAAGTGGACCTGGCAGGGTCCAGTAGTGCTATGCCCAGCAAAAGTGTCTTTATCAGGCCTAATTTCAAATATGATAAGAGCAAATGCTTATATGGTCTTAAACAGAGGCTGCTTTAGTCACAGAATGGGATGCCCCAACAGGAATGGACCTGGCAGGGTCCAGTAGTGCTATGCCCAGCAAAAGTGTCTTTATCAGGCCTAATTTCAAATATGATAAGTGAAAATGGTTATACGGTCTTAAACAGAGGCTGCTGTAGTCACAGAATGGGATGCCCCAACAGAAGTGGACCTGGCAGGGTCCAGTAGTGCTATGCCCAGCAAAAGTGTCTTTATCAGGCCTAATTTCAAATATGATAAGAGCAAATGGTTATATGGTCTTAAACAGAGGCTGCTTTAGTCACAGAATGGGATGCCCCAACAGAAGTGGACCTGGCAGGGTCCAGTAGTGCTATGCCCAGCAAAAGTGTCTTTATCAGGCCTAATTTCAAATATGATAAGAGCAAATGCTTATATGGTCTTAAACAGAGGCTGCTTTAGTCACAGAATGGGATGCCCCAACAGGAATGGACCTGGCAGGGTCCAGTAGTGCTTTGCCCAGCAAAAGTGTCTTTATCAGGCCTAATTTCAAATATGATAAGAGCAAATGGTTATATGGTCTTAAACAGAGGCTGCTTTAGTCACAGAATGGGATGCCCCAACAGAAGTGGACCTGGCAGGGTCCAGTAGTGCTATGCCCAGCAAAAGTGTCTTTATCAGGCCTAATTTCAAATATGATAAGAGCAAATGGTTATATGGTCTTAAACAGAGGCTGCTTTAGTCACAGAATGGGATGCCCCAACAGAAGTGGACCTGGCAGGGTCCAGTAGTGCTATGCCCAGCAAAAGTGTCTTTATCAGGCCTAATTTCAAATATGATAAGAGCAAATGGTTATATGGTCTTAAACAGAGGCTGCTTTAGTCACAGAATGGGATGCCCCAACAGAAGTGGACCTGGCAGGGTCCAGTAGTGCTATGCCCAGCAAAAGTGTCTTTATCAGGCCTAATTTCAAATATGATAAGAGCAAATGGTTATATGGTCTTAAACAGAGGCTGCTTTAGTCACAGAATGGGATGCCCCAACAGAAGTGGACCTGGCAGGGTCCAGTAGTGCTATGCCCAGCAAAAGTTTCTTTATCGGGCCTAATTTCAAATATGATAAGAGCAAATGCTTATATGGTCTTAAACAGAGGCTGCTTTAGTCACAGAATGGGATGCCTCACAGCAGACTTAAGATCAGTTCAGTATATATGCACAGTTAGTTACTATAAGCAGCCTGAAAACGCTAACAAAGCCTGTCAGCCAGCTAGTAACACTCAGGCTGGATGAAAAAAAAAAAAAATCTCCCTGTGACAGCCTCCGTTTTTCCTACCTTTCCCTGGCTTTCTGTCTGTCTCCTGTCTGTCTCCTGCCTGTCTCCAGCCTGTCCCTGTCTGTCCCTGTCTGTCCCTGCCTGTCTAACTGCCTCAGCTACACAGCGTCCTGTCTCTCACGAATGCAATAGAGAAATGAGGAAAAGCAAGATGGCCGCCGTTAAATACCGCTGTGACGTCACCGGGCTTGCTGGCTGCTGATAGGCTGCATGTGACTGCCCCAGCTTGCACTGGCGCGGGATACATGTCCAGACATGTCCCGTCCGCCATCTTAGAATGCCTGTAAATGTAAATGAATGGATGTTAAAGGAAAACTTCGAGTGATCGAATCGCGGGGAAATTCGGATTCGATCCGAATCGAATTTTTCCTGAAATTCGGATCGAATCCGGGTTCGTCCGGATCGATTCGCTCATCCCTATTCCTCATATTGTAATGGCTGTCTTAAGAAATTATAGTGTAGCGCTATAGTTCTACGATTCGGTGGGGTAGTGTTTAAGAGTGTGTCCAGTCCATTGTCCCAATCCCTAGCGGAGAATTTTTTGATTGTTTTTTGACATACGATGATATTTGGAAACATGCAAATGTATGTGGTATACTTTAATAAACTTTATTTATAAAGTTTATAAAGCTTACAACATGTTTATACTTTATTGGTCTGTTATTAATATTAAAATCATTTAGCAGGGATGAAAATAAAAAATGCTATACTCCCCTTTTATCCCCTCAGAAGATTCCTGACAGTGTGCACAATAGAAGAATTTCTATAGCAATAATCCGTTATTCCAACTCGGAATAGCTCAGAAGACTGTTAAAGTTATTAGGGCCCCTCAGTAAAAGCAGAAAAATACACTCACAAACTTTTAATGCCTAATTCCGTGTTATTCCATTTTAAAGAGTGTACATACATACATTTCACACATTGTTTTCTATCTAGCAAATGTATGCAGATTTTATTTTCAGACCATTTTTCATGATAGAGCTGCTTTAAAAAGGAGGTCTGAGCATTTTGTAACACCCCATTCCCCTGACCCTCCCCTGTGCTAAGCTCAATTTAGACAATAAAATAAAAAAGAGCTCAAGGCAATCTGGTGCAATCTACACGAAAGTTGAAACTGGGACCTTGATTGAAAGGTCAGTTACCCAATTAATGCAGCCTGTAACTGCACTGACACTCAAGTTCATGGCTGCACAGTGATCAGGTGATTTTTTTTTTAACTAAGCACAGAGGGATGGAAGGGGTTTGTGGGGTTTACCAAAAGCATGGACTAACTCTTTAAACCTCAACACAATCCCCTCGATTCAAAATGCAAAAGTTAATTGATATCGGATCTGGAATCGGAAGTTTGGGTGGATGTTAGTCATTTTTTCCTGTTTTTTTGGCCATTTCCGACTCGCACGAGCCTTCGTCCAATTTCGTATATGCTCTTACGATCATCGGAAGTTCGTTCCTAAATTGTAGGATCAAAACCTAAATTGTAGGATCAAAACCTAAATTGTAGGATCAAAACCTAAATTGTAGGATCAAAACCTAAAACTTAGGATAATCGGATGTGTTTCCGTGTGATTCAGAGAGCTGTTTTCCAACCTCTAAATCCGTTTTAAAAGAAAGCCACTTCCGACACCTTTTAGCAGTCAGATTGCTGTTCTTGAACAGGTTTTTGGCTATGTGGAGGAGTCTGCGCGTCTTGAGCTCCAATGAACTGCATGTATCAGCATGGTCGAGGCCATAAATTGTATGGCAATGCATACCTGATTCATGTATGCCTTATAAAAGCATTTTAATGTGGACCTTAATTAGTCCTTTGCATGTAAACCTTTATTTTGCAACACATCCATATATTTGCGTTATTTTAATAAACTGATGTCCTTTGTTATTTATTTTGGAATTGATGTACTAGAATCATATTTTTAATTTGAATTCATTGGTGTAGTTGTTTACCTTTGCTTTGTTTAATTATTTTAGCTCATCTTTGGTCAGATGCATCACACTTACTGAGGAGAGGAGAGCGGGATAAAGTGCAGGATGTGGGTTACTGCTGTATTTTGCACAGACACAGCAGAGCTGGGGGCACGGAAAGGTCAGAAATCAAAGAATGCAGAGCAACACAGTCACAAGGCCCTTTCTGTTTGCAGGCTGCCCGATATTACCTGACCCGCCATCTTGGCTGTTTCTAGGCTCATAACATGCAGAAGTTGCTGGGTGTTTTTTAATTTTTGAGAGCAATCTGTATGTAGAGGGTGTGGGTAACCATAAAAAAAATTAAAAGTTGTACCATTTGAAGCCAAACTTTTAAAATTAAATCCACAAGTAAAAAATCCAAGTTAACTAAAAATTAAACAAAGTAAGATTTACTTATGCAAATACATTCATTAATGGTTGGTTACTACAAAATGAATGAATTAAAGAAAAAAAAAAAATATTTAGAATGCACTTTAATGAGGTAAGTTTGTAGTGCGCAGGCGCAAGATCAGAAGGATTTACGTCCAGACAAAAAAGGAAAAAGGGCAAAACCAAAACCAATGTTGCAACCTGAGAAATGAAACGGAAAATTCAGGATGGAAACTGACATAGGTCTGATTCGCTAACTGCCATACGAACGGACGGACATTTTAGGATAGAAACGGATTAGTTTATAGAATCACTCGCAAGTTCATACGAGTGCACGAGCGATCGGAAATAATAGGATGATCGGCACCAAAATCAAAGCTGTTACATGTTTCTTTGAATCGACCCAAATGTGTTTTGGTCCCTATTCAAAGGGGCATCCCAACCATAAGTTGGGATAATATAAGTAAATATATTAAAGAGATGATGCCAGTTTCTCCTAAATGTTTCATACAGTGGTTTTCAAAGCTAGTTAATTCTATCTGCTTCCCCACTTTCTTTTCCCACACCCTCAAGAAATGTATAAACTGATGGGCTCTAAATTGCTCCTGTGATGGCATATACAAATGCTCATATATATATATTGTAAGGTCATTTTTTTATACAAAATGTCCTAATTCATCCCTGGGCTCTCCACCATTCAAAGCCTCCCCCCCAAACCAGGGACAAACACTTTTCCATAAAAAAAAATAAAATAAAAATGTCCATAATTGGCATCAGTGTGGATGTTGATTAACCCTTCTCCGCTGCATAAGTGTTTATATCAGGGCAGGACAGGCTTTCTTCAAAATAGCCCTAGAAGGGGTGTCATTGTGATTGATATCCCCTTCAGTGATGCTTGTTTCATCTTTACCCATGTTGGAGAATTTTCCGAGCATAATATTAATGTAATTTGCGCTACCCTCGCCACAAGGTAATAGGCTTCCAAAGAAGGGCCCCCCTGTCTTCTACTAGCTTGGGCCTTCTGGCGATTGATCCTGCATTTGTTGCCCTTCCAGACAGAATTCATTATTACTTTTTGTAATTCCATTTCTATCATCCCCTTTTTATCTATCTTTTTGGGCAGGCCGTGTAAATAATTCCTCCCTCCTAATCACCACATAGCAGACTCCATACAGAATCCCCCCCAACCTTCTCATAACATGGCCCACTTGTCAAGGGCCAACCAGAGGCAGAAAATGTGGTGGTGGGTATAATTCTTCCTATTGTCTCTTGTTATCACATTTGGTTTGAATTTCTAGTTTCTAGTAACATCAAGTTTATAATGATCCCTGTAAAGTTAGTTTTACTTTGTCTGTAACCTTACCTTGTACAGCGCTAAGGAAGGAGATGGCGCTATATAATAATAACAATTCAAATAAATGCAGAATGTGCAGCAGGAAGTGGCTGTATATTTACCTGAGCTGATGATCCAGTCCACGGCCGGTCGGGGTTCTTTCACTGTTAAATAGGCCATGGCAGGGGCTTCCGAAAGATGGCAGCCTTCTGGTGCCAGCTGCGACTGTCTTCACTCATGGGCACGGCAGCCATCTTTTGATAGCAAAGAAGGCTGAGGGGATTGCAGGACTCAGGTAAGTTGTGTAACAGCTTCCTGCTGTTGCACACTTTAGGGCTCAGCAGCCCATCAAAAAGCTTTTCTTGGTACGAATCCAAACATCGAGATCCAGGTTCGCCTAACACTACCCATAACAGAAAGTGTGCAGCCACCTCCCCAATCACCCCATAACACAGCGTGCAGACCCCCCCAATCATAGGCAGTGTGAAGATTCCACAAATCCTGATCCCCTATTACAGACAGTGTGTCAATATTTCACCCCCAAAAAATCACCCCCATTACAGGCAGTGTGTCAGAGTCCCTCTCAACTCTCCCATTATATGCAGTGTGGCAGAATCCCCCCCAAGCACCAGCAGCGTAATCCATCCCTCCCCCACTGGGACACTGGACAAAGGAGGAGCAGCAGGCAGGGAGAGGGCAGGGTAACTGATCCCTGCCCACCCACCTGGCGGCGGACACCACTCTTGCTTCACCTCGGGAGCACACAAACACATGCACGACTGCGCTAACTGAGAAATGTTAAATTATATATTTAGTTTTAAATAAAAAAGCTCTCTTCTCTTATGTATGTGGATTTTCTTTTGAAGCACGTAAAGTAGAACACCTAACAAAACTGCAGCAGCAACTAAAATTGCTCAGCAACTGACCTTTTCATTTTTAAAAAGGAGATACATAGTTACATAGTTAATATGGTTGAAAAAAGACATATGTCCATCAAGTTCAACCAAGGGTGTTGGGTTAGGAGAAGTTTTTTTTTTTGTTTTTTTTCCCCCCATTTCAATAGATTTTATCGAAGAAAAAAATTCCATTACTCAAGATACACTCACAATTTGTGCATTTTGTTCATTACAGAAAATATTTTAACATCACGCTAAACAGACCACGCTTAATAGCACGTCCGCGGTCTGAGTGCTGTTGGTACTAAAAAAACACCTCTAAACCCAGCTACCTTTCTACCAAACCTCTTAGGTATTCCCAGGCCTGGCCCTGAACTGACTGTTATTCCAGAGCACACCCTAATCCAGTACAACAAGCCAACAAAGTATACACACAGATGTAATACACCCTATTCCCAGGTCAAAATAAAGAAAACAATCCCCTTATCTCCCCTAATGATTAGAGGAGAGAGAGTAATACTAGGAAAAGAGGGCAAGAAAAGAAGAGAAGAGTAAGAAAAAAGAAAGGAATAGAAAAGAAAAGGATGGGTTCCAAGCCTCCATATTACCACCCAATAGGGCAACCAACCCCTCAGATCGTCAAAAGCTTGAAGTTTCTTGGATAGAAGTAGGATATCCAACCCTCCCAGGTCGCTAAGAAGGGGGCAAGGTTTCCCTGCATAGAAGCCACCACATAATCTCATTAATATGTGGAATAAGGCTCCTGGACTGAATAACCGGCTTCTTTCAGGACTGCGCTACAATTAATTTGGCCACCTTAAAAATATGCCTAATTAAGCCAAATTGAGCCTTGGAGCATCCAGGGGGTTTCAGGTTGAGCAAGACCAGATGCACTGAGGGGTCAGCTGCAGCCCGGTAGACTTCTTTATAATATAGTACCGTATATACTCGAGTATAAGCCGAGTTTTTCAGCCCACTTTTTGGGCTGAAAAAAGCCGCCTCGGCTTATACTCGAGTCCAGGGGCGGATTCCTCTATCTAAACTGTAAAGCCGCCATCTCCTTACCTCGCTGCTGATTGAGGAAAGGGAAAGCCTATGTCGTCATCACGCTTTTATAGTGCCGGCGACGCAGGCTCCAGTGCCACCTACAGGAGACACACACACAGCGCAGCCATGATCAATCGAAGCCCGCTAATGGGATTCGCTAGTGGATGAGAACGCTGACCTCAGACTCGATCAATCGACTGCCGAGAAAACCGGTCGGGTCACTGGTCCAAGTGTGTGAGAACAGCGGCGGCTGGCGGCTGCCAGGCGAAGCTGAATGGAGCGACCGGCGGCAGGAGGAGGAGGAGGGGAGGGGGACCCCGCTGCCCCTCTGCCCCTCTGCAGGGTAACCTCGGCCAAACCCTGACCCCCGACACCTGCGCGCCTGAGAGCGGCGGCAGCAGCAGCAGGTAACCACAGTGTGTGTGTGTGTGTGTGTGTGTGTGTGTCTGTGTGTGTCTGTGTCTTTTTCTGTGTGTGTGTGTCTCTTTCTGTGTGTGTGTCCCTTTCTGTGTGTGTGTGTGTCTCTCTCTTTCTGTGTGTCAACTCCAATTCCAATTGAAAAAAGCCGCCTCGGCTTATACTCGAGTCAATAACTTGTTCCATTTTTTTGTGGTAAAATTAGGTGCCTCGGCTTATATTCGGGTCGGCCTATACTCGAGTATATACTCTCTTCCAGAATTTCTTAACCACCTTGCACTCCCACCAGATGTGCATATAGGTCGCGTTAAGATGAAGCACTCCGGGGGGATAGGAAGGGCAGAATTTATGCACCTCCTAAGGTACTAAGTACCACCCAAGCAATACCTTGGTGTTCACTTCTATTGCTCCAACCTGAAAACAAATGCCTCCAAATATTTCTCCAGTCACTGTCCAGAAGGGTTATTTTAAGGTCTGTCTCCCACTTTAGGGGTCGCGCTCCAGCTGCCTCACAGAGCTGCTTGTACACAAGTGAGATCACGCCCTTCCCTAAGAGGTCATCACCACACAGCTTCTCAACCACTGTTGGCCCGAGTGGAGTGACATCTACCTTGGTTTTTGACTAATGTGCAATTTGCAGGAAACTGAGAAACTTGCCATTGGGAATATCGCTAGAGGACCTCAAACTTAAAAAAAAAAATATGCATCCCACTTGGGGTAGTCAGGTCCTTGTTAACTCATGCGCTCTCCACCAAGAAAACAACCCAGGATCCAAGATACCAGGGGGGAATTCTGGATTTCCCAGCATGGATATCAGCAGACAATGCAGAGTTTCCACATGCCTTGTTCTCCTTCCATATCCAGAGCGAATAATTCAATGGGGTTCTGAATACCCTTATATGTCGAGCACGGCAACCATAGCAAGTTCGATATTAACGGGTCAGTAATCCCTATCAAAATACCATCCATGAAAAGCGAAATTTTATGTTTGTAAGCCTAGACCGAGGCTCAATTGCCAGAGCAAATAAAAGCGGAGAAAGAGCACATCCCTGCCTGGTACTCCTACTCAAGGTAAAAGGTTTAGAGGCAAACACAGACTATGTTATAAATGTCCCCAGGCTTGAATATAAGGATGACACCGAAGTGAGGTCCTAAACCCCATTTTCTCAAGATAAAGCGCAAATATTCCTAGGCAACTGTGTCAAATGCCTTCCATACACCTAGTGCCAATAGCATAGCCTGTCGCCCCTTCACCCTTGCGTGATGTATTAGATTAACAATCTTCTTCTCTGAGCTGTGTGTGGGGGGGGGCTCTGCTGCGGGTCTGTTCTGGATATGTAAGATACTTGACCCGGCTGGTCCTGAGGATTTTTGAATGAGGATTTTTTGAATGGGTTTTGCATATTTTTGTATATATTGGTATGGCACATTGCACTTTGTAGATTAGGTGGTTAGAGTAGCAATACTTTTGCTTAGGAGATAGGGTGTATTATATGTCTTTTTAGTAAAGCCATGGTATAATAATAATTTTTGCACACATGATATTATGGGATATTAAATTGCACTTTATATATTTCCAGCCTGGGATATAGACACTATTAAATACAAATTATTACTTGAGATTGGTGTATCAGGCTAAGCAGCACAATTGTGTCATCTGTTTGTCCCCTCCCCCCTCTGGATCTAATTGTTCTGTGTTTTTTAATATGGTTTTAAAGTGTCCTCCTTTGCATTGTAAATATGTGAATTAATTAAGTTGTACATATATGTTTTTTGACAAAATAGTGGTGCCACTGAGTTCTTGGGGGTTGATTTATTGGGGATTTGTGGGATCCCCACTTGGATCTAATTTTTGGGCTGTTGCCACATCAACCTCTAATGTAGCACACTTTATCTATATAGTACGCTTGGTGCGGTCTTTCTTTTGTATGTTCTACTCAAGATAAAGCGCAAATAATCCCAGGCAACTGTGTCAAATGCCTTCCATACATCTAGTGCCAATAGCATAGCCTGTCGCCCCCTTCACCCTTGCGTGATGTATTAGATTAACGATCTTCCGAATATTGTCCCCCGCCTGGTGCTGAGGAATGAATCCTACTTTTTCTTTTGAAATCAGAGTTTTAATGTGTTTATTAAGGTGGTAAGTAAGGACCTTCGCCATAATCTTACCTATATTCAATAAAGAGATGGGCCTGTAATTAGACCAAACTGTGTCATCAGAGTTAGGTTTTGGTATCATACGCACTGCGGCCATGAGCGATTCTGCGCTCCACATGGCCCCCTCTCTCACTGCATTCAACGTTAGCACCAAGTGGGGAGACAATACCTGACTACTTTTTATAGTATAGTGCAGTAAAACCGTCGGGGCCCGGCTGCTTGTTAACCTGAAGAGGTGCCTCCTGCACCTCCTGTATCAGTTCAATGGGCTTAGCTACAAAAGTTTTGGCTTCGGAGGAGAGAAGAGGCAGATCAAGTCGAGAGAATAAATCCTCCACCACCTTCGCATCCAAGTTCATCTTGGATTTCTAAAGCTCTTCAATATGCTTACAGAAAGTCACCACCACCACTTTGTTGCTGGACAGAAGACCTTCTGCGGTTTTAATGGAGATTGGTTTAGATCTCAACTCAATGCCTCTTAGACTCTTGGCCAGGGGGGTATTCGGTTTATTACTAGTGTGATCTAGACCAATTAAATCTAGACCAATTAATTTGACGCTCGGCCTCTTCTGATAATCATAAGTTGAGATTTGTACTTGCTTGATTGAGCAAAACCCTATTTCCCTTCGAATGATTATCTTTGAAGGCACTTAAGGCAGCCTGATAGGCATCCATCAAGTCCAATAGCTTTTTCTTGCAGTTTGCCTTTCTCCA
Organism: Gastrophryne carolinensis; assembly: GCA_027917425.1. Lineage (NCBI taxonomy): Eukaryota > Metazoa > Chordata > Amphibia > Anura > Microhylidae > Gastrophryne > Gastrophryne carolinensis. Next base: position 108,906,518 of record CM051243.1, on the reverse strand, counting down.
GGCCATCTCTTGGATGAGGAGCCCTCTCATCACTGCCTCGAGGGTCTCCCAGACTATGACATTAGAGGTCACTGACCCATTGTTAAGCAGAAAGAACTCCTCCATCTCTTTACAAATCCGCTCCAACAAAGCCTCCTCTGCCAGCATGGAGTTGTTCAACAGTGACACAAATTTAACCGCCGTTAGATCATGGTCTGACCATAAGATAGGGACTATATTCGCTTTTACCAAGTAGAGCAGGGAGGACTGCTGCAAGAAGATGTGGTCGATCCTAGCAAAGACTTTATGCAGGCACGAGTAGTGGGTAAAATCTTGCTGATTGGGGTGGAGTTCTCTCCAAGCATCCACCAGGTGGTACTGATTCAGTAAAGTGCGTAACGCTTTTGGTAAAGGGGTTGTGCAAGGCCTCTTTTGTTACACCCTTGGGACCCTGCCTATCTAGGCCTGGATGTATTACCTGATTGGAATCCCTGAGACTATGAGGAGTCCTTTCCTTACTTGGAGCAGGGTATGGTTCTGCATGTAATAGGCTGCTAAAGTGATGGAAGAGTCCTGAATATAGCCTACAAAAAATATTGCGCACCTCCCACTCCAAAGAGAAGGGGAAAGATTGCTTTGAATCCGCAGAGGCTGTGTAAAACAAGGAGTAGTCCGCACTGAGAAATTTAGAAGTGCATTTTCTAGTATTGTGCATTTCCTGAAAACAAATAATGTCTGCATGAAACGAGTACATCTGCCTCATGGCTTTGACCAGCTTCTAGGGGGGTATTCAGAATTTGCATGTTTAATGCAACTAGTTTAACTGCCATCTACCATCTGGTCTAACTCTGGGGTATATTGAGACCTAGGAACCCAAGGAATGATTGAGAGAAAGATAAGAAAAAAATAGAGAGTTTCATTATAGACACTTTAGGAATCATACATTCACAATGCTAAAGATGCCCCGGATCTTGTACCCAAATTCAACATTAAACACTTCAATTAACCAGTAAACATAAACACAGTAACAACAGCCCAGGTCTAGAGAAAATCAAGCAAAGCAAAACAGAAGTAAGCCCATTGTATCACTCTCCCTCTGTGGCACACTAGTCCCGGGCTTCTTCTTTGCAAAGCCCCGAAACAATATATTATTCCATCTTGACCAAGGAGGGGAGAGGGGCAAGACCCCCAAATATATGGGCGGGGGTCTTGCCCCTCACCCCTCCCTCGCCTCTTTATCAAACCTACAGACCAGTTCAGCCGCTGGTCTTCATCTCCCAGGAGTGCTGCTCCAGTTGTCTTGCATTTCCTTGGCCACAGGAGAGAGGGATAGCGGATTCCAACTTCTGCGCGGTGGTGGCCTTGAAACATTTGTCTGAGTGTCCAATTATGACCTTAAAGGGAAACCCCCACTTGTATCTAATCCCGTTAGATCATAAGACTTCCAGTGAGGGTTTCATGGCCCGTCTTCTGGTGACGGTCTGAGGGGAGAGACCAATGTAACTAAAGTCTAGAAATGTAAGGTTCTCTCAACCCTGCGCCACCATAACCTGCTGCTTGGTGCGATAGAACTGGTGCTCCACCAGGACATCTCTCAGCAGCCTATTCACCCTCTTTTTCTGCAGAGCTCTGTGGATTCTAGATGAGCTCCTGGAATAGGGCAGTGGCAGTAGATTGCAAGTCCAGCTCTGACTTGGGTACCCCCCTTATCCTGACGTTAGACCATCGAGATCTATTCTCTGCTTCCTCTAACTTATGGTGCAGAATAAGGTTTTCATCCCTAAGCGCTTCGAGACTTGCGCACAGCGAGGACAAGCTGGCTGCCTGGACCGAGGACTGCTGCTCGGGCTCCGCTACCCTCTGGCCCAGTTCCTTAATTTCTGCCGATAGATTATTGGAAATTTGCAGCATGATGTTTTGGGCTCACCTCCCCAACTCTTTTTCCAGCATTGCTTCATAACAATCCAAGGTCGGGGTTGGGTTCAGCGGGGGTGGGGAAGCCATGGAGCAATTCATCCATCCAAGGCTCGTCCTCTGGCAGCAGATCCAACATGTTTTGAGAGGCACTTTGGGGGTTAGGCAAAGTGGCCCGGTGTCTTACTTAAAAGCCGGATGGAAAAGTTGCAAATGGGATATGTGAGGAACACAAAACCCTCCAACGTTTAAGTAGCCTCCAAAATACTCGCTTTGCAGCGCCATCAAAATAAAGCACAGCAAAGTTGTGCACCAGTGCAGGTGCTATCCTCCCCGGCTCTGTAGCATGTTTACTCTCGCGCAACGGCCAGGTGCCTGATCGTTCTGACCTTTTAACTGCGTGGGAGGCTGCTCCGGCGGCCCTACTTCTTGAGCCCTGTGACCTGCTGGAGGGCTTCTAGAGGTGTGCCCGAGCCTCAACCCGAGGCAAGACAGAGCTGGGTCAAACAGTAGATGCGGGGCCGCGGTCTCAGTCATCATGCCGCAGGCCGCATGCCTTAACTATAATGGCGCCGGTCCAGTGCCCTGACCATGGGAGCCGGAGCACCACTGACCCCTCACTGATGTTTCCAACACTTGCTGGAGAGGAGCAGGCCACATGCCAAAACCCTCTTGGGGTTCAAAACGCTTCAATCCAAGGCGAGATGGGGCCGGAGCACCCAGTACTTGCAGAGCTACAGCTTCAGGCTGCCATCCGCGGTCTTTGCACATGCACACTCCTTTTGTTTGTTTTTTTTTTTAACAGCTAATAGTAACTGTTAATGTTATATAATCCTTTTTTGAAGCTGTCAGCGGCTGATGCCATAGTTTGAATTTCCTTTTTTTCCAGTTGAAACGAGTGCCCTCTTGTCTTTGGAGGATTTTGCTTGAAATAATGTTTCCCCATATTTTTTGCATTGCCCATTTATATATTTATACAAGTTAAACATGTCCCCCCTCAGTCGTCTCTTCAAGACTAAACAGATTTAATTTTCATAATCTTTCTTCATAACTAAGATCTTTCATTCCTCCTATTAGTTTGGTTGCTCTCCTCCTCACTCTTTCCATAGTCAGAGCATCCTTTCTATGAACTGGTGCCCAAATCTGGATGGCATATTCAAGGTGAGGGCACACCAGTGCCTTAAAAAGAGGAAAAATTACACCCCTATCCCATGATTCCATGCCTCTTTTAATGCATGATATTACCTTGTTGTCCTTGGAAGCAGCTGCTTGGCATTGCATGTTGTTATTTAGCCTGTGATCTACCAGTACACCTAGATCCTTCTCAACAAGTGATTCTCCCAGTTTCACTCCCCCAAGGACATATGTGGCCTTCAAGTTATTAGACCCCAAGTGCATGACTTTACATTTCTCCACATCAAACTTCATTTGCCAAGTGGATGCCCAGACATTTAAATTGCCCAAGTCAGCCTGAAGCTTGTGAACATCTTCAATAGACTGCACTGTGCTATATATATGTGTGTCCTCTGCAAAAATAGAGACAGTGCATTAAATTCCATCTTCTATGTCGTTTATAAACAAGTTGAATAAAAGTGGGCCCAGCACTGAAACCTGGGGTACACCTCTTACAACCGGTAACCATTAAGAGTAGGTATCATTAACCACAACTCTCTGTACACGATCCTTCAGCCAGTTTTCAATCCAGTTACAGCTGTATTTTCTAATCCTGAAGACCTCAATTTCCCCCATAAGAGTCTATGGGGGGCAGTGTCTACAGGTTTCTACTCACCTCCTCATGAAAGCCAATCAGGTTAATCTAGCAGCTTCTGTCCTTAGTAAAACCGTGCTGGTTGTCACTTATAATATTATGCATAGTTACATATTTGTGTATGCAGTCCCTTAATAGCCCCTCAAGCAATTTTCCCACAATGGGTGTTAAACTCTGTAATTGACTGGAGAAGACCTAGAAGACCTAGAGCCCTTTTTAAAAAATGGGCACCACATTTGCTTTATGCCAGTCCCTTGGCACTATACCAGAGCTGAGTTCTTTAAGAACTCTTGGGTGAAGTCCATTTGGACCTGTAGTCGTATTAACATTTATATTATGTAGGCTTTCTTAGATGATATCCATATTTAGATTGTTGAGTACTATACTTGGGCTTTTAATATCAGTGACATCTCATGTGTTGGCTCCTTGCTCCTCTCTTGTGTACACAGAGCTAAAGAATCAATTTAACAGCTCCGCTTTCTCTTCATCCCCAGTGACCTTTCCCCATTATCATTAATTAGGGCACCTACCTGTTCTGATCTAGTTTTCTTTTAGTTTATATATTTAAAAAAAATGTTTAGGGGTTGTTCTGCTTTTTTTGGCCAGATCTCTTTCATGTTGTGATTTTGCCAACCTTATTTCTTTTTTACATACTTTATTTACTCATTTATATTTTTCAAGGGTTACAGCTGAGAGCTCAGGCTTGTCATTTTTAAATGCCTATTTCTTGTTCTTTATTGTCCTTTTAACCGCAGGTGTCAGCAATGAGGAGGTTTAATTTTATCCGCTTATATTTGGTACCCATAGAAATAAATTTTGCAACGTTGGTACTCACAATTGATTTAAAGCACTCCCATTTGGCATCTGCATCCTTATTCCTCAACAGATGCTCCCAGTCTATGTCCTGGAGTGTTGCTCTGAGTGCCTCTATGAACTGATTCAAGTTATCTTGTAGCAAGCCGAGGAATGCTCTTCCCCCATAGTAGAAGCAGAACCATGTCTCCAGTCGATACCTGGGAGGTTGAAGTCCTCCATCACCACCACTGTACCAGGCTGTGATGCGCTGTTTTTGCAGCTGACCCTCTATTTCCTCAGTTATATTTGGGTACTATAGATTACACCAAATTGTATTTTAACATTGTTTACATCACTCTGCATGTCTACCCACGAGGATTCTACATCCTCAATTCTACATCCTCACAATCTTCTGCTAGTGCTTTGAATTCTTGCTTTACATAAAGACACACTCTGCCTCTTTCCTATTTTCTCTGTCTTTCTGAAAAAGAGCAAGACCTAGAAGATTGACAGTCCAGTCATGTGTTGAAACCGGCAATGTCTCAGCCACACCAATAACATCAAGATTTTCTTCCATTACCAGAGCCTCAAGCTCCCCCACTTTACTTGCCAGACTTCTGGCATTTGTGAAGTTCCTATCTAGTCTGACACATTATTATTATTATTGTTTATTTATATAGCGCCATCATCTTCCGTAGCCCTTTACAAAGTAGTAGTTACAGACAGGGTAGAAAAATACGGTACATCTAATATATCAAGTGCAGTTTTACAGAGTTGACAATAGATATTCCAAGTACAAGACACAATAGGAGAGAGAGCCCTGCCCTTGCGAGCTTACAGTCTAAAGGATGAGGGGTGAAGACGAGGGGGAAAGATCACAAACAGTCCGTATTGAGCTTTGTGGCATATGCCCTTTTAAAAGATTGGTTAAGACAGATTATATGCTTGTCTGAATAACTGAGTTTTGAGGGCTCCTTTGAAGGTTTTGAGTGTTGTGGAGTGGCGGATTGGGTGGGGGAGGGCATTCCAGAAGTTTGAAGTTGCACGTGAGAAGTCCTGGAGGTGGGCGTGAGAGGAAGTGACCAGGAAGGAGGACAGGAAAACGTTGAGATTTAGTATTAGCTTCTGCCATAATGCATCCACCCAATTTTTCACTGCTGGTTTGCAACACATGGATCTTCTTATCCATCATAGAAGTCCTCCTCCTTCTAATTCTCCACCCACCATCACATGCTGTCCCCTACGTAACCTGTTTTCCCCGTTGGTTTCTCTCTTGCCCTTCCCCTTCACCTTTAGTTTAAATTCCCCTCCACCCTTTCTACTATCCTCTTACCCAGCACATCAGCCCCTGTTTCATTCAGGTGCAAATTACTTGTGGAATACATGTTGTACCCCAATGAAAAGTCAGCCCAGTGCTCTAGGAAACCAAATCCTCCTGTCCTGCAGCAGGTCTTGAGCCATGTGTTTAACTCTCTAAGCTCCCACTGTCTTTCATCTGGCACAGGCAGTATTCCAGAGAATACAACCTTGGAGGTCCTTCTCTTCCACTTGGTGCCTAATTCCTTAAATGCATTTTAAGGATCCTTCATCTACCATTAACTCTGTCATTGCCACATGGACCACAATAGCTGGTTCATCCCTAGCCCCTCCCAGTAATTTATCCACCTTTTCCACCACATGCCAAACCCTGGCACCAAGGAGACAGCAAACTATTCAGTTGAGGCCGTCTTGGTGACAAGTCAGTGACATAATAGAATCCCCTATTACCACTAACTATCTAGTCCTACCTGCAGGACCAAACACCCACTCACTAGCTGGGCTGTCCTCCCATCTGTTAGGGGGAGCAGTATCTGCTAGGGATGCCATTTCTGAGACTGACACTCTTGGCAATTTTGCTTAGGTGCACAGACACAGGTATGGCCTTCCTTTTCTGTGCTCCCTTTCTACTACCTCTATCTACATTTATCCAGCTACTTATCTGGTCCTGACCAATTACTTCACCTTCTCTTTTTACCCCACTTAATACCTGCTCAATTAGCAGAATGCCCTTTTCCATATTGTCAATCTCCCTCAGTGTTGCATTTTGCACCTCCAGATCTCTAACTCCAGCATTCAAGTTTGCAATATGTTCACATTTAACATAGCAGTATTCACCCTGGAACTGCTGCTCCTGAAGTGTATACATATGACAAATTGTGCATGAAGTAGACCTCCAATGTTGCTAGCCATTATCCCAGTTACAAGAACAGCAGTAAAAACACAATTTTAGTGCTTACAGTTGCAATAACTATTATTTTAACCTCTTATTTTAGCTCTATAACACTTAGGCAATAACAGTTAGGCTTATATTGGTGTAAAAGTCTATTATTACAAAATATCATGCATTGGCGTATTTGCATTATATTTTGTAATATCTTTTTATAATTTTATAATCCACATCTCATTTTTATTTATATTTTACATTAATCTTATTGACCATTGAGTTTTATCCGCAGTGCATTAATATATTATGTGTATTAATATATATGCGCATTCAATATATTTTACATACTTTTGACTTTCAGAATGAGAATATCTCCATTAAAATCATCATATTACTTTTTATTAACTTTGGCTAATTAACATATGATTTGCATTATATTGTATTATATCATATTTTTCTACAATTTTATTGTATTGTATTGTATTGATCAGTCGCCCAGATTTCGTCAATCTACTTTTTTAATTACATCAGTTGATCCTTGAGGTTTTATATACAGTACATTAGCGCAAGACTGTAATTTATCAATCTTTTTACTTATGGATGTATTTACATATGCATTAACCTCTCTCTTTTTTGCGCATTTAGCACTTTTTAGACATTTTTCTGCATGATATTCCTATTTTGTTTAAATCCCACATTATACATGATATCAACTTACATGGTAATAACCTTCTATTCTAAGTAAAAAAATATGAATAGTCAAAGCCTGCATTAACTACACCAGAATTTGAATATCGCTATTGATATTAGCATATTCTAGTATTTTATGTAAATATAACCAAAAATCATTTTTAGTAAATGGACAAACTATTTCATTCAACTCTCAATGAATCTTTATGATTTATTCCAAGGATAAGTGAAAGAAGTTAAACAAAAGAAGTCGGACAAATAGATTTGCAAGTTAGAGCTGCACCTGCACTCTAACGGACTACACCCACAGACTATGGCCCTTACTTATGATGGAATAGCGACAGGTAGCAACTGGTGAACGGCCGGTAATGACGGGCCCCGCCACGAGAACGCCGGCTCCCCACCACAATCACACATTTATCAAGCCAATCCTGCTTAGCGACTGAGATAGCGCCAGATAGCCACTCATTCATCATTATTCCAGCCTCAGCCCACAGCACCAGCGTCCGACCTTGAACAGCGACAGGTATGACCTCTCGCTACCTGGCGCTCTCCAATGCATTTCAATGGAACAATCTTTAAATAGTCATAATTAATTGTTATGAATTTTTTTTTTTTTTTTAAATGTGAAAAATTCTGCGACCACTTCTGCCATTTTAGGTAATTTTTTTATGGTAAACAAAAAAAAAAAAGAAATTGTACAGAATTTATATTACAGGTCTGATATTAATGTATCATATTACAAAATTATTTAAAAAACAATTTTTTTTTGGTTTCCAAAAATATGCTTGTTTGGGGGTTAAAAAACTACTTTTAACCCATCGCCGCCAGCGCTCTGGGGTTTAAACATGCATTTTACAGCGCGAGAATTTTTTGAGCGTGATTTTTTAATGAATATGGTGGGAGCCGGTCGCTAGGGCCAGTCGCTATCATGCGCTCCCATACAGCGCGGAACCTGTCAAATAGCGACTCCTCACCCAATATTCAACATTCGCTATCAACAACCGAACAACGGGCAAGCACAGCGACTACTAGCGGGCGCTCTGAAAATGCCGCTACAGTCGCTCAACTGTCGCTACATGCCGCTATTAATGAATCGGCCTCCCCATCTCCCATAGTTTCCCAGATGAAGCAAGCAAGCTCTATAGAAAACTATCCTAAAGCTCTACCAATCAGAACCCAAGGATGTCGAAGGATGAAATGCGCATTGTTCTACAGAAGCAGCAGGAAAAGTGGCTGTGCTGGAAGCTCTCTCCCTCCTTTCAGAGACTAGAAACAAATTGAACATTTACCCGCAGTAACTACAGCAACTACTTCGTCTATTATCTTGCTTATTTTTATTTTGGTTTTATTTTGTTATCATATTAAAAGAGTTTATATACTGGAAGAGTATAACCTTCTGACACGGCGAACAGCGAGCGGCATGCACACCCGATAACAAGCTTCAAGTTCATCTTCAGAAGTGGTTAACTCTCAAGGGCCCAGGTCAGGAATTTTAACCCCCGGGCCGCGGTAGTAAGTGCCCCATTCTTTTTAATCTATGGCAACTTAACACAGGATCTAGGAATGCACTATTGATTATATATATATATATATATATATATATATATATATATATATGCTCTCTATTCATTCTGAGCTGGGCAGGGCTGCTAAGGTGAAAAATATTGCTTTTTTTAAAACTGTATTTAAGAGACACCATGGATCCCCAACTTAGAGAGAGATGGGGCCTGCACATTTAAAACAGAGCCCCCCAAAAAATATATCTTGGAATGTGAAAAGATTGATTTTCTTTAAACCGTTTTAAGCACTCCCAAATATAGTGACAGGAGCCAGTTAAACCAGAAAGTTGAGGACAGAAAATAAAAAACCCTCACTGAAGTTTTCAGACTTTACAGGGCGGCCTTCAATGACCAGCATATCCCAGCGCAGGCAGATGTTATTTTTATATGCAGCCCCCCCCGTAGCATCCCACTGTGCCCACTTCTTTTTCTGTCCCTTATTTTCTCCTATGATGTGATTCAAAATGCTACTGTCTAAGAGCAAAGCTCTCTCTGCAACAGCCAGCTGGATAATTCTCAATAGGCAGCGCATCATGTGACTGCAATAGCGCCTCCTGATTGGCCCAGCTGCTCTGACTTCTTAAGCTGAGACCATGTAGCCCTGTCTCTCTCTCTTCTCCTTGGCTGGCCGTGACCTGTGGGGTGGTGTCGGTGAAATCCTGCCAGGTTCATCTTCTGCATTCCGCCATGAACCATGTGATGTTCAGGTTTGCAGCGAAACTAACTTTTCTTGAAATTTGGTTGGAAACTGATTCTACCGTTTCGCTCATCTCTAGTCAGGTGTAAAGATTGTGCAGATATTCTTCTGTGTTTTCATTTACCGATTCACTTCAAAGAAATCTCCTATTTACAATGTCCCTTTTAGAGTAATTACACTATCTTGATCTGTTTTGGCAACTGCAACATAAAAAATTGTTTTGCTGTTCAGAATGCACATTTATTCAATCCAACAGGGTTGACTGGAATTCTGTTTATCACTACAGCAGAAGCTATCATGATTATTTATAAGAAACACACTAGCAAGCATATTACCTGATAAAGATCACCCAAGATACATCCAAATAACGGAAATAATATTGAGAACATCTGAGCTGAGTAACCTGATTTAGGGGGTCAAGGGGATATTACTGAGCCAAGGCCATTTTATGATTTGCTATTAGCGCTTGCAATGCAGTATTCATGCAAATTGTCAAAGTAGATAAATATTTTGATTAAAAAAATGGAAGTAGCTAATAAATGAAATTAAAATATATCAAATCACCGTATGTTTCGCCCTATAAGACGCTCCTGCTTATAAGACGCACCTAGGATTTTGGGGAGGAAAATAAGAAAAATAATATTTTTAACCAAATAATAGGCAAAGTGCAGTATCCTCCAATTACAGTAATCCCCCTCCCATTCCCAATAGCCGTTGTGTCATTCCCCCTTCCCATAGGCAGAGTGGAATTCCCCCCCATCCCATTCCCCATATAGGCAGTGTGGCATCCCCCCCTTCCATTCCCCATATAGGCAGTGTGGCATTCCCCCATCCCATTCCCCATATAGGCAGTGTGGCATTCCCCCATCCCATTCCCCATATAGGCAGTGTGACATCCCCCCCTCCCATTCCCCATATAGGCAGTGTGGCATTCCCCCATCCCATTCCCTATATAGGCAGTGTGGCATTCCCCCATCCCATTCCCCATATAGGCAGTGTGGCATTCCCCCATCCCATTCCCCATATAGGCAGTGTGACATCCCCCCCCCTCCCATTCCCCATATAGGCGGTGTGGCATTCCCCCTCCCATTCCCCATATAGACAGTGTGGCATTCCCCCTCCCATTCCCCATATAGGCAGTGTGACATCCCCCCCTCCCATTCCCCATATAGGCAGTGTGGCATTCCCCCATCCCATTCCCCATATAGGCAGTGTGGCATTCCCCCATCCCATTCCCCATATAGGCAGTGTGGCATTCCCCCATCCCATTCCCCATATAGGCAGTGTGACATCCCCCCCCCCATTCCCCATATAGGCGGTGTGGCATTCCCCCTCCCATTCCCCATATAGACAGTGTGGCATTCCCCCTCCCATTCCCCATATAGGCAGTGTGACATCCCCCCTCCCATTCCCCATATAGACAGTGTGGCATTCATCCCCCCTCCCATTCCCCATATAGGCAATGTGGCACCCCCCCCCATGTTCTAGGCAGTGTAGCACCCCCTCCCATTCCCTATATAGGCAGTGTGGCATTTCTCCCCCCTCTCATTCCCCATATAGGCAGTGTAGCACCCCCTCCCATTCCCTATATAGGCAATGTGGCAACCCCCCTCCTATTTTCCATAGAAGCAGTGTGGCATTCCCCCCCCTCCCCATAGGCACACAATAACGAGAAAAAAAAAAAATTAAACTCACATGTTGCTGTCGCGCTCCCGCGCTGCAGATGGAGGCGCGTCCCCGCCGATGCTCCTTCCTGGCCGGGCCGCGCAAACACCCGGCCCCGTAATCGGGCGGGCATGGCCTGCATCGCCGCAGGCCACGCCCATCCGTTCTATGGAGCCGGGTGTCTGCGGGGCCCGGCCAGTAGGAAGGAGCGGCGGGGACAGTGACAGCCGCTCCTTCCTCTCCTTTGCATCTTCTGCACTGCCTCTTCCGGCAAGGGCAGGAGTGGACAGTCGGGTCCGTGCAGCGGGTGGGCGTGGCCTGCGCCTACGCGGGGCAGGCCACACCCACCCTCTGCACGGACCTGGCTGTTCACTCCTGCCCTTGCCGGAAGAGGCAGCAGCTGGAGCGCAGGAGATGATGGCAGAGCGGCAGGCGCTGCCTCTGTCCCTGCCACTGCTATCGCTGCTGCAGCAATAGCGGCGGCGGGGACGGGGACAGCCGCCACTCTTCTGTCTTCTTCTGCCCCCCCCCCCTGCGGCAGGCAACGCTGGAGCGCCGGTAAAGGGTGAGTTTTTTTTTGTTTTTGTTTTTTTTACATTCGCCCGATAAGGCGCACTGACATTTTCCCCCCACTTTTGGGGGAAAATAAGTGCGTCTTATAGGGCGAAAAATACGGTACATAATCTATTTTCTTCGGGACACAAAGACAACTTTAAATGAATGTATCTGTTCTTTCCCACACTGCAGGCTTCTAAAGCTTTTGCTGGTATGCTTTGCAGGTCAGTCAGTGACAGTCGAGTTTCATTTTCTTTATGGGCCTTATTTAAGCAGCGCTAACGCTTAACATATTACCACACAGCATCATGAGAATGCTGGGCACAGTATGTGAAAACCATATATATAAAAGTCAAACTGGGGAGCGCCTCTAATAGTGTCATTTAGCATCACTTGTATCACTAGCGGTTGCTCAGTGTAAAGCATATCTATTCAGCAGCCACGTAGCACCTGTCGCTCAGTTGCATTCTCCTATACAATTCAATGGAATTTCATTTGTTTGTGTATAAATAGAGTTTGGATCCACTTTTTTCCCACTATTTTATCATATGATACTTGTTTTGGCTCTCCTAGCCAGCAACCAAAGACTTAAATTTTCTTGTCAAAAATAACACTAGCGAGTGTAGATTTTTTGCATTGTGTCTGGATGTGGGCTTAGTGGAACTCAATGCACAACCAGCTACAAATTTATACCCCAGGTCCTGTTGCTCACCATACTGTGGGACGATAACAGTTGTGTTTCTCTGTTTCGTTGTTCTGCACATGTTGATTGAGAAGTTTGGCTGATGTAAATAAAACAGGGGTGGGTTACATGTGTGTTACTAATAAAAACCTGACACTGCAAACTAATTTCACATCTGTAATAGACAAGTATGACATGTTCACATACTTGTGTGACATCTGGGATAGTGTTGTAGATTGTCATCGTCCGATAATGGTGGTAAAGCCACATATGCTATAGAAATATTTTTAGGAAAATGTGCTAAACCTTTTAGAAATAACATCATAGTGTAACACAAATTGTTAACAACACCTCACACACATTGTGAAATTCTAACAACACAACTTGACAGTGCAGCAGAATGTTTGATGCCTAACACACAGTCCACTAAAAACACATTGTGGATTCCATTTGACATAGGCTAGCTGACCACCAGTAGAGTATATACACATACCGGCTATCTGCAACATGCTTTGACTGATCACGGGTATATTGGCGTGAAGGGCTACAAACACAATGAACACACATGAGGGTAAATGTACGTTTACAAAATCAGGTAGTCAGACAAATGCTAATTACAACGAAACAAACTCACAACCCCTTCAAAATTACAGAGGTGCGTAACACTTTCAGATTGTGCTGGCCTTTCAATACATGACAAGGTGTTATTGCCTGTACTGTGGCCTAGAAGAAAAAAATGATTTGCACAGATCAATAATTATATTCCAAGACTACATTGCAAAAATGTATCACATCAGTGAATCAATTTTCAACAATGATCAGAAAATACAAGGCTAAGCAAGGTCAGGCTGTGTGCACGTCAAGGTGCATGCAGGTCTTTAGGCGTTTGATGTGTGTACTGTAACATTAACAATCATTACGAAATACACTACATATCATGAACGACACCTGTAACTCTTCAAGCCTTGATATACACTGCACACAAACAATAACAATTGAAACAAATTTATTGTTGGTTACCATAATTATGCCTTGCTTAGGTGTTTGTCTTATCCGTGGCTCCTCCTGCCAATAAATAACATATACAATGGACATCAACAACAATGTGAATGTTAACAAGTTGTGGTTTATCTGTCCATTCGGAAAAAGGACAGCCCCCTACACTATCTACTTACTAATAGCCTCCTGTTGGCTTGCAGAAGAACAATGTGAGGATGATGAGGATGGAAGAGTGTTGTCTACAAAACAGATATGGATAACCACAAGTTAACAAACACACATGGATATTAAGATTCAACAAATCACGCAAGGATATAACAACATTTGGTTATGCCCAGAGAGCACTTACAACCAGGCTCACGTTGGCTGCACAAAGGGCGTGTGGGGGATGTAGAGGTTGCCATAATGCGGCCTATAAATAACAACAGCAATTACACTAGGCTAAGACATTAGACATAACAAATGCTACTTTAATAACAAGTGTTATTATGACAAACCAAGAAAAGGAATCCACTTACATTGGTGCAAATTTGGCCATGAAGAAGGTTGGCTTGATACTGAGGAGGTGGATATCATGTGGACTGAAAAACACAATGATCAAACACTGTTAAAAGAAACAATGGCTATAACTATTGGTAACTACAAATAGACAATGCACACTTACCAAGGACATCTGGTTGGCTGGAAGAACTTGAGTTCATGGAAAATTGTTGACTACTGGTGGCTCCTTCTTTTGCTAACATCCCTTTCGTGTTGTCTGCTGAAACTTCAACTACATCATCCACATCAGATTCTCTGCAGGTGGACAAACATCAACTGACAATTAGCAACCAAGACATTCAAGGAAGGAATGTGGCCTAGAGAAAGCTATTTAACAGACACTTAGCTTCTACCAAGGTTCAATAACACACAGCTGGGTAATGTAATGGCTATAGTAAATGTGGTAAAAATAAAATAAAAAAGAGATGATGCTGAAGGTGTGGCAACAGCTGGAAACACACACTATTTGACTCTCTAATTTTACGGCCATTTGAATGTAAATGATTGATGAAGATGGCGGACAAGTTGCTGGTATAGCTTTAGTTAAACATTAGGATCTGCCCATTGATGCTGAACACAGGACGCTCAGCGCTTACTACATACCAGCGTAGCATTGACCCTTGTACTGCAAGCATGGAGGTTGAAGCATGGAAAGGGGCCTGTGCTGTGTCTGATACATTACAAGTGGATAAGTAAAAATAAAGGGTTGTGTGTATCATCTTTGGACGCTGTGGAAAGGTTGTAGCATCAGTCATTTGTTATTGATTGGAGTCAGGCAGAGCCTCTGTGTGTTTTCACCGGTGTCTGTGGGCTTGTGTGGGTTGGCTGACATTCGTGTTGTTTCTGTGAGCTCTTCCATTTTGCAGTAGATGACCATATTGTGTAGGACACAGCTAGTGTGGATTTTTTTGGAGACCATTTGTGGGCTGTGCAGCATCTCCTCTCTTGACTGGGCCAAACTTAGGAAGCATACTTACAGCAGGCTTATGGTTTATTCATCAAGCTACCTGTTTTGTGGTGAGCTGCATTGTGGTGCACTCGTATTTGTATTTGTTTGTTATTTTGCTTGACTGGTTGTGTGTTTGTGTGAGAGAGTGTGCGTATTTTGTTTGGATTTGTGAGTGTATTATGGATGGAGAGGTGTGAGGATGAAGCATTTGGCCTGATGTTTGCTGTGTGGCTGCAGTGTGCTGCCACCCCTGGCCACAAGAACAATTCTATCACATGCCAGGAATCCCTAATGTCCTTGGGTGCCTTGATGGCACACATATTGCCTTTTGGCCACCACAAGCACAAGAGCTTCCATACAGGAAGAGCTGCCATTCAATGAACGTGATGGTCGTTTGCGATTATGATATGAGGTTGCATGCCGTGAGGTCGGGCTTTCCAGGATCCTGCCATGACTCTTATGTGTTGCAGAAGCCTGTCCTGTGCCAGAAATGTGAAAACAATGAAATAACAGCAGGCTGGCTACTAGAAGAGTAGATGCAGAGACTTAGGCAGCCAGCAGGTGGGGGTGTTTGTTGTGTGGATCACCATTAATCTATGGCCCTTATTTAAGAAGGGATAGCGTCAGGTAGTGGCTGGTTAATGAGAGGTAGCGACAGGTAGCGACTGGTGAACGCCGGACACAGCATGCAATTACACATTTATCAAGCAGAATCTGTTTAGCGAATGGGATGTAGCGTCTGATTCATCATTTTCACAGCCTCAGCGAACAGCGGTGGCGTTTAGCCTTGCACAGCGCCAGGTATGACCTCTCGCTACCTGTCGCTCTCCCATACATTTCAATGGAGGATCCTTTTCTTCTCTTTAAACGGGGTTTTTGTTTTTTTTTATTTTTTTCTAAAAATCTCAAATAATTCTGTGACCTCTTCTGGCATTGAAAAAGCTGTTTTTTCTCAAATTTTTCATTTTTTATATATTTTTTCAGAAATGACATTACAGGTCTGGCATTGAAGTGTTCATGTTACAATGTAATTCCATATGTTTCCGCTTTGTTACTAGGGGATAGATGCTGAAAAACAGACTTTAAACACACAGCCTCCTGCACTCTGGTCTTCAAACAAGCATTTTTCAGCGCCAGAGATTTGTGAGGCTGTTTTTTTGCTGAATATGGTGTAAGTCGGTCGCTATGACCAGTCGCTAACATACGCTCCCATACAGCGCTGTACTGGTCAAAAAGCGACTTCTCACAATGTATTCATCATTAATGCACAGCGACTGAGTCACTATGAAGTAGCGACCCACGGCTGAGCACTGCGACTACTAGCGGGCGCTCTGAAAATGCCTGCTACAGACGCTCATCTGTCGCTACCTGCCGCTAATGATGAATCAGCCTGTATGTTTTTATTTTTAGCGGATAAGCAGATATGGGCAGAAGACAAGGCTCATGACGCCTGTGTGGAACCCACAGACCGCATCTGAAGTGCGCTACAATGCAGCTCACGACAAAAACAGATGTATTTTTGAACGAACCATCGGCCTGCTGAAAGCACGCTTCCTATGCTTGGCCTGCACAGGAGGGGATATGTTGTATAGCCCAGAGAAGGTCTCTAAAATCATCTTAGCCTTCTATCTTGTCCTACACAATATCTGCATCTGCCACTGAATGGAAGAGCCCGAAAGATACAAACTTGCCCACAGACACCACAGAAGACACACATACTGGCCTTGCCCAGTGGGCAGAAATGATCAATTCATTCTTCCATTTAAGTGACCTAAGCAGTAATAAAAATAATGCTAAAACAAAAAACAGAGATAGGTGGCAGACCTTAAGAGCGGAACAAAACCATGCGAATTGTAAAATTAAAAAAATGAAGGTCATCACCAGCTCAAGCTAACTTTTTATACAGAAAAAAACAATTTTATATACATACACCCAAATATTATGAAAGTTTAAAAAATAAACATATTAACATATCACAGTTTTGTCTCCCTTACAGGAACCATAACAACATGGACAGTGTGGAATGGACTTTATTTTATTTGCTGAACTTTATTTTGATTTAATAAATAATATAATTTATAATAATATAAAATGAAAAGTGATGTGTCATGAAGCTGTTTGAGTAATGTGGGTGAAAAAGAACGCTGCTACAGATTGGTTAGGAAACAAGAACAGCAATAGTAAGCTCAGGCGCTGCATTGATTGCACTGATTCAGAATACCACAGCGTCACTTGTCCAGCACCAAAGCAACGTTATAGCGCCAGACATCCATTTGTAGCATATTCTTGCAGACGCTCTAAGCGCCGCTGCATAGACACACAAATGATAATACGCGGCGCTAGTCTTAAAACAGCCACTGGGGTGGTACATATGGGTTGTCATACACCTCTTGGAGCAGTCTTATGGAGCTATCTTTCTTGTGTAAAGTTTAGATGGCAGCAGATCTGGTTGGGGTATAGATCATGCAACCTGGCTGAATACTACCTGGTATGGCCTTCAACTGCAGCAACAGCCTTGCACAGGTGAAAAATACCTTGCCCCATCTGCAATGCATGATACTGAATCATTGTCAGCACTTACATTTGCTCCTACATCCACTCAAAACTGAAATGCTGTATCACCAATTTTCTACTGGTTGCGGCCATCTTAAAACACCCCAAAGACTTCCTTTCCAAGCTTTCCTGCTGTGCTTCTGCCTGGATTTAACTGATAAAACCCACTATGTATAGCGGCAGGAAACCTATCAACATGTCTTTTTTGGCTACCTGCAACTCCATAGGCTACTATTTTGGTGGTAAAACTGACCACAGCAGGAGCTGTTAAGGGGCCTCTGTGTAGGTGCAGTCCTAACTCTAATCTATAGTACATACATTGCGACTTCGGACATACAATGCAATGGATAAATTGGGAGCAACTTATCTGAGGTTGCCCTATAACCTATAAGCCGCTCAGACCAAATTAATTTTTACCTGGGAGGTATATGTCCAATTGCCCTGCTCACATGCACGTCCCAGGTTTTAAAAGTATTACCTTAAAATGACCCTCTGCCAAATGTATAAAAATATAGGTTTCATTCTCATTGTGGCACCCCATCTGCTGATGCCCCCATGCACACCAGGCTTGCCAGGATGCATAATCAATACGCCCTGCGATCAACAAACCATTTTTAAATGGGTGAACCAACCCTTTAATATTTATTGACTGTGTAAACAGTCAATAAATAGTTAAATGCAAAAGCACATCAGAGGTTTAAAAGAAAATGTTGACAAAAGTGTATTAATAGGCAAAGCAAAAGCCAAATGGTAAGTCAACAATAAAGCCAATAATAGTGTGCACACTAATCCCAGCACTCAAAACTCAATACACTACAAGAAAAGAGGGACACCCACAGTACCCTCTAAAAAGTGCCAAGGATGAAACAGTTGCACCACTTTAAGGGTCTAAAAAATATTCAAATTTATTGTCTAATTACATATATTTACAATCACAATGAACATTAAGACTATACAATAACAACTACATGACATAAACATTTAAAACCACAAGGGGGTGCTGGAGGTCTGTCTCAGTGCAAAAAGTAAAATACTCTCCATTAAAAGTGTGTATCCAAATCCTATATACTATAACTAGTATGCTCTCAGATGCAAAGGTACAAAAAATGTGCTAAACCCACCTATTAATCAATTCAGGTCCACATGAGTGTACAAAAATAAAGCAGAATAACATACCACTGAGCAGGGAAACACGCCGTGGTGATGGAAGTGAAAGAGAAAGAAATGAACAAAAGTGCATACAGACCAACCAGACGTGGACCCCCCACAGGTAACAACGGCGAGCGCGTTCGTAGTATCTCCTGCACTACTTCAAGGGCGAGTGAGTGCAGACACCTACCCCACCTGCAGTAAATGTGCCTGCAGAGCACCTCCCAGGTCCCACCGCTCCAATCAATGTTAACAAACAATCCCACATGGTCCTCCCAGCCCTCCCACACCCTGCCCAACGCACCTGTAGCCAACTCAGAATCAGAGGGATGTGGTGGGCCGGCATCACGTCATCGTACTCCGGCCGGAAGTACGTCACGTGGTAAGCCGGCCCCCATTGCTAAGTGACAATAAACAAAAGCAGATCACACCACAGCACGTAGTGTGATCAGACAGCAGCAGATGACAGCAGCGTTGCCCGGTCACATAGCCCAAATCACGGCCAGCAGAGACATGCGCCCAGCTGTGATTAAAGCCACCAATGATGAGGATAAAAGAAGGCTATACACGATGCGCATAAGAGCGGGTGGGAGAGGGAGGAGAGAAAAATAAGGGAGGAATCACAGAGAGGGCATTTGAAAGCCCACATGCTT
The DNA here is from genome assembly GCA_027917425.1 of Gastrophryne carolinensis. Taxonomy (NCBI): domain Eukaryota; kingdom Metazoa; phylum Chordata; class Amphibia; order Anura; family Microhylidae; genus Gastrophryne; species Gastrophryne carolinensis. The sequence goes on along the minus strand of CM051243.1, from coordinate 108,887,165 downwards.
AGGGAGCGAGGGCTGCTATGGGGCCCAAGCTATGCAGCAGATAAAAAGGGATTAATAAATCCACTAATATGCAGAGCAAGTGGGACCCTGGGAGGCACATATGCACCACACACACAGTGCGGTGGTGTCAAAATGAGCCTAATAAAATACATGCAAATACAGACAACCTATGCAAGATAATATAACAAATATATAAACAGTATAAATTCATTTCTATGTTGATATACCTATATACATATATTCACAATTATAATTAGATCCAAATAAGGTAATGTTTATTGTGTCAATTCGCAGATACCCAATCTTAGGGGAATGTAATAGGCCAAAGGTTTCATGGATCACTCTTTACACACATGTGCCATGCACAGACCAGTTTTCTTATGCCAACATCTCATTGGGGGATATTTAAGAAGGGATAGCACCAGGTAGTGCCACGTAGCCACAGGCAGCGTCTGATGAGCGCCGGGCGCTGTATTCAAAACCACATTTATGAAAGCGAATCTGGTGAGCGACTCTAACAGCGCCATGTAGCGTCCGATGTATTATTACAGGCGGCTCAGCCTATTGTGCTGTTGCTCTAGCTTCCAGAGCGCCAGGTATTACCTTTCGCTCAGTGTCACTCTCCCATACATTTTAAAGGCCGTTCATTTGCTTGTGTGTAAACAGTGTGTTCGACAATTTTTTTTTTGTTTTTTTATTTTTTTTGCTCAAATCATTGTGTGACCTCTCCTGGCTGCAAACAAACACTTTTATAAACTTTTTTGACTTTTTATATTTTTATGCAGAATTGTAATTACAAGTCTGGTGCTAAAGTGTTAAAACAATATCATTCCATGTATTTTCACTTTGTTACTGGTGGATATGTGATCAAAAACAGACTTTAATCACACAGCGCCTGGTGCTCTATGCTAAAGCGACCAGATTTCGAGTGCTCATGCTGTGTGTGTGTGTCCTTTTTTGATAAATATGGTGTGGTGCGCCAAAAGACAGACACACTGAGCTGGCGCTACATTTCGCTCGCTGCAGCGCTGTACTGGTGTTAGAGCGTGTTACACACATCACATTCATCACATTCATCAATGCAGGCCAGGTTACTACAGCGTCTGAGGCACTATGTTACAGCGCCCGATACCCGCTTACAGCATCTACTAGCAGTCGCTCTAAGCGCCGCTATATAGACGCTCATCTGCCGATACCTGGTGTTAGTAGTGAATCAGCCTTCACGTCGTTTTTCTACATTTTCATTGGTAAACTAAACACCTAGAAGGATGCCCATGCACCACTTATCCACAATCAATGTGGGGGAAATATGTGCTGGGGGCGTTCCCTTTAACAAGGTAAAACCACAGAAAAATATGCAATAAGCATTCAGCTCCAGCAGCTGCTCAGGGACAAATCCCTGCACCAAAGAAATCCCCTAATAATCAGATCAATTCATTATATCCAAATGCAATTTATTAATCAAAAGAAAAATCACTAATTTCATTAAAAACTGATCCAATCACAAACATACATGATAACATGGCAGGTAATCACCCCTAGGTAAAAAAAACTAAACAACAAGCATTACAAGTACTGATCCCTAATTATTAATACTTCCCTAATACTATAAATCCAATGTAGGTATGATTCATTCAGTTAACATGCAAAGTGCAAAGGGCTACATAAAGTGCTGAAGCTATGTGCAAATATGTATACTAAAACTAACTCCTAAACAGAGTCATAAAAAAATTCACCTACAAAGTGAATCCCAGGTAAATGATGCCCCACCGTCCCGAAAGGGAGATAGAATCCACGTGTTCAGTGGTTAAATGCCAACCACTTCTTCAGGATGTCATTGGTCAACTAGATCTTAGTTATTTTTAGTCTCTAATGTTGGTGCAGCCTCTTTGGAGTTGGCAATGTCGTAGAAACTCTCTCAGTTCAACATTGTCCTTGATTTTTTTGTATGGCCACACACACTCTGATTTAGTGGAAAGAGAGCTTAACTCTGAATTGGAGCCAGGCCATTCTACTGTTATTGAAACATAATGACCGAGAAAAGATTGTCTTCCCTGAGCCAAGCTGTCTGAAACCCAGGACTCCCCCTTCCTATATCTGGCACATTATATCATGCTCACACGCCATTCATCCTCATGTTAATTATTTCCTTAAATTCTTTTTATTCCTTGACTGTGGCTAATTTTATTCACTAAATATCTCAGGTTTCTGAGCAGTTCCATTTCATGATTTTTTGGGGAATATAGCAGAGTAATGATCAGTACATACAGACTTTACAGAGTACTAGGTGAAAACGTAATATTTTAATATTTTATAGCACATTTCTTAGTTGGCGATGAACATTATGGTTTATAATAATACATCATTAACTTTCATGTGTCTAACAGATGTATTACTAAAATTAGCCCTAGTGCTTCATTTATTGAAAAGACAAAAGAAAGGGAGTCTTGTTTCCATTCTTACTTCTTTATTACCACAATGGATAGCAGTTAGGGAAATTATTCTTGGTCTGTTGACAGTTTTTAAGTAGATATGTACCATAAACATATGGCCAATACCAGCAGCACAAGGCTCTGCCTTTGTCACTGTTTTATTTGCAAACGGATCTATCACTGAAGGTTTCTAGCTGAGACTCTCTATTACATTCTAAATATCACCAGTGGCGGCACACATGAATATGGGTGTTATGGGGTGTCATGAATCAAGAAGGTTTGATGTCCTGAGTAGAGATGAGCGAACTTTTGAAAAATTCGATTCGACTGATTCGCCGAAAATTCCGACAAAAATAGTTTCGATCCGAATTTATTCGCGACAAATCGCTATTAAAAACGGCTATTTCTGAGCCTCCTAGAGCCTCAATAGGGTTGTAAACCATTCTGCCTTGCTGTAACATGCATAAGATGCGTGCTGGGTTAGTGAAATAATACTGTAAATAATTATCACATGCAGATCAGAGGCATCGGTAATAGAATCGCAGAGCAGCACAATTGCAGAGAGTTGAAGTGGCATCACTATGAGGGGCCCCTATAGTGCCTGAAAAACACACCCTGGAGCTGGCAGCAGCAGGAGCCCAAAAATTAGCTGAATCACACCCTGGAGTTGCAATCAGCAGGAGCAGCCCAAACATTGGTTGAAAGAGACACTGGAGTTGGCAGCAGGAGCCCGAAAATTGGACGAATCACACCCTGGAGTTGCAAGCAGCAGGAGCAGGAGCACAAACATTGCTTTAAAGAGACACTGGAGTTGGCTGCATGAGCTCTAAAATTGGACTAAAGACACACTGGAGCTGCAAGCAGCAGCAGCTGGAGCAGGAGCTTAAACATTGCTTGAAAGAGACACTGGATTTGGCAGCAGGAGCCGAAAAATTGGATGAATCACACCCTGGAGTTGCAAGCAGCAGGAGCAGGAGCACAAACATTGCTTTAAAGATACACTGGAGTTGGCTGCAGGAGCCCAAAATTGGATGAATCACACCCTGAAGTTGCAAGCAGCAGCAGGAGCCCAAACATTGCTTTAAAGAGACACTGGAGTTGGCTGCAGGAGCCCAAAAATTGGATGAATCACACCCTGGAGTTGCAAGCAGCAGCAGCTGCAGGAGCCCAAACATTGCTTGAAAGAGACACTGGAGTTGGCAGCAGGAGCCCAAAAATTGACTGACACACCCTGGAGTTGGCAGCAGCAGCAGGAACCCAGAAATTGTCTGGAAGGCACCCTGAAGTTGGCAGCAGCAGGAGCACAAACATTAGCTGGAAGGCACACCCTGGAGTTGGCAGCAGCACAAGCAGGAGCCCAAACATTGCTTGAAAGACACCCTGGAGTTAGCAGCAGCAGGAGGCCAAAAATTGGCTGAAAGGCACACCCTGAAGTTGGCATCAGCAGGAGGCCAAAAATTGGCTGAAAAGTACACCCTGAAGTTGGCATCAGCAGGAGGCCAAAAATTGGCTGGAAGGCACACCCTGAAGTTGGCATCAGCAGGAGGCAAAAAATTGGCTGGAAGGCACACCCTGAAGTTGGCATCAGCAGGAGCCCAAAAATTGGCCTAAAGACATAAATATGTTTTGCACCATTTGGAAAGTGTAAAACGTGGCACCATGCTGAATCTAGTCGCATGCATCAGCCATTGGTGGGTGGAAATCCTGGCTGATCCATCCCTGATTCATTTTGACAAAGGTGAGTCTTTCCACATTTTTAGTTGACAGACGAGTTCTCCTCCCCGTAACTATGGCCCCCGCCGCACTAAACACCCGCTCAGATGGCACGCTACTTGCTGGGCAGGACAGCTTTTCCAGGGAAAACTCTGCTAGTTGCGGCCACAAGCCAAGTTTGGCTGCCCAGAAGTCCAGCGGATCCTCAAGGTGTGTTGGCATGGTCATGTCAAGGTATGACATGACCTGCTGGTTGAGGTCCTGCTCCAGGTCTTCCTGCTGCTCATGAGTAGCCTCACTATGCGGGTGTAGAAAGCTACTCATTAGCGACTGAAGACTGAGGCTGCTGCTGATGGAGCTGCTGCTGCTCCTGCCAACCCCCCCAGCAGGCATGGCAGTGGAAGGTGAACGCAGAGGTCCCCCCGAGTCAGATCTGCGAGAGTATGGACCATGGCACAGATAGGCATTGGCCAACTGACTACGTAGAATGTCTTTGTAGCAGTTCAGTTTGTCCTCCCTTTTGGCGGGTTTAAAAAATGCCCCCATTTTGTGCTGGAAGCGAGGGTCCAATAAGGTGGACAGCCAGAAGTCATCCCGCCGACAAATGGAAACAATTCTGGGGTCACTACGCAAGTGCGTGAGCATGCTTTCTGCCATTTGCGCAAGTGACTCGGAGGGACTACCTGTCTCCATCTCCACTGCATACTGCCACGGTGGTCCAGGTCCTCTGTCTCGCCTTCCTCACAACCCTCTAGCTCCTCTGGCTGCTCCTGCTTCTCCTCTCCTGTCAGCTGACTAGATAAACCAGCCATTTCTCCAAGCCTAAACTGTGCACTGTGCCACTCCTCCTCTTCTTCCTCCTCTTCCTCCAGTTAAGCTCCAACGGGGTTCATGTGGCGTAAGATGTAGACGGCATGTCTCCAGTGCCCTGACCAGCCATGGTTTCCAACATGTGTTGTAGTACATGAAGCAGTGGAATCACGTTGTTCATCCCGTAATCCTGCCGACTGACAAATAAAGTGGCTTCCTCAAAGGGCCTGAGCAAACGGCAGGTGTCACGTATGAGCTGCCACTGGTTGACATTGAAGTTACACAGGGGAGTCCCCCTATCCCCTTGGATCATCAAGAAATCCGTGATGACTTTTCTCTGTTCGTATAGTCTGTCCAGCATATGCAGGGTGGAATTCCAACGGGTGGAAACATCGCAAATCAGACTGTGAATCAGACAACAATGTTGGGGGCTACCATTCTGACGCTGTAGCTCAAGAAGGGTGTGCTTGGTGGGAAGGCTTCAGAAACCGCTTCACAACCAGATTGAAGACGTGAGCCATGCAGGGTGCATGGGTCAGCCTTCCTTGTCGCAGCGCAGACAAAATGTTCTTCCCATTGTTGGTAACCATGGTTCCCATTTTCAGTTTTCTTGGAGTAAGCCATGTTTGGATTTCTTGATGAATAAATTTAAGCAGTTGTAAATAATGTGTGACTCCGTTCGCCAAGACAAACCATGTGAAGCACAGCGTGACACCTCCGTGCCCTGCACACATGGTAGACTGGAGGGGCACTGAGACTTGAGCCTACAGTGGAGGGTGAGGAGAAGGCGGAGGATGAGGAAGCTGAGTCGCACGGTGTCACAACAGCCAGGCACAACAGCCAGGGAGCGCGGAGGCTGAAGCGGCGTGACCTGTCCAAGTTGCTGCTGCTGCAAAGGGACCACATTCACCCAGTGGGCCGTAAACGACATGTACTGTCCCTGACCATAGTTACAGCTCCAGACGTCGGCGCTGCCATGCACAGGCTCAAGGACTGGCCCATCTTCTGTTCAACAAAATTGTGCAGCGCTGGTACTGCCTTCTTGGCCACGCTTCACCTTCTGCCTACATATCTTGCATGTGGCCATGTTACCCTCCTGTGGATGCTTCAGGAAAAACTGCCACACTGCCGAGTAGCTACTTTTCCCACCAACAGCCCGCACTGATTCACTGCTACTGTCGCCAACTCCAGGAACCCCTGCTCCACTACTTCCCGATAAGGTAGCCTGCCGTGCAGCAAGTGCTCTACCCTGGCCCCGGCCCCGTTTGGCTCCAGGCTTTACAATTCTGCCCCCATGCTGACTGCCAACCATGCTGCTAACACCTTGCTGCCTCAGCTGCTGACTCCGGGCAACCTGCGCCCCTCTTCTCCTGATGATGATGATGAAGCCCCTTCTGCACCCAGCTCCCAAGTGTGATCGGCTTCATCATCATCATCATTATCGAGTTGTGGCTGCACATCACTGATGTTCTCGGTTTCCTCAACAGTGTCTGGTGCAGGAGCTGGAACGCTCGCAACACCCATGCCACTCTCCACATCACTATTTATCTGCCTAGCGAAAGAAGCCACCTCCATTTCTTGGCTGGGCAGTAGCTGCTGACTGTCCTCTATCTAATCGTCCTCCTCACTAAAGAGTGGAGCTGAACCTAAAGCATAGGATACGTCGCTGGGGGAGGGAACGGCATAGGACAGAAGCAATGGGAGGATAGGGACTGCTCTCGGGCCATGCCAACTCAGGGTTGTGTCAGAGGAACCTACCGACCTTAGACTGGGGGTGTCAGATGTAACTTGTGATGATGTGGATGACCGCATTAACCAATCTACCACGGCCGATGCGTTACTGGTAGAGACATGACCGCTAGCAGATACTGGCAGATCAGGTCTCTCACCATGACTTCTGCTGCCACTCACCCCTAGTCTGCTGCGACCTCTGCCTGCTGAATCTTTGCCTCTGCCACTCCTCTTTGAACATCCTGGGACTTGTCTGCCTGACATTTTTATATATTTGAAATGCGCAATAGGTACGTTAAAAAATGTGTTTACTTTAAAAAGAAAAAGCTAAATAAAGTGAGAAACTGCTTCTCTGCACCTGATACTATGAAAATTGGCAATATGGGATACCGTGCGGACTAGTGTTTTGGCAGCAGGACAAAAACCAATTCAAAATGCAATAGTTTGATTAAGCTGAGGATCAACAAGCGCATTTAGTATAACAGATAGGCTGCTAAGTGCAGGTTTGGGATACCCTGTGGCCTAGTGTTTTGGCAGCAGGACAAAAACCAATTCAAAATGCAATAGTTTGATTAAGCTGAGGATCAACAAGCGTATTTAGTATAACAGATAGGCTGCTAAGTGCAGTTTTGGGATACCCTGCGGCCTAGTGTTTTGGCAGCAGGACAAAAAACAATTCAAAATGCAATAGTTTGATTAAGCTGAGGATCAACAAGCGTATTTAGTATAACAGATAGACTGCTAAGTGCAGGTTTGGGATACCCTGCGGCCTAGTGTTTTGGCAGCAGGACAAAAACCAATTCAAAATGCAATAGTTTGATTAAGCTGAGGATCAACAAGAGTATTTAGTATAACAGATAGACTGCTAAGTGCAGGTTTGGGATACCCTGCAGCCTAGTGTTTTGGCAGCAGGACAAAAACCAAATCAAAATGCAATAGTTTGATTAAGCTGAGGATCAACAAGCGTATTTAGTATAACAGATAGGCTGCTACATGCAGGTTTGGGATACCCTGCGGCCTAGTGTTTTGGCAGCAGGACAAAAACCAATTCAAAATGCAATAGTTTGATCAAGCTGAGGATCAACAAGCGTATTTAGTATAACAGATAGGCTGCTACATGCAGGTTTGGGATACCCTGCGGCCTAGTGTTTTGGCAGCAGAACAAAAACCAATTCAAAATGCAATAGTATGATTAAGCTGAGGATCAACAAGCGTTTTTAGTATAACAGATAGGCTGCTAAGTGCAGGTTTGGGATACCCTTAAAAACATTAATGGCCCCTCCAGTTGTTTGTGGATTAAAAGTGTAATTAAGAATAAATTAAGAATGAAATTAATTTGCTCAATAAAGGCATCAAATATGCACCATTATCAATTTGAACAAATTTGACACTCACCAGAAAACTGAATATCAAAAAAAAAAATTCTGAACGAGATACACTAAATCAACAAGGAAAAATATTGACTCAGGAGGAAAGCCAAGATGCAAACATGACATCCCCTGTCAATATAGAGGACAGCAGTCAAATAAATGAATCTCTCCCATTTCAACATAGCACCTGTAAGAATAATTCAGTTTTTAATCCACAAACAACTGGAGAAGCCATTAATGTTTTTAAGGATCTAGTCATTAAAGACTTAAAAGCACTAGAGGTCAAAACCAATAGAAAATGAAATTTAAACAAAAAGAAGAAAATAAGCTAATTAAATCAATAAAGAAAAGGGAAAATATTGTTATAAAACCAGCAGACAAGGGAGGAGGTCTCGTCATACTCGATAAAGATAAATATATCCAGGAGACCAACAGGTTACTATCAGATACACAAACATATTAAAGATCAGATCCGACAAAGGAATATTATCTGCAATTACTGGAAATATTGGACAAAGGAAGAAGATTAGAAATCCTAAATAAAAAAGAATGCAATTACCTTAAAATCCAAACTCCCAGAATCCCTACAATCTATCATCTTCCCAAGATACACAAAGAAAAAAATAACCCACCAGGCAGACCGATTGTCAGTGGGATAGGATCTCTCACCAGCAGATTGGGAGAATATATAGATTCCTTTTTGCAACCAATAGTAGTCAAAACACCCGCATATTTGAAAGATTCAGGAAGCTGTGTAGAACAAATAACAAATTTCAAGGATCACCCAGAATATATAATGGCCACCGCGGACATTAGGTCACTTTATACTATCATTCCACACCATAAATGTTTAGAAACGGTAAAATTCTTCTTGGAAAAAGACCACCAACTCCCCCCGGTACAAATATCCTTCATATTAGAGTGTCTCGATTTTTCTTTAACGCACAACTATTTCTGGTTCAAGAACTACTTCTATCTCCAGAAAGTGGGTGTGGCGATGGGTGGGAAGCTTGCTCCCAGCGTAGTCAATTTATTTATGGCCCTCTGGGAACATTTGGAATTCAATACAATCCACCCACAAGCATTAATATATTATAAAAGATATATTGATGACTGTTTCTTTCTTTGAGATGGAACAAAAATAGACCTAGAAGATTTCTTAAACTCTCTGAACTCTGCAGAATGAAACATTGCCTTCACCCACGAAATTGCAGAGCAAGAAATTCATTTTCTGGATATCACACTTTATAAAGAGAATAATGAGATTAAAACTAAGACCAATTTTAAGGAAATGAGCCGTGATAGTTTAATACCCCTTGACAGCTGTCACCATCCAACTTGGATTAAGAACATACCAAAAGCACAACTGAAAAGAATAAGGAGAAACTGTACGGATGAGAAATCATACTTCGAACAAGCGAACGAAATGAAGAGATTTCAGGAAAAAGGATACAGAGATGGAGCAATCAAACAAACGATTACAGAGATTAACAATGAGACCAAAGAACATCTCCAAATGGATCAGACGTCACAACAAAAAACAAAAAAAACAGACAAAGTCCCCTTCATCACCATATTTAATAGGAATCACAAACAGGTAGAGAAAATTGTACATAAACATTGGGATGTTTTAAAGACAGATACTCCTCTCAAAGAAATTATTGGAGAAAGACCAAGATTCATTTACAGGAAGCCACAAATCCTAGCTCAACAATTAACCAGCAGCCATATAAATCCTCCAAAACAGAAAACAAACACTATGCCATTGATGGGATTCAGTAAATGTAGGGATTGCATAGGATGCAAACTGACTACAAATAACAGCAATTTTCCAAGAAAACGCACCGAGTTCACCAATCCAATCACCAACACAATTTATAAACTAAAGGAAAGCACCACTTGTAATCCGCCTGTGGTGATATATTGCCTACAATGCCCCTGTGGCTTAATGTATGTGGGAAGAACAAAAAGGCCCTTTAAATCCAGACTAATGGAGCATATCAGAAACATTAAAAAAGGTATCAAAACACACAGTGTTTCTGCCCACTTTTCAAATAAACACAATTGTGATCCAAGCAAATTGATATATTGGATAATAGAACAGATCAAACCAAATTGGAAAGGCACAGATATCCAGCGTGAGCCAGAAAAAAAAGAAACTCGCTGGATTTTTGAACTTGATTCGTTGGAACCGATTGGATTAAATATTGAAATAGATTTGAACTGTTTTTTAGAAAACAAATAAGATTCATCACCTCAAATTTTCATTTATGCTTCGAAATTTTATCTTATATATATATATATATAGCGAATATTAAAGTTCTTTATCTGGCCCAAATTCCGGGTTTGATCAGTTGTTAAATATATCACAGCTTTGTCCTCTCTGAATGTTTGAACCAATCTTATTAACACACATATAATTTTTATCCTTACCTTTTTATCTGTTATATATTTATTTTTAATATTTTTATTTTTAAATATTTCTATTAATTTAAATAATTTAAATAATTTAAAAGTCTAATATAAAAATATAAATATAAATATATTTATTGACCCTCTAGGCTATTACCGGCAATCACCAACACAACTTTTTTTCCTCCGATTACATTTAAATTTTAACCTTTTAAAATAACCTGTATTATTTTAACATATTGTATACTAATTAATATGCATAATTTTTTTTCTTATATGCAACTCATCAATTTCATTTGTCATATACATTTATTATCAGTTCAAACACAATTTTAATACGACAAAGAAATATAACTTCTATTGATCTTTTTAGGTCATTATTAGTCAATAACTACTGTACCCAATCTATTAAGTTCTTATTAAGTTTTTATTAATTATGTCTAATATCAGATTTTTACCCGTATATTTGCGTATACTCGTTTATTAATCCGTTTTAAACAGATACGCATTCATACTGATACCCATCATAATTATAGAAACAAACACAGACACATCTTGCCATTTGAAGTATTTAGCTACTTAAAGAAAGATTTTTCAAAAATAATGCAAAATAATAATGCAAAAAAACTGCCGCCTATTTTTGCTTCATTCACAGCCAAAAAACAGAGCACCGCACAAGCAATACACAGCTTACAAGTACGCATTCTCTACGAACTACAAGGGAAAACCACACTACCCAAGATCCTCAGGGTATTCTACGTCACTATATTAAAAGAACAACCTGCGCAGACTCTGTAGGGACCTTGAGAAAGTGGAAACACAAAACGCACATCGGACCCTGGCAGTAAGCCACAGCACGAGCTGGCAAGAGGGAGACACCTCAATTTCCATTAACAACAGCCATCTCATCCACGTGGACAAACTTTCAAAGACCCAGGTATCTGGACTCGAAGATTTGATACACCACTGGGACATTTTCTTAGTTTTTAACTGACGAGAACAGACCGTCATTTTTTATAGACTATTAAGTTTTATGTACCAAATTAAATAAAATATTGAAGAATCAAATTGGAAACTACGAGCGTGATTGAAACTGCGCAACCACAAGGAGCTTTCGGATACGTCACAGACAACAATCTGCATTAAGGTGCAACCTCCTAAAGGCCCAGGGCAGGTCACGCACCCCCGGGCTGGGTGGGTAAGTTTCTAAAACTTTCCTTTTTCATTTAACTTTTGGAATAGTGTAAATTCTGTTTCAATTAGCTACGGTTGTTGACTCTTACATTTCACCGCGGCTTAGCTTAAAAACCACTCATTGGATAGCAGGTGAACTATTTTGGATCATTTTTTATCTCAAACTCCAAACTGCAATCAGAACAAGCGCACCTGTGAGCAATAGTGAACCAAGTAGTAGGGATATTAACCCTATACCGCCTGTTCACTGTGCTCTGCTCAACAGATTTTCTATCAGTTATTTCCCAGTTTAGCCAACTGATTAGGGTGCAGCTCTCTCAACATACCCAGCGTCAATCTCAACCACACAAAAATTTAGCAACACATATTGTCCACATAGCCTCTCCCTTCCCCTGGCCATGCCAAAACAAGCAAGCGGCACCTTGCCCCATATCATGCCTACCTCTACCCTCTTCTTTTCACCTCTTCACACCTCTGTTTAAATCTTCCCACCACTGCTCAGCTCTTCCTGCATCACCTCTGCCCACATTTACTCCCCACTTCTGATCATACAACCTTTTCCCACCTTCATACAATATGTGCTTTTTACTTCTATTACTGCTAAATCAAAGGGTTGGTGTCGAAAGTGTCATGCTCTTCCATTGTTTACCAAGGAGCACCATTCAGCACCAGGTTTGAAAAGTGCACTTCTTTTTCATTTTTCACCTAAAGTGTACCTTTTAATTGAAAGTGAAATAGAGGCTAATTAAGCAGTCTCCCAAGAATAGAGAATTGATGTATAAAAACCAAAACAAATGGAAGATGGGGCCACATTTGCAGCATACCTCTAGCTAGATACACTCCCCAAAGCTAGAGACGGGAGCGAGGATGCATCCAGCAGTGCTCACTCTATTGAATGAGTGCTGGTGATTTGCAGAGTCCCCCCCTCATACACAGAGGAAATGAGAAAATGAGAAAAAGGTGAGTTTATGGGTGATCATACACTCAACACTCAAAAGGGCATGCAAAATTAGGATGCCCTGTCTGAAAGTAACAAAATTCTAGAAAGTCAATTTCTTTGGTTCTTTGGTGACGGGAAACCTGAACCCTTTAGCTACATTTCTATATACCTTTTATCACAATGAAATACCTCTTAAGCAAAGATACTGGTGGAGTTTGTTATGAAAAGTGATGGGCTTATGATTGGGTCAGTGTTAGATTTTAACTGGATATTGCCCAGGTAAAATCTAAGTAGACTACAGGAGACGGCAAGAGTAAGCATTGGCATTGAGTTTGGGTAGCTGCAGTTAAGTTATAAAGAGGGAAGCAGAGCAAGCATTTGTATTAAGTTTGAGAGAGCAAGATGACGTGAGTAGAAAAATACAGTGCTGAACATGAGATACTCCAAAAGAGAAGAGTTTTTGAAGTAAATAGAAAACTACACCTTTAAGGCGCCTTTAAAGTGGACCAAAACCCCTGGGGCATCCAAGCATCAGGATGCCCTGCTGGGTGAAACCCCCAGGTCACTTATACACTTATCTTCTTTCCCGGTCCAACGACGCATGTGTAAGCTGTGGTCGCATCCCTGATATACCCCTAGCAGGGTGTGTGCCTGTGCCAGACATTTGTGAATGGCTGGCATGGGCACGCTTCCTGTTAGAGGGTAGCGGGGGATGCGAATGCGGAGCCACTTACCTTAGACAAAGGCTTAGACGGCATGACATCAATGGATCCGCGCGCGCTGATTGGACGAGTGGCCGTGCATGTGCCGTAAGACCGGGAAGAGGTAAGCTTGTTTCGGCGATCTGGGGGGTTTCACAAAGCGAGGCACCCCGATCGGGGCAAGGACCAAAACCCAGGATAGTCATAATCCTGGGTTTTGGTCCACTTTAATAGGAACCAAAACCTTATTTATTTACCTGCCATTATGTGCACTTCTTCCCAGGGGCCATCTCTCTTTGGGTTGTTGCATGGTGTGAATCCCCCGGTTTTTCTATATACTCACCTTTTACTGGTAACCCACAGCATTCTGTGCACTCTGCTGACCTGCCATGTGGCACATTGCAGAAAAATGGGAATGGTGCAGTGATGCTGCAGTAATACAGCACCTTAACCCACAGCATTATATCCAAAATTGGGATGCCAGTAAATTAAAAGCTTAATCTGTCTATAATCTTTTTTTTTGGTCCATTTTAAACTAGAAAAATTAAAATAAAGAAAAATTAGAAGAGAAAAAATACATTTTTTTAGAATAAGACAGAAAAAATGTACAACATTTAAAGTAATAAGGCATGCACGAGATCGAGATGTATTTGAGATGTAGTGTTTTTTTGTAAATGCCAAGATTATGATATTTCTATTCATTTATGTTTTTCTGTAAAAGTAATAATATAAAATGCTGGCTCAATCCATAAACTTAAAAAAGGTAAAATAAAAATAGACCAGAAACACACTTCTCAAGAAGTTTAATTTCTGTGCATTTCCAGGTCATATAGCTAAAGAAAGACACCAACGCCTTTAGGGTCATTCCACTTCACAGGTTAATGGGACAAGAGTAAATGGCATACACGGAATCTTAGCTTATGCATATACAGATGCAAGAGATGCAAGAGATGAGAAATATGATAGAAGTGGTTGTCTTTCTCCATGTCTTGGCAGTCTCGGCCAAAACCCCCTGAGTATTCATTAGTCAGATGCAATAAAACAGAGTTGGGGCCAAAGTTCAGTAAGAATTTTTCACTTTGCACTGCTACGTTTCAATGAACTCTGACTGTAATGTATGGATATCATGACTTGCAGAGCTGTTGTGATGCTTTAGCAGTTGACAGGGTTGAATCTAAAACTTTAAATACTTGGCATCTGAAAGAAAAGTTAAGAGTGATTTAACTCACCTATGAACACCAAAATAAAAACTCCCTAAAACAAACCAAATAAAAAAGTTAACTACTAATGTTATCATGCAAATGAGTCTTATAATAATGTTGATTGAAGGTTTATCTCTTGACACATGAGCATTCCATGTTGAATAGTCTGAACAGATTTGAAACAACTTACAAAGTGGATCTCAGAAGAATGTTTACAAGGATCTGGCTTTGCTGTTTCGTCTTGTAATAGACAACCCCCATGCTATAGCTATTTCAGGAGGCAGCTAGTACGGTAGGTGTAGTACTGTAAGTATAGGCAGAATTCTCAGAGGCCGATTCATTAATAGCGCCAGGTAGCGACAGATGAGCGACAGTAGCGTTATTTTCACAGCGCCCGCTAGTAGTCGCTGTGCTTGGCCGTTGTTCGGCTGTTGACAGCGACTCAGTCGGTGTGCGGTAATGTTGAATACGGGGTTAGGAGTCGCTGTTTGACAGGTTCCGCGCTGTATGGGAGCGCATGACAGCGAACGGCCATAGTGAACGGCTCCCAGCATATTCATTAACAAATCACGCTCCAAAAATTCTCGCGCTGTGAAATGCTTGTTTAAACCCCAGAGCGCTGGCGGGGATGGGTTAAAAGTAGTTTTTTAACCCCCAAACAACCATATTTTTAGAAAAAAAAAAAACCATGCTTTTCAAAACATTTTGTAATATGAATACATTAATATCAGACCTGTAATATCAATACTGCACAATTTTTTTTTTTTTTTTTTTTACCTTAAAAAAAAAACTAACATTGCAGAAGTGGTCACAAAATTTTTGACATAAAAAAAAAAAAAAAAAAAAAAAAAAATTAATACCAATTAATTATGAATATTTAAAGATTGCTCCATTGAAATGCATTGGAGAGCGCCAGGTAGCGAGAGGTAATACCTGTCGCTGTTCAAGGTCGCTCGCTGGTGCTGTGGGGTGAGGCTGGAATAATGATGAATGATTCGCTATCTGGCGCTCTGTCAGTCGCTAAGCAGGATGGGCTTGATAAATGTGTGATTGCGGAGGGGAGCCGGTGTTCTCGTGGCGGTGACCGTCATTACCGTTCGCTCACCGCTCGCTACCTGGCGCTATCCCTTGTTAAATAAGGGCCTCAGTTTTCTTACTTTATAAATTAGCAAGCTACAGTCCAAATATCCTTTGCTCAAAGCCCCCATGCCTTATAATGCCCAAAAGTGACTAGCTTCCACCATCTTACATTTGGGAAAGCATCTGATTGGATTCTAGGATCAAATCATGTTTGGGCACTCCCCTCATTATATATACCATAGCCGACAATGCTAAACCTGCCATATTGAAAGTCAATCTTGCTGAGCAGAAGATTGACTTGGCATGAATTTTGAAATGGGCAGTTTGGAGGCAGATAGCATATGACTGGTATTACAGCTTAGGAAGGCCATAGCTTATTTGAGAAAACAGCAGAAGCAGTCTTATATCGATGTTTTTATTTCAGAAATTTCCAGATTATTCAACAATACACAGAACAATTGAACATCCAGGCATTACAACATAGAACATTTCAGTGAGGTCAATATCATACATGTGCTGTTGGATCAGAGATCAGACTTGGGATGCCTCAGAGAAAGGGAATCGTTAAAAAGATAATCTTTAAAATGGACCAGAAGCCTCACTGTCTCAAAGACTCCAGGCCTGCCTGATTCCCTCTTCCCAGGGCATCCCGATTTTGGATACCCATCTGTGTGAAACCCCCCTGGATTGGCACAGAAAAGTACCTATCCACCATTCCAATGGAGCATGTGTGTACCACCGCCAGGCTTCGCTATATTCTTAACCGGGTGCATCTCCACACCAGGCATTTGGGAATGGCCAGCTCAGGCATGTCCCAAGCTATGGCTAGTGGGGATAGGGTCGGCAGTAATGCCGCATCCCCCCTAGCCAATATGAAGTCCAAATAGACTTCATGTCGGCTAATAGAAGCCAAATGGAGATAAGCACGCTAACTGGCTGCACACCAGAGTTAAATTGGTGTTTTAAGTAGCCCCTCTCAAAGTTCAGGTCACTTACCTGCTCCAGTCACAGCACACACTCATGCAATGCAGAAGCCAATGTTTTAATGCTGCAGCTTCTAATCTACCTGCTCGTGTGTTGTGTGTTTTGGGGGCTACATTGAAGCAAAGTTTTTGACTTACTTGACTTTTGGTCCACATTACAGAGGCATCCAAATTTGGCATGCCCCTATGTGTGAAACCCCAAGACCGTCTGTTTAATTACCTCACTCTACGCTTCCACAGCACATGCGTGGCCTCTAGTGCAATTAAAATTCACCGCTGTGCATATGTCCCGCAATCTTTTCTGAATGAAACCAACCTCCTGCTGGCTGTACCCCTCTGCTGTGGGCACCCATCACCAGCCATTCAGATATGCTGATGGTGGATGCTTGCATCAGGAATGCTGCTGGAGGCCAGCACATGTGCCGTGGGATTGATTCCTGAGGTAGGTAAACAGACGACCAGGGTTTTACGCAGTGGGCATCGAAATCAGGATACCTCATGGACAAGCTGTATCTGTATCTTTTAAATACAAGCTGGTTTTAAACCAATAGCTGGCTTTAAACCAATAGGTCCATGTAGATTCTGGATCTACTCTGGGGCAGAGTTGGCATTGGGGGGCTAACTGGGCAGTTGAAGGCCCCCGTCTCAGCATTGGATTGGCCTGCCCCACTATCTTGAGGCTCCTACTACTATGCATCCCTCAACTACCCCCCTTCCTAGCTTTTGGCTCCCAGGCCTCATCTTACCCCCTCTCCCCAGCTGCTAACCTGCACACACTCACCTAACCCTTTCCCCAGCCAACAACCCTCACCTAACTCTTACTCCTCAGTTGCTGACCTGAACCCCTTACATAACTCCCCTATCCAGTTGCTTACCTGAAACACTCACTTTACAACCACCCCCAGCCACTGACCCATAATCCAATCTAAACCCCATCATTAGCTGTTGACCTGATACTCCCACCTAACCTCCTCTTTCCCAGTCGCTGACCTGAACCCCCTCCCCTAACCCCCCTACCCAGCCACTGATCCACAACCCTCACCTAACACCCCTTCCCAGCAGCTGACCTGCACCCTCACATAATCCCCTCCCCCCTGCTGCTGAATTGAAAACCTTACTTAACCCCCCTCTCCAGCTGCTGACCCAGAAAACTCCCCTAACCCTCTCCCCAGTCACTGATCCGCATTCTTACCTAGCCCCCAAGTCCCAACTGCTGAACTAAACCCCCATCTTAGTCCCCCTCCCCAGCTGTTTACCCACGACCCTCACCTAAGCCTCCCAGTCGCTGACCCACACTGACCTTCTGCTGGACCTTTGCATATTAATGCTTAGGTCCAGGGACTGGATCCTCAGGTGAACTGCATACTCAATTTTTAGTTTGGTGGTATCTGCTTGTACTACCTATTAATATTGTTATGTGGGCTTATTCTTCTGTTTATGGTCTGGGGGATTGTCTCACACTCTATTCATTTCTGGGTCTAGGGGAATCTGCTCTAACTGTGCTACTTATAGGTTCGGGGAACATATAGATAGATGGCGTTACAGACATCAGTGGTGGGCAGTTACTTATTGATCAGATTTTAGTTGGTGGGATGGAAGCAATGTGGTGAATCGAGAGATTTCTTTTAGTGATCAGAGGATGCGGCCTTAACCCACCTTTTCATTTAAGCACTGGGTTTTGTGTGTACTGTGATCCCACAACATCCTCTAAGCACTGGGATGTATCCCCTTATCCTACAAGAAGCTATAAGCACTGGGTTTTGTAAGCGGCCTTAACCTACCTTTTCAGAACTGGGGTTATATGTGTGGCCCTTTAACCCACCTTTTCATTTAGGCACTGGGGTTTGTGTGTACTTTTATCCCACAGCATCCTCTAAGCACAGGTGTATCCCCTTATCCTACAAGAAGCTATAGGCAATCGGTTTTGTGTGCGGCCATAACCCACATCTTCCTTTAAGCACTGGGGTGTGTGTGTACTGTGATCCCACAACACCCTCTCAGCACTGGGGTGTATCCCATTATCCTACAAGAAGCTATAAGTACGAGTTTGTGTGTGGCCCCTTAACCAACCTTTTCATTTAAGCAATGGAGTTTGTGTGTATTGTGATCCCACAACATACATTAAGCACTAGAGTGTCTTCTCTTATTCTAAGTGCGGTCTTAACCCACATCTTCCTTTAAGCACTGGGGTGAGTATACCCTGTCATACGTCATCTTGCTCTAAGCACTGGAGATTGTGTACCCTGTTATACCACAACTTTCTCTAAGCACTGGGTGTGTCAGTAATCCACTTTAATACTGCTTGTTCAAAGCACTGGGGTTTAACTCTTCTTTAATATCAATTGTTCAGGGCACTTGGGTGTCACTGCTGCTATCAAATAACACTTGAGTGTCCATTGGTTCAGGCCACATCAGGCTTCTTTGGTTTAATAACAAATAGTTCACTGGTTCAGGCACCTAGCTAGAAAGAGCATATGGTGTCAGCGATGGACAGATAGGGAGTGACATCTAAGGAAACAAAGGCAGCCACTCGGACTAATCTTTATAAATTGTGGGGAGTAGTGGTGGACCAAAGGCCAGATGAAAAATAAGCTCTTTTTATCCAGAAGTTATGCTTTAGATGAGTATGTCCGAGGGAACTTGGACCTCAGATACACTCACTGTAGTGAGGTTCTTGTAAGTGTCCTCTAAATGTTTAAATGTTGGCTGTTCAGGTGAAGGTTTTTTTTTACCTTCAGAGCCTTAGAATAGGTGTAATGTACTCTATAAGCCGGAATGTGCAGAAAGAATGCCTAATTTACACAACATTAAAAGACACCTACCACCTTGGTCCAGGGGTTAATTAACCTGCCCTGGGCCTCTGAGGCTTAACTACTTCTGTAGTAAGATGTTGTACCACTTAGATGTGTTATCGGTTAGCGTGCTGCACGTTTTAAGCTCCAGACGATTCCAAGTGTGACTTGATCCATTTGTTATAGTAAATCACTAGACAAGCTACATTAAAACTAAATAAAACTTAAAATTAACGATGTATAAAGTTCAAAGTTTTAGTCCAGAATCCCCTGCCAGGGACCGGAGAGAGTTTCCAGCACAGCCGCAGCTCCTGCGGCTCAATTGAGAATGATCTCTTCCAGGTTCTGATTGGTTTAGAGCGTGGAGGTGATTTTCAATGGCATTGAGGAGACACCAGAGCATTCTGAGAATTGTAGTTAAATCACAGAGTCCAATCAAGTGCAGGCGCGGCTTCCTTGCTGCTTCAGCACAGAGGATATTGTTAATTCCCACTGTCATCTTGTTATAATTCTAGTTAATCTTCGGATTAATTCATTTAACTGTTGTTATTTTGTACTCCACTAGTTTTAATGTATTTGTATTTGTCTAATTTCTCGATGTCTCTGTATGCTCAAAAAGGCGGAACAAACAAGGAAAAAGTTTTTTGGTTTGTTGCTAAAACTGGAACAACACTTTAACTCTGGGAGCGTAACTAAAACTGGATCATAAATATTCTTTTAAAATGAACATTAATAATGATAATAATAATAACTAAAAATAGTTAGAAAATATAAGATAATTTAATGAGCATTAAATTCCATAAATATATAAATATATTGTAGATGTGTATTTAAAACATTTCAAACGATTTGAAGATCAATTTTTTAAACAACAAATCGAATCAAAACAAATAAAATACAGGATCTAAATGAATATCACAATCACATTATGATTATTAGAAAAAATTTGGAGCATTTAAAAAGGAACAAAAATGAAAAAAAGCAAAAGAAACTCCATAGAGATCTGTTAGACCAAAAAACAAATAACATGTACAAGTGGGCAAAAACAACCCAGTGAGGAAAATAGAAGATCGAACAACCAGTCAAACTCACCCCACGCTCAAAAGCAATTGAATGGAGGGGACCTTGAATCTGAGATCTGACCCCGAACAGATTG
Organism: Gastrophryne carolinensis; assembly: GCA_027917425.1. NCBI lineage: Eukaryota > Metazoa > Chordata > Amphibia > Anura > Microhylidae > Gastrophryne > Gastrophryne carolinensis. The sequence continues at coordinate 108,866,649 of CM051243.1, read as the reverse complement.
AATCAAACACCAACTCATCAACATATACACAAATGGCAATATCAAAGCAAGGGACTCCCTACTCTCCGCCTTATAGAAGAAATCTAAAAAGTGAAAGGGACAGCTATCATTTATTTGACAAACAATATAACACTTTGAATTCCCATCCACATCGTTCAAAATTCTCATCCAGATATTATAAATCAGATTACCAAAATCAGCATTATCAATACACAAGAGATTCCTGCCACAATTGGAGGGGAGAAAGAAGGAATTCAGATACTTACCCACTTATCAGTCAAATAGAAGAAAAAAAGAGTCTGATCTGGTCATTAGTAAACAATCAGCCCCTTCAACATCCAACAATCTATGCCATAACCATTTTTTAGTTTTAAAGTCAGCACACAGGCCCAAATGAAAAAAAAAACGAACTAGGGGAAACAGAGCAGGAATCAGAGTACATAAAAAAAGAATAAAATGTTGGAAATCTAAAAAAACCCAGATACAATTGGCATCTTTAACCTAACCGTACTTCCTTTAGACAAATTGAAATCCAACTCCTCAACAAGGGGATTAAATATTATGTATTTAATAATGTATGTAATAAATACATTTGAAACCTTTATAGACATCCCGAAGTTCATTAGGAAGCTCAACATAAAAAAATGTATGCTGAAAAGAATGTTAGTGTGGGGGAACCACATTTCACCAAAACTCACCTTCAGGAAGGCAAACCACACATACCAAAATCCAAGATTGAACAAGAGGAAGCCTCTTCGGGTTCCCCTAGTGTAAGAAATAGAGAATTCCCATGAAATATAAGATATTAGAAATATAAGTTTTAAATATCTAAACTCTTCAAGTAACTGCCCTGGCTAGTATGATAATTGAGCCCTTTAGATGCTAATTTGGTATCAACCCAGACATCTTGGCTGCGGTTGGGTGGACACAATAGATTTGGGTGTATAAAGGATTCTTAACTATGTAATGTAAATGGAGTCAATACCTGGTCGTGAAGTCCTTTTGTGAATAGATGTGCTGTCTAAAGGGAGGGGCTAGTCCTTTCCAACAGGAAGTTAGGTGTCCAAGAATGAGGTGGAGTAATATTTGGGGAGTTGAGAGGGGAGCAAGAAGGTGAAAGGACGCATGGGCATGAGGGCACTGTATTGGTAACTATCAGCAAGTAACTTTAGGCCTATTAGGAAATTTTACTTAGTAATAGTACACTTCAGAAAAAGTTTTATGTATTTGTTTAGTGCCTGTGATATCTATACTGTCTAGTGGTTAATGTAACTGTTTAGGCCCTTATTTTTTTATATATATTTTTTACACATGTACAACTGTCCTGTATCATAGGCCTGTGCACAATAAAATCTTTTATACATTCTCATTGCTGTGATTCCTTTCGTCACCCACAACCTAGAACCTACAGTGGGCAGTTATTGTTATATTAGTCATTGATATTTTTAATGATGTTTTTATAATAATAATTGTTTAGATAATTTCTCTATTTCTTACATACCATCCAGAAAAAAAACACCACACGGCCTCCCTTCAATCATAGCATGTTAAAAAACAATTCCGCTTTCAACCCCCAAATACACAGTGAATTCATCAACATGTTTAAACAATTGCTTGAAAAAGATTTTTTGTCCCGCACTGCTAAATTAAGTATACTAATCTATGTAAATGCTGGTGCTGGCTGATAAAGGGACATCTAAATGTACACAAACAGAAAAGGTGATGGGGCTGCCAGCACAGTCCCAAAAGCCTTTATCAAAGTGAGCCGCACTCAGTAGTTTAAAAATTGATATACCATGCCTTTATTGAAAACATATACATATACAAGACTGACAAAAGTTTAAAAAACATTTAAAAAGGTGTTGGAAAAGGGGGACTTAATTTTATGGCTCTAATACAACAAATACAAATATCATGAGTTCACAAGGCTCGGGGGTCTGGCAAGTCACCTGCGGCTAGCGGGTGACTTGCCATTAACCCCAGGCCCCCCAAATTACCTGCCTCCCCAAAGCCCAGGGGGGGGGCAGAAGAGCTGTGGCCCTAGGCTATGACGGCTTGTAGCCGGCAGGGCCAGGGGCCACTAAAGCTGGCCCCTGCACCCTGTTCTACGAGCCCCCATAGCTGGTCACAGGCTGGTTACGCTGGGAGGAGGGACCCTATCTCATTTTTTTTTTAATTAACCCTATGTTACCTGTAACCCAGTAGGTATAAAAGGCTTCCAGCAGCAGCAGGAGAGCAGAAGCCTAAGTGATCAGCGTGGGACACAGGGATGGATGGGAGGTAAGTATTAAAAAAAAAATATTGAAAAAAATTTATTTTTGTTTAATAAAGTTATTTTTAAAAAGTGTGTCTGTGTGTTTTTTTTACTTTTAACCCTTTGTGAACTGGTAAGGGGTCCATGAGACCCCTTATACCAGTTCACAAGGCTCGGGGGTCTGGCAAGTCACCTGCGGCTAGCAGGTGACTTGCCATTAACCCCTGGCCCCCCAAATTACATGCCTCCCCAAAGCCCAGGGGGGGTGGCAGAAGAGCCGTGGCCCTAGGCTATGACGGCTTGTAGCCTGCCGGGCCAGGGGCCACTAATGCTGGCCCCTGCGCCCTGTTCTACAAGCCCCCATAGCTGGTCACAGGCTGGTTACGCTGGGTAGGGGGGACCCTAACCCTTAAAAATCCAAAAAAAAATGGGGTCCCCCTCCCTGGGAGGGGGGACCCTATGAATTTTTTTTTTTTTAATTAACCCTATGTTACCTGTAACCCAGTAGGTATAAAAGGCTTCCAGCAGCAGCAGGAGAGCAGAAAAATAATTAAAAAAATATATATTTTTTAATAAAGTTATTTTTAAAGTGTGTCTCTGTGTGTGTTTTTTCTTTTAACCCTTTGTGAACTGGTAAGGGATCTATGAGACCCTATACCAGTTCACAAGGCTCTGGGTCTGGCAAGTCACCTGCGGCTGTGACTTGCCATTAACCCCGAGACCCCCCATTACCTGCCTCCCCAAAAACCCTCAAAATTCCCCCAAGAAATGGTGTCCCCCCCCCGTGAAGGGGGACCCCACACCAATTTTTTTTATTTAACCCTTTATTATGTGGATAGTAGTTGTATTTTATTTGTAAATGTTATAAAGTGCTCTTTTCAGTTTAGGGGATCACCTGGACAGGAACGGGGGGCTACCGCTACATATGTGGTATCATTGTAATCGGGAGAAATGGGGCTTTCACATGCAATATGGTTTTCTTTAATAAAATAAATGTTTTTGTTAAAATAAAGGAGACAATTTAAAAAAATATATTTTTTTTTATTTTTTTTTACTTATTTACTTAAAAATATATTAAAAAGTAGAAAAAATACAAACAAGACATTTCATGTTAAAGCCTAAACTCTGCCACAAAAATGCCATTCTCTTGGAAATTCCTGCAAAAATCACGGTTAAACATAGCGCAAAATGGTGAAAAATATCCTGTCAGCAGAGGGTGACAAAATCTCAAGTAGACTGGCAGTTAAAAGGTTACAGGTACCTATGCATGTTGGGTATTGTTCTGCTCGGGGGACCTTGCGCTTTCAGATTAAGCTTGTTTTTTCATATTTGCATATTGATATTTTGGGAAAAGTTTTTTTTTATTCTGCTTTTTTATACATTTTTTTGTGAAACTCTGTGCAACCTAAGAATTCTTCGAGATATTACTTCCAGAAAGGTGAGCCCACTACAACAAGCTGGGTACGCTTAGAAAACTTAACATGTGTACTTTCAGGGAATATATGGTTTATCGGGGATATTCCAAATGTAAAGGGTTGTTTTGGTAGAAAAAGCACAAGGTGCGCACTTTGTCAGCAGAGCTGAAATTTTGAAGTAAAATTACCGTTATGCGCATGCTTTACTTTGGTGTGTTTGACAACTCTTTCTTTGACAGAACCTAGGCATGTTGGGTATTGTTCTGTTTGGGGGATGTTGCTTTTTCAGATTTTAATTTTTTTCTGGTTTGCATATATTTTTTTTAGGAAAATGTGGTTTTGATTCTGCTTTTTTATTCATTTTTAGGGAAACCCTGTGCAACCAAAGAATACATTGAGGGATTACTTCCAGAAAACTGCACCCATGTCAACAAGCCTGGTACGCCTAGAAAGCCTGAGGTGTATACTTCTAGGGAATATATAGTTTGTCAGGGGTATTTCAAATGTAAAGGGTTGGTTTTCTTGAAAAACTGCAAGGTATTTTATCTGAAAAAAAAAAATCTCCTAAAGCATTGTTTCAGTTTGGGGGAGTCTCCGGGGCAGGAAAGGGTGTCTACCTATACATATGTGGTACCGCTGTAACCGGGAGAAATTGGGGTTTCACACGCAATAAGATCTTATTGACAAACTTACATTTTTTATTACAAAAAAACACTACAAATTGTAAAAAATAGTATTTTTTATTTCTTTGCACAATTTTCACCCAAAAATATTGAGAATACAAACAAGACATTTCATGTTAAAACCCAGGCTCTGCTGAAAAAAAAATATATATATAAGATATATCACTTTCCTGGGAAATCCCTGGAAATCCCTTCAAGAATCACAGTTGAACATGGGGAGTGCAAAATAGTGCAAAATGGTCTGGCAACAAAGGGTGACAAAATCTCGAGGTAGGCTGGCGGTTAAAGGGTTAAAGACACTTTCATTTACAAAAAATAGGAGTAGCTATGGAGGTAAAATTTTCTTCTAGTGTGGCAAATCTATTGGGAACTGAAAGTTATGGAACAAATGAAACCAAAAGAATTTGCATATTATAAGAGTTATATAGACAACTGTTTTCTTCTATGGCATGGTCCAGAAATAAGCCTAAAAGTTTTCCTTGAATAAATGAAATATTTCTTTCACACACAAGATCAGCAGTAAACAAATCCATTTCTTAGATGTTACCATCAAAACCTGTACTTACTTCAAGGACACTGACAGAAATAGCTACATTCCAACAGATAGTTGCCACCATCCATTTTGGATAAAAAATATCCCAAAGGGTCAATTGAAATGAATTAGAAGAAATTGCACTGACAAAAATAAGTACTTTGAACAAGCAAATGTGATCAAAAACAGTTTCCTCAAAAAGGGATAACAAGAAAGGATATTAGAAGATACTTTATATACTATATATATATGAAAAATATATGCAGACACAGCCAATAAAGCCAAAGGAGAAACAGATTGGAACAATAAACATACCCTTATAACTAAATTCAGCAAACACTATAAACAAATAGAAGCTATAATTAAAAAATATTTTCACATATTGAAAACAGATTCAACCCTAAAAGAGATTATAACAGACATACCTAAATTTATATATAGGAAACCACAAACTATCTCACAGCATATGATTACCAGTTTTATTGACCCTTATCTTAGAACGGCGGATATATGCACACCATACTCATGAGTTTCTTGCAATTAAAAGGGCATTTATGTAGGTAATATACAAGAAGTCAGAACAATATATAAATTTACAGGCTATGCAAGAAGGATACAATAGAGATATTCTGGTATGTGGATATATGAACAGTCTCCAGGATCGTGGACCACCTCAAGATAAGGAGAAATACATGATACAATGCTAACATATACAGATCAATTGTGGCTATAGTGAGGTAAAACATTACCAATGCAAATGGCTATTGAGGGGTCTTTGTACATGTCCTGAAGAGCAGAACAGTGGATTTGCTGACCAGGATATGAGCAGTTAAGGAAAGCAATATGTAAGAGCATACATTATACCAAATGACAATCTATTCCTGGTCAGCTTGAAAATGTAAATGCATCACATCATACCAAGAATAACATGTCGGTTTGCATCATAAGTATATATATATATATATATATATATATATATATATATATATACACACACAAATTGTGCTAATCATGACGTCCGTCATATCAGTTTGTGATTGCAAAAAAATAGAGCCTACGTTTCGGAACCGCCGGTTCCTTCCTCAAAGCTGCGATGGAGACTAGTACAGTAAAGTGCGCATAAATACCTGTATCCTCTCCCTCCCTGGCCGGCCAGTGTGGTGCTTCCGGGAGCGCTCGGAGAGCGATTTCCGGGAACGTCACTTTCGGTAGCGAGGTCCCGACCCACGTCATATCCGGGTGCGGCTGGCATACGAGAAGCTGCCAGCCACCATCCGGATGGTGCAGGCGCACGGGGCCCCGCACGTCGGATTGCTGCTCCTGTAAAAAAAAAAAAAGAAAGGGGTGTCACACAACTTTATTAACACGTTGCATTACATTAAAATGTAGAGCAATTTCGTTGTCTGAAGTATCTTCACAGAGGATCGTGCGTTTTTCAGTTACAGGAATATAGCAGCTGGGGGAAGTTGTCCTTGGGGAGGAGGGTACTATTGCTAAAATAGATAGTGAAAAATAAAGAAAAAAGTGTATTTAAAGAAACAATCAGTCTCTTTCACCTCTTAAGGGTATAAGTGAAAACATGTTATAATGACAGTTTTAATCTATCTTGCTATCTTAATGACATTCTCAAATCCTAATGGGAATAATTTGAATATGACCAAAATAAGGAGGACCGGAGGTATGGGGTCCAGAGGCCTAATCCCTTTAGTACCTATATAGGTAAATACACTGCGTAGTTGTACTCAACACCTAGTGTGGAGATAATTAGTACCTACTCCATGTGTTTGCATTAGAGATCCCAAACTTGGGAAAAATTAAATAGAAGCTATACTAACCAGAGGTCTCATGCAGTGTATTGTTCTAGAGAGAACAAAGTTATTACGGTGATGAAAATTAATTTTCATATATAAATGTGGAATTAACCCGCCTCTATTTGTCACTATGTGGCATCTAATCTATTTCTCAATATGTTGGTCTCATATGGCTATCTAGATAAACTATAAGTCCTCCCAGTGCTATTATTTAAATAAATCTGAAAAAATCATCAGACTACTGGGATCTTTACCTGCTGTCAGGGTGTGTCCCCTTAACTCCGGTTCTGGATATATTGGTCTGAAGAAGAAAACACAGTGTATGTGATTGGGGGTACAAATTGTGCCTGCTGTGGAGTCCATTAGGTGCATGGAGCCGAAGTAGGCATACATTTCTATAGTTAGAGAGTAGAAGAAAGTTATTTTAGCAATTTAATATTTACATAAAATCGATATCCTCATTAAGGCCCCTGGGTGATTTCGTTTGTAACGTATATATCCAGTATAGCTCCCGTCGTAAGAGCACTTGGTTCCTATCCCCGCCCCTGGATAAAGGTTTGACCTGTTCTATGGCCTGGAATCTTAGTTGTGTGACCTGGTGTCCTGCTTCTATAAAATGTCTCGTAATTGCCGAGTCAAGGTCAGCTTTTCGTATGGCACTACGGTGTTCGCTAATGCGTACTCTGACCTCTCTGGTAGTTTTTCCCACATATGATAGTCCGCATGGGCATTTAATTAAGTAAACAAAAGAGGAACTACAATTTAAGAAGGTCTTGATGGAAAAACGCTTACCTGTCAGAGGATGAAAGAAATAATTACTCTTAGATACAAATCCACATTGGGCACAGTGTCCACACGGGTGCATACCCTTGATTGGGGGTAGTGAGGAAAGCCAGTTACCAGGTGTTGTAGTGGTCTGGACCAATGTAAACTCAGCCTTAATAAGTTTATCCCTCAAATTTTTAGGGCGTTTTTTAACAAACAGCGGGGGATTGCCAAAGAATTCAGTTAGGCGATCATCATTGGCCAGGATGTTTCAATGTTTCTTAATAATCTTCTCGATTCGTGGGGTCATTCTGGAATATGTTAAAATCAAATGTACCCTGTTAGATGTCTGCCTCGGTCGATGCCGAAGTAAGTCACGTCGGGGTTGATTGAATGCTTTTTGTTTGGCGGCTTCCAAAAGATGTTGTGGATAGCCTCTTGTGAGAAATTCTTGTGTAAGTGTGTTTGCTCTTTCCAGATAGACATCATCATTTGAGATGATTCTCCTAAGCCTAATATATTGGCTGTAGGGGAGTCCCTGCTTCATCCCATTGGGATGAAAGCTGTCAAAGTGTAGAAAAGTATTTTTATCTGTCTCCTTTTTGAATAGATCAGTCACAATGCAATTGTTTTCTATAGAGACACATACATCCAAGAAATGGACCTTAGTGCTCCTACACTCCAATGTTAATTCAATTGTTGGTTCTGCTTTGTTCAAGCGGTTGACAAATTGCTGTACAGCCTCCAGGGAACCATGCCATAGGAAGAATATATCATCGATATATCTAACCAATTGTAGGATTTTAGTGGAAAAGTCTGGATCAGTATAGACATGTTCCTCAAATTGATTCATGAAAAGATTGGCATATGTTGGTGCTACATTGGATCCCATGGCAGTTCCCTGGAGCTGTAAGTAATAATGCCTATTGTATCGAAAGTAACTTTTAGTAGATCAATACACAGTTGTTTAAACTCCAAAGTATTGTCAGTATTCTCCAACGCCCATGTGACTGCTGCTATTCCTGCTGTATGTGGTATTGTTGTATATAGCGAGGAGACATCCATACTACAGAGGATTGTTTGGTCAGGGAGGTGGTCCAGGTCTCCAATTTTGGTGAGGAAATCACCTGTATCCAGGAGGTATGATTTAGTGGCCATAACCAAAGGTTGTAAGACTTTATCTAGAAAGGTTGCTATACTCTGGAATACTGATTTGGTCCCGGCGACTATTGGGCGTCCTGGTGGGCATGTCGGGTGTTTATGTATTTTAGGCAATATGTAGAACACTGGTGTAATAGGGTAATCAGTGACCATGTAATCGTGTAATTTTTTGTCTATGGTCGAGTTATTCAAGGCACTATCTAAGAGAATGTCAATTTCAGATTTCATACTGGGTAGTGGGTCTCCATCCAACTTTCTGTAAACTGTGCTGTCATTCAGTTGGGCCATGATTGTGGTGTGGTAGTAAGTTCTGTCCAAGACTACAGTGGCTCCCCCTTTGTCAGCCGGTTTGATGACAATGCTGGGATCTTGTGTCAATGATTTAAGTGCTAATTGTTCCATTCTAGAAAAATTGATTTTACTGTACCTCTGTTTAGGAGGGGTCCACTGTAGTTGTTGGACTTCTCTCTGTATCATCTTTACAAATGTCTCTATATTAGCTGGGGAGGTTGGTGGTACCCACCTACTCTTTGGTTTACGCTTGGACAGGTCGGGGCGTGTTGTAGTTGAGGGGACGTCTGGTCATAAGGAGGAGTCCATAAAGGCAGTAGAAGTTGCTGCTGTGGCAAAAAAAGATTTTAATCGAATTGTTCTAAAGAATCTATTTAATTCAATATCAGTGTCAATTGGGTCACCTGTATAAACGGGGACAAATCCTAATCCCTTATTAAGTACCTCTATCTCCTTGGGTGAAAGTTCTCGGCTGGATAGGTTGACTACTAAGTTCTCCGTTGAACTTGACTCTGAGTGGTCATGTGACTTGGGTTTTCTCTTGCCCCTCCTCTGCCTTTTCGTCCACCTCGGTGGTTGTAGGTCTGAGTTGCCTCTAAAAAATGAGGTATTTGCGAGTCACCGCTACTGCTTGAGTCACTTTCTGCTTGCCTTGGTCTATTATAGGTGTTTCTTTTGGCCCGGCGGACCTCCCTCCAGTTGTATACTTGATCTTCTTTGTAATCCTGTGTGTCTCTCCTGAACTTATTCATTTTAAAGTTCAGTGTAACAGTCTCATACTGAACTAATTGTGTATTAACCTCTTCAAGATAAAGTTTAAAGTCTGAGATATTTTGAGCAAAAATCCTTGTCCTCCCTAAAAAAGGTCGGACGGATTGCTAGGCGCAACCCCCTTGGGATTCTTTTTACCCGTAGATATTCCACTAAAGTTTGTGAATGAAGCTGGTATTGAATTAGCTTATTTTTTATGCCCTCATATTGTCTCTTAAGAGATATATGATCATTCAAGAATGGGTTAGTAGTTTTCCCGTATTTATCAATCAGCTGATCATGCTCAGCCTACGTATACGCTAGAGTATTCGCTTGAGTGTCAGTAATTAAGCTAATTTCATGAAAGGGTGTTTGCTGCATAGCCTTTTTATACACAAGAAAACATTTTACAGCTGAGGCTAATGTTGATATTAGGGTGCTTAGGCCTGTGAAGAGAAACATATACAGAATTAATATAAACATTTTTAGGTTTACAGCACACCTCAGATGATTCAATATTTCATACAACTAATTAATTGGGTGCAAGAAATATATCCAAGGTGTCCCCCCACCTAACACCTTAATTTATAATATCTTATCTAGGAACGGCGGATATATGCACACCATACTCATGAGTTTCTTGCAGTTAAAAGGGTTAAAAAAATTAAATTATTATTCATCACCATAATAACTTTGTTCTCTCTAGAACAATACACTGAATGAGACCTCTGGTTAGTATAGCTTGTATTTTTCCCAAGTTTGGGATCTCTAATGTAAACACATGGAGTAGGTACTAATTATCTCCACACTAGGTGCTGAGTACAGCTACGTATTCAATTTATTCCCATTAGGATTTGAGAGTGTCAGTAAGATAGCAAGATAGATTAAAGCTGTCATTCTAACATTTTTTCACTTATACCCTTAAGAGGTGAAAGAGACTGATCGCTTTTAAAGATGTTTATTTTAATACACTTTTTTCTTTATTTTTCACTATCTATTTTAGCAATAATACCCTCCCCCCCAAGGACAACTTCCCCCAGCTGCTATATTCCTGTAACTGAAAAACGCACGATCCTCTGTGAAGATACTTCAGACAACGAAATTGCTCTATACTTTAATGTAATGCAACGTGTTAATAAAGTTGTGTGACACCCCTTTTTTTTTTACATGAGCAGCAATCCGACGTGCGGGGCCCCGTGCGCCTGCGCCATCCGGATGGTGGCTGGCAGCTTCTCGTATGCCAGCCGCACCCGGATATGACGTGGGTCGGGACCTCGCCACCGAAAGTGACGTTCCCGGAAATCGCTCTCCGAGCGCTCCCGGAAGCACCACACTGGCTGGCCAGGGAGGGAGAGGATACAGGTATTTATGCGCACTTTACTGTACTAGTCTCCATCGCAGCCTTGAGGAAGGAACCGGCGGTTCCGAAACGTGGGCTCTATTTTTTTGCAATCACGATCTCTAAACATTTTGGTAATGCTAAATTAACTGATATGACGGACGACATGATTAGCACAATTTGTGTATATATATATGTATATATATGTGTACTTATGATGCAAACTGACTTGTTATTCTTGGTATGATGTGATGCATTTACATTTTCAAGCTGACCAGGAATAGATTGTCATTTGGTATAATGTATGCTCTTACATATTTGGGTTGATTCTAAATTCAAATGTTAATTGATTTCGGATTGGGAATCGGAAGTTTGGGTGGGTGTTAGTCATTTTTTTCCTTTTTTTTGGCCATTTCGTATTCGCACGAACGTTCGGGCATATGCGTATATGTTCTTTCGATTTCCGGCCGTCAATTGTATTTTTTGCGTTAGTTATTGTATATTTCCTGTCCAAATCGTATTTTGTGCGATCGTTCCTAATTTTTCCGTTAATGACATGGGCTTGCGATCAATTCAGAGAGCTGATTGCCAAGTGTTTCTAAGCACATTTTAACCCTTTTAACCCTTTTAGTGCCAAGCACGTAGATTCTACGTGCTTGCATCCACTCCACTTAAGTGCCAAGCACGTAGAATCTACGTGCTTGACTTTCCCCCCTGCTACAGTAAAAGTAAAAAAAAAAAACACTCACCTGACCCCTTGTTCTATCCGGCCGGGTCTCCTCTTCATCCGGGGGGGCTTCGATCCCCCACCCAGGCCCCCCCGGGTGCAGGGGAGAGCCCGGAATAGCCACCCCCCCTTCAGCAGCCGCCGAAATACATGTTAAAAAAAAATATATATAAAAATGACATTTACTTACCTTAGTGATCGATTGCTCCCGCCGGGTCTCCTCTTCACCAGGGGGGCCTCCGATCGCCCCCCCCCCGGCTCTCCAGCTTCAGGAGAGGGCCTGAAAGGCACTCTCCCTGTCCTGCTCGACGGGTGCCGCCATTTTGCCGATAAGCCTTTGGGGCGGGGCTTATGATGTCACACCCCGGGTGTCGTCCTGGCTCCGGGCTGCGATTCTCACACTTGTCATCGCTGGCCACAGGAGGAGGAAGGCAGGTGATGATCTGATCGCCTGCCTCCCTCCTCCACTGGCCAGAGATGACAATATTTGTCATCAGAGCTGCGAGGGACACAGAAGCTGAGGATCAGAGGTGAGTAAAGTAAAAAAAAGTTTTTATTTTTTAATAAAGTTATTTTTTAATCTGTGTGGTGTTTTTTTTTTTACTGTTAACCCCTTGTGAACTGGTAAGGGGTCCATGACCCCTATACCAGTTCACAAGGCTGGGGGGATGGCAAGCCACCTGCGCTAGCGGGTGGCTTGCCATTAACCCTTGGCACCCCCATTACCTGCCTCCCCAAAGGCCGGGGGGGGGGCAGAAGAGCCCGGGCCCACATAGGGTATGTGGGCTCGTAGGCTGCAGGGTGGGGGGGCCACAAAAGCTGGGGACCCTATGTCGTTTTTTTTTTAATTAACCCCTTATGTTCTGTCACCCAGCAGCTATAAAAGGCTTCCAGCAGATGAGCAGAAGCCAGTGATTGGGAGGGGAAGATGGATGGGAGGTAAGTATTAAAAAAAAAAAAAAAAATAATAATAAAATATTTTTTTCTGCGTCTGTGTGGTGTTTTTTTTTTACATTTAACCCCTTGTGAACTGGTAAGGGGTCCACGAGACCCCTATATCAGTTCAAAAGGCTGGGGGATGGCAAGTCACCTGCACTAGCGGGTGACTTGCCATTAACCCTTGGCACCCCCATTACCTGCCTCCCCAAAGGCCGGGGGGGGGCACAAAAGCTGGCCCCTGTGCCCTGTTCCTACAAGCCCTGCATAGCTGGTCCCGGGCTGGTTACTTCGGGTAAGGGGGCCCCCATGTCGTTTTTTGGGGGGATTTTTAAGGGTTTTTAACCCTTAAAAATCCCCCCAAAAATGGGGTCCCCCCCTGGGAGGGGGGACCCTGTGTCATTTTTTTCCCCGATTTAACCCTTTGTAGTGTGGATGGTAGTTGTATTTTATTTTTAAATGTTATAAAATACTTGTTTCAGTTAGGGGGGTCTCCTGGGCAGGAACGGGGCTACCGATAAATATGTGGTACCGTTCTAATCTGTAGAAATGGGGCTTTCACATGCAATATGGTTTTCTTTAATAAAATACATTTTTTATTTAAAATAAAGGAGGCAGTTTTCTAAAAAAAAAATTTTATTTATTTATTTTTTTTTTACTTAATAATATTGTAAAAAACAGAATAAAATTTACAAACAAGACATTTCACGTTAAAGCCTAAACTCTGCTGCAAAAAAAATATATATATCATTTTCCTTAAAATTCCAGCAAAAATGTCGCAAAACATGGCGCAAAATGGGGAAAAATGTCCTGTCAACAGAGGGTGACAAAATCTTAAGTAGGCTGGCAATTAAAAGGATTAAAAGTAGCTATGCATGTTGGGTATTGTTCTGTTCGGGGGACCTTGCGCTTTCAGACTTAGCTTGTTTTTTCTGGTTTGCATATTTATATTTTAGGAAAAGGTGTTTTTTATTCAGCTTTTTTATAAAATTTTTAGGGAAACCCTGCGCAACCAAAGAATTCTTTGAGGGATTAATTCCAGAAAGATGAGCCCACTACAACAAGCTGGGTATGCTTAGAAAGCTTAACATGTGTACTTTTAGGGAATATATGTTTTATGGGGGATATTCCAAATGTAAAGGGTTGTTTTGGTTGAAAAATCGCAAGGTGCGCACCTTGTCTGCAGAGCTGAAATTACCATTATGCGCATGCTTTACTTTGGGGTGTTTGGCAACTCTTCCCTTGACAGTAGCTATGTATGTTGGGTATTGTTCTGTTCGGGGGAGGTTGCTTTTTCAGATTATACTTGTTTTTTCTTGTTTGTATATAGATTTTTTAGGAAAATGTTGCTTTGATTCTGCTTTTTTATCCTTTTTTTAGGGAAACTCTTTGCAACCAAAGAATACATTGAGGGATTACTTCCAGAAAACTGTGGCCACATCAACAAGCCTGGTACACCTAAAAAGCTTGAGGTGTGTACTTCCAGAGAATATATAGTTTGTTGGGGGTTTCAAATGTAAAGGGTTATTTTTCTGGAAAAACTGCAAGGCGTGCATAGCGCATATCACAGTTGTATTTTTTTCTGAAAATCCCCTAAAGCGCTGTTTCAGTTTGGGGGAGTCTCCTGGGCAGGAAAGGGTGTCTACCTATACATATGTGGTACCGCTGTAACCGGGAGAAATTGGGGTTTCACACGCAATAAGATTTTATTGACAAACTTTTTTTTAATTTTTTTGCACATATTTCACCCAAAAGTAAAAGAGAATACACAAAAAAAAGGCCAAACAAGACATCGCATGTTGAAGCCCAGACTCTGCTGAAAAAAAACAATATATCATTTTCCTGGGAAATCCCTGGAAATCCCTTCAAAAATCACATTTGAACATGGGGAGCGCAAAATAGTGCAAAATGGTCTGGCACCAAGGGTGATGAAAACTTCAGGTAGGCTGGCAGCGAAAGGGTTAATGGTTGATTTCCGAAATCTTATCCGGCAGCTTTTTGGCCTCGGGAGTAGAATGGAGAGGAGTGAGTTCGAGGAACATCAAGGTCTAATGCTGTTTGGCATCGATTTGATCCGGATGTCTGAGGGCAGATTGCCCCTGCGTCGTCGCATGAACATCGATGGCATGAATGACATTGAGCTGTTCGAGCTGACCAGGCTTAATCGCGCTTCCCTCCATAAGTTGTATAGTGAGCTGCGGCCATGGTTACCCCGCACCACAAGGAAGGGGCAAGCAATTTCAGGTATGACCAAGATGCTTGGCTGCCTGCAATTTTTGGTGAACGGCTCGTTCCAGAGGCTGGGTGCCCTCTCTGTGGGGTTTTCCCAGCCTACGCTGAGCCGCGCACTATCCAAATTTTTGGAAGGCATGGCTGCCATAACTCAGAAATATATTTATTTCCCTGATGATATGGTAGCCCAAAACGCAAGGGAGTGCGCCGCACAATTACCCTGGCTCTTGGGTGGGCCCTGCCTCGTGGTCTGGGGCCCTGAACAGCAACAGGCATACTTTGCAATTCCTCAACAGCAGAGGGAAGCTTGGGGACTGTAGCCTCAGTCTCAGCATGCTGTGCCCCATATGCATGCTCAATGGATGCGGGTTCACTCTGCTGCTGCGGAATTGACAGAGAAACATTTTGGGACATTTGCAGATTCTGACCCAGGGGGAGGTCTTCGGATGGGCCCAGCATGGTTCTATCTTCCTCCATGTCCTGGATCTCTTCCATGAGTGTGTGGGTCTATAGGGACAGAAAAATAACAACAAATAAGTTTGGGTTCTTAATTTAATACAAATCATTTTAAAACATGCTTCTTAACTTTGTTTCACTTAATAAACACAATAAACTTACAAGAAAACTCGGATCTGGACTCTGATGCTGTACATAACTCAAAGGCATATTCAAGAGACAAGGGAAACAAGGTCAACACACACGTAAGCAATGTTTTCTTTAGCAAAGTAAAACAAATACATTTGTTAATATTAATTAACTCTACAGCAACGTGCTAAATTATTGCATTACCCTCAGTTGGAGATCTGTGCAATGGATTGGTTTAACTGCTAAGTGACCTCATTTCCAAGTTAGGAAGTGGACACAGTCAGCATCCATCTAGCATTGGCCACAAATCGAGTTGCCCTAACATTCTTTAGTTCATATCTGTTTTGGCCTCTTATTTCTATCTTTGGCGTCAAACACAACTCACACACCCAATGTCCCACACATCCCTATTGATGTGTGTTCTGTGTTTGAGTCTACATTTCTGACGTGGCTTAATTTAAATCGTTCTTCCAAGCATAATTTTTGGTCATTAAGAATTAAACTAATGTATCTGTCAAAATATGTTTGGCCAAGATATACACAAATATGACACAACCATGCACATTAGCGCTAGCCAAAACAAGCCACAGCAGAGGGGCATAGCGTCAACTTTGACCTTTATCAAGTTAATTAACCTAGCCACAAGGGAAACATGCATATGAAGGTTACTCACCTTCTGTACGGGTCGGTGAGTCTGTGTCCCTTAGGGCTGCATGGCCACCGACCGCGAATGGATGGAGAAGGCCCAGCACCATTTCCTCAGCAGGTGTGAACTCCAATTTTGTGGGATACCCCCCTCCAGTTTTCATGCTGTAAAAGAAAAGGTTGAGATTCAACTTTAAAAATTAGCATACATCCTAACACTGACATTTTAATAGATCATTTATTTACCTATAATTATGCCTTTTGATTTATTTTTGGCGTACAGCATATTTCAGATCCGAGATTTTCCTTTGGATTTGGCCCACATCTTTCTTCTCTCCCCCTGCTGCATTTACTTGGCGTTTGAGTTCTTCCAACATTTCCATTTTTCGCTGCTTGGTTGTGAATTTGGATTTGCTCCCATATAGCTCATCATAGACTAATGTTAGGCCACTAGCCAATGCCATATTTTGGCTATGGGAGAAACGCCCACACAACTGTCCGCGACGCAATGTGCGGCCAGCTGTTTGTGTTTGGGGCTCCTCCATGTGTGCAGACACATGTGGTGACATTATGGACTCGGGCTGGGTTGGGGAATGCATTGATTGCTGGCTTACCAATGACTGGGCTGGACTGGGCAAGGGGCTGGGTGTTCTTGCGTGGCTGGCCACAGAACTTCCAGGTGTAGATGGTGCAACCAAATCCGGTTGGAAGATGGCCTTTCTTGGCCCTCTTGGGGGGCTAGGTGCCCTGCTTGGGCCTGGTCGTGGGCTTCTGTCCCAGGAAGGGCTCGGGCCCTGGTGCGGGTCCGGGAACGTCTTCTGTCCCTGGTGCTGGACCGGCCAGGGCTTCGGGGCCTGCTTCTGGCCCTTGAATGGCTTTGGGGCCTGCTTCTGGCCCTTGAATGGCTTCGGGGCCTGCTTCTGGCCCTTGAATGGCTTCGGGGCCTGCTTCTGGCCCTTGAATGGCTTCGGGGCCTGCTTCTGGCCCTTGAATGGCTTTGGGGCCTGTAAGGGCTTCTGGGCCGGGATGGGCTTCGGACCCTGGTGCTGGAGCGTGCAGGGCTTCTGTGCCGGGATGGGCTTCGGGCCCTGGTGCTGGACCGTGCAGGGCTTCTGGTCCTTTTACCTGTTTTTGGGGCCGCAGAGGCACGTGCCTTTGTGGCCCTTTTTTGGAGGTGGCGGGTCCAGTGTCCCTTGGTGGGGCCGAGCTGCTACTAGGCTTGCTTGGCCGAGACTTCTTTGGTCCTTGTTTGGACCTGGTTGTGGGTCCCACAGCGGGCTGGCTTGCCTTTTGCCGTTTGGCTGATTGTTTTTTGGGAGCCATTTTCGCGAAAATTGCAGAGAGAATGAGCTTTGGGTGCAGGGCCCTTTAATTAAGGCGCCCAGCGTGTGACGCCTATGCGCTCGCCTACGCGATCGTACGGACGTACGTTCGTGCGGAACCAGGAAACCGCAGGGGTTTCACTTATCTGCTGCCTTGAAGAAGCATAAAGATGGCGCCCACTATCTTCACCCGTCAACAAGAAGAGATCCTCATGCTGGTAAGTGCGTTGCTCTGCCTTTTAAGCTAATACTGACTGATGTACTACATGTAAAGGATGCGATTGGAACAAGTTTGGATGATCTTAATGTTTTAGAAATACATAAAAAACCAACGGCACGCCACACACGAGCACAAAAAATCTTAAGGCACAACACAAAAATGACTTTTAATCAAAATGTGTGTGTTAATGCCATTAAATTATAACCTTCTGATGTAACACATATGCCTAGGTGTGTAAAAGTAAATGCTCTGTGTACATTATGTTTTTTATATCATGCTTCAGCTCCGGTATGACTTTGTGCCAAATTATTTTGAAAAAAGAGACATCGCCCGGGAGATCATCGCGGAAATCCTCCATGTGACCAGTACCACCTTCACACACACGCAGATAATGCAGCATTGGTCGGACCTGAAACAGCTGCACATGGCCCGGGTGCGGAGGTTTTGCGGGATCCATTTCCCAATTAAGTACATAGCGATTGCATGGTATATGTTAAAAATTATTAAGTTGGGCCTTTATTTATAGTGACTTTTCTTGTTTAGTGTTGGAAATGGATTTCCGCATTCGCCGCACCCGGAGGCACACAGGCCAACCAGTGCTGCATGAATCTGCAGCTGGTAGTGAAGGTGGTGGGTCTCCCGGGCGACGAACCTACCCCTCCTCTGTTGGTTCATCAGACCAACCAGCCATCTGTCGGCCACCAACCAAGTAAGTAGGCATGCCATTATTGTGACTTATGTGTTATTTGCCAATACCACACAGATAAATAAAGGCGGAGCCAATGTGTAGTTAACACTTTCCTGTGGGCACTTCGTTAGCTTAAAGCGGACCGTAACTCGGATTAAGAGCCTAGCTAATAAGTATCCCACACACTGTACATCCAGATTGAGAACATTATAAATCAGCCTACCTGCATCTACTGCATGTTATGAGCCTTTAAACATACAAGATGGTGGCTTAGGGAAGACGCCATCTTTACAGGCAGCATGGCATCCCGATTTGCCTAAGTAATGTGGTGGCCTGCATTGTGGGACTGCTGACCTTTCCCTTAACCCAGCTATGCTCTGTATTAGCAAAGTACAACTGTAACCTGTTCCCCTGTACCTTATCCCACTCTCCTCTCCTCAGTAAGTGATAGCCTTCTGAGTCAAGATGGCGGCGCACGAATCCAACATTCTGGGACAGAGTAGCAGAACAGTGGTGTAAAGAATAATAAATAATTGACTAAAAATCCTTGGATATGGTGGCTAATCATTTGTAAAGAGTTTGTGCTTTTCATTACATCATGTTGAAGGTCCGGTTTAAGGACTTAGAATACTTACCTGTGCGAAATTCATTAGCTTCATTACTTTGAAGAATGACATATGTGATTTTTTTCACAGGGATTTGAGTCACCAAACAAATAAAAAAAAGCCTGCAAACCGGTCTGCTACTAATATTTTCTTTATTTTTTATTGGTTACAGGGCCCATACCGCAAACTGTGGAAGATAAAAAAAAAAGAATCCAGGAGTTGGTGGCCGAACTGAAGGCCATCCAGGCGACGTTGGGGCCAACTGAAGAAGACGAGGATTAATGCCCTTGGTCCTGGCTCAATTTTGTATATAGTTTTAACAAAGTTTTTAAATTTTTTACCTTTTAATAAAAAAAAAAAAATGTTTTAAAACCAAATTTAAAAAAAACATAAAAAATGTTTTAAATTCAAAACTGTGTCATTTTGGTGCACAACTAACAAAAAGTCAACACAAAAGATAATGCATGTAGACACACATAAATAAACATGGACAGGAAGTGTTTTTAAAAAATATACAAACAACACAACGATGAAGAAGACAACCACAAAGGGGTTTGGGTAAGTTTTAGGCTCATGAAAAGAAGAAGAAAGTAACCGGGAAGTGGTTTGGGTAAGTTTTAGGGTTGTAAAAAAGAAGAAGAAATTAACCCGGGAAGTGGTTTGGGTAAGTTTTAGGGTCAGGAAAAAGAAAAATAAATTAACCGGGAAGTGGTTTGGGTAAGTTTTAGGGTCGGGAAAAAGAAAAAGAAGCAAAGCGCAAATGTGTTTAGGTAAGTTTTAGGGCTTCTAAGGGAAAGCGTTTAGACTGGCGCTAAGTAGTTTGGGGGAGCTTGGTAGTGTACGATATGGGCCACATTTGGTTAGTTGAGTGTAGCTTGTATTGCGCATGCGCAAGATCTTCTACATTTACGAGCGAACGAGTATTAGAGGTTAAAAAGCAGGAAAAACCATCGGGAAACGCAAGAAATATGAAGAGGTGGACGATGGAAGAAGGGAAAAAAAACATGCTGCCGTCTCAACAACAGATCACTCAACCTAAAATTTACGATTGAAAATGACTGGGCCAAGGTTGGAAGATAGCATACGAACGGACGGGCATTTTACAATAGGAAACTCATTAGGTTATAGATTCACTCGCAAGTTCATACGAGTGCTCGAGCGTTCGGAAAAAATACCATGATCGGCAACAAAATCAAAGCTTTTACATGTTTCTTTGAATCGACCCTATTGCTTTCCTTAACTGCTCATATCCTGGTCAGCATCCACTGTTCTACTCTTCAGGACCTGTACAAAGACCCCTCAATAGCCTTTTGCATTGGTAATGTTTTATTGTTTTACCTCACTATAGCCACAATTGATCTGTATATGTTAGCATTGTATCATGTATTTCTCCTTATCTTGAGGTGGTCCACGATCCTGGAGACTGTTCATATATCCACATACCAGAATATATCTATTGTATCCTTTTTGCATAGCCTGTAAATTTATATATTGTTCTGACTTCTTGTATATTACCTACATAAATACCCTTTTAATTGCAAGAAACTCATGAGCATGGTGTGCATATATCCGCCGTTCCTAGATAAGATATTTTAAATTAAGGTGTTAGGTGGGGAGACACCTTGGATATATTTCTTGCACCCAATTATTAGTTGTATGAAATATTGAATCATCTGAGGTGTGCTGTAAACCTAAAAAATGTTATATGAATTCAGTTTTATTGACCCCCCAGAACCAACCAAAACAACAAATCCATTCTCTAAGTGTAGGGATTGTAAAGGATGCAAGTTGACTTTAAAAACTCCTCTTTTTCCAAAGCTTAGAATGTGGGAAGGACCAAGAGGCAGTTCAAAATTTGGTTAGCTGAACACATCCACAACATTGAAAAAGGTAAAAAAAACCCACAGCTCAAAACACCACAACAAATCTAATTGGAGGGGAGCGAATATAATAATAGAACTCTCAAAGAATTGATTTATATCTTCAAATCATTTGAAATGTTTTTAAATAATACACATTCACAACATATATATTTATGGAATTTAGT
This sequence comes from Gastrophryne carolinensis, assembly GCA_027917425.1. Lineage (NCBI taxonomy): Eukaryota > Metazoa > Chordata > Amphibia > Anura > Microhylidae > Gastrophryne > Gastrophryne carolinensis. The sequence goes on along the minus strand of CM051243.1, from coordinate 108,845,641 downwards.
GCTCATTAAATTATCTCCTCATATTTTCTAACTATTTTTTCTAACTATTTTAAGTTATTATTATTATCACTATTAATGTTAATTTTAAAATAATATTTATGATCCAGTTTTAGTTACGCTCCCAGAGTAAAAGTGTTGTTCCAGTTTTAACAACAAACCCAAAAAACAAGAAATGAGACAAATACAAATTTCAAAAATATTAAAACCAGTGGAGTACAAAATAACAACAGTTAAATGAATTAATCCGGAGATTAACTAGAATTATAACAAGATGACAGTGGGAATGAACAATATCCGCTCTTCTGAAGCCGCAAGGAAGCCACGCCTGCGCTTTACTGGACTTAACTACAATTCCCAGAATGCTCTGGTGTCTCCTCAATGCCATTGAAAATAACCTTCATGCTCTCAACCAATCAGAACCTGGAAGTCGTCATACGACAAAATGTGCGTCGTTCTCAATCGATCCACAGGAGCCGCGGCTGTGCCGGGAACTCTCTCCTGTCCCCGGCAGGGTTTTGATGTAGTTTGTCTAGTGATGTACTATAACAAATGGATCAAGTCACACTTGGCATCGTTTGGACCTTAAAGCAGGTGGCACGCTAACTGACAACACATCTAAGAAGTGGTACAACATTTGAGTACAGGAGCGGTTAAGCCTCAGAAGCCCAGGGCAGATTAATTGGCTGCGGTGGAAAGCGCCTTTTTATGTTATGCTGTGAAAGTAAAAAATCTTCACCTGAACAGCCAACATTTAAACATTTAGAGGACACTTAACAAGAACCTCGGTACAGTAAGTTTATCTGAGATCCAAGTGCCCTCGGACATACTCACCTAAAGAGCGACTTCTGGATAAAAAGAGCTTATTTTCCATCTGGCCTTTGGTCCATCACTACTCCCCACCAACTATTGTCTTTGAGCCAGCCCCTCAAATCATTTGCAGCATTTCCTGTTTGATCCCAGCGCTACCCAAAACCACTTCTTTACAGTAATATTTATAACTAACCTGAGAGGTGCACGTGAGCCGGGCAATTAAGATAGTTTGCAACCAAACCTGTAATCTGTCTGCTTAAAAACAGAGGTCTTGGTGAAAACACCTGCAGAATTATGTTAAAGCTGCACCACCAAATGCCATGATGTCTCTGTGCAGGTGCAGTCCTAACTCTAATCTATGATGTCTCTATATCTCCTTTGGGACATGTGCCTGTTCTCATTGCACCCCTAGGATGGGCAGAAGCTGGGGCACATCTGGACATTTACATCAGCTCATCTGTGGCGCATCACTCACTGCATAATACTTACTGGGCATTAAATAAAACTACTCACCTGTACCCATTGCATTTTTTTTTATCCCTTCTGAATTAGACATCCTGGTTAAGTCTCACTTTAGCAAGATATATAAAAGTATCTTAAATATCATCATAGGGGTATAGAAAAAGATATGCCAAATATATATATATATATATATATATATCCTTTCCCCATCCCCCCACCCTTTTCTCTCCTTTCCCCTCTAGCTCTTCTCTCATTTTTACTAACTTCCTTTTGCCTATCTCACTTCCTCCCAATTGCTGACCTAATCTTTCCCGCGTCCCGCCATTCCTCTCTAATTGTTTTGTTGACAAAATATTCCAACATATGCTTGCTGCTCAACTTCATTTTCTAATATTCCCTTGATCTCTCTTTTTTTCCATAAACTTTGATACCGTGGATGTGCTTTACCCCCCTGGAGAATTATAATTTTTTTTTGTGGCCTAGAATATTATTGAGGACAGTTTACTCTGGAAGTTGTTATTTTCCATATAATTAAGTAAAAGTTGTATTGTTGAAAGTAAAATCTCAATTCCAATTTCTTCTTTTAAGAAGAGTAAAATGAACTTCCTTAGATCATGAATATGAATACAGTCCATCCATATATGACTGACTGACAGTAGCAAGCTGTTGCTGATACCACCAACAGTTGAATTTAGGAACTCAGCTATTATAGTTACTTGTCAAATAACTTTGGGTGATAAATTTGATAGCAAACATATATAGCGTTGCACACTTTATAGATACAATTGAGTTATAGACTCTGTTCCATTCCTTCTCCTGCAGAGGATGATCAAGTTCAGTTTCCCATTTTAAAATAAACAAAGGTTTCATGTTGTGGTGGATATGTAACATGGTTAAGTAACACTAGCAAATGCAGTACTAAAGATCTATTCAGCCAGTAATCTTGGAAAATAGTTGGAGTAAATGAGCATTCTGGAGGGTTAAGTTCCTTAGATATGAATCTACTTTAAAGCAGATTTTGCTGAAAAGGTGTGGTAAACAAGGATTTCTTTTGAAGTTCCCAAATATGAAACATTCTGATTTCTTCATTAGCGAGGTTAGAGTCAAAGGATCGAATTGCACTAATAAGGTAAGGTCAAGGATATGTTGTACGGATCATATCATTTGCGGGTAGGGATAATATAAGGGGATTTTATTAATGAAACGTTTTAAGGCCTGCTGTTAGGAAGGGATGCTTTCCCTTTTTTGAATGTTTTCAAGATACTCTATATCAAGCAATGCAATTTTCTCTTAAGCTGTTGGAAATATCTCTAGAGCTGCCCAATTTGTATATTTAGTGGGATTTATCTATTTAAGAAGCCTGAAGATATGTGCTGCCCTATAGTTAAGAATTAGGTCTGGAGCTCCCCAGCCTCCTAATGACTTCGGTCTAGTAGGTTTATAGCTTGATATTTTTCACATTTTTAAGATAATATGAAGTAAATATTTTGACAAGTAAGTTTAAAAGCTTGAAAGGGAGGAACATTAGTATGCAAACAAAAAATTTAGCAAAAAAACATTTTAACTACAGTAACTTTCCCTAAAAAGTTTAATGGGAGTTTTTACCAAGTTTTATAAAAGCTTTATCAAGGGAAAAATATCTAATTTCTTTTCACACCTAGATATAAAAGACATTCCTCCTCAATATGAAGACCAGAAGAATTACTAAGTGATGTTCTTTCTGATAACAGATGGAAAGGTAGTATTGTCGATTTCAGAAGGTTAAGGTTGAAATTGGAGCACAGACCAAATTCTTTAATTAGAGTAACAAATCTCTGTAATGAATTCAACGCATCACCTAGAGCTAAAAGCAAGTCATCGGCATAACCAGCATTTTTATTTCCTGTTTTCTAACCCTAATACCTTTAATTTGCTAATCGGAATGTATTTGAGAAATCAGTAACTCAAGATGTAGATTGAAAAGAATAGGTGACAAGGGACACCCTTGATATATTAAAGGATTCAGTATGGGCGCCATATATGTCAATTACCGGCAGATTGATAGCTATACAGTGCCATCATTTTTTCACTAAAAGCAGGCCCGAAATGAAAATAATCAAGTGTTCTTTCAAGAACTGTCCATTCTACTTTATAAAATGCATTTTCAGCATCTAAGACAACTATAAATGCTTTTTTTTGTGATGATAGAGGTAGCATAAGATGTTTTGGGCAACTCTGAGTTCTCTAATAAACCCTGATTGAAAGGGTGATATTATCTTTAAAAGAACACAGTCTAATCTTTGAGTTATTAGTATTGCATACAGCTTGAGATCAACATTTATTAATGATATGGGGCGGTAACTTGTACAATAATCCGGGTCTTTGTCCAGTTGGGAATGACTTTAATAATGGCTCTATATATAGTAGAAGTGAAGGATTGATCTTCAGAGATGTTGTTAGCCATTTTTTACGAAATAGGGTATTAAAGTAAATTTAAATACTTTATAGTATTCATTTGGCAGACTATCTGTCCCTGGTGATTTTCTTGTTTTGAGCTTGCCAAATGCAGACGCTGCCTCTTCTTCCGTTAATGGCCTTTTGAATTCCAAAATCATATCGTCAACGTCTTTAAGATGGACACATTTTTGATGATCAATAAACTGTATTTTTCTTAATTTTAATATGATATATTTTTTCATAGAAAGATCTTTTCAATAACATTTGTGGCTCTGTTATCTTTGCAATAATTGGCAAGTGTTTTTTGGACATTTGCCCAAGTTCAGTTTTTGAAAAGATGTTTTTGTATAGATCTATCAGATCTTTCCAAGGTAGAAATTTGGGACAGTTCTTTTCATATTAAGTGCATTTCGACAATGTGCAGGCCTGACAATTAGGGATGAGCGAATCGATCCGGACGAACCCGGATTCGATCCGAATTTCATGGAAAATTCGATTCGATCGCTCAAAGTTTTCCTTTAACATCCATTCATTACATTACAGGCATTCTAAGATGGCGGACGGGACATGTCCAGACATCTACCCCGCGCCAGTGCAAGCTGGGGCAGTCACATGCAGCCTGTCAGCAGCCAGCAAGCCCGGTGACGTCACAGCGCTATTTAAGGCCGGCGGCCATCTTGCTTTTCCTCATTTCTGTATTGCATTCGTGAGAGACAGAACGCTGCTGTAGGCAGGGAGAGAGACAGTTAGACAGACAGGGACAGACAGGGACAGGCTGGAGACAGGCAGGAGACAGGCAGGAGACAGACAGAAAGTCAGCGAAAAACAGGGAAAGTTAGGAAAAATCGGAGGCAGTCACAGGGAGATTTCTTTTTTTTTTCATCCAGCCTGAGTGTTTGTTACTGGCTGGCTGACTGGCTTTGTTAGCGTTTTCAGGCTGCTTACACACTAACTGTGCATATATACTGAACTGATCTTAAGTCTGCTGTGAGGCATCCCATTCTGTGACTACACCAGCCTCTATTTAAGACCATAACCATTTGCACTTATTCTAATTGAAATTAGGCCTGATAAAGACACTTTTGCTGTGCATAGCACTACTGGTCCCAGGTGCACTGCTGGTTTTTGTGGCATCCTATTCTGTGACTACACCAGCCTCTGTTTAAGACCATAACCATTTGCACTTATTCTAATTGAAATTAGGCCAGATAAAGACACTTTTGCTGTGCATAGACTTACTGCTCCCTGCCAGGTGCACTGCTGGTTTTTGGGGCATCCCATTCTGTGACTACACCAGCCTCTATTTAAGACCATAACCATTTGCACTTATTCTAATTGAAATGAGGCCTGATAAAGACACTTTTGCTGTGCATAGCACTACTGGTCCCAGGTGCACTCTGATGTGAGGCATCCCATTCTGTGACTACACCAGCCTCTATTTAAGACCATAACCATTTGCACTTATTCTAATTGAAATTAGGCCTGATAAAGACACTTTTGCTGTGCATAGCACTACTGGTCCCAGGTGCACTGCTGGTTTTTGGGGCATCCCATTCTGTGACTACACCAGCCTCTATTTAAGACCATAACCATTTGCACTTATTCTAATTGAAATTAGGCCTGATAAAGACACTTTTGCTGTGCATAGACTTACTGCTGCCTGACAGGTGCACTGCTGGTTTTTGGAGCATCCCGTTCTGTGACTACACCAGCCTCTATTTAAGACCATAACCATTTGCACTTATTCTAATTGAAATTAGGCCTGATAAAGACACTTTTGCTGTGCATGCTCTCTGGTTTTTGTGGCATCCCATTCTGTGACTACACCAGCCTCTATTTAAGACCATAACCATTTGCACTTATTCTAATTGAAATTAGGCCTGATAAAGACACTTTTGCTGTGCATAGCACTACTGGTCCCAGGTGCACTCTGCTGTGAGGCATCCCATTCTGTGACTACACCAGCCTCTATTTAAGACCATAACCATTTGCACTTATTCTAATTGAAATTAGGCCTGATAAAGACACTTTTGCTGTGCATAGCACTACTGGTCCCAGGTGCACTGCTGGTTTTTGGGGGTTCCCATTCTGTGACTACACCAGCCTCTATTTAAGACCATAACCATTTGCACTTATTCTAATTGAAATTAGGCCTGATAAAGACACTTTTGCTGTGCATAGATTTACTGCTCCCTGCCAGGTGCACTGCTGGTTTTTGGGGCATCCCATTCTGTGACTACACCAGCCTCTATTTAAGACCATAACCATTTGCACTTATTCTAATTGAAATTAGGCCTGATAAAGACACTTTTGCTGTGCATAGCACTACTGGTTCCAGGTGCACTCTGCTGAGAGGCATCCCATTCTGTGACTACACCAGCCTCTATTTAAGACCATAACCATTTGCACTTATTCTAATTGAAATTAGGCCTGATAAAGACACTTTTGCTGTGCATAGACTTACTGCTGCCTGCCAGGTGCACTGCTGGTTTTTGGGGCATCCCATTCTGTGACTACACCAGCCTCTATTTAAGACCATAACCATTTGCACTTATTCTAATTGAAATTAGGCCTGATAAAGACACTTTTGCTGTGCATAGACTTACTGCTGCCTGTCAGGTGCACTGCTGGTTTTTGGGGCATCCCATTCTGTGACTACACCAGCCTCTATTTAAGACCTTAACCATTTGCACTTATTCTAATTGAAATTAGGCCTGATAAAGACACTTTTGCTGTGCATAGACTTACTGCTGCCTGCCAGGTGCACTCCTGTTGGGGCATCCCATTCTGTGACTACACCAGCCTCTATTTAAGACCATAACCATTTGCACTTATTCTAATTGAAATTAGGCCTGATAAAGACACTTTTGCTGTGCATAGCACTACTTGTCCCAGGTGCACTCTGCTGTGAGGCATCCCATTCTGTGACTACACCAGCCTCTATTTAAGACCATAACTATTTGCACTTATTCTAATTGAAATTAGGCCTGATAAAGACACTTTTGCTGTGCATAGCACTACTGGTCCCAGGTGCACTGCTGGTTTTTGGGGCATCCCATTCTGTGACTACACCAGCCTCTATTTAAGACCATAACCATTTGCACTTAATCTAATTGAAATTAGGCCTGATAAAGACACTTTTGCTGTGCATAGACGTACTGCTCCCTGCCAGGTGCACTGCTGGTTTTTGGGGCATCCCATTCTGTGACTACACCAGCCTCTATTTAAGACCATAACCATTTGCACTTATTCTAATTGAAATTAGGCCTGATAAAGACACTTTTGCTGTGCATAGACTTACTGCTCCCTGCCAGGTGCACTGCTGGTTTTTGGGGCATCCCATTCTGTGACTACACCAGCCTCTATTTAAGACCATAACCATTTGCACTTATTCTAATTGAAATTAGGCCTGATAAAGACACTTTTGCTGTGCATAGCACTACTGGTCCCAGGTGCACTCTGATGTGAGGCATCCCATTCTGTGACTACACCAGCCTCTATTTAAGACCATAACCATTTTCACTTATTCTAATTGAAATTAGGCCTGATAAAGACACTTTTGCTGTGCATAGCACTACTGGTCCCAGGTGCACTGCTGGTTTTTGGGGCATCCCATTCTGTGACTACACCAGCCTCTATTTAAGACCATAACCATTTGCACTTATTCTAATTGAAATTAGGCCTGATAAAGACACTTTTGCTGTGCATAGACTTACTGCTGCCTGACAGGTGCACTGCTGGTTTTTGGGGCATCCCATTCTGTGACTACACCAGCCTCTATTTAAGACCATAACCATTTGCACTTATTCTAATTGAAATTAGGCCTGATAAAGACACTTTTGCTGTGCATGCTCTCTGGTTTTTGTGGCATCCCATTCTGTGACTACACCAGCCTCTATTTAAGACCATAACCATTTGCACTTATTCTAATTGAAATTAGGCCTGATAAAGACACTTTTGCTGTGCATAGATTTACTGCTCCCTGCCAGGTGCACTGCTGGTTTTTGGGGCATCCCATTCTGTGACTACACCAGCCTCTATTTAAGACCATAACCATTTGCACTTATTCTAATTGAAATTAGGCCTGATAAAGACACTTTTGCTGTGCATAGCACTACTGGTTCCAGGTGCACTCTGCTGAGAGGCATCCCATTCTGTGACTACACCAGCCTCTATTTAAGACCATAACCATTTGCACTTATTCTAATTGAAATTAGGCCTGATAAAGACACTTTTGCTGTGCATAGACTTACTGCTGCCTGCCAGGTGCACTGCTGGTTTTTGGGGCATCCCATTCTGTGACTACACCAGCCTCTATTTAAGACCATAACCATTTGCACTTATTCTAATTGAAATTAGGCCTGATAAAGACACTTTTGCTGTGCATAGACTTACTGCTGCCTGTCAGGTGCACTGCTGGTTTTTGGGGCATCCCATTCTGTGACTACACCAGCCTCTATTTAAGACCTTAACCATTTGCACTTATTCTAATTGAAATTAGGCCTGATAAAGACACTTTTGCTGTGCATAGACTTACTGCTGCCTGCCAGGTGCACTCCTGTTGGGGCATCCCATTCTGTGACTACACCAGCCTCTATTTAAGACCATAACCATTTGCACTTATTCTAATTGAAATTAGGCCTGATAAAGACACTTTTGCTGTGCATAGCACTACTGGTCCCAGGTGCACTGCTGGTTTTTGGGGCATCCCATTCTGTGACTACACCAGCCTCTATTTAAGACCATAACCATTTGCACTTAATCTAATTGAAATTAGGCCTGATAAAGACACTTTTGCTGTGCATAGACGTACTGCTCCCTGCCAGGTGCACTGCTGGTTTTTGGGGCATCCCATTCTGTGACTACACCAGCCTCTATTTAAGACCATAACCATTTGCACTTATTCTAATTGAAATTAGGCCTGATAAAGACACTTTTGCTGTGCATAGACTTACTGCTCCCTGCCAGGTGCACTGCTGGTTTTTGGGGCATCCCATTCTGTGACTACACCAGCCTCTATTTAAGACCATAACCATTTGCACTTATTCTAATTGAAATTAGGCCTGATAAAGACACTTTTGCTGTGCATAGCACTACTGGTCCCAGGTGCACTCTGATGTGAGGCATCCCATTCTGTGACTACACCAGCCTCTATTTAAGACCATAACCATTTTCACTTATTCTAATTGAAATTAGGCCTGATAAAGACACTTTTGCTGTGCATAGCACTACTGGTCCCAGGTGCACTGCTGGTTTTTGGGGCATCCCATTCTGTGACTACACCAGCCTCTATTTAAGACCATAACCATTTGCACTTATTCTAATTGAAATTAGGCCTGATAAAGACACTTTTGCTGTGCATAGACTTACTGCTGCCTGACAGGTGCACTGCTGGTTTTTGGGGCATCCCATTCTGTGACTACACCAGCCTCTATTTAAGACCATAACCATTTGCACTTATTCTAATTGAAATTAGGCCTGATAAAGACACTTTTGCTGTGCATGCTCTCTGGTTTTTGTGGCATCCCATTCTGTGACTACACCAGCCTCTATTTAAGACCATAACCATTTGCACTTATTCTAATTGAAATTAGGCCTGATAAAGACACTTTTGCTGTGCATAGACTTACTGCTGCCTGACAGGTGCACTGCTGGTCTTTGGGGCATCCCATTCTGTGACTACACCAGCCTCTATTTAAGACCATAACCATTTGCACTTATTCTAATTGAAATTAGGCCTGATAAAGACACTTTTGCTGTGCATGCTCTCTGGTTTTTGTGGCATCCCATTCTGTGACTACACCAGCCTCTATTTAACACCATAACCATTTGCACTTATTCTAATTGAAATTAGGCCTGATAAAGACACTTTTGCTGTGCATAGCACTACTGGTCCCAGGTGCACTCTGCTGTGAGGCATCCCATTCTGTGACTACACCAGCCTCTATTTAAGACCATAACCATTTGCACTTATTCTAATTGAAATTAGGCCTGATAAAGACACTTTTGCTGTGCATAGCACTACTGGTCCCAGGTGCACTGCTGGTTTTCGGGGTATCCCATTCTGTGACTACACCAGCCTCTATTTAAGACCATAACCATTTGCACTTATTATAATTGAAATTAGGCCTGATAAAGACACTTTTGCTGTGCATAGATTTACTGCTCCCTGCCAGGTGCACTGCTGGTTTTTGGGGCATCCCATTCTGTGACTACACCAGCCTCTATTTAAGACCATAACCATTTGCACTTATTCTAATTGAAATTAGGCCTGATAAAGACACTTTTGCTGTGCATAGCACTACTGGTTCCAGGTGCACTCTGCTGAGAGGCATCCCATTCTGTGACTACACCAGCCTCTATTTAAGACCATAACCATTTGCACTTATTCTAATTGAAATTAGGCCTGATAAAGACACTTTTGCTGTGCATAGACTTACTGCTGCCTGCCAGGTGCACTGCTGGTTTTTGGGGCATCCCATTCTGTGACTACACCAGCCTCTATTTAAGACCATAACCATTTGCACTTATTCTAATTGAAATTAGGCCTGATAAAGACACTTTTGCTGTGCATAGACTTACTGCTGCCTGTCAGGTGCACTGCTGGTTTTTGGGGCATCCCATTCTGTGACTACACCAGCCTCTATTTAAGACCTTAACCATTTGCACTTATTCTAATTGAAATTAGGCCTGATAAAGACACTTTTGCTGTGCATAGACTTACTGCTGCCTGCCAGGTGCACTCCTGTTGGGGCATCCCATTCTGTGACTACACCAGCCTCTATTTAAGACCATAACCATTTGCACTTATTCTAATTGAAATTAGGCCTGATAAAGACACTTTTGCTGTGCATAGCACTACTTGTCCCAGGTGCACTCTGCTGTGAGGCATCCCATTCTGTGACTACACCAGCCTCTATTTAAGACCATAACTATTTGCACTTATTCTAATTGAAATTAGGCCTGATAAAGACACTTTTGCTGTGCATAGCACTACTGGTCCCAGGTGCACTGCTGGTTTTTGGGGCATCCCATTCTGTGACTACACCAGCCTCTATTTAAGACCATAACCATTTGCACTTAATCTAATTGAAATTAGGCCTGATAAAGACACTTTTGCTGTGCATAGACTTACTGCTCCCTGCCAGGTGCACTGCTGGTTTTTGGGGCATCCCATTCTGTGACTACACCAGCCTCTATTTAAGACCATAACCATTTGCACTTATTCTAATTGAAATTAGGCCTGATAAAGACACTTTTGCTGTGCATAGACTTACTGCTCCCTGCCAGGTGCACTGCTGGTTTTTGGGGCATCCCATTCTGTGACTACACCAGCCTCTATTTAAGACCATAACCATTTGCACTTATTCTAATTGAAATTAGGCCTGATAAAGACACTTTTGCTGTGCATAGCACTACTGGTCCCAGGTGCACTCTGATGTGAGGCATCCCATTCTGTGACTACACCAGCCTCTATTTAAGACCATAACCATTTTCACTTATTCTAATTGAAATTAGGCCTGATAAAGACACTTTTGCTGTGCATAGCACTACTGGTCCCAGGTGCACTGCTGGTTTTTGGGACATCCCATTCTGTGACTACACCAGCCTCTATTTAAGACCATAACCATTTGCACTTATTCTAATTGAAATTAGGCCTGATAAAGACACTTTTGCTGTGCATAGACTTACTGCTGCCTGACAGGTGCACTGCTGGTTTTTGGGGCATCCCATTCTGTGACTACACCAGCCTCTATTTAAGACCATAACCATTTGCACTTATTCTAATTGAAATTAGGCCTGATAAAGACACTTTTGCTGTGCATGCTCTCTGGTTTTTGTGGCATCCCATTCTGTGACTACACCAGCCTCTATTTAAGACCATAACCATTTGCACTTATTCTAATTGAAATTAGGCCTGATAAAGACACTTTTGCTGTGCATAGACTTACTGCTGCCTGACAGGTGCACTGCTGGTCTTTGGGGCATCCCATTCTGTGACTACACCAGCCTCTATTTAAGACCATAACCATTTGCGCTTATTCTAATTGAAATTAGGCCTGATAAAGACACTTTTGCTGTGCATGCTCTCTGGTTTTTGTGGCATCCCATTCTGTGACTACACCAGCCTCTATTTAACACCATAACCATTTGCACTTATTCTAATTGAAATTAGGCCTGATAAAGACACTTTTGCTGTGCATAGCACTACTGGTCCCAGGTGCACTCTGCTGTGAGGCATCCCATTCTGTGACTACACCAGCCTCTATTTAAGACCATAACCATTTGCACTTATTCTAATTGAAATTAGGCCTGATAAAGACACTTTTGCTGTGCATAGCACTACTGGTCCCAGGTGCACTGCTGGTTTTTGTGGCATCCCATTCTGTGACTACACCAGCCTCTATTTAAGACCATAACCATTTGCACTTATTCTAATTGAAATTAGGCCTGATAAAGACACTTTTGCTGTGCATAGACTTACTGCTCCCTGCCAGGTGCACTGCTGGTTTTTGGGGCATCCCATTCTGTGACTACACCAGCCTCTATTTAAGACCATAACCATTTGCACTTATTCTAATTGAAATTAGGCCTGATAAAGACACTTTTGCTGTGCATAGCACTACTGGTTCCAGGTGCACTCTGCTGTGAGGCATCCCATTCTGTGACTACACCAGCCTCTATTTAAGACCATAACCAATTGCACTTATTCTAATTGAAATTAGGCCTGATAAAGACACTTTTGCTGTGCATAGACTTACTGCTGCCTGCCAGGTGCACTGCTGGTTTTTGGGGCATCCCATTCTGTGACTACACCAGCCTCTATTTAAGACCATAACCATTTGCAATTATTCTAATTGAAATTAGGCCTGATAAAGACACTTTTGCTGTGCATAGACTTACTGCTGCCTGTCAGGTGCACTGCTGGTTTTTGGGGCATCCCATTCTGTGACTACACCAGCCTCTATTTAAGACTATAACCATTTGCACTTATTCTAATTGAAATTAGGCTTGATAAAGACACTTTTGCTGTGCATAGACTTACTGCTGCCTGCCAGGTGCACTCCTGTTGGGGCATCCCATTCTGTGACTACACCAGCCTCTATTTAAGACCATAACCATTTGTACTTATTCTAATTGAAATTAGGCCTGATAAAGACACTTTTGCTGTGCATAGCACTACTGGTCCCAGGTGCACTGCTGGTTTTTGGGGCATCCCATTCTGTGACTACACCAGCCTCTATTTAAGACCATAACCATTTGCACTTATTCTAATTGAAATTAGGCCTGATTAAGACACTTTTGCTGTGCATAGCACTACTGGTCCCAGGTGCACTCTGCTGTGAGGCATCCCATTCTGTGACTACACCAGCCTCTATTTAAGACCATAACCATTTGCACTTATTCTAATTGAAATTAGGCCTGATAAAGACACTTTTGCTGTGCATAGCACTCCTGGTCCCAGGTGCACTGCTGGTTTTTGGGGGTTCCCATTCTGTGACTACACCAGCCTCTATTTAAGACCATAACCATTTGCACTTATTCTAATTGAAATTAGGCCTGATAAAGACACTTTTGCTGTGCATAGACTTACTGCTCCCTGCCAGGTGCACTGCTGGTTTTTGGGGCATCCCATTCTGTGACTACACCAGCCTCTATTTAAGACCATAACCATTTGCACTTATTCTAATTTAAATTAGGCCTGATAAAGACACTTTTGCTGTGCATAGACTTACTGGTCCCAGGTGCACTGCTGGTTTTTGGGGCATCCCATTCTGTGACTACACCAGCCTCTATTTAAGACCATAACCATTTGCACTTATTCTAATTGAAATTAGGCCTGATAAAGACACTTTTGCTGTGGATAGACTTACTGCTGCCTGCCAGGTGCACTGCTGGTTTTTGGGGCATCCCATTCTGTGACTACACCAGCCTCTATTTAAGACCATAACCATTTGCACTTATTCTAATTGAAATTAGGCCTGATAAAGACACTTTTGCTGTGCATGCTCTCTGGTTTTTGTGGCATCCCATTCTGTGACTACACCAGCCTCTATTTAAGACCATAACCATTTGCACTTATTCTAATTGAAATTAGGCCTGATAAAGACACTTTTGCTGTGCATAGACTTACTGCTGCCTGACAGGTGCACTGCTGGTTTTTGGGGCATCCCATTCTGTGACTACACCAGCCTCTATTTAAGACCATAACCATTTGCACTTATTCTAATTGAAATTAGGCCGGATAAAGACACTTTTGCTGTGCATGCTCTCTGGTTTTTGTGGCATCCCATTCTGTGACTACACCAGCCTCTATTTAAGACCATAACCATTTGCACTTATTCTAATTGAAATTAGGCCTGATAAAGACACTTTTGCTGTGCATAGCACTACTGGTCCCAGGTGCACTCTGCTGTGAGGCATCCCATTCTGTGACTACACCAGCCTCTATTTAAGACCATAACCATTTGCACTTATTCTAATTGAAATTAGGCCTGATAAAGACACTTTTGCTGTGCATAGACTTACTGCTCCCTGCCAGGTGCACTGCTGGTTTTTGGGGCATCCCATTCTGTGACTACACCAGCCTCTATATAAGACCATAACCATTTGCACTTATTCTAATTGAAATTAGGCCTGATAAAGACACTTTTGCTGTGCATAGCACTACTGGTTCCAGGTGCACTCTGCTGTGAGGCATCCCATTCTGTGACTACACCAGCCTCTATTTAAGACCATAACCAATTGCACTTATTCTAATTGAAATTAGGCCTGATAAAGACACTTTTGGTGTGCATAGACTTACTGCTGCCTGCCAGGTGCACTGCTGGTTTTTGGGGCATCCCATTCTGTGACTACACCAGCCTCTATTTAAGACCATAACCATTTGCACTTATTCTAATTGAAATTAGGCCTGATAAAGACACTTTTGCTGTGCATAGACTTACTGCTGCCTGTCAGGTGCACTGCTGGTTTTTGGGGCATCCCATTCTGTGACTACACCAGCCTCTATTTAAGACTATAACCATTTGCACTTATTCTAATTGAAATTAGGCTTGATAAAGACACTTTTGCTGTGCATAGACTTACTGCTGCCTGCCAGGTGCACTCCTGTTGGGGCATCCCATTCTGTGACTACACCAGCCTCTATTTAAGACCATAACCATTTGTACTTATTCTAATTGAAATTAGGCCTGATAAAGACACTTTTGCTGTGCATAGCACTACTGGTCCCAGGTGCACTGCTGGTTTTTGGGGCATCCCATTCTGTGACTACACCAGCCTCTATTTAAGACCATAACCATTTGCACTTATTCTAATTGAAATTAGGCCTGATAAAGACACTTTTGCTGTGCATAGCACTACTGGTCCCAGGTGCACTCTGCTGTGAGGCATCCCATTCTGTGACTACACCAGCCTCTATTTAAGACCATAACCATTTGCACTTATTCTAATTGAAATTAGGCCTGATAAAGACACTTTTGCTGTGCATAGCACTACTGGTCCCAGGTGCACTGCTGGTTTTTGGGGGTTCCCATTCTGTGACTACACCAGCCTCTATTTAAGACCATAACCATTTGCACTTATTCTAATTGAAATTAGGCCTGATAAAGACACTTTTGCTGTGCATAGACTTACTGCTCCCTGCCAGGTGCACTGCTGGTTTTTGGGGCATCCCATTCTGTGACTACACCAGCCTCTATTTAAGACCATAACCATTTGCACTTATTCTAATTTAAATTAGGCCTGATAAAGACACTTTTGCTGTGCATAGACTTACTGGTCCCAGGTGCACTGCTGGTTTTTGGGGCATCCCATTCTGTGACTACACCAGCCTCTATTTAAGACCATAACCATTTGCACTTATTCTAATTGAAATTAGGCCTGATAAAGACACTTTTGCTGTGCATAGACTTACTGCTGCCTGCCAGGTGCACTGCTGGTTTTTGGGGCATCCCATTCTGTGACTACACCAGCCTCTATTTAAGACCATAACCATTTGCACTTATTCTAATTGAAATTAGGCCTGATAAAGACACTTTTGCTGTGCATGCTCTCTGGTTTTTGTGGCATCCCATTCTGTGACTACACCAGCCTCTATTTAAGACCATAACCATTTGCACTTATTCTAATTGAAATTAGGCCTGATAAAGACACTTTTGCTGTGCATAGCACTACTGGTCCCAGGTGCACTCTGCTGTGAGGCATCCCATTCTGTGACTACACCAGCCTCTATTTAAGACCATAACCATTTGCACTTATTCTAATTGAAATTAGGCCTGATAAAGACACTTTTGCTGTGCATAGCACTTTTGGTCCCAGGTGCACTGCTGGTTTTTGGGGGTTCCCATTCTGTGACTACACCAGCCTCTATTTAAGACCATAACCATTTGCACTTATTCTAATTGAAATTAGGCCTGATAAAGACACTTTTGCTGTGCATGCTCTCTGGTTTTTGTGGCATCCCATTCTGTGACTACACCAGCCTCTATTTAAGACCATAACCATTTGCACTTATTCTAATTGAAATTAGGCCTGATAAAGACACTTTTGCTGTGCATAGACTTACTGCTGCCTGCCAGGTGCACTGCTGGTTTTTGGGGCATCCCATTCTGTGACTACACCAGCCTCTATTTAAGACCATAACCATTTGCACTTATTCTAATTGAAATTAGGCCTGATAAAGACACTTTTGCTGTGCATGCTCTCTGGTTTTTGTGGCATCCCATTCTGTGACTACACCAGCCTCTATTTAAGACCATAACCATTTGCACTTATTCTAATTGAAATTAGGCCTGATAAAGACACTTTTGCTGTGCATAGACTTACTGCTGCCTGACAGGTGCACTGCTGGTTTTTGGGGCATCCCATTCTGTGACTACACCAGCCTCTATTTAAGACCATAACCATTTGCACTTATTCTAATTGAAATTAGGCCGGATAAAGACACTTTTGCTGTGCATGCTCTCTGGTTTTTGTGGCATCCCATTCTGTGACTACACCAGCCTCTATTTAAGACCATAACCATTTGCACTTATTCTAATTGAAATTAGGCCTGATAAAGACACTTTTGCTGTGCATAGCACTACTGGTCCCAGGTGCACTCTGCTGTGAGGCATCCCATTCTGTGACTACACCAGCCTCTATTTAAGACCATAACCATTTGCACTTATTCTAATTGAAATTAGGCCTGATAAAGACACTTTTGCTGTGCATAGCACTACTGGTCCCAGGTGCACTGCTGGTTTTTGTGGCATCCCATTCTGTGACTACACCAGCCTCTATTTAAGACCATAACCATTTGCACTTATTCTAATTGAAATTAGGCCTGATAAAGACACTTTTGCTGTGCATAGACTTACTGCTCCCTGCCAGGTGCACTGCTGGTTTTTGGGGCATCCCATTCTGTGACTACACCAGCCTCTATTTAAGACCATAACCATTTGCACTTATTCTAATTGAAATTAGGCCTGATAAAGACACTTTTGCTGTGCATAGCACTACTGGTTCCAGGTGCACTCTGCTGTGAGGCATCCCATTCTGTGACTACACCAGCCTCTATTTAAGACCATAACCAATTGCACTTATTCTAATTGAAATTAGGCCTGATAAAGACACTTTTGCTGTGCATAGACTTACTGCTGCCTGCCAGGTGCACTGCTGGTTTTTGGGGCATCCCATTCTGTGACTACACCAGCCTCTATTTAAGACCATAACCATTTGCACTTATTCTAATTGAAATTAGGCCTGATAAAGACACTTTTGCTGTGCATAGACTTACTGCTGCCTGTCAGGTGCACTGCTGGTTTTTGGGGCATCCCATTCTGAGACTACACCAGCCTCTATTTAAGACTATAACCATTTGCACTTATTCTAATTGAAATTAGGCTTGATAAAGACACTTTTGCTGTGCATAGACTTACTGCTGCCTGCCAGGTGCACTCCTGTTGGGGCATCCCATTCTGTGACTACACCAGCCTCTATTTAAGACCATAACCATTTGCACTTATTCTAATTGAAATTAGGCCTGATAAAGACACTTTTGCTGTGCATAGCACTACTGGTCCCAGGTGCACTGCTGGTTTTTGGGGCATCCCATTCTGTGACTACACCAGCCTCTATTTAAGACCATAACCATTTGTACTTATTCTAATTGAAATTAGGCCTGATAAAGACACTTTTGCTGTGCATAGCACTACTGGTCCCAGGTGCACTGCTGGTTTTTGGGGCATCCCATTCTGTGACTACACCAGCCTCTATTTAAGACCATAACCATTTGCACTTATTCTAATTGAAATTAGGCCTGATAAAGACACTTTTGCTGTGCATAGACTTACTGCTGCCTGCCAGGTGCACTGCTGGTTTTTGGGGCATCCCATTCTGTGACTACACCAGCCTCTATTTAAGACCATAACCATTTGCACTTATTCTAATTGAAATTAGGCCTGATAAAGACACTTTTGCTGTGCATAGACTTACTGCTGCCTGTCAGGTGCACTGCTGGTTTTTGGGGCATCCCATTCTGTGACTACACCAGCCTCTATTTAAGACCTTAACCATTTGCACTTATTCTAATTGAAATTAGGCCTGATAAAGACACTTTTGCTGTGCATAGACTTACTGCTGCCTGCCAGGTGCACTCCTGTTGGGGCATCCCATTCTGTGACTACACCAGCCTCTATTTAAGACCATAACCATTTGCACTTATTCTAATTGAAATTAGGCCTGATAAAGACACTTTTGCTGTGCATAGCACTACTTGTCCCAGGTGCACTCTGCTGTGAGGCATCCCATTCTGTGACTACACCAGCCTCTATTTAAGACCATAACTATTTGCACTTATTCTAATTGAAATTAGGCCTGATAAAGACACTTTTGCTGTGCATAGCACTACTGGTCCCAGGTGCACTGCTGGTTTTTGGGGCATCCCATTCTGTGACTACACCAGCCTCTATTTAATACCATAACCATTTGCACTTAATCTAATTGAAATTAGGCCTGATAAAGACACTTTTGCTGTGCATAGACTTACTGCTCCCTGCCAGGTGCACTGCTGGTTTTTGGGGCATCCCATTCTGTGACTACACCAGCCTCTATTTAAGACCATAACCATTTGCACTTATTCTAATTGAAATTAGGCCTGATAAAGACACTTTTGCTGTGCATAGACTTACTGCTCCCTGCCAGGTGCACTGCTGGTTTTTGGGGCATCCCATTCTGTGACTACACCAGCCTCTATTTAAGACCATAACCATTTGCACTTATTCTAATTGAAATTAGGCCTGATAAAGACACTTTTGCTGTGCATAGCACTACTGGTCCCAGGTGCACTCTGATGTGAGGCATCCCATTATGTGACTACACCAGCCTCTATTTAAGACCATAACCATTTTCACTTATTCTAATTGAAATTAGGCCTGATAAAGACACTTTTGCTGTGCATAGCACTACTGGTCCCAGGTGCACTGCTGGTTTTTGGGGCATCCCATTCTGTGACTACACCAGCCTCTATTTAAGACCATAACCATTTGCACTTATTCTAATTGAAATTAGGCCTGATAAAGACACTTTTGCTGTGCATAGACTTACTGCTGCCTGACAGGTGCACTGCTGGTTTTTGGGGCATCCCATTCTGTGACTACACCAGCCTCTATTTAAGACCATAACCATTTGCACTTATTCTAATTGAAATTAGGCCTGATAAAGACACTTTTGCTGTGCATGCTCTCTGGTTTTTGTGGCATCCCATTCTGTGACTACACCAGCCTCTATTTAAGACCATAACCATTTGCACTTATTCTAATTGAAATTAGGCCTGATAAAGACACTTTTGCTGTGCATAGACTTACTGCTGCCTGACAGGTGCACTGCTGGTCTTTGGGGCATCCCATTCTGTGACTACACCAGCCTCTATTTAAGACCATAACCATTTGCACTTATTCTAATTGAAATTAGGCCTGATAAAGACACTTTTGCTGTGCATGCTCTCTGGTTTTTGTGGCATCCCATTCTGTGACTACACCAGCCTCTATTTAACACCATAACCATTTGCACTTATTCTAATTGAAATTAGGCCTGATAAAGACACTTTTGCTGTGCATAGCACTACTGGTCCCAGGTGCACTCTGCTGTGAGGCATCCCATTCTGTGACTACACCAGCCTCTATTTAAGACCATAACCATTTGCACTTATTCTAATTGAAATTAGGCCTGATAAAGACACTTTTGCTGTGCATAGCACTACTGGTCCCAGGTGCACTGCTGGTTTTTGTGGCATCCCATTCTGTGACTACACCAGCCTCTATTTAAGACCATAACCATTTGCACTTATTCTAATTGAAATTAGGCCTGATAAAGACACTTTTGCTGTGCATAGACTTACTGCTCCCTGCCAGGTGCACTGCTGGTTTTTGGGGCATCCCATTCTGTGACTACACCAGCCTCTATTTAAGACCATAACCATTTGCACTTATTCTAATTGAAATTAGGCCTGATAAAGACACTTTTGCTGTGCATAGCACTACTGGTTCCAGGTGCACTCTGCTGTGAGGCATCCCATTCTGTGACTACACCAGCCTCTATTTAAGACCATAACCAATTGCACTTATTCTAATTGAAATTAGGCCTGATAAAGACACTTTTGCTGTGCATAGACTTACTGCTGCCTGCCAGGTGCACTGCTGGTTTTTGGGGCATCCCATTCTGTGACTACACCAGCCTCTATTTAAGACCATAACCATTTGCAATTATTCTAATTGAAATTAGGCCTGATAAAGACACTTTTGCTGTGCATAGACTTACTGCTGCCTGTCAGGTGCACTGCTGGTTTTTGGGGCATCCCATTCTGTGACTACACCAGCCTCTATTTAAGACTATAACCATTTGCACTTATTCTAATTGAAATTAGGCTTGATAAAGACACTTTTGCTGTGCATAGACTTACTGCTGCCTGCCAGGTGCACTCCTGTTGGGGCATCCCATTCTGTGACTACACCAGCCTCTATTTAAGACCATAACCATTTGTACTTATTCTAATTGAAATTAGGCCTGATAAAGACACTTTTGCTGTGCATAGCACTACTGGTCCCAGGTGCACTGCTGGTTTTTGGGGCATCCCATTCTGTGACTACACCAGCCTCTATTTAAGACCATAACCATTTGCACTTATTCTAATTGAAATTAGGCCTGATTAAGACACTTTTGCTGTGCATAGCACTACTGGTCCCAGGTGCACTCTGCTGTGAGGCATCCCATTCTGTGACTACACCAGCCTCTATTTAAGACCATAACCATTTGCACTTATTCTAATTGAAATTAGGCCTGATAAAGACACTTTTGCTGTGCATAGCACTACTGGTCCCAGGTGCACTGCTGGTTTTTGGGGGTTCCCATTCTGTGACTACACCAGCCTCTATTTAAGACCATAACCATTTGCACTTATTCTAATTGAAATTAGGCCTGATAAAGACACTTTTGCTGTGCATAGACTTACTGCTCCCTGCCAGGTGCACTGCTGGTTTTTGGGGCATCCCATTCTGTGACTACACCAGCCTCTATTTAAGACCATAACCATTTGCACTTATTCTAATTTAAATTAGGCCTGATAAAGACACTTTTGCTGTGCATAGACTTACTGGTCCCAGGTGCACTGCTGGTTTTTGGGGCATCCCATTCTGTGACTACACCAGCCTCTATTTAAGACCATAACCATTTGCACTTATTCTAATTTAAATTAGGCCTGATAAAGACACTTTTGCTGTGCATAGACTTACTGCTGCCTGCCAGGTGCACTGCTGGTTTTTGGGGCATCCCATTCTGTGACTACACCAGCCTCTATTTAAGACCATAACCATTTGCACTTATTCTAATTGAAATTAGGCCTGATAAAGACACTTTTGCTGTGCATGCTCTCTGTTTTTTGTGGCATCCCATTCTGTGACTACACCAGCCTCTATTTAAGACCATAACCATTTGCACTTATTCTAATTGAAATTAGGCCTGATAAAGACACTTTTGCTGTGCATAGACTTACTGCTGCCTGCCAGGTGCACTGCTGGTTTTTGGGGCATCCCATTCTGTGACTACACCAGCCTCTATTTAAGACCATAACCATTTGCACTTATTCTAATTGAAATTAGGCCTGATAAAGACACTTTTGCTGTGCATGCTCTCTGGTTTTTGTGGCATCCCATTCTGTGACTACACCAGCCTCTATTTAAGACCATAACCATTTGCACTTATTCTAATTGAAATTAGGCCTGATAAAGACACTTTTGCTGTGCATAGACTTACTGCTGCCTGACAGGTGCACTGCTGGTTTTTGGGGCATCCCATTCTGTGACTACACCAGCCTCTATTTAAGACCATAACCATTTGCACTTATTCTAATTGAAATTAGGCCGGATAAAGACACTTTTGCTGTGCATGCTCTCTGGTTTTTGTGGCATCCCATTCTGTGACTACACCAGCCTCTATTTAAGACCATAACCATTTGCACTTATTCTAATTGAAATTAGGCCTGATAAAGACACTTTTGCTGTGCATAGCACTACTGGTCCCAGGTGCACTCTGCTGTGAGGCATCCCATTCTGTGACTACACCAGCCTCTATTTAAGACCATAACCATTTGCACTTATTCTAATTGAAATTAGGCCTGATAAAGACACTTTTGCTGTGCATAGCACTACTGGTCCCAGGTGCACTGCTGGTTTTTGTGGCATCCCATTCTGTGACTACACCAGCCTCTATTTAAGACCATAACCATTTGCACTTATTCTAATTGAAATTAGGCCTGATAAAGACACTTTTGCTGTGCATAGACTTACTGCTCCCTGCCAGGTGCACTGCTGGTTTTTGGGGCATCCCATTCTGTGACTACACCAGCCTCTATTTAAGACCATAACCATTTGCACTTATTCTAATTGAAATTAGGCCTGATAAAGACACTTTTGCTGTGCATAGCACTACTAGTTCCAGGTGCACTCTGCTGTGAGGCATCCCATTCTGTGACTACACCAGCCTCTATTTAAGACCATAACCAATTGCACTTATTCTAATTGAAATTAGGCCTGATAAAGACACTTTTGCTGTGCATAGACTTACTGCTGCCTGCCAGGTGCACTGCTGGTTTTTGGGGCATCCCATTCTGTGACTACACCAGCCTCTATTTAAGACCATAACCATTTGCACTTATTCTAATTGAAATTAGGCCTGATAAAGACACTTTTGCTGTGCATAGACTTACTGCTGCCTGTCAGGTGCACTGCTGGTTTTTGGGGCATCCCATTCTGTGACTACACCAGCCTCTATTTAAGACTATAACCATTTGCACTTATTCTAATTGAAATTAGGCTTGATAAAGACACTTTTGCTGTGCATAGACTTACTGCTGCCTGCCAGGTGCACTCCTGTTGGGGCATCCCATTCTGTGACTACACCAGCCTCTATTTAAGACCATAACCATTTGTACTTATTCTAATTGAAATTAGGCCTGATAAAGACACTTTTGCTGTGCATAGCACTACTGGTCCCAGGTGCACTGCTGGTTTTTGGGGCATCCCATTCTGTGACTACACCAGCCTCTATTTAAGACCATAACCATTTGCACTTATTCTAATTGAAATTAGGCCTGATAAAGACACTTTTGCTGTGCATAGCACTACTGGTCCCAGGTGCACTCTGCTGTGAGGCATCCCATTCTGTGACTACACCAGCCTCTATTTAAGACCATAACCATTTGCACTTATTCTAATTGAAATTAGGCCTGATAAAGACACTTTTGCTGTGCATAGCACTACTGGTCCCAGGTGCACTGCTGGTTTTTGGGGGTTCCCATTCTGTGACTACACCAGCCTCTATTTAAGACCATAACCATTTGCACTTATTCTAATTGAAATTAGGCCTGATAAAGACACTTTTGCTGTGCATAGACTTACTGCTCCCTGCCAGGTGCACTGCTGGTTTTTGGGGCATCCCATTCTGTGACTACACCAGCCTCTATTTAAGACCATAACCATTTGCACTTATTCTAATTTAAATTAGGCCTGATAAAGACACTTTTGCTGTGCATAGACTTACTGGTCCCAGGTGCACTGCTGGTTTTTGGGGCATCCCATTCTGTGACTACACCAGCCTCTATTTAAGACCATAACCATTTGCACTTATTCTAATTGAAATTAGGCCTGATAAAGACACTTTTGCTGTGCATAGACTTACTGCTGCCTGCCAGGTGCACTGCTGGTTTTTGGGGCATCCCATTCTGTGACTACACCAGCCTCTATTTAAGACCATAACCATTTGCACTTATTCTAATTGAAATTAGGCCTGATAAAGACACTTTTGCTGTGCATGCTCTCTGGTTTTTGTGGCATCCCATTCTGTGACTACACCAGCCTCTATTTAAGACCATAACCATTTGCACTTATTCTAATTGAAATTAGGCCTGATAAAGACACTTTTGCTGTGCATAGCACTACTGGTCCCAGGTGCACTCTGCTGTGAGGCATCCCATTCTGTGACTACACCAGCCTCTATTTAAGACCATAACCATTTGCACTTATTCTAATTGAAATTAGGCCTGATAAAGACACTTTTGCTGTGCATAGCACTACTGGTCCCAGGTGCACTGCTGGTTTTTGGAGGTTCCCATTCTGTGACTACACCAGCCTCTATTTAAGACCATAACCATTTGCACTTATTCTAATTGAAATTAGGCCTGATAAAGACACTTTTGCTGTGCATAGACTTACTGCTGCCTGCCAGGTGCACTGCTGGTTTTTGGGGCATCCCATTCTGTGACTACACCAGCCTCTATTTAAGACCATAACCATTTGCACTTATTCTAATTGAAATTAGGCCTGATAAAGACACTTTTGCTGTGCATGCTCTCTGTTTTTTGTGGCATCCCATTCTGTGACTACACCAGCCTCTATTTAAGACCATAACCATTTGCACTTATTCTAATTGAAATTAGGCCTGATAAAGACACTTTTGCTGTGCATAGACTTACTGCTGCCTGCCAGGTGCACTGCTGGTTTTTGGGGCATCCCATTCTGTGACTACACCAGCCTCTATTTAAGACCATAACCATTTGCACTTATTCTAATTGAAATTAGGCCTGATAAAGACACTTTTGCTGTGCATGCTCTCTGGTTTTTGTGGCATCCCATTCTGTGACTACACCAGCCTCTATTTAAGACCATAACCATTTGCACTTATTCTAATTGAAATTAGGCCTGATAAAGACACTTTTGCTGTGCATAGACTTACTGCTGCCTGACAGGTGCACTGCTGGTTTTTGGGGCATCCCATTCTGTGACTACACCAGCCTCTATTTAAGACCATAACCATTTGCACTTATTCTAATTGAAATTAGGCCGGATAAAGACACTTTTGCTGTGCATGCTCTCTGGTTTTTGTGGCATCCCATTCTGTGACTACACCAGCCTCTATTTAAGACCATAACCATTTGCACTTATTCTAATTGAAATTAGGCCTGATAAAGACACTTTTGCTGTGCATAGCACTACTGGTCCCAGGTGCACTCTGCTGTGAGGCATCCCATTCTGTGACTACACCAGCCTCTATTTAAGACCATAACCATTTGCACTTATTCTAATTGAAATTAGGCCTGATAAAGACACTTTTGCTGTGCATAGCACTACTGGTCCCAGGTGCACTGCTGGTTTTTGTGGCATCCCATTCTGTGACTACACCAGCCTCTATTTAAGACCATAACCATTTGCACTTATTCTAATTGAAATTAGGCCTGATAAAGACACTTTTGCTGTGCATAGACTTACTGCTCCCTGCCAGGTGCACTGCTGGTTTTTGGGGCATCCCATTCTGTGACTACACCAGCCTCTATTTAAGACCATAACCATTTGCACTTATTCTAATTGAAATTAGGCCTGATAAAGACACTTTTGCTGTGCATAGCACTACTGGTTCCAGGTGCACTCTGCTGTGAGGCATCCCATTCTGTGACTACACCAGCCTCTATTTAAGACCATAACCAATTGCACTTATTCTAATTGAAATTAGGCCTGATAAAGACACTTTTGCTGTGCATAGACTTACTGCTGCCTGCCAGGTGCACTGCTGGTTTTTGGGGCATCCCATTCTGTGACTACACCAGCCTCTATTTAAGACCATAACCATTTGCACTTATTCTAATTGAAATTAGGCCTGATAAAGACACTTTTGCTGTGCATAGACTTACTGCTGCCTGTCAGGTGCACTGCTGGTTTTTGGGGCATCCCATTCTGTGACTACACCAGCCTCTATTTAAGACTATAACCATTTGCACTTATTCTAATTGAAATTAGGCTTGATAAAGACACTTTTGCTGTGCATAGACTTACTGCTGCCTGCCAGGTGCACTCCTGTTGGGGCATCCCATTCTGTGACTACACCAGCCTCTATTTAAGACCATAACCATTTGTACTTATTCTAATTGAAATTAGGCCTGATAAAGACACTTTTGCTGTACATAGCACTACTGGTCCCAGGTGCACTGCTGGTTTTTGGGGCATCCCATTCTGTGACTACACCAGCCTCTATTTAAGACCATAACCATTTGCACTTATTCTAATTGAAATTAGGCCTGATAAAGACACTTTTGCTGTGCATAGCACTACTGGTCCCAGGTGCACTGCTGGTTTTTGGGGCATCCCATTCTGTGACTACACCAGCCTCTATTTAAGACCATAACCATTTGCACTTATTCTAATTGAAATTAGGCCTGATAAAGACACTTTTGCTGTGCATAGCACTACTGGTCCCAGGTGCACTGCTGGTTTTTGGGGGTTCCCATTCTGTGACTACACCAGCCTCTATTTAAGACCATAACCATTTGCACTTATTCTAATTGAAATTAGGCCTGATAAAGACACTTTTGCTGTGCATAGACTTACTGCTCCCTGCCAGGTGCACTGCTGGTTTTTGGGGCATCCCATTCTGTGACTACACCAGCCTCTATTTAAGACCATAACCATTTGCACTTATTCTAATTTAAATTAGGCCTGATAAAGACACTTTTGCTGTGCATAGACTTACTGGTCCCAGGTGCACTGCTGGTTTTTGGGGCATCCCATTCTGTGACTACACCAGCCTCTATTTAAGACCATAACCATTTGCACTTATTCTAATTGAAATTAGGCCTGATAAAGACACTTTTGCTGTGCATAGACTTACTGCTGCCTGCCAGGTGCACTGCTGGTTTTTGGGGCATCCCATTCTGTGACTACACCAGCCTCTATTTAAGACCATAACCATTTGCACTTATTCTAATTGAAATTAGGCCTGATAAAGACACTTTTGCTGTGCATGCTCTCTGGTTTTTGTAGCATCCCATTCTGTGACTACACCAGCCTCTATTTAAGACCATAACCATTTGCACTTATTCTAATTGAAATTAGGCCTGATAAAGACACTTTTGCTGTGCATAGCACTACTGGTCCCAGGTGCACTCTGCTGTGAGGCATCCCATTCTGTGACTACACCAGCCTCTATTTAAGACCATAACCATTTGCACTTATTCTAATTGAAATTAGGCCTGATAAAGACACTTTTGCTGTGCATAGCACTACTGGTCCCAGGTGCACTGCTGGTTTTTGTGGCATCCCATTCTGTGACTACACCAGCCTCTATTTAAGACCATAACCATTTGCACTTATTCTAATTGAAATTAGGCCTGATAAAGACACTTTTGCTGTGCATAGACTTACTGCTCCCTGCCAGGTGCACTGCTGGTTTTTGGGGCATCCCATTCTGTGACTACACCAGCCTCTATTTAAGACCATAACCATTTGCACTTATTCTAATTGAAATTAGGCCTGATAAAGACACTTTTGCTGTGCATAGCACTACTGGTTCCAGGTGCACTCTGCTGTGAGGCATCCCATTCTGTGACTACACCAGCCTCTATTTAAGACCATAACCAATTGCACTTATTCTAATTGAAATTAGGCCTGATAAAGACACTTTTGCTGTGCATAGACTTACTGCTGCCTGCCAGGTGCACTGCTGGTTTTTGGGGCATCCCATTCTGTGACTACACCAGCCTCTATTTAAGACCATAACCATTTGCACTTATTCTAATTGAAATTAGGCCTGATAAAGACACTTTTGCTGTGCATAGACTTACTGCTGCCTGTCAGGTGCACTGCTGGTTTTTGGGGCATCCCATTCTGTGACTACACCAGCCTCTATTTAAGACTATAACCATTTGCACTTATTCTAATTGAAATTAGGCTTGATAAAGACACTTTTGCTGTGCATAGACTTACTGCTGCCTGCCAGGTGCACTCCTGTTGGGGCATCCCATTCTGTGACTACACCAGCCTCTATTTAAGACCATAACCATTTGTACTTATTCTAATTGAAATTAGGCCTGATAAAGACACTTTTGCTGTGCATAGCACTACTGGTCCCAGGTGCACTGCTGGTTTTTGGGGCATCCCATTCTGTGACTACACCAGCCTCTATTTAAGACCATAACCATTTGCACTTATTCTAATTGAAATTAGGCCTGATAAAGACACTTTTGCTGTGCATAGCACTACTGGTCCCAGGTGCACTGCTGGTTTTTGGGGCATCCCATTCTGTGACTACACCAGCCTCTATTTAAGACCATAACCATTTGCACTTATTCTAATTGAAATTAGGCCTGATAAAGACACTTTTGCTGTGCATAGCACTACTGGTCCCAGGTGCACTCTGCTGTGAGGCATCCCATTCTGTGACTACACCAGCCTCTATTTAAGACCATAACCATTTGCACTTATTCTAATTGAAATTAGGCCTGATAAAGACACTTTTGCTGTGCATAGCACTACTGGTCCCAGGTGCACTGCTGGTTTTTGGGGGTTCCCATTCTGTGACTACACCAGCCTCTATTTAAGACCATAACCATTTGCACTTATTCTAATTGAAATTAGGCCTGATAAAGACACTTTTGCTGTGCATAGACTTACTGCTCCCTGCCAGGTGCACTGCTGGTTTTTGGGGCATCCCATTCTGTGACTACACCAGCCTCTATTTAAGACCATAACCATTTGCACTTATTCTAATTTAAATTAGGCCTGATAAAGACACTTTTGCTGTGCATAGACTTACTGCTCCCTGCCAGGTGCACTGCTGGTTTTTGGGGCATCCCATTCTGTGACTACACCAGCCTCTATTTAAGACCATAACCATTTGCACTTATTCTAATTGAAATTAGGCCTGATAAAGACACTTTTGCTGTGCATAGACTTACTGCTGCCTGCCAGGTGCACTGCTGGTTTTTGGGGCATCCCATTCTGTGACTACACCAGCCTCTATTTAAGACCATAACCATTTGCACTTATTCTAATTGAAATTAGGCCTGATAAAGACACTTTTGCTGTGCATAGACTTACTGCTGCCTGTCAGGTGCACTGCTGGTTTTTGGGGCATCCCATTCTGTGACTACACCAGCCTCTATTTAAGACTATAACCATTTGCACTTATTCTAATTGAAATTAGGCTTGATAAAGACACTTTTGCTGTGCATAGACTTACTGCTGCCTGCCAGGTGCACTCCTGTTGGGGCATCCCATTCTGTGACTACACCAGCCTCTATTTAAGACCATAACCATTTGTACTTATTCTAATTGAAATTAGGCCTGATAAAGACACTTTTGCTGTGCATAGCACTACTGGTCCCAGGTGCACTGCTGGTTTTTGGGGCATCCCATTCTGTGACTACACCAGCCTCTATTTAAGACCATAACCATTTGCACTTATTCTAATTGAAATTAGGCCTGATAAAGACACTTTTGCTGTGCATAGCACTACTGGTCCCAGGTGCACTGCTGGTTTTTGGGGCATCCCATTCTGTGACTACACCAGCCTCTATTTAAGACCATAACCATTTGCACTTATTCTAATTGAAATTAGGCCTGATAAAGACACTTTTGCTGTGCATAGCACTACTGGTCCCAGGTGCACTCTGCTGTGAGGCATCCCATTCTGTGACTACACCAGCCTCTATTTAAGACCATAACCATTTGCACTTATTCTAATTGAAATTAGGCCTGATAAAGACACTTTTGCTGTGCATAGCACTACTGGTCCCAGGTGCACTGCTGGTTTTTGGGGGTTCCCATTCTGTGACTACACCAGCCTCTATTTAAGACCATAACCATTTGCACTTATTCTAATTGAAATTAGGCCTGATAAAGACACTTTTGCTGTGCATAGACTTACTGCTCCCTGCCAGGTGCACTGCTGGTTTTTGGGGCATCCCATTCTGTGACTACACCAGCCTCTATTTAAGACCATAACCATTTGCACTTATTCTAATTTAAATTAGGCCTGATAAAGACACTTTTGCTGTGCATAGACTTACTGGTCCCAGGTGCACTGCTGGTTTTTGGGGCATCCCATTCTGTGACTACACCAGCCTCTATTTAAGACCATAACCATTTGCACTTATTCTAATTGAAATTAGGCCTGATAAAGACACTTTTGCTGTGCATAGACTTACTGCTGCCTGCCAGGTGCACTGCTGGTTTTTGGGGCATCCCATTCTGTGACTACACCAGCCTCTATTTAAGACCATAACCATTTGCACTTATTCTAATTGAAATTAGGCCTGATAAAGACACTTTTGCTGTGCATGCTCTCTGGTTTTTGTGGCATCCCATTCTGTGACTACACCAGCCTCTATTTAAGACCATAACCATTTGCACTTATTCTAATTGAAATTAGGCCTGATAAAGACACTTTTGCTGTGCATAGCACTAGTGGTCCCAGGTGCACTCTGCTGTGAGGCATCCCATTCTGTGACTACACCAGCCTCTATTTAAGACCATAACCATTTGCACTTATTCTAATTGAAATTAGGCCTGATAAAGACACTTTTGCTGTGCATAGCACTACTGGTCCCAGGTGCACTGCTGGTTTTTGGGGGTTCCCATTCTGTGACTACACCAGCCTCTATTTAAGACCATAACCATTTGCACTTATTCTAATTGAAATTAGGCCTGATAAAGACACTTTTGCTGTGCATAGACTTACTGCTGCCTGCCAGGTGCACTCCTGTTGGGGCATCCCATTCTGTGACTACACCAGCCTCTATTTAAGACCATAAAAATTTGCACTTATTCTAATTGAAATTAGGCCTGATAAAGACACTTTTGCTGTGCATAGACTTACTGCTGCCTGCCAGGTGCACTGCTGGTTTTTGGGGCATCCCATACTGTGACTACACCAGCCTCTATTTAAGACCATAACCATTTGCACTTATTCTAATTGAAATTAGGCCTGATAAAGACACTTTTGCTGTGCATAGACTTACTGCTGCCTGTCAGGTGCACTGCTGGTTTTTGAGGCATCCCATTCTGTGACTACACCAGCCTCTATTTAAGACCATAACCATTTGCACTTATTCTAATTGAAATTAGGCCTGATAAAGACACTTTTGCTGTGCATAGACTTACTGCTGCCTGCCAGGTGCACTCCTGTTGGGGCATCCCATTCTGTGACTACACCAGCCTCTATTTAAGACCATAACCATTTGCACTTATTCAAATTGAAAGTAGGCCTGATAAAGACACTTTTGCTGTGCATAGCCCTACTGGTCCCAGGTGCACTGCTGGTTTTTGGGGCATCCCATTCTGTGACTACACCAGTCTCTATTTAAGACCATAACCATTTGCACTTATTCTAATTGAAATTAGGCCTGATAAAGACACTTTTGCTGTGCATAGACTTACTGCTCCCTGCCAGGTACACTGCTGGTTATTGGGGCATCCCATTCTGTGAATACACCAGGCTCTATTTAAGACCATAACCATTTGCACTTATTCTAATTGAAATTAGGCCTGATAAAGACACTTTTGCTGTGCATAGACTTACTGCTGCCTGTCAGGTGCACTGCTGGTTTTTGGGGCATCCCATTCTGTGACTACACCAGCCTCTATTTAAGACCATAACCATTTGCACTTATTCTAATTGAAATTAGGCCTGATAAAGACACATTTGCTGTGCATAGCACTACTGGTCCCAGGTGCACTCTGCTGTGAGGCATCCCATTCTGTGACTACACCAGCCTCTATTTAAGACCATAACCATTTGCACTTATTCTAATTGAAATTAGGCCTGATAAAGACACTTTTGCTGTGCATAGCACTACTGGTCCCAGGTGCACTGCTGGTTTTTGGGGGTTCCCATTCTGTGACTTCACCAGCCTCTATTTAAGACCATAACCATTTGCACTTATTCTAATTGAAATTAGGCCTGATAAAGACACTTTTGCTGTGCATAGACTTACTGCTCCCTGCCAGGTGCACTGCTGGTTTTTGGGGCATCCCATTCTGTGACTACACCAGCCTCTATTTAAGACCATAACCATTTGCACTTATTCTAATTTAAATTAGGCCTGATAAAGACACTTTTGCTGTGCATGCTCTCTGGTTTTTGTGGCATCCCATTCTGTGACTACACCAGCCTCTATTTAAGACCATAACCATTTGCACTTATTCTAATTGAAATTAGGCCTGATAAAGACACTTTTGCTGTGCATAGACTTACTGCTCCCTGCCAGGTGCACTGCTGGTTTTTGGGGCATCCCATTCTGTGACTACACCAGCCTCTATTTAAGACCATAACCATTTGCACTTATTCTAATTGAAATTAGGCCTGATAAAGACACTTTTGCTGTGCATAGACTTACTGCTGCCTGCCAGGTGCACTCCTGTTGGAGCATCCCATTCTGTGACTACACCAGCCTCTATTTAAGACCATAACCATTTGCACTTATTCTAATTGAAATTAGGCCTGATAAAGACACTTTTGCTGTGCATAGCACTACTGGTCCCAGGTGCACTGCTGGTTTTTGGGGCATCCCATTCTGTGACTACACCAGCCTCTATTTAAGACCATAACCATTTGCACTTATTCTAATTGAAATTAGGCCTGATAAAGACACTTTTGCTGTGCATAGCACTACTGGTCCCAGGTGCACTCTGCTGTGAGGCATCCCATTCTGTGACTACACCAGCCTCTATTTAAGACCATAACCATTTGCACTTATTCTAATTGAAATTAGGCCTGATAAAGACACTTTTGCTGTGCATAGCACTACTGGTCCCAGGTGCACTGCTGGTTTTTGGGGGTTCCCATTCTGTGACTACACCAGCCTCTATTTAAGACCATAACCATTTGCACTTATTCTAATTGAAATTAGGCCTGATAAAGACACTTTTGCTGTGCATAGACTTACTGCTCCCTGCCAGGTGCACTGCTGGTTTTTGGGGCATCCCATTCTGTGACTACACCAGCCTCTATTTAAGACCATAACCATTTGCACTTATTCTAATTGAAATTAGGCCTGATAAAGACACTTTTACTGTGCATAGCACTACTGGTCCCAGGTGCACTCTGCTGTGAGGCATCCCATTCTGTGACTACACCAGCCTCTATTTAAGACCATAACCATTTGCACTTATTCTAATTGAAATTAGGCCTGATAAAGACACTGTTGCTGTGCATAGACTTACTGCTCCCTGCCAGGTGCACTGCTGGTTTTTGGGGCATCCCATTCTGTGACTACACCAGCCTCTATTTAAGACCATAACCATTTGCACTTATTCTAATTGAAATTAGGCCTGATAAAGACACTTTTGCTGTGCATAGACTTACTGCTCCCTGCCAGGTGCACTGCTGGTTTTTGGGGCATCCCATTCTGTGACTACACCAGCCTCTATTTAAGACCATAACCATTTGCACTTATTCTAATTGAAATTAGGCCTGATAAAGACACTATTGCTGTGCATAGACTTACTGCTGCCTGCCAGGTGCACTGCTGGTTTTTGGGGCATCCCATTCTGTGACTACACCAGCCTCTATTTAAGACCATAACCATTTGCACTTATTCTAATTGAAATTAGGCCTGATAAAGACACTTTTGCTGTGCATGCTCTCTGGTTTTTGTGGCATCCCATTCTGTGACTACACCAGCCTCTATTTAAGACCATAACCATTTGCACTTATTCTAATTGAAATTAGGCCTGATAAAGACACTTTTGCTGTGCATAGCACTACTGGTCCCAGGTGCACTCTGCTGTGAGGCATCCCATTCTGTGACTACACCAACCTCTATTTAAGACCATAACCATTTGCACTTATTCTAATTGAAATTAGGCCTGATAAAGACACTTTTGCTGTGCATAGCACTACTGGTCCCAGGTGCACTCTGCTGTGAGGCATCCCATTCTGTGACCACACCAGCCTCTATTTAAGACCATAACCATTTGCACTTATTCTAATTGAAATTAGGCCTGATAAAGACACTTTTGCTGTGCATAGCACTACTGGTCCCAGGTGCACTGCTGGTTTTTGTGGCATCCCATTCTGTGACTACACCAGCCTCTATTTAAGACCATAACCATTTGCACTTATTCTAATTGAAATTAGGCCTGATAAAGACACTTTTGCTGTGCATAGACTTACTGCTCCCTGCCAGGTGCACTGCTGGTTTTTGGAGCATCCCATTCTGTGACTACACCAGCCTCTATTTAAGACCATAACCATTTGCACTTATTCTAATTGAAATTAGGCCTGATAAAGACACTTTTGCTGTGCATAGCACTACTGGTTCCAGGTGCACTCTGCTGTGAGGCATCCCATTCTGTGACTACACCAGCCTCTATTTAAGACCATAACCAATTGCACTTATTCTAATTTAAATTAGGCCTGATAAAGACACTTTTGCTGTGCATAGACTTACTGCTGCCTGCCAGGGGCACTGCTGGTTTTTGGGGCATCCCATTCTGTGACTACACCAGCCTCTATTTAAGACCATAACCATTTGCACTTATTCTAATTGAAATTAGGCCTGATAAAGACACTTTTGCTGTGCATAGACTTACTGCTGCCTGTCAGGTGCACTGCTGGTTTTTGGGGCATCCCATTCTGTGACTACACCAGCCTCTATTTAAGACCATAACCATTTGCACTTATTCTAATTGAAATTAGGCCTGATAAAGACACTTTTGCTGTGCATAGACTTACTGCTGCCTGCCAGGTGCACTGCTGGTTTTTGGGGCATCCCATTCTGTGACTACACCAGCCTCTATTTAAGACCATAACCATTTGCACTTATTCTAATTGAAATTAGGCCTGATAAAGACACTTTTGCTGTGCATAGACTTACTGCTGCCTGTCAGGTGCACTGCTGTTTTTTGGGGCATCCCATTCTGTGACTACACCAGCCTCTATTTAAGACTATAACCATTTGCACTTATTCTAATTGAAATTAGGCTTGATAAAGACACTTTTGCTGTGCATAGACTTACTGCTGCCTGCCAGGTGCACTCCTGTTGGGGCATCCCATTCTGTGACTACACCAGCCTCTATTTAAGACCATAACCATTTGTACTTATTCTAATTGAAATTAGGCCTGATAAAGACACTTTTGCTGTGCATAGCACTACTGGTCCCAGGTGCACTGCTGGTTTTTGGGGCATCCCATTCTGTGACTACACCAGCCTCTATTTAAGACCATAACCATTTGCACTTATTCTAATTGAAATTAGGCCTGATAAAGACACTTTTGCTGTGCATAGCACTACTGGTCCCAGGTGCACTCTGCTGTGAGGCATCCCATTCTGTGACTACACCAGCCTCTATTTAAGACCATAACCATTTGCACTTATTCTAATTGAAATTAGGCCTGATAAAGACACTTTTGCTGTGCATAGCACTACTGGTCCCAGGTGCACTGCTGGTTTTTGGGGGTTCCCATTCTGTGACTACACCAGCCTCTATTTAAGACCATAACCATTTGCACTTATTCTAATTGAAATTAGGCCTGATAAAGACACTTTTGCTGTGCATAGATTTACTGCTCCCTGCCAGGTGCACTGCTGGTTTTTGGGGCATCCCATTCTGTGACTACACCAGCCTCTATTTAAGACCATAACCATTTGCACTTATTCTAATTTAAATTAGGCCTGATAAAGACACTTTTGCTGTGCATAGACTTACTGGTCCCAGGTGCACTGCTGGTTTTTGGGGCATCCCATTCTGTGACTACACCAGCCTCTATTTAAGACCATAACCATTTGCACTTATTCTAATTGAAATTAGGCCTGATAAAGACACTTTTGCTGTGCATAGACTTACTGCTGCCTGCCAGGGGCACTGCTGGTTTTTGGGGCATCCCATTCTGTGACTACACCAGCCTCTATTTAAGACCATAACCATTTGCACTTATTCTATTTGAAATTAGGCCTGATAAAGACACTTTTGCTGTGCATGCTCTCTGGTTTTTGTGGCATCCCATTCTGTGACTACACCAGCCTCTATTTAAGACCATAACCATTTGCACTTATTCTAATTGAAATTAGGCCTGATAAAGACACTTTTGCTGTGCATAGCACTACTGGTCCCAGGTTCACTCTGCTGTGAGGCATCCCATTCTGTGACTACACCAGCCTCTATTTAAGACCATAACCATTTCCACTTATTCTAATTGAAATTAGGCCTGATAAAGACACTTTTGCTGTGCATAGCACTACTGGTCCCAGGTGCACTGCTGGTTTTTGGGGGTTCCCATTCTGTGACTACACCAGCCTCTATTTAAGACCATAACCATTTGCACTTATTCTAATTGAAATTAGGCCTGATAAAGACACTTTTGCTGTGCATAGACTTACTGCTGCCTGCCAGGTGCACTCCTGTTGGGGCATCCCATTCTGTGACTACACCAGCCTCTATTTAAGACCATAACCATTTGCACTTATTCTAATTGAAATTAGGCCTGATAAAGACACTTTTGCTGTGCATAGACTTACTGCTGCCTGCCAGGTGCACTGCTGGTTTTTAGGGCATCCCATTCTGTGACTACACCAGCCTCTATTTAAGACCATAACCATTTGCACTTATTCTAATTGAAATTAGGCCTGATAAAGACACTTTTGCTGTGCATAGACTTACTGCTGCCTGTCAGGTGCACTGCTGGTTTTTGGGGCATCCCATTCTGTGACTACACCAGCCTCTATTTAAGACCATAACCATTTGCACTTATTCTAATTGAAATTAGGCCTGATAAAGACACTTTTGCTGTGCATAGACTTACTGCTGCCTGCCAGGTGCACTGCTGGTTTTTGGGGCATCCCATTCTGTGACTACACCAGCCTCTATTTAAGACCATAACCATTTGCACTTATTCTAATTGAAATTAGGCCTGATAAAGACACTTTTGCTGTGCATGCTCTCTGGTTTTTGTGGCATCCCATTCTGTGACTACACCAGCCTCTATTTAAGACCATAACCATTTGCACTTATTCTAATTGAAATTAGGCCTGATAAAGACACTTTTGCTGTGCATAGCACTACTGGTCCCAGGTGCACTCTGCTGTGAGGCATCCCATTCTGTGACTACACCAACCTCTATTTAAGACCATAACCATTTGCACTTATTCTAATTGAAATTAGGCCTGATAAAGACACTTTTGCTGTGCATAGCACTACTGGTCCCAGGTGCACTCTGCTGTGAGGCATCCCATTCTGTGACTACACCAGCCTCTATTTAAGACCATAACCATTTGCACTTATTCTAATTGAAATTAGGCCTGATAAAGACACTTTTGCTGTGCATAGCACTACTGGTCCCAGGTGCACTGCTGTTTTTTGTGGCATCCCATTCTGTGACTACACCAGCCTCTATTTAAGACCATAACCATTTGCACTTATTCTAATTGAAATTAGGCCTGATAAAGACACTTTTGCTGTGCATAGACTTACTGCTCCCTGCCAGGTGCACTGCTGGTTTTTGGAGCATCCCATTCTGTGACTACACCAGCCTCTATTTAAGACCATAACCATTTGCACTTATTCTAATTGAAATTAGGCCTGATAAAGACACTTTTGCTGTGCATAGCACTACTGGTTCCAGGTGCACTCTGCTGTGAGGCATCCCATTCTGTGACTACACCAGCCTCTATTTAAGACCATAACCAATTGCACTTATTCTAATTTAAATTAGGCCTGATAAAGACACTTTTGCTGTGCATAGACTTACTGCTGCCTGCCAGGGGCACTGCTGGTTTTTGGGGCATCCCATTCTGTGACTACACCAGCCTCTATTTAAGACCATAACCATTTGCACTTATTCTAATTGAAATTAGGCCTGATAAAGACACTTTTGCTGTGCATAGACTTACTGCTGCCTGTCAGGTGCACTGCTTTTTTTTGGGGCATCCCATTCTGTGACTACACCAGCCTCTATTTAAGACCATAACCATTTGCACTTATTCTAATTGAAATTAGGCCTGATAAAGACACTTTTGCTGTGCATAGACTTACTGCTGCCTGTCAGGTGCACTGCTGTTTTTTGGGGCATCCCATTCTGTGACTACACCAGCCTCTATTTAAGACTATAACCATTTGCACTTATTCTAATTGAAATTAGGCTTGATAAAGACACTTTTGCTGTGCATAGACTTACTGCTGCCTGCCAGGTGCACTCCTGTTGGGGCATCCCATTCTATGACTACACCAGCCTCTATTTAAGACCATAACCATTTGTACTTATTCTAATTGAAATTAGGCCTGATAAAGACACTTTTGCTGTGCATAGCACTACTGGTCCCAGGTGCACTGCTGGTTTTTGGGGCATCCCATTCTGTGACTACACCAGCCTCTATTTAAGACCATAACCATTTGCACTTATTCTAATTGAAATTAGGCCTGATAAAGACACTTTTGCTGTGCATAGCACTACTGGTCCCAGGTGCACTCTGCTGTGAGGCATCCCATTCTGTGACTACACCAGCCTCTATTTAAGACCATAACCATTTGCACTTATTCTAATTGAAATTAGGCCTGATAAAGACACTTTTGCTGTGCATAGCACTACTGGTCCCAGGTGCACTGCTGGTTTTTGGGGGTTCCCATTCTGTGACTACACCAGCCTCTATTTAAGACCATAACCATTTGCACTTATTCTAATTGAAATTAGGCCTGATAAAGACACTTTTGCTGTGCATAGATTTACTGCTCCCTGCCAGGTGCACTGCTGGTTTTTGGGGCATCCCATTCTGTGACTACACCAGCCTCTATTTAAGACCATAACCATTTGCACTTATTCTAATTTAAATTAGGCCTGATAAAGACACTTTTGCTGTGCATAGACTTACTGGTCCCA
This sequence comes from Gastrophryne carolinensis, assembly GCA_027917425.1. Classification (NCBI taxonomy): domain Eukaryota; kingdom Metazoa; phylum Chordata; class Amphibia; order Anura; family Microhylidae; genus Gastrophryne; species Gastrophryne carolinensis. Next base: position 108,806,754 of record CM051243.1, on the reverse strand, counting down.
GGTGCACTGCTGGTTTTTGGGGCATCCCATTCTGTGACTACACCAGCCTCTATTTAAGACCATAACCATTTGCACTTATTCTAATTGAAATTAGGCCTGATAAAGACACTTTTGCTGTGCATAGACTTACTGCTGCCTGCCAGGGGCACTGCTGGTTTTTGGGGCATCCCATTCTGTGACTACACCAGCCTCTATTTAAGACCATAACCATTTGCACTTATTCTAATTGAAATTAGGCCTGATAAAGACACTTTTGCTGTGCATGCTCTCTGGTTTTTGTGGCATCCCATTCTGTGACTACACCAGCCTCTATTTAAGACCATAACCATTTGCACTTATTCTAATTGAAATTAGGCCTGATAAAGACACTTTTGCTGTGCATAGCACTACTGGTCCCAGGTGCACTCTGCTGTGAGGCATCCCATTCTGTGACTACACCAGCCTCTATTTAAGACCATAACCATTTGCACTTATTCTAATTGAAATTAGGCCTGATAAAGACACTTCTGCTGTGCATAGCACTACTGGTCCCAGGTGCACTGCTGGTTTTTGGGGGTTCCCATTCTGTGACTACACCAGCCTCTATTTAAGACCATAACCATTTGCACTTATTCTAATTGAAATTAGGCCTGATAAAGACACTTTTGCTGTGCATAGACTTACTGCTGCCTGCCAGGTGCACTCCTGTTGGGGCATCCCATTCTGTGACTACACCAGCCTCTATTTAAGACCATAACCATTTGCACTTATTCTAATTGAAATTAGGCCTGATAAAGACACTTTTGCTGTGCATAGACTTACTGCTGCCTGCCAGGTGCACTGCTGGTTTTTAGGGCATCCCATTCTGTGACTACACCAGCCTCTATTTAAGACCATAACCATTTGCACTTATTCTAATTGAAATTAGGCCTGATAAAGACACTTTTGCTGTGCATAGACTTACTGCTGCCTGTCAGGTGCACTGCTGGTTTTTGGGGCATCCCATTCTGTGACTACACCAGCCTCTATTTAAGACCATAACCATTTGCACTTATTCTAATTGAAATTAGGCCTGATAAAGACACTTTTGCTGTGCATAGACTTACTGCTGCCTGCCAGATGCACTCCTGTTGGGGCATCCCATTCTGTGACTACACCAGCCTCTATTTAAGACCATAACCATTTGCACTTATTCTAATTGAAAGTAGGCCTGATAAAGACACGTTTGCTGTGCATAGCACTACTGGTCCCAGGTGCACTGCTGGTTTTTGGGGCATCCCATTCTGTGACTACACCAGTCTCTATTTAAGACCATAACCATTTGCACTTATTCTAATTGAAATTAGGCCTGATAAAGACACTTTTGCTGTGCATAGACTTACTGCTCCCTGCCAGGTACACTGCTGGTTATTGGGGCATCCCATTCTGTGAATACACCAGGCTCTATTTAAGACCATAACCATTTGCACTTATTCTAATTGAAATTAGGCCTGATAAAGACACTTTTGCTGTGCATAGACTTACTGCTGCCTGTCAGGTGCACTGCTGGTTTTTGGGGCATCCCATTCTGTGACTACACCAGCCTCTATTTAAGACCATAACCATTTGCACTTATTCTAATTGAAATTAGGCCTGATAAAGACACATTTGCTGTGCATAGCACTACTGGTCCCAGGTGCACTCTGCTGTGAGGCATCCCATTCTGTGACTACACCAGCCTCTATTTAAGACCATAACCATTTGCACTTATTCTAATTGAAATTAGGCCTGATAAAGACACTTTTGCTGTGCATAGCACTACTGGTCCCAGGTGCACTGCTGGTTTTTGGGGGTTCCCATTCTGTGACTTCACCAGCCTCTATTTAAGACCATAACCATTTGCACTTATTCTAATTGAAATTAGGCCTGATAAAGACACTTTTGCTGTGCATAGACTTACTGCTCCCTGCCAGGTGCACTGCTGGTTTTTGGGGCATCCCATTCTGTGACTACACCAGCCTCTATTTAACACCATAACCATTTGCACTTATTCTAATTTAAATTAGGCCTGATAAAGACACTTTTGCTGTGCATGCTCTCTGGTTTTTGTGGCATCCCATTCGGTGACTACACCAGCCTCTATTTAAGACCATAACCATTTGCACTTATTCTAATTTAAATTAGGCCTGATAAAGACACTTTTGCTGTGCATAGACTTACTGCTCCCTGCCAGGTGCACTGCTGGTTTTTGGGGCATCCCATTCTGTGACTACACCAGCCTCTATTTAAGACCATAACCATTTGCACTTATTCTAATTGAAATTAGGCCTGATAAAGACACTTTTGCTGTGCATAGACTTACTGCTGCCTGCCAGGTGCACTCCTGTTGGGGCATCCCATTCTGTGACTACACCAGCCTCTATTTAAGACCATAACCATTTGCACTTATTCTAATTGAAATTAGGCCTGATAAAGACACTTTTGCTGTGCATAGCACTACTGGTCCCAGGTGCACTGCTGGTTTTTGGGGCATCCCATTCTGTGACTACACCAGCCTCTATTTAAGACCATAACCATTTGCACTTATTCTAATTGAAATTAGGCCTGATAAAGACACTTTTGCTGTGCATAGCACTACTGGTCCCAGGTGCACTCTGCTGTGAGGCATCCCATTCTGTGACTACACCAGCCTCTATTTAAGACCATAACCATTTGCACTTATTCTAATTGAAATTAGGCCTGATAAAGACACTTTTGCTGTGCATAGCACTACTGGTCCCAGGTGCACTGCTGGTTTTTGGGGGTTCCCATTCTGTGACTACACCAGCCTCTATTTAAGACCATAACCATTTGCACTTATTCTAATTGAAATTAGGCCTGATAAAGACACTTTTGCTGTGCATAGACTTACTGCTCCCTGCCAGGTGCACTGCTGGTTTTTGGGGCATCCCATTCTGTGACTACACCAGCCTCTATTTAAGACCATAACCATTTGCACTTATTCTAATTGAAATTAGGCCTGATAAAGACACTTTTGCTGTGCATAGCACTACTGGTTCCAGGTGCACTCTGCTGTGAGGCATCCCATTCTGTGACTACACCAGCCTCTATTTAAGACCATAACCATTTGCACTTATTCTAATTGAAATTAGGCCTGATAAAGACACTTTTGCTGTGCATAGCACTACTGGTTGCAGGTGCACTCTGCTGTCAAGGCATCCCATTCTGTGACTACACCAGCCTCTATTTAAGACCATAACCAATTGCACTTATTCTAATTTAAATTAGGCCTGATAAAGACACTTTTGCTGTGCATAGACTTACTGCTGCCTGCCAGGGGCACTGCTGGTTTTTGGGGCATCCCATTCTGTGACTACACCAGCCTCTATTTAAGACCATAACCATTTGCACTTATTCTAATTGAAATTAGGCCTGATAAAGACACTTTTGCTGTGCATAGACTTACTGCTGCCTGTCAGGTGCACTGCTTTTTTTTGGGGCATCCCATTCTGTGACTACACCAGCCTCTATTTAAGACCATAACCATTTGCACTTATTCTAATTGAAATTAGGCCTGATAAAGACACTTTTGCTGTGCATAGACTTACTGCTGCCTGCCAGGTGCACTGCTGGTTTTTGGGGCATCCCATTCTGTGACTACACCAGCCTCTATTTAAGACCATAACCATTTGCACTTATTCTAATTGAAATTAGGCCTGATAAAGACACTTTTGCTGTGCATAGACTTACTGCTGCCTGTCAGGTGCACTGCTGTTTTTTGGGGCATCCCATTCTGTGACTACACCAGCCTCTATTTAAGACTATAACCATTTGCACTTATTCTAATTGAAATTAGGCTTGATAAAGACACTTTTGCTGTGCATAGACTTACTGCTGCCTGCCAGGTGCACTCCTGTTGGGGCATCCCATTCTGTGACTACACCAGCCTCTATTTAAGACCATAACCATTTGTACTTATTCTAATTGAAATTAGGCCTGATAAAGACACTTTTGCTGTGCATAGCACTACTGGTCCCAGGTGCACTGCTGGTTTTTGGGGCATCCCATTCTGTGACTACACCAGCCTCTATTTAAGACCATAACCATTTGCACTTATTCTAATTGAAATTAGGCCTGATAAAGACACTTTTGCTGTGCATAGCACTACTGGTCCCAGGTGCACTCTGCTGTGAGGCATCCCATTCTGTGACTACACCAGCCTCTATTTAAGACCATAACCATTTGCACTTATTCTAATTGAAATTAGGCCTGATAAAGACACTTTTGCTGTGCATAGCACTACTGGTCCCAGGTGCACTGCTGGTTTTTGGGGGTTCCCATTCTGTGACTACACCAGCCTCTATTTAAGACCATAACCATTTGCACTTATTCTAATTGAAATTAGGCCTGATAAAGACACTTTTGCTGTGCATAGATTTACTGCTCCCTGCCAGGTGCACTGCTGGTTTTTGGGGCATCCCATTCTGTGACTACACCAGCCTCTATTTAAGACCATAACCATTTGCACTTATTCTAATTTAAATTAGGCCTGATAAAGACACTTTTGCTGTGCATAGACTTACTGGTCCCAGGTGCACTGCTGGTTTTTGGGGCATCCCATTCTGTGACTACACCAGCCTCTATTTAAGACCATAACCATTTGCACTTATTCTAATTGAAATTAGGCCTGATAAAGACACTTTTGCTGTGCATAGACTTACTGCTGCCTGCCAGGGGCACTGCTGGTTTTTGGGGCATCCCATTCTGTGACTACACCAGCCTCTATTTAAGACCATAACCATTTGCACTTATTCTAATTGAAATTAGGCCTGATAAAGACACTTTTGCTGTGCATGCTCTCTGGTTTTTGTGGCATCCCATTCTGTGACTACACCAGCCTCTATTTAAGACCATAACCATTTGCACTTATTCTAATTGAAATTAGGCCTGATAAAGACACTTTTGCTGTGCATAGCACTACTGGTCCCAGGTGCACTCTGCTGTGAGGCATCCCATTCTGTGACTACACCAGCCTCTATTTAAGACCATAACCATTTGCACTTATTCTAATTGAAATTAGGCCTGATAAAGACACTTCTGCTGTGCATAGCACTACTGGTCCCAGGTGCACTGCTGGTTTTTGGGGGTTCCCATTCTGTGACTACACCAGCCTCTATTTAAGACCATAACCATTTGCACTTATTCTAATTGAAATTAGGCCTGATAAAGACACTTTTGCTGTGCATAGACTTACTGCTGCCTGCCAGGTGCACTCCTGTTGGGGCATCCCATTCTGTGACTACACCAGCCTCTATTTAAGACCATAACCATTTGCACTTATTCTAATTGAAATTAGGCCTGATAAAGACACTTTTGCTGTGCATAGACTTACTGCTGCCTGCCAGGTGCACTGCTGGTTTTTAGGGCATCCCATTCTGTGACTACACCAGCCTCTATTTAAGACCATAACCATTTGCACTTATTCTAATTGAAATTAGGCCTGATAAAGACACTTTTGCTGTGCATAGACTTACTGCTGCCTGTCAGGTGCACTGCTGGTTTTTGGGGCATCCCATTCTGTGACTACACCAGCCTCTATTTAAGACCATAACCATTTGCACTTATTCTAATTGAAATTAGGCCTGATAAAGACACTTTTGCTGTGCATAGACTTACTGCTGCCTGCCAGATGCACTCCTGTTGGGGCATCCCATTCTGTGACTACACCAGCCTCTATTTAAGACCATAACCATTTGCACTTATTCTAATTGAAAGTAGGCCTGATAAAGACACTTTTGCTGTGCATAGCACTACTGGTCCCAGGTGCACTGCTGGTTTTTGGGGCATCCCATTCTGTGACTACACCAGTCTCTATTTAAGACCATAACCATTTGCACTTATTCTAATTGAAATTAGGCCTGATAAAGACACTTTTGCTGTGCATAGACTTACTGCTCCCTGCCAGGTACACTGCTGGTTATTGGGGCATCCCATTCTGTGAATACACCAGGCTCTATTTAAGACCATAACCATTTGCACTTATTCTAATTGAAATTAGGCCTGATAAAGACACTTTTGCTGTGCATAGACTTACTGCTGCCTGTCAGGTGCACTGCTGGTTTTTGGGGCATCCCATTCTGTGACTACACCAGCCTCTATTTAAGACCATAACCATTTGCACTTATTCTAATTGAAATTAGGCCTGATAAAGACACATTTGCTGTGCATAGCACTACTGGTCCCAGGTGCACTCTGCTGTGAGGCATCCCATTCTGTGACTACACCAGCCTCTATTTAAGACCATAACCATTTGCACTTATTCTAATTGAAATTAGGCCTGATAAAGACACTTTTGCTGTGCATAGCACTACTGGTCCCAGGTGCACTGCTGGTTTTTGGGGGTTCCCATTCTGTGACTTCACCAGCCTCTATTTAAGACCATAACCATTTGCACTTATTCTAATTGAAATTAGGCCTGATAAAGACACTTTTGCTGTGCATAGACTTACTGCTCCCTGCCAGGTGCACTGCTGGTTTTTGGGGCATCCCATTCTGTGACTACACCAGCCTCTATTTAACACCATAACCATTTGCACTTATTCTAATTTAAATTAGGCCTGATAAAGACACTTTTGCTGTGCATGCTCTCTGGTTTTTGTGGCATCCCATTCGGTGACTACACCAGCCTCTATTTAAGACCATAACCATTTGCACTTATTCTAATTGAAATTAGGCCTGATAAAGACACTTTTGCTGTGCATAGACTTACTGCTCCCTGCCAGGTGCACTGCTGGTTTTTGGGGCATCCCATTCTGTGACTACACCAGCCTCTATTTAAGACCATAACCATTTGCACTTATTCTAATTGAAATTAGGCCTGATAAAGACACTTTTGCTGTGCATAGACTTACTGCTGCCTGCCAGGTGCACTCCTGTTGGGGCATCCCATTCTGTGACTACACCAGCCTCTATTTAAGACCATAACCATTTGCACTTATTCTAATTGAAATTAGGCCTGATAAAGACACTTTTGCTGTGCATAGCACTACTGGTCCCAGGTGCACTGCTGGTTTTTGGGGCATCCCATTCTGTGACTACACCAGCCTCTATTTAAGACCATAACCATTTGCACTTATTCTAATTGAAATTAGGCCTGATAAAGACACTTTTGCTGTGCATAGCACTACTGGTCCCAGGTGCACTCTGCTGTGAGGCATCCCATTCTGTGACTACACCAGCCTCTATTTAAGACCATAACCATTTGCACTTATTCTAATTGAAATTAGGCCTGATAAAGACACTTTTGCTGTGCATAGCACTACTGGTCCCAGGTGCACTGCTGGTTTTTGGGGGTTCCCATTCTGTGACTACACCAGCCTCTATTTAAGACCATAACCATTTGCACTTATTCTAATTGAAATTAGGCCTGATAAAGACACTTTTGCTGTGCATAGACTTACTGCTCCCTGCCAGGTGCACTGCTGGTTTTTGGGGCATCCCATTCTGTGACTACACCAGCCTCTATTTAAGACCATAACCATTTGCACTTATTCTAATTGAAATTAGGCCTGATAAAGACACTTTTGCTGTGCATAGCACTACTGGTTCCAGGTGCACTCTGCTGTGAGGCATCCCATTCTGTGACTACACCAGCCTCTATTTAAGACCATAACCATTTGCACTTATTCTAATTGAAATTAGGCCTGATAAAGACACTTTTGCTGTGCATAGCACTACTGGTTCCAGGTGCACTCTGCTGTGAGGCATCCCATTCTGTGACTACACCAGCCTCTATTTAAGACCATAACCAATTGCACTTATTCTAATTTAAATTAGGCCTGATAAAGACACTTTTGCTGTGCATAGACTTACTGCTGCCTGCCAGGGGCACTGCTGGTTTTTGGGGCATCCCATTCTGTGACTACACCAGCCTCTATTTAAGACCATAACCATTTGCACTTATTCTAATTGAAATTAGGCCTGATAAAGACACTTTTGCTGTGCATAGACTTACTGCTGCCTGTCAGGTGCACTGCTTTTTTTTGGGGCATCCCATTCTGTGACTACACCAGCCTCTATTTAAGACCATAACCATTTGCACTTATTCTAATTGAAATTAGGCCTGATAAAGACACTTTTGCTGTGCATAGACTTACTGCTGCCTGCCAGGTGCACTGCTGGTTTTTGGGGCATCCCATTCTGTGACTACACCAGCCTCTATTTAAGACCATAACCATTTGCACTTATTCTAATTGAAATTAGGCCTGATAAAGACACTTTTGCTGTGCATAGACTTACTGCTGCCTGTCAGGTGCACTGCTGTTTTTTGGGGCATCCCATTCTGTGACTACACCAGCCTCTATTTAAGACTATAACCATTTGCACTTATTCTAATTGAAATTAGGCTTGATAAAGACACTTTTGCTGTGCATAGACTTACTGCTGCCTGCCAGGTGCACTCCTGTTGGGGCATCCCATTCTGTGACTACACCAGCCTCTATTTAAGACCATAACCATTTGTACTTATTCTAATTGAAATTAGGCCTGATAAAGACACTTTTGCTGTGCATAGCACTACTGGTCCCAGGTGCACTGCTGGTTTTTGGGGCATCCCATTCTGTGACTACACCAGCCTCTATTTAAGACCATAACCATTTGCACTTATTCTAATTGAAATTAGGCCTGATAAAGACACTTTTGCTGTGCATAGCACTACTGGTCCCAGGTGCACTCTGCTGTGAGGCATCCCATTCTGTGACTACACCAGCCTCTATTTAAGACCATAACCATTTGCACTTATTCTAATTGAAATTAGGCCTGATAAAGACACTTTTGCTGTGCATAGCACTACTGGTCCCAGGTGCACTGCTGGTTTTTGGGGGTTCCCATTCTGTGACTACACCAGCCTCTATTTAAGACCATAACCATTTGCACTTATTCTAATTGAAATTAGGCCTGATAAAGACACTTTTGCTGTGCATAGATTTACTGCTCCCTGCCAGGTGCACTGCTGGTTTTTGGGGCATCCCATTCTGTGACTACACCAGCCTCTATTTAAGACCATAACCATTTGCACTTATTCTAATTTAAATTAGGCCTGATAAAGACACTTTTGCTGTGCATAGACTTACTGGTCCCAGGTGCACTGCTGGTTTTTGGGGCATCCCATTCTGTGACTACACCAGCCTCTATTTAAGACCATAACCATTTGCACTTATTCTAATTGAAATTAGGCCTGATAAAGACACTTTTGCTGTGCATAGACTTACTGCTGCCTGCCAGGGGCACTGCTGGTTTTTGGGGCATCCCATTCTGTGACTACACCAGCCTCTATTTAAGACCATAACCATTTGCACTTATTCTAATTGAAATTAGGCCTGATAAAGACACTTTTGCTGTGCATGCTCTCTGGTTTTTGTGGCATCCCATTCTGTGACTACACCAGCCTCTATTTAAGACCATAACCATTTGCACTTATTCTAATTGAAATTAGGCCTGATAAAGACACTTTTGCTGTGCATAGCACTACTGGTCCCAGGTGCACTCTGCTGTGAGGCATCCCATTCTGTGACTACACCAGCCTCTATTTAAGACCATAACCATTTGCACTTATTCTAATTGAAATTAGGCCTGATAAAGACACTTCTGCTGTGCATAGCACTACTGGTCCCAGGTGCACTGCTGGTTTTTGGGGGTTCCCATTCTGTGACTACACCAGCCTCTATTTAAGACCATAACCATTTGCACTTATTCTAATTGAAATTAGGCCTGATAAAGACACTTTTGCTGTGCATAGACTTACTGCTGCCTGCCAGGTGCACTCCTGTTGGGGCATCCCATTCTGTGACTACACCAGCCTCTATTTAAGACCATAACCATTTGCACTTATTCTAATTGAAATTAGGCCTGATAAAGACACTTTTGCTGTGCATAGACTTACTGCTGCCTGCCAGGTGCACTGCTGGTTTTTAGGGCATCCCATTCTGTGACTACACCAGCCTCTATTTAAGACCATAACCATTTGCACTTATTCTAATTGAAATTAGGCCTGATAAAGACACTTTTGCTGTGCATAGACTTACTGCTGCCTGTCAGGTGCACTGCTGGTTTTTGGGGCATTCCATTCTGTGACTACACCAGCCTCTATTTAAGACCATAACCATTTGCACTTATTCTAATTGAAATTAGGCCTGATAAAGACACTTTTGCTGTGCATAGACTTACTGCTGCCTGCCAGATGCACTCCTGTTGGGGCATCCCATTCTGTGACTACACCAGCCTCTATTTAAGACCATAACCATTTGCACTTATTCTAATTGAAAGTAGGCCTGATAAAGACACTTTTGCTGTGCATAGCACTACTGGTCCCAGGTGCACTGCTGGTTTTTGGGGCATCCCATTCTGTGACTACACCAGTCTCTATTTAAGACCATAACCATTTGCACTTATTCTAATTGAAATTAGGCCTGATAAAGACACTTTTGCTGTGCATAGACTTACTGCTCCCTGCCAGGTACACTGCTGGTTATTGGGGCATCCCATTCTGTGAATACACCAGGCTCTATTTAAGACCATAACCATTTGCACTTATTCTAATTGAAATTAGGCCTGATAAAGACACTTTTGCTGTGCATAGACTTACTGCTGCCTGTCAGGTGCACTGCTGGTTTTTGGGGCATCCCATTCTGTGACTACACCAGCCTCTATTTAAGACCATAACCATTTGCACTTATTCTAATTGAAATTAGGCCTGATAAAGACACATTTGCTGTGCATAGCACTACTGGTCCCAGGTGCACTCTGCTGTGAGGCATCCCATTCTGTGACTACACCAGCCTCTATTTAAGACCATAACCATTTGCACTTATTCTAATTGAAATTAGGCCTGATAAAGACACTTTTGCTGTGCATAGCACTACTGGTCCCAGGTGCACTGCTGGTTTTTGGGGGTTCCCATTCTGTGACTTCACCAGCCTCTATTTAAGACCATAACCATTTGCACTTATTCTAATTGAAATTAGGCCTGATAAAGACACTTTTGCTGTGCATAGACTTACTGCTCCCTGCCAGGTGCACTGCTGGTTTTTGGGGCATCCCATTCTGTGACTACACCAGCCTCTATTTAACACCATAACCATTTGCACTTATTCTAATTTAAATTAGGCCTGATAAAGACACTTTTGCTGTGCATGCTCTCTGGTTTTTGTGGCATCCCATTCGGTGACTACACCAGCCTCTATTTAAGACCATAACCATTTGCACTTATTCTAATTGAAATTAGGCCTGATAAAGACACTTTTGCTGTGCATAGACTTACTGCTCCCTGCCAGGTGCACTGCTGGTTTTTGGGGCATCCCATTCTGTGACTACACCAGCCTCTATTTAAGACCATAACCATTTGCACTTATTCTAATTGAAATTAGGCCTGATAAAGACACTTTTGCTGTGCATAGACTTACTGCTGCCTGCCAGGTGCACTCCTGTTGGGGCATCCCATTCTGTGACTACACCAGCCTCTATTTAAGACCATAACCATTTGCACTTATTCTAATTGAAATTAGGCCTGATAAAGACACTTTTGCTGTGCATAGCACTACTGGTCCCAGGTGCACTGCTGGTTTTTGGGGCATCCCATTCTGTGACTACACCAGCCTCTATTTAAGACCATAACCATTTGCACTTATTCTAATTGAAATTAGGCCTGATAAAGACACTTTTGCTGTGCATAGCACTACTGGTCCCAGGTGCACTCTGCTGTGAGGCATCCCATTCTGTGACTACACCAGCCTCTATTTAAGACCATAACCATTTGCACTTATTCTAATTGAAATTAGGCCTGATAAAGACACTTTTGCTGTGCATAGCACTACTGGTCCCAGGTGCACTGCTGGTTTTTGGGGGTTCCCATTCTGTGACTACACCAGCCTCTATTTAAGACCATAACCATTTGCACTTATTCTAATTGAAATTAGGCCTGATAAAGACACTTTTGCTGTGCATAGACTTACTGCTCCCTGCCAGGTGCACTGCTGGTTTTTGGGGCATCCCATTCTGTGACTACACCAGCCTCTATTTAAGACCATAACCATTTGCACTTATTCTAATTGAAATTAGGCCTGATAAAGACACTTTTGCTGTGCATAGCACTACTGGTTCCAGGTGCACTCTGCTGTGAGGCATCCCATTCTGTGACTACACCAGCCTCTATTTAAGACCATAACCAATTGCACTTATTCTAATTGAAATTAGGCCTGATAAAGACACTTTTGCTGTGCATAGACTTACTGCTGCCTGCCAGGTGCACTGCTGGTTTTTGGGGCATCCCATTCTGTGACTACACCAGCCTCTATTTAAGACCATAACCATTTGCACTTATTCTAATTGAAATTAGGCCTGATAAAGACACTTTTGCTGTGCATAGACTTACTGCTCCCTGCCAGGTGCACTGCTGGTTTTTGGGGCATCCCATTCTGTGACTACACCAGCCTCTATTTAAGACCATAACCATTTGCACTTATTCTAATTGAAATTAGGCCTGATAAAGACACTTTTGCTGTGCATAGCACTACTGGTCCCAGGTGCACTGCTGGTTTTTGGGGGTTCCCATTCTGTGACTACACCAGCCTCTATTTAAGACCATAACCATTTGCACTTATTCTAATTGAAATTAGGCCTGATAAAGACACTTTTGCTGTGCATAGACTTACTGCTCCCTGCCAGGTGCACTGCTGGTTTTTGGGGCATCCCATTCTGTGACTACACCAGCCTCTATTTAAGACCATAACCATTTGCACTTATTCTAATTGAAATTAGGCCTGATAAAGACACTTTTACTGTGCATAGCACTACTGGTCCCAGGTGCACTCTGCTGTGAGGCATCCCATTCTGTGACTACACCAGCCTCTATTTAAGACCATAACCATTTGCACTTATTCTAATTGAAATTAGGCCTGATAAAGACACTTTTGCTGTGCATAGACTTACTGCTCCCTGCCAGGTGCACTGCTGGTTTTTGGGGCATCCCATTCTGTGACTACACCAGCCTCTATTTAAGACCATAACCATTTGCACTTATTCTAATTGAAATTAGGCCTGATAAAGACACTTTTGCTGTGCATAGACTTACTGCTCCCTGCCAGGTGCACTGCTGGTTTTTGGGGCATCCCATTCTGTGACTACACCAGCCTCTATTTAAGACCATAACCATTTGCACTTATTCTAATTGAAATTAGGCCTGATAAAGACACTATTGCTGTGCATAGACTTACTGCTGCCTGCCAGGTGCACTGCTGGTTTTTGGGGCATCCCATTCTGTGACTACACCAGCCTCTATTTAAGACCATAACCATTTGCACTTATTCTAATTGAAATTAGGCCTGATAAAGACACTTTTGCTGTGCATGCTCTCTGGTTTTTGTGGCATCCCATTCTGTGACTACACCAGCCTCTATTTAAGACCATAAACATTTGCACTTATTCTAATTGAAATTAGGCCTGATAAAGACACTTTTGCTGTGCATAGCACTACTGGTCCCAGGTGCACTCTGCTGTGAGGCATCCCATTCTGTGACTACACCAGCCTCTATTTAAGACCATAACCATTTGCACTTATTCTAATTGAAATTAGGCCTGATAAAGACACTTTTGCTGTGCATAGCACTACTGGTCCCAGGTTCACTGCTGGTTTTTGGGGGTTCCCATTCTGTGACTACACCAGCCTCTATTTAAGACCATAACCATTTGCACTTATTCTAATTGAAATTAGGCCTGATAAAGACACTTTTGCTGTGCATAGACTTACTGCTGCCTGCCAGGTGCACTCCTGTTGGGGCATCCCATTCTGTGACTACACCAGCCTCTATTTAAGACCATAACCATTTGCACTTATTCTAATTGAAATTAGGCCTGATAAAGACACTTTTGCTGTGCATAGACTTACTGCCGCCTGCCAGGTGCACTGCTGGTTTTTGGGGCATCCCATTCTGTGACTACACCAGCCTCTATTTAAAACCATAACCATTTGCACTTATTCTAATTGAAATTAGGCCTGATAAAGACACTTTTGCTGTGCATAGACTTACTGCTGCCTGTCAGGTGCACTGCTGGTTTGTGGGGCATCCCATTCTGTGACTACACCAGCCTCTATTTAAGACCATAACCATTTGCACTTATTCTAATTGAAATTAGGCCTGACAAAGACACTTTTGCTGTGCATAGACTTACTGCTGCCGGCCAGGTGCACTCCTGTTGGGGCATCCCATTCTGTGACTACACCAGCCTCTATTTAAGACCATAACCATTTGCACTTATTCTAATTGAAATTAGGCCTGATAAAGACACTTTTGCTGTGCATAGCACTACTGGTCCCAGGTGCACTGCTGGTTTTTGGGGCATCCCATTCTGTGACTACACCAGTCTCTATTTAAGACCATAACCATTTGCACTTATTCTAATTGAAATTAGGCCTGATAAAGACACTTTTGCTGTGCATAGACTTACTGCTCCCTGCCAGGTACACTGCTGGTTATTGGGGCATCCCATTCTGTGAATACACCAGGCTCTATTTAAGACCATAACCATTTGCACTTATTCTAATTGAAATTAGGCCTGATAAAGACACTTTTGCTGTGCATAGACTTACTGCTGCCTGTCAGGTGCACTGCTGGTTTTTGGGGCATCCCATTCTGTGACTACACCAGCCTCTATTTAAGACCATAACCATTTGCACTTATTCTAATTGAAATTAGGCCTGATAAAGACACTTTTCTGTGCATGCTCTCTGGTTTTTGTGGCATCCCATTCTGTGACTACACCAGCCTCTATTTAAGACCATAACCATTTGCACTTATTCTAATTGAAATTAGGCCTGATAAAGACACTTTTGCTGTGCATAGCACTACTGGTCCCAGGTGCACTCTGCTGTGAGGCATCCCATTCTGTGACTACACCAGCCTCTATTTAAGACCATAACCATTTGCACTTATTCTAATTGAAATTAGGCCTGATAAAGACACTTTTGCTGTGCATAGCACTACTGGTCCCAGGTGCACTGCTGGTTTTTGGGGGTTCCCATTCTGTGACTTCACCAGCCTCTATTTAAGACCATAACCATTTGCACTTATTCTAATTGAAATTAGGCCTGATAAAGACACTTTTGCTATGCATAAACTTACTGCTCCCTGCCAGGTGCACTGCTGGTTTTTGGGGCATCCCATTCTGTGACTACACCAGCCTCTATTTAAGACCATAACCATTTGCACTTATTCTAATTTAAATTAGGCCTGATAAAGACACTTTTGCTGTGCATAGCACTACTGGTCCTAGGTGCACTCTGCTGTGAGGCATCCCATTCTGTGACTACACCAGCCTCTATTTAAGACCATAACCATTTGCACTTATTCTAATTGAAATTAGGCCTGATTAAGACACTTTTGCTGTGCATGCTCTCTGGTTTTTGTGGCATCCCATTCTGTGACTACACCAGCCTCTATTTAAGACCATAACCATTTGCACTTATTCTAATCTAAATTAGGCCTGATAAAGACACTTTTGCTGTGCATAGACTTACTGCTCCCTGCCAGGTGCACTGCTGGTTTTTGGGGCATCCCATTCTGTGACTACACCAGCCTCTATTTAAGACCATAACCATTTGCACTTATTCTAATTGAAATTAGGCCTGATAAAGACACTTTTGCTGTGCATAGACTTACTGGTCCCAGGTGCACTGCTGGTTTTTGGGGCATCCCATTCTGTGACTACACCAGCCTCTATTTAAGACCATAACCATTTGCACTTATTCTAATTGAAATTAATCCTTATAAAGACACTTTTGCTGTGCATAGACTTACTGCTGCCTGCCAGGTGCACTGCTGGTTTTTGGGGCATCCCATTCTGTGACTACACCAGCCTCTATTTAAGACCATAACCATTTGCACTTATTCTAATTGAAATTAGGCCTGATAAAGACACTTTTGCTGTGCATGCTCTCTGGTTTTTGTGGCATCCCATTCTGTGACTACACCAGCCTCTATTTAAGACCATAACCATTTGCACTTATTCTAATTGCAATTAGGCCTGATAAAGACACTTTTGCTGTGCATAGACTTACTGCTCCCTGCCAGGTGCACTGCTGGTTTTTGGGGCATCCCATTCTG
Organism: Gastrophryne carolinensis; assembly: GCA_027917425.1. Classification (NCBI taxonomy): domain Eukaryota; kingdom Metazoa; phylum Chordata; class Amphibia; order Anura; family Microhylidae; genus Gastrophryne; species Gastrophryne carolinensis. Next base: position 108,790,642 of record CM051243.1, on the reverse strand, counting down.
TGACTACACCAGCCTCTATTTAAGACCATAACCATTTGCACTTATTCTAATTTAAATTAGGCCTGGTAAAGACACTTTTGCTGTGCATAGCACTACTGGTCCCAGGTGCACTCTGCTGTGAGGCATCCCATTCTGTGACTACACCAGCCTCTATTTAAGACCATAACCATTTGCACTTATTCTAATTGAAATTAGGCCTGATAAAGACACTTTTGCTGTGCATGCTCTCTGGTTTTTGGGGCATCCCATTCTGTGACTACACCAGCCTCTATTTAAGACCATAACCATTTGCACTTATTCTAATTGAAATTAGGCCTGATAAAGACACTTTTGCTGTGCATAGACTTACTGCTCCCTGCCAGGTGCACTGCTGGTTTTTGGGGCATCCCATTCTGTGACTACACCAGCCTCTATTTAAGACCATAACCATTTGCACTTATTCTAACTGAAATTAGGCCTGATAAAGACACTTTTGCTCTGCATAGACTTACTGGTCCCAGGTGCACTGCTGGTTTTTGGGGCATCCCATTCTGTGACTACACCAGCCTCTATTTAAGACCATAACCATTTGCACTTATTCTAATTGAAATTAGGCCTGATAAAGACACTTTTGCTGTGCATGCTCTCAGGTTTTTGTGGCATCCCATTCTGTGACTACACCAGCCTCTATTTAAGACCATAACCATTTGCACCTATTCTAATTTAAATTAGGCCTGATAAAGACACTTTTGCTGTGCATAGTAGTACTGCTCACAGGTGCACTGCTGGCTGTTGGGGCATCCCATTCTGTAACATAGCATACCCCTCTTTATTTACACTAAGCAGCTCTCTTATTTACACTAGGCAGGCCTGTTGGAGGCTGAGTGCTACTGCTCACTTTTGGTGTGCATTATGTTGTTTTTCATATAGACCCACCGCTGCCTGGGGGTTCTTAAAATATCACCTACTACCACGCCAGTTAGACGATGTCGGGCAGACAAGTGCCTGGAAGTGAAAAGAGGAGTGGCAGAGGCCAAGATTCCGCAGGCAGAGGTCGCAGCAGACTGGGGGCCAGTAGCAGCAGGAGTCACGCTGAGAGACCTAATCTGCCAGTATCTGCTAGCGGTCGGGTCTCCACCAGTAACGCATCTGCCGTGGTAGATTGGTTGACGCGCTCATCAACAACATCATCACAACTTACATCTGAGACCCCCAGTCTAGGGTCGGTAGGTTCCTCTGACACAACCCTGAGTTGGCATGCCCCGAGAGCAGTCCCTGTCCTCCCATTGCTTCTGTCCTACGCCGTTCCCTCCCCCAGCGACGTATCCAATGCTTTGGGTTCAGCTCCACTCTTTAGTGAGGAGGACGATCAGATAGAGGACAGTCAGCAGCTACTGCCCAGCCAAGAAATGGAGGTGGCTTCTTTAGCTAGGCAGACAAATAGTGATGTGGACAGTGTCGTGGGTGCTGCGAGCGTTCCAGCTCCTGCGCCAGACACTGTTGACGAATCCACGAACATCAGTGACGTACAGCCACAACTCGGTGATAATGATGATGACGATGAAGCCGATCGCACTTGGGAGCCGGGTGATGAAGGGGCTTCATCGTCATCATCAGGAGAAGAGGGGCGCAGGTTGCCCCGGAGTCAGCAGCTGAGGCAGCAAGGTGGTAGCAGTCAGCATGGGGGCACAATTCCAAAGGCTGGAGCCGGCCGGGGCCGGGGTAGAGCACCTGCTGTGCGGCAGTCTACCTTATCGGGAGGTAGTGGAGCAGGGGTTCCTGGAGTTGGCAACAGCAGCAGTGAATCAGTGAGGCCAGGGGGTGGGAAAAGTAGCTACTCGGCAGTGTGGCAGTTTTTCCTGAAGCATCCGCAGGAGGGTAACATGGCCACATGCAAGATATGTAGGCAAAAGGTGAAGCGTGGCCAGGGTCCAAATGTTGGCACCACGGCCCTGCGTCAACATATGATGCGTCACCATAAAGCGACCTGGGAGAACCGAGGCTCCCAAGGGGTGGTCCAGTCTGCTTCCTCACCAAGTGGCACGCCGCTCCCAATTTCTGCCAGCCAAGGCTCCAGCACCTCAGCCGAAGGCAGCTGTGCGTCATACCCATCCTATGTTGCTCCTGCTCCTCCTCCTCCAAGTCATGCATCCCGCCAGCAATCCATCAGCGAAGCCATGTCCAAGAGACAGCAGTATGCGCCCACTCATCCTACGGCGCAGAAGCTGAATGTGCTCCTGTCCAAGTTGCTGGTGCTGCAGTCGCTCCCTTTTCAGGTGGTGGAATCTGCACCTTTCAGAGAACTGATGGCTTGTGCCGAGCCGAGGTGGAGAGTCCCAAGCCGTAATTTCTTTGCCAAGAAGGCAGTACCAGCGCTGCACACTTTTGTTGAACAGAAGGTGGGCCAGTCCTTGAGCCTGTCGGTGTGTAGCAAAGTGCATGGCAGCGCCGACATCTGGAGCTGTAACTACGGTCAGGGACAGTACATGTCGTTTACGGCCCACTGGGTGAATGTGGTCCCTTTGCAGCAGCAGCAGCAACTTGGACAGGTCACGCCGCTTCGGCCTCCGCGCTCCCTGCCCGTTGGGCCTGTGACACCGTGCGACTCGGCCTCCTCATCCTCCGCCATCTCCTCACCCTCCACTGTAGGCTCAAGTCTCAGTGCCCCTTCAGTCTACCATGTGTGCAGGGCACGGAGGTGTCACGCAGTGCTTCACATGGTTTGTCTTGGCGAACGGAGTCACACAGGGGAGGAACTGCTTAAATGTATTCATCAGGAAATCCAAACATGGCTTACTCCAAGAAAACTTAAAATGGGAATCATGGTTACCGACAATGGGAAGAACATTTTGTCTGCGCTGCGCCAAGGAAGCCTGACCCATGCCCCCTGCATGGCTCACGTCTTCAATCTGGTTGTCAAGCGGTTTCTGAAGTGTTCCCCCCATCTGCAAGACATCCTAACAACTTCAAGGAAACTTTGCATGCACTTCAGCCACTCATACACCGCCAAACACACCCTTCTTGAGCTACAGCGTCAGAATGGTATCCCCCAACACCTTTCAGAGAACTGATGGCTTGTGCCGAGCCGAGGTGGAGAGTCCCAAGCCGTCATTTCTTTGCCAAGAAGGCAGTACCAGCGCTGCACACTTTTGTTGAACAGAAGGTGAGCCAGTCCTTGAGCCTGTCGGTGTGTAGCAAAGTGCATGGCAGCACAGACATCTGGAGCTGTAACTACGGTCAGGGACAGTACATGTCGTTTTTGGCCCACTGGGTGAATGTGGTCCCTTTGCAGCAGCAGCAGCAACTTGGACAGGTGACGCCGCTTCGGCCTCCGCGCTCCCTGCCCGTTGGGCCTGTGACACCGTGCGACTCGGCCTCCTCATCCTCCGCCACCTCCTCACCCTCCACTGTAGGCTCAAGTCTCAGTGCCCCTTCAGTCTACCATGTGTGCAGGGCACGGAGGTGTCACGCAGTGCTTCACATGGTTTGTCTTGGCGAACGGAGTCACACAGGGGAGGAACTGCTTAAATGTATTCATCAGGAAATCCAAACATGGCTTACTCCAAGAAAAATTAAAATGAGAATCATGGTTACCGACAATGGGAAGAACATTTTGTCTGCGCTGCGCCAAGGAAGCCTGACCCATGCCCCCTGCATGGCTCACGTCTTCAATCTGGTTGTCAAGCGGTTTCTGAAGTGTTCCCCCCATCTGCAAGACATCCTAACAACTTCAAGGAAACTTTGCATGCACTTCAGCCACTCATACACCGCCAAACACACCCTTCTTGAGCTACAGCGTCAGAATGGTATCCCCCAACATAGTCTGATTTGCGATGTTTCCACCCGTTGGAATTCCACCCTTCACATGTTGGACCGATTATATGAACAGAGAAAAGCCATCACGGATTTCCTGATGATCCAAGCAGATAGGGGGACTCCCCTGTGTAACTTCAATGTCAACCAGTGGCAGCTCATACGTGACACCTGCCGTCTGCTCAGGCCCTTTGAGGAAGCCACTTTATTTGTCAGTCGGCAGGATTACGGGATGAACGACGTGATTCCACTGCTTCATGTACTACAGCACATGTTGGAAACCATGGCTGGTCAGGGCACTGGAGACATGGCGTTTACATCTTACGCCCACATGAACCCCGTTGGAGCTGAACTGGAGGAGGAGGGGGAAGAGGAGGAGGAGTTGCCCAGCGAAACACAGTTTAGGCTTGGCGAAATGGCTGGTTTATCTAGTCAGCGGACAGGAGAGGAGGAGCAGGAGCAGCCAGAGGAGCTAGAGGTTTTTGAGGAAGGCGAGACAGAGGACCCGGGCACACCGTGGCAGTATGCAGTGGAGATGGAGACAGGTTGTCCATCCGAGTCACTTGCGCAAATGGCACGAAGCATGCTCACGTGCTTGCGTAGTGACCCCAGAATTGTTTCCATCTGTCGGCGGGATGACTTCTGGCTGTCCACCTTATTGGACCCTCGCTTCCAGCACAAAATGGGGGCATTTTTTAAACCCACCGAGAGGGAGGACAAACTGAACTACTACAAAGACATTCTACGTAGGCAGTTGGCCGATGCCTATCTGCGCCATGGTCCATACTCTCGCAGGTCTGACTCGAGGGGACCTCTGCGCTCACCTTCCACTGCCATGGCCGCTGGGGGGGTTGGCAGGAGCAGCAGCAGCAGCTCCATCAGCAACAGCCTCAGTCTTCAGTCGCTAATGAGTAGCTTTCTACACCCGCATAGTGAGGCTACTCATGAGCAGCAGGAAGACCTGGAGCAGGACCTCAACCAGCAGGTCATGTCATACTTTGACATGACCATGCCAACACACCTTGAGGATCCGCTGGACTTCTGGGCAGCCAAACTTGATTTGTGGCCGCAACTAGCAGAGTTTGCCCTGGAAAAGCTGTCCTGCCCGGCAAGTAGCGTGCCATCTGAGCGGGTGTTTAGTGCGGCGGGGGCCATAGTTACGGCGAGGAGAACTCGTTTGTCAACTAAAAATGTGGAGAGACTCACCTTTGTCAAAATGAATCAGGGATGGATCAGCCAGGATTTCCACCCACCAATGCCTGATGCATGCGACTAGATTCAGCATGGTGCCACGTTTTACACTTTCCAAATGGTGCAAAACATATTTATGTCTTTAGGCCAATTTTTGGGCTCCTGCTGATGCCAACTCCAGGGTGTGAATCATCCAATTTTTGGGCTCCTGAAGCCAACTCCAGTGTCTCTTTAAAGTAATATTTGGGCTCCTGCTGCTGCCAATTCCAGGGTGTGATTCATCCAATTTTTGGGCTCCTGAAGCCAACTCCAGTGTCTCTTTAAAGTAATGTTTTGGCTCCTGCTGCTGCCAACTCCAGGGTGTGATTCATCCAATTTTTGGGCTCCTGAAGCCAAACCCAGTGTCTCTTTAAGGTAATGTTTGGGCTCCTGTTGCTGCTGCTGCCAACTCCTGCCAACTCCAGGGTGTGAATCATCCAATTTTTGGGCTCCTGAAGCCAACCCCAGTGTCTCTTTAAAGTAATGTTTGGCCTCCTGCTGCTGCCAACTCCAGGGTGTGATTCATCCAATTTTTGGGCTACTGAAGCCAACCCCAGTGTCTCTTTAAAGTAATGTTTGGGCTGCTGCTGCTGCCAACTCCAGGATGTGATTCATCCAATTTTTGGGCTCCGGAAGCCAACCCCAGGGTCTCTTTAAAGTAATATTTGGGCTCCTGCTGCTGCTGCTGCCAACTCCAGGGTGCGATTCATCCAATTTTTGGGCTCCTGAAGCCAACCCCAGTGTCTCTTTAAAGTAATGTTTGGGCTCCTTTTGCTGCTGCTGCCAACTCCTGCCAACTCCAGGGTGTGATTCATCCAATTTTTGGGCTCCTGAAGCCAACCCCAGTGTCTCTTTAAAGTAATATTTGGGCTCCTGCTGCTGCTGCTGCCAACTCCAGGGTGTGATTCATCCAAGTTTTGGGCTACTGAAGCCAACCCCAGTGTCTCTTTAAAGTAATGTTTGGGCTCCTGCTGCTGCTGCCAACTCCAGGGTGTGATTCATCCAATTTTTGGGCTACTGAAGCCAACCCCAGTGTCTCTTTAAAGTAATGTTTGGGCTCCTGCTGCTGCTGCCAACTCCAGGGTGTGATTCATCCAATTTTTGGGCTCCTGAAGCCAACCCCAGGGTCTCTTTAAAGTAATATTTGGGCTCCTGCTGCTGCTGCTGCTGCCAACTCCAGGGTGTGAATCATCCAATTTTTGGGCTCTTGAAGCCAACCCCAGTGTCTCTTTAAAGTAATATTTGGGCTCCTGCTGCTGCTGCTGCTGCCAACTCCAGGGTGTGAATCATCCAATTTTTGGGCTCCTGAAGCCAACCCCAGTGTCTCTTTAAAGTAATATTTGGGCTCCTGCTGCTGCTGCCAACTCCAGGGTGTGATTCATCCAATTATTGGGCTACTGAAGCCAACCCCAGTGTCTCTTTAAAGTAATGTTTGGGCTCCTGCTGCTGCTGCCAACTCCAGGGTGTGATTCATCCAATTTTTGGGCTCCTGAAGCCAACCCCAGGGTCTCTTTAAAGTAATATTTGGGCTCCTGCTGCTGCTGCTGCCAACTCCAGCGTGTGAATCATCCAATTTTTGGGCTCCTGAAGCCAACCCCAGTATCTCTTTAAAGTAATATTTAGGCTCCTGCTGCTGCTGCTGCCAACTCCAGGGTGTGAATCATCCAATTTTTGGGCTCCTGAAGCCAACCCCAGTGTCTCTTTAAAATAATGTTTGGGCTCCTGCTGCTGCTGCCAACTCCAGGGTGTGATTCATCCAATTTTTTGGGCTCCTGAAGCCAACCCCAGTGTCTCTTTAAAGTAATATTTGGGCTCCTGCTGCTGCTGCTGCCAACTCCAGGGTGCGATTCATCCAATTTTTGGGCTCCTGAAGCCAACCCCAGTGTCTCTTTAAAGTAATGTTTGGGCTCCTTTTGCTGCTGCTGCCAACTCCTGCCAACTCCAGGGTGTGATTCATCCAATTTTTGGGCTCCTGAAGCCAACCCCAGTGTCTCTTTAAAGTAATATTTGGGCTCCTGCTGCTGCTGCTGCCAACTCCAGGGTGTGATTTATCCAATTTTTGGGCTACTGAAGCCAACCCCAGTGTCTCTTTAAAGTAATGTTTGGGCTCCTGCTGCTGCTGCCAACTCCAGGGTGTGATTCATCCAATTTTTGGGCTCCTGAAGCCAACCCCAGGGTCTCTTTAAAGTAATATTTGGGCTCCTGCTGCTGCTGCTGCTGCCAACTCCAGGGTGTGAATCATCCAATTTTTGGGCTCTTGAAGCCAACCCCAGTGTCTCTTTAAAGTAATATTTGGGCTCCTGCTGCTGCTGCTGCCAACTCCAGGGTGTGAATCATCCAATTTTTGGGCTCCTGAAGCCAACCCCAGTGTCTCTTTAAAGTAATATTTGGGCTCCTGCTGCTGCTGCCAACTCCAGGGTGTGATTCATCCAATTATTGGGCTACTGAAGCCAACCCCAGTGTCTCTTTAAAGTAATGTTTGGGCTCCTGCTGCTGCTGCCAACTCCAGGGTGTGATTCATCCAATTTTTGGGCTCCTGAAGCCAACCCCAGGGTCTCTTTAAAGTAATATTTGGGCTCCTGCTGCTGCTGCTGCCAACTCCAGCGTGTGAATCATCCAATTTTTGGGCTCCTGAAGTCAACCCCAGTGTCTCTTTAAAGTAATATTTGGGCTCCTGCTGCTGCTGCTGCCAACTCCAGGGTGTGAATCATCCAATTTTTGGGCTCCTGAAGCCAACCCCAGTGTCTCTTTAAAGTAATGTTTGGGCTCCTGCTGCTGCTGCCAACTCCAGGGTGTGATTCATCCAATTTTTTGGGCTCCTGAAGCCAACCCCAGTGTCTCTTTAAAGTAATGTTTGGGCTCCTGTTGCTGCTGCTGCCAACTCCTGCCAACTCCAGGGTCTGAATCATCCAATTTTTGGGCTCCTGAAGCCAACCCCAGTGTCTCTTTAAAGTAATGTTTGGGCTCCTGCTGCTGCTGCTGCCAACTCCAGGGTGTGATTCATCCAATCTTTGGGCTCCTGCTGCCAACCCCAGTGTCTCTTTAAAGTAATGTTTGGGCTCCTGGTGCTGCTGCTGCCAACTCCAGGGTGTGATTCATCCAATCTTTGGGCTCCTGCTGTCAACCCCAGTGTCTCTTTAAAGTAATGTTTGGGCTCCTTCTGCTGCTGCTGCTGCCAACTCCAGGGTGGGATTCATCCAATTTTTGGGCTCCTGAAGCCAACCCCAGTGTCTCTTTAAAGTAATGTTTGGGCTCCTGCTGCTCCTGCTGCTGCCAACTCCAGGGTGTGATTCATCCAATTTTTGGGCTCCTGAAGCCAACCCCAGGGTCTCTTTAAAGTAATATTTGGGCTCCTGCTGCTGCTGCTGCCAACTCCAGGGTGCGATTCATCCAATTTTTGGGCTCCTGAAGCCAACCCCAGTGTCTCTTTAAAGTAATGTTTGGGCTCCTTTTGCTGCTGCTGCCAACTCCTGCCAACTCCAGGGTGTGATTCATCCAATTTTTGGGCTCCTGAAGCCAACCCCAGTGTCTCTTTAAAGTAATATTTGGGCTCCTGCTGCTGCTGCTGCCAACTCCAGGGTGTGATTCATCCAAGTTTTGGGCTACTGAAGCCAACCCCAGTGTCTCTTTAAAGTAATGTTTGGGCTCCTGCTGCTGCTGCCAACTCCAGGGTGTGATTCATCCAATTTTTGGGCTACTGAAGCCAACCCCAGTGTCTCTTTAAAGTAATGTTTGGGCTCCTGCTGCTGCTGCCAACTCCAGGGTGTGATTCATCCAATTTTTGGGCTCCTGAAGCCAACCCCAGGGTCTCTTTAAAGTAATATTTGGGCTCCTGCTGCTGCTGCTGCTGCCAACTCCAGGGTGTGAATCATCCAATTTTTGGGCTCTTGAAGCCAACCCCAGTGTCTCTTTAAAGTAATATTTGGGCTCCTGCTGCTGCTGCTGCTGCCAACTCCAGGGTGTGAATCATCCAATTTTTGGGCTCCTGAAGCCAACCCCAGTGTCTCTTTAAAGTAATATTTGGGCTCCTGCTGCTGCTGCCAACTCCAGGGTGTGATTCATCCAATTATTGGGCTACTGAAGCCAACCCCAGTGTCTCTTTAAAGTAATGTTTGGGCTCCTGCTGCTGCTGCCAACTCCAGGGTGTGATTCATCCAATTTTTGGGCTCCTGAAGCCAACCCCAGGGTCTCTTTAAAGTAATATTTGGGCTCCTGCTGCTGCTGCTGCCAACTCCAGCGTGTGAATCATCCAATTTTTGGGCTCCTGAAGTCAACCCCAGTGTCTCTTTAAAGTAATATTTGGGCTCCTGCTGCTGCTGCTGCCAACTCCAGGGTGTGAATCATCCAATTTTTGGGCTCCTGAAGCCAACCCCAGTGTCTCTTTAAAATAATGTTTGGGCTCCTGCTGCTGCTGCCAACTCCAGGGTGTGATTCATCCAATTTTTTGGGCTCCTGAAGCCAACCCCAGTGTCTCTTTAAAGTAATATTTGGGCTCCTGCTGCTGCTGCTGCCAACTCCAGGGTGCGATTCATCCAATTTTTGGGCTCCTGAAGCCAACCCCAGTGTCTCTTTAAAGTAATGTTTGGGCTCCTTTTGCTGCTGCTGCCAACTCCTGCCAACTCCAGGGTGTGATTCATCCAATTTTTGGGCTCCTGAAGCCAACCCCAGTGTCTCTTTAAAGTAATATTTGGGCTCCTGCTGCTGCTGCTGCCAACTCCAGGGTGTGATTTATCCAATTTTTGGGCTACTGAAGCCAACCCCAGTGTCTCTTTAAAGTAATGTTTGGGCTCCTGCTGCTGCTGCCAACTCCAGGGTGTGATTCATCCAATTTTTGGGCTCCTGAAGCCAACCCCAGGGTCTCTTTAAAGTAATATTTGGGCTCCTGCTGCTGCTGCTGCTGCCAACTCCAGGGTGTGAATCATCCAATTTTTGGGCTCTTGAAGCCAACCCCAGTGTCTCTTTAAAGTAATATTTGGGCTCCTGCTGCTGCTGCTGCCAACTCCAGGGTGTGAATCATCCAATTTTTGGGCTCCTGAAGCCAACCCCAGTGTCTCTTTAAAGTAATATTTGGGCTCCTGCTGCTGCTGCCAACTCCAGGGTGTGATTCATCCAATTATTGGGCTACTGAAGCCAACCCCAGTGTCTCTTTAAAGTAATGTTTGGGCTCCTGCTGCTGCTGCCAACTCCAGGGTGTGATTCATCCAATTTTTGGGCTCCTGAAGCCAACCCCAGGGTCTCTTTAAAGTAATATTTGGGCTCCTGCTGCTGCTGCTGCCAACTCCAGCGTGTGAATCATCCAATTTTTGGGCTCCTGAAGTCAACCCCAGTGTCTCTTTAAAGTAATATTTGGGCTCCTGCTGCTGCTGCTGCCAACTCCAGGGTGTGAATCATCCAATTTTTGGGCTCCTGAAGCCAACCCCAGTGTCTCTTTAAAGTAATGTTTGGGCTCCTGCTGCTGCTGCCAACTCCAGGGTGTGATTCATCCAATTTTTTGGGCTCCTGAAGCCAACCCCAGTGTCTCTTTAAAGTAATGTTTGGGCTCCTGTTGCTGCTGCTGCCAACTCCTGCCAACTCCAGGGTCTGAATCATCCAATTTTTGGGCTCCTGAAGCCAACCCCAGTGTCTCTTTAAAGTAATGTTTGGGCTCCTGCTGCTGCTGCTGCCAACTCCAGGGTGTGATTCATCCAATCTTTGGGCTCCTGCTGCCAACCCCAGTGTCTCTTTAAAGTAATGTTTGGGCTCCTGGTGCTGCTGCTGCCAACTCCAGGGTGTGATTCATCCAATCTTTGGGCTCCTGCTGTCAACCCCAGTGTCTCTTTAAAGTAATGTTTGGGCTCCTTCTGCTGCTGCTGCTGCCAACTCCAGGGTGGGATTCATCCAATTTTTGGGCTCCTGAAGCCAACCCCAGTGTCTCTTTAAAGTAATGTTTGGGCTCCTGCTGCTCCTGCTGCTGCCAACTCCAGGGTGTGATTCATCCAATTTTTGGGCTCCTGAAGCCAACCCCAGGGTCTCTTTAAAGTAATATTTGGGCTCCTGCTGCTGCTGCTGCCAACTCCAGGGTGTGATTCATCCAATTTTTGGGCTCCTGAAGCCAACCCCAGGGTCTCTTTAAAGTAATATTTGGGCTCCTGCTGCTGCTGCTGCTGCCAACTCCAGGGTGTGATTCATCCAATTTTTGGGCTCCTGAAGCCAACCCCAGGGTCTCTTTAAAGTAATATTTGGGCTCCTGCTGCTGCTGCTGCTGCCAACTCCAGGGTGTGAATCATCCTATTTTTGGGCTCTTGAAGCCAACCCCAGTGTCTCTTTAAAGTAATATTTGGGCTCCTGCTGCTGCTGCTGGCAACTCCAGGGTGTGAATCATCCAATTTTTGGGCTCCTGAAGCCAACCCCAGTGTCTCTTTAAAGTAATGTTGGGGCTCCTGCTGCTGCTGCCAACTCCAGGGTGTGAATCATCCAATTTTTGGGCTCCTGAAGCCAACCCCAGTGTCTCTTTAAAGTAATGTTGGGGCTCCTGCTGCTGCTGCTGCTGCCAACTCCAGGGTGTGAATCATCCAATTTTTGGGCTCCTGAAGCCAACCCCAGTGTCTCTTTCAGCCAATGTTTGGGCTCCTGCTGCTGCTGCCAACTCCAGGGTGTGATTCATCCAATTTTTGGGCTCCTGCTGCTGCCAAATCCAGTGTCTCTTTAAAGCAATGTTTGGGCTCCTGCCCCTCATAGTGATGCCACTTCAACTCTCTGCAATTGTGCCGCTCTGCGATTCTATTAGCGATGCCTCTGATCTGCATGTGATATTTATTCAAAGTATTATTTAACTAACCCAGCATGCATCCTATGCGTGTTACAGCAAGGCAGAATGGTTTACAACCCTATTGAGGCTCTAGGAGGCTCAGAAATAGCCATTTTTAATAGCGGTTCGTCGCGAATAAATTCGGGTCGAAACGATTTTTGTCGGAAAATTCGGCGAATCAGTCGAATCTAATTTTTCAAAAGTTCGCTCATCTTTAATTGACACCCTCAAGCAAGAGGGTAAGACCCAGAAAGTAATTTCTGAACAAATAGGCTGTTCCCAGAGTGCTGTATCAAGGCACCTCAATGGGAAGTCTGTGGGAAGGAAAAAATGTGGCGGAAAACGCTGCACAACGAGAAGAGGTGACCGGATCCTGAGGAAGATTGTGGAGAAGGACCGATTCCAGACCTTGGGGGACCTGCAGAAGCAGTGGACTGAGTCTGGAGTAGAAACCTCCAGAGCCACCGTGCACAGGCGTGTGCAGGAAATGGGCTACAGGTGCCGCATTCCCCAGATCAAGCCACTTTTGAACCAGAAACAGTGGCAGAAGCGCCTGACCTGGGCTACAGAGAAGCAGCACTGGACTGTTGCTCAGTGGTCCCAAGTACTTTTTTCTGATGAAAGCAAATTTTGCATGTCATTCGGAAATCAAGGTGCCAGAGTCTGGAGGAAGAATGGGGAGAAGGAAATGCCAAAATGCCTGAAGTCCAGTGTCAAGTACCCACAGTCAGTGATGGTCTGGGGTGCCATGTCAGCTGCTGGTGCTGGTCGACTGTGTTTTATAAAGGGCAGGGTCAATGCAGCTAGCTATCAGGAGATTTTGGAGCACTTCATGCTTCCATCGACTGAAAAGCTTTATGGAGATGAAGTTTTCATTTTTCAGCACGACCTGGCACCTGCTCACAGTGCCAAAACCACTGTTGGTAAATGGTTTACTGACCATGGTATTACTGTGCTCAATTGGCCTGCCAACTCTCCTGACCTGATCCCCAATGAGAATCTGTGGAATATTGTGAAGAGAAAGTTGAGAGACGCAAGACCCAACACTCTGGATGAGCTTAAGGCCGCTATAGAAGCATCATGGGCCTCCATAACACCTCTGCAGTGCCACAGGCTGATTGCCTCCATGCCACACCGCATTGAAGCAGTCATTTCTGCAAAAGGATTCCCGACCAAGTATTGAGTGCATAACTGAACATAATTATTTGAAGGTTGACTTTTTTTTTATTAAAAACACTTTTCTATTATTGGTCGGATGAAATATGCTAATTTTTTCAGATAGGATTTTGGGGTTTTCATGAGCTGTATGGCAAAATCATCCATATTAAAACAAAAAAAGACCTCAAAAATTTCAGTTGGTGTGCAATGAATCTCAAATATATGAAAGTTTAATTTTTATCATTTCATTATGGAAAATAATGAACTTTAGCACTATATGCTATTTTTTTTAGAAGGACCTGTATATGTATTGATGTTTGTTTTTTAAATGTTTTTTTTTTTTAGGATTTTTTGCTGGCTGAATATGACTATGCCCGTGGTGCAAAGAGGCGCATAGCGCTGGAGGTTAAGGCGACTGTGTCCCGGCGCTTCCAAACCCAGCTGACTGTCCGCTCCATCATCCAAAAATGGTCCGAATTCAAGCGCCGGGACCCAGTGGGCGTGTATAGGCTCTATGATGCCTAAGCTTCAGGTAAGTGTCAGCTCACAACATGTAAATAATTCCACTAGTGTAGTTTTAGAAAGGAGATCATTTTTTTTTTAGTTTTTAAAACTGTCCTTTTTTTCCCCCCTTTTACACAGATAAGCGTCCTCCCCTGGGAAAACGTGGGAAGGGTTTCCTCCCCCGCAGAAGAGTGGTGGGGTCAGATGAATCTGTGGGGGAGGGGCCCTCTCACCAATCCTATCTTGAGGACCCAGGGGAGGAAGGGGATGACGCCCCAGAGGAGTGTGCTGCTGGGGGGCGGGCAGTCTTGGGCCTCAGCTCCTCACAATTGGACTCAGTTGAGTCCACAAACCCCGTGGGCCACTCTCAAGTGGGGAGTCCAAGTGGGGAGGTGAGTTGGACTCACCCACACTCCCTCAAGGATCTGGGAGTGAGAGGGAGGAGGGTGGCCCATGTGGTTTGGGATCTTCTGGGCCGATTGTGAGGAGTCGAGGCTCCACGTCTCCTTCTCCCTGGGATACCAGCAGCAGTTCATCCCCTGGTGAGTGCATTTCTAATTCTTGTTTGTCTGTTACAGGTGGGCCTGGCGAATTAGCACTAATCCTGTGCCCTTGTTATCTGCATTTTAGGGCATCATAGAGCCACCACCTCCAGCAGCTATGCGCCAGCCCTTGCCCGCCGGCATAGTCGTGGTAAGTGTTTGTTGATATCCCTCACATGGCATATGTAATGACATTCCAAAAAACAGACACATGTTTACTGGTCCATAGTACAAGATTGTAGTGTAATTTTCTAAAACATCAGGAACCCCACTCCAGTCCAATCCAACTGCAAACCACCCCAATGTTACTGCGTACACCATGATGGTGGCTAGCAAATGGGTTAGTTTTGTAAGTTGTTCCTGCTAACACATGTCGCACACTCTACAATTAATATTCTACCGTCAACTTAAATTACTGCCTTAGCATTGCACTGTAAATGTTAGTGGCACATTATATTGATGTGTCCATGTTGCACACATAAATAATTCCCATGACCTCACGGACCAGTAAATATGTTAATGTATGACAACATGTGTGTAACCATGCTAGCATTCTTTTCCAGACTCCCTAAACAGATGGATGTGTAATCTTAATGTGTAATTGGCAAACTAATTTTGTTTTTGGTTTTGCTTTCTCATGACAGATGTTTCCACGCAGACGGACCCTGTGACCATACTCCCCACCCCAGCTCCAGGGACGTCCAGCAGCATGGGCCACAGCCACAGCTGCGATGGTGAGTACATCAACTTCATATCCAAAAATACTTAGGACACCTATGTCTTAGCCTAAAATCTATCATAATTGACAATGTCCCTATGTGTTTACTAAGCACACATCTAGGTGACATTTGCTAGACCCACAATCATAAATGCATGTCTGCATGCTTGATTGTTGGCTCACATTTTTGGTTTTTAGACGTATTGGTTAAATGTTTGCTTTAAACCAAAATATTTTCAAACTAAGGTTGTGAACTCTAATATGATTTTCACAAGTAGTTTAATCTGTAAGACTTTGGACATGATGTTTGGATGTAAATAACCGAATCAATGACCACAATGTAACTTATCCCTTCATTTCTTCCAAACGGTTCCTACTAAATGTATGGTTTGGCTGATAAATGCACATGTAAGGCAGGCACTAGTACTCATATAATGGTAACACGTAACGGCCCAGTTTGCACCAATGTTAATGTGTTGGTCACATAATTAGAGCAAATTACATAACATTCCTACATCTGTGTATGTTTCTATCCCATTCTATTTTTTTATTGTTTTTTTGTACTCTATACAGCTTGTGTAACAGAGCATCGCAGACTGTGGCAGTACGTCCGTCGAACGCGCCTTATGCTGCTGGGCAAGAAGAAACAGCGTTAGGATGGGGGTATGGTTTGTTCCACTGTGCGGATTAATGTTGGCCATGTTGGCCGCCTTTGAAGGCAATAAATGTTTTTTAATTTTCTACTTTCAGTGTGTTGTGCCTTTTAAAGCATAGTTTAAGTGCCTAGCAACCCATTAGTTAGTACATTTTCAAACACATTGTTAGGCATTTAGTGTGTTAACCATAGTAATGTATGGCAATCAATGTGTGTCAGAAATTTCTGCCTACATGTACATATCTAGATATAGAGACTTATCCCTGACTGTGTTAGTAGGTATGTCTTTTCAAAAACACAATAAGGGCCTAAGTGGAGGTTTCAAACATTTATTCAACAAACAAAAATTCCTTAAAATTAATGCATTTGAATGTTAGAATAAGTGCCACAATTATTCCCTGGGTGGCCTGGGAGGTTGAGACTCATTGCTAGAGGTGGTGTTGGGGGATAACAGTGCAGTAAAAAAAATAGACTGCTGTTGTATTAGCTGATGTATCAGCAACAAAGTTTGGTCCTGGTGCTGTCCAGATTGTTGTATTGCATTTGACATTTGCTGTATTGCATTTGTCATTTCTTGTATTGCATGAAGAATCTCAGAGTGGTGTTGATTGCGCATTTCACGCAGTTGCTGCAGGTCCAGAATTTGTTGCCGATCCACCAGCGACTGATTTGCCAACGCTGCAATGCGCTCATCAGTTCCAGCACGCGGCTGTTGTTGACTGTAGCCCTCCAGCATCCGGACCCCTAGCTGGTAAGAATCTGCACTTGTGGGTGCACTTGCTCCAGTTGGAGGATGATCAGCCTAAAACACAAAAAACAAGATTGTAGTGAAGCTGGAACAATGAAGGTAATCCCCTCCCAAACATTTTAAAAAAGGGTTCCATTATAATGTACCGTTGGTTCATCCTCTGTAGCCTGGCCACATGGCACTTGGGCAGAGTGCACAGCCTGGGTTTCCGTGACGGACTCCTGCTAAATCACAAATATGTTGTATGTTACATGGTGGATCCTGTTGTACCCCCAAACATGTCAATGTGGTTACTGTTCAAACAAATCAGCCATGGTACCTCAGTGTGCTCCGGCCAAACTAGTTCCGGTGTCTGGCTGCCAGAAAGAGGCAAATCAACATCTGAGAGATGGGGCAAGCTGGCATATGCTAAACAGGAAAGTCATGTTAGTAGGTCATTTGAGATTGTGGGACTATTTTTTGGATACACTATTGAGGCCATACCTCTCCAAAGTGCCGGATTGCACAATATCAAAAATGTGTAATTGAACAACATATTACGAAGATGTATGTAAGACGAAGAGGATGAAATCATTGTGGCAAACAATAACATACACACATTGCTCAAATTACACATACCCGCCATCTCACAGATGTCCCGACTTAGGCCCTCACTCGAGCTTTGCCCTAAAAAAAACATGTTTAATAACAAGTTGGACTAAAAAATCCAAAAAACAGGTTATCCAACATCCTTACTAGAGAATAAACCAAACCAAACTTACCCTCATCTCTAGCAGCCTCACGGTGAAGGGCCCTTTCCGGACGGCCACTTCCTGTATTCCGGTCAACTAAAATACACAATGCATATCAATATTACCAACAATAGTATAGTGAATGTTTGTATTTCTATTTAAAAATAAAAAAATAATGCATGGAACTCATTACAACAATTTAGTTTCTGATCGTGTTGATGCGCAATCCACTATAAATATCCATCTTGTAGTCGGAATTTAAATCATGTAGAATTTTAGACTAACAAAATATACACATTGTTACTCAACACTAAACAGCATAAAGGATACAGTGTGTTTTGAAATACACACCAACAGGGTCCTGTCGACCTGCAACACAGGAAGTGGTGTTCAAAGATGAAGCAGGGACTTGGCCTACAATGAAAATAGATGAATGAAAGACATGTACTTGTCTGGAAGTAGCAAAAGCAAGGTTGACACATGCACTTACCGGCATCCAAACAGTAGGTTGACTCCTGAGGAGATGCTGGTGCAAATGTCAGGGCAACTATGACAAATCAAAGTAAGGATTTAGGCATTGGTAATGTGCGGCCAAAATTAACCACCCAAAAAATTATTAAAAAATACCTTCAATGTCAGACTGGGTTATGCTTGAGGGTGGGGGAAGGGCAGGATTTGGTGTGTCCTCCTCAGCAGAATCCTGGGCCTCACCATGTGCACCTATGCATAAAGCAAGAGACAGGAAAGTCACACATTAATGAGGTATAATGTGCTGCTTCACATGTTCTACTGTTAGTTTACCCCCCAAAAAAATTATAAGAACATACATTAAAACAACAAGATAGAAAAATGTCCAAACTATGTACCTTCAGCCCAACCTGTGGTGTCATCCCCAGCATCAACACCCTGCAGCCGAATGAGAGGAATCTTGCACTTCAGCATCTCCTCATATGGCCTGTAGTTACTTTTTGGACCCTGTTTGGTCCCACTCTCTACAAGTAGATCATTCTTCATCTTTTGCATAAGGGCCCTTTTCAAAGTATAGAAGCGTTTCTTGCAGAATGTGCCACTACGTGGATATTGAGCACTGCTAGTAAGCTCCTCACCAATGGCATCCCTCAATTTGCTCCTTTCTTGCTTGCCTAAACACTGACTTTGGGAGCCAAATAATAACTCCCATTTAGCCAGTGTCAGACGCACAAGATTATTGTTATCCGCCAAATTAAATTCTGGCTCCCTCTTGGCAAATAGACGCTTGGCCTTGGGTGCTGCCTCACCTTCGGCCTGTGCCCTTTTCCTTAGGGGAGGTCTGTGCCCAGCACCCAACACAGTCCAACTTGGTCCAGCTGTGGCCGGCAGATGCCCAGAATTTGGCTCCATCCTGTAGCTGCACACACACCACTATACAACACCCAAGCACGCATGTAGACTACAGAATGGCAACAACTGCTGCTTGGGTTTGCCAGGTTTTATGTGCTGTAAGAACCAATCACAAACAGGTACACTTAAATGCTTCACACATACTGGCCAGGTGTTTGTAGCGACATCTTCACTGCAATGCCCGGTGTTTCTGGCAACCATGTGTGGAAGACAATTAAATAATTAGAGAGCTCATTAACCAAACAACACAACATAAGAAAACAATGTTCTCAGGTCTCTTAAACACATGTTAAATGTGGCTCTAAAAACGGCTATTTGAATTAAGAGCAGCATAAGTTTAATTGGACAAAAAATGAATGATCAACCATATCCGCTAAAGCACGCAAGTATCTGCTCAAGTACGCTAGTATGCTTTAGCGTGTACGCGTGCGCAAGCCATTTCAAGCACACCTGGGGAAGCTAATTGCAGACCGGAAATAGCTAAGCAACGCAAGAGGCTCCAAAGCGGACCAGTCATTTCCCAAAGTTAAGTATAAGTAGCTTTATTTTACAACCTTCTTGTAATGTTACACTGTGGCAAAGGCTGTGGTGTTTTCCTTTTCTCCCTTGCTTGCAAAAAGTGTCTGGCTGGGTTTTTCCCTTACCTTGTGTGGCTTGTTGGGTGATTTCTGTCATCAGTGCTGTTTCTTTGGGAGATTTGTTTTGTTGGCATATGTAAAAGTTGTGTAGCATACAGCAAGCGAGGATTGATTTTGGGGCCTTTTGTGGGTTGTGCAGCAAATCCCCTCTTGGTTGTGCCCAACTTAGAAAGCAGACTTTCAGCAGTCTGGTGGTTCTGACCACTATACATCTGGTTTTGTGTTGTGCTGCATTGGTGTGATTGTGTGAGGAGCGTGCTTGTGTCTGTGGTGTGTTGGTTTGATTGTTTTGGTTTGCATTATTTTGTAGCTAGGGCCAGTGATTGTGAGATGGATGTGAGGGTGATGTTTGGGTTATGGATGTATGGTTGTGGGAGACTACTGGAAGAACAGGAGGCCAGGGAGGAGGGTGCTGTGAGGCTTAGGGCACCCCGATCCTTTGGCATCCATCTTTCAGTGTGGGATTTAAGTGACGAGCAGATCAGAAGCAGATTTCGTCAGAATCGTGCAGCACTACAGTCCCTATATGATCAGATTAAGAGCAAAATTGATCCATCCACCAGACACACCCAATCCATTCCAGGCATAGTTCACCTATGTGCCATGCTTAATATTGTGGCACGAGGGAATTTCCAGGCAACCTCTGCCCTCCTCAGCGGGATCAGCCAGGCTACAATGAGCTGCATATTTTACCAGGTAGTACTGGCTATTTGTGACCTTATCCCTGTTTATATCAAATTTCCTGAGGATGAGGATGAGGTTGCCCAAATAAAGCGTGCATCCTACCGCATGGGAGGGATTCCGAATGTGCTAGGGTGCGTGGATGGTACACATATCCCTTTCCGCCCTCCCCGTGCTCAGGAGCTGCATTACCGAAATCGAAAACAATTCCATTCTATGAATGTCATGGTATGGTCATGTGACCATGACATGAAGCTGCGGTCCGTGAGATCTGGCTTCCCCGGCTCATGCCATGATTCTTACATGCTCCAGCAATCAGTCCTGTGCCGGAAGTTTGAACAATGAAATGCCACCTGGCTGGCTACTGGGTAACTAAAAAACCATGTCAAATTATTTTGATTCAAATATGTGGCCTAGTAAGCTAAATTTAAAATATGAAGAAAAATAACATGGACTATTGCTAATTGCTGTCTCTCTCAATGTGTTTATTCCACAGCGGACAAGGGATATGGGCAGAAATGTGGTCAATGACTCCGGTCAGAAACCCACAGACCTCTGCCCAACTACGCTACAATGCAGCACATCGCAAAACCAGATGCATTGTGGAAAGAACCATCGGACTGCTGAAAGCGCGCTTTCTCTGTTTGGCACGCCCAGGAGGAGAAATGTTGTACAGTCCACAAAAGGTATCAAAAATCATCCTCGCATGCTGTGTCCTACACAATATTTGCATATGCCACAGAATACAACCCCCTGAAGAAACAGCACTGGTGCCAGAAATCCCCAACATGCCCGCTGAAAGTACAGAGGACACCCAGACTGGCTTAGAGCAACGGGAAAGCATGATTACCTCATTTTCTTCGGTAAGCTAGCTCACCTTAACTATACTACAAGTACTGGACTACAGGGCCCTTTTAAAAAAAATAAATAAATAAGGGTTGGTCTGCAAATTGACCGAAATAAAAAAAAAAATAAGGGTTGGTCTGCAAGTTTACCCAAATAATAATAACCTCACCTTGAAGCAACATGGGAGTTGCGGGCGCGGTGATTTATATTTGATGATCCTGTGATGCTGACTCTATGTGCCATTTTTTATTCTTGAATATTCAGGTTTGCTGGTGTCATTTAGCACGCACACGTGCACTTTGAATATATCTTTATTGTTTCCATTCACTTATAACTGTTTGAACTGGGCGAGTCTGCCAATATATTTTCTGTGGAATTTAGTTTTTTATTCATTTTCATATATGAGGTATTGTTAAGAGTTGATATTTATTAGAGGTTTTACACTTTCAGGGTTTACACATACAATTTTTATGCCGGCATAAAATAACTGTTATAATAGGATCTAATAAGTGCACATAGGGTCTTTTTATGCATTGTTCCCCTTAGGGGGTTTTTTCATTAATATTATTGTGACCATGGGGTCATCCATGTGATTTTAATTGTCCAGTGTGTTTTTGTGTATTTTAATATCTCCTTTTTCATAATAAAGAATTTTGTATCCATATTGATATTGGTGCTCCTTTTTGAAGAAAGGTGTGTAATTGGACACGTCCACTTCAGTCTTGTTTCAAATAATAATAAGGGTTTGTTCTTCAAGTTGACCCCAAAAAAATAAAAAAGGGTTGGTCTGCAAGTTGACCCAAATAAAAAAAAAAAAAAGGCCTTGGTATGTAATTAAATGTTACAGACAAAAATACTAAATACTAATCACACTTTTGTTTCTTTTTTAGGCACCATGAAGAGAACCAAACAATAATTGTACTCATGTACATCTAAACAAAAAAAAAAAATTAAAAACATTTAACAAAATAAACGTGGTGCAATGTGTTTACTACAGAATGTTCTAACATTGATTTCAATCCAACAGCAAACAAACGCTCAGGCGCTGTCTTGAATACCGTGTGAAAAAATAACAGCGCCTATAAAGCAGATCTGAAACATCACATTCACCAATGTATGCATTCTTCCCAAGAACGGCAGATAGCGACTGAGGAGGCCTGCAATAGCGACTGACAGCCATTCGTGGCGGCCACTAGCGGACGCTCATAGCGCCGCACTACAGACGCTCATCTGTCACTACCTGCCGCTATTAATGAATCAGCCTCCCCGAGACATACAAACACACACACAAACATACATCAAAGGGGCCTGGTAATCTCTTATTAAATTACCCTATTTTTTATCACTTAAGATGCACTTTTTTCTCCATAAGTTGGGTGGAATTGTCAGCGCATCTTATCTGGTGAATGTAAGAAAAAAAAACATACCTTACATTCCTGAAGCTCTCATGCTGCAGCAACATCCTTCCATTAGCACTAAAGTCAAAGCTGCACAAAGTTCAAAATTATTTAAATTTTTGAGTGTGTAAGGGTTATAACTAGAAATGGGTTAACATGAGCTGCAGAGTTTGGGTTCGGACCTAACTTTGAGAGCTCAGGTTCATGTTCCCAAGCATGGATTTCAGCGAGATGCTCAGCAGCCAATCAACCAACCTTTTCCATTTAGAAACCACAGCTATACCCAGGGTAGGCATGGCTGTGGATGGCCAGGTTGTACACGTGACCTCGCTGTATAAAAGGTGGGATCACATGTCCCTCCATCTCTATTTCAGCCCTGACTAGAAAGGGAAGGTGGCTGTTGCTGAGTGAGAGACAGATAGGGCTGCAGACTGTCCTTTTAGGACACATAGCAGGGGGCAAGGAGGCTGCGTCTCAAACTGTCCTTTTGAGCGCACCTAGCTAGGGAGAGCAGATGGCATCAGTAAAGGACAGTAAGGGAGAGTTTTCATTGCACCCTGGGAATGGGCATTTGCTGGGGCACATCTGTGGGCACCTACTGCATTCCACTTGCAGGGGGTTAGAAAAAGCTACTCACTTGTTGACACCCATTACATTCTGTTTACTAGGGGTTAGATAATACTACTCACTTGTTGGTACCCCTTACATTCTGATCATTGGGGGGCAGATAATACTGCTCACTTGTTGGCAACCCTTACATTCTGCTTACTGGGGGTTAAATAACACTACTCACTTGTGGGCATGACTTACATTCTGCTTACTGGGGGTTAGATAATGCTACTCACTTGTTGGTACCCCTTACATTCTGCTTACTGGGTGTTAAATAATACTACTCACTTGCTGACACCCATTACATTCTGATCATTGGGGGGCAGATAATACTACTCGGTTATTGGTGCCCCTTGCATTCTGCTTCCTGGATGTTAGATATACTACTCACTTGTTGGCAACCCTTACATTCTGCTTACTTGGTATTAGATAATACTACTCACTTTTTGGCACCCCTACATTCTGCTTACTGGGTGTTAGATAATACTACTCATTTGTGGCACCCCATAAATTCTATTTAATGTGGGTCAGATAATAATTTTCACTTTTTTCCACCCCTTACATTCTACTAACTGGGGGTTAGATAATGCCACCCCATTGCTGATAATACTACTCTCTTATTGGCATGCCTTACATTCTGCTTACGGGAGGTTGGATAATACTACTCACTTGTTGGAACTCCTTGCATTCTACTTACTGGGGGTTAGATAATACTACTCACTTGTTGTCGCGAATCGATCCGAACGAACCCGAATTAATTACGAATTTCAGGAAAAATTCAATTCTGAACGAATCCGAATTTCCCCGCGATTAGCTCGATCGAAGTTTTCCTTTATCATCCATTTATTTCAATTTCAGGCATTCTAAAATGGTGGATGAACATGTCCAGACATATCCCCTGGGGCAAGGTATCATGGGAAAGTCACATGCAGCCTATCAGCAGCCAGGAAGCCCGGTGACGTCACCGTGCTATATAAACCGGCAGCCATTTTCCTTGTGCGCAGTTCAGCATTGTATTGCGGCCAGAGCACAGCTGGTTACAGACAGGGACAGAGTTAGAGATAGGTAGGGAGAGTCAGAGAGACCGACAGAGAGGCAGACAGAGAGGTAGACAGAGCCAGGGAAAGATAGTGAAAGATAGGGAAAAACTGGAACGATCCAGGCAGGGACAGCATTGAAGTGACAGGGAATTTTTTATTTTTTTATTTTCATTAGCACGATCAGTTTTCAATTAAATTTCAGTTCTTTGTGCTGTAAACCTGCCTTGCCACTGTGCATCCTAACAATGCAGTGGCATATTTAACCCTATCTGTTACACACAAGCATTTCTCATAACTGGATTAGTTTTAATATTTTTTTTGTCTGCTTTAAATACACCAGCCCACAGGGGCATCCCAAACCAACACATGTCACCCTATCTGTTATACTAAATTAGCATTGTTCAGCCTCATTTTAATTAAGCTATTGCATTTTGATTAGGGCTTTGTCTGCTTTAAATACACCAGCCCACATAGGCATCCCAAACCAGCACATGTCACCCTATTTGTTATACAAAATTAGTGTTGTTCAGCCTCATTTTAATTAAGCTATTGCATTTTGAATTGGGTTTTGTCTGGTTTAAATACACCAGCCCCCATGGGCATCCCAAACCAGCTCATGTCACCCTATCTGTTATACTAAATAAGCATCGTTCAGCCTCATTTTAATTAAGCTATTGCATTTTGAATTGGTTTTTGTCCTGCTGCCAAAACACTAGGCTGCAGGGTATCCCAAACCTGCACCTAGCACCCTATCTGTTATACTAAATAAGCGTTGTTCAGCCTCATTTTAATTAAGCTATTGCATTTTGAATTAGGTTTTGTCTGCTTTAAATACACCAGCCCACATGGGCATCCCAAACCTGCACATGTCACCCTAGCTGTTATACTAAATAAGCGTTGTTCAGCCTCATTTTAATTAAGCTATTGCATTTTGAATTGGTTTTTGTCTGGTTTAAATACACCAGCCCACATGGGCATCCCAAACCAGCACGTCACCCTATCTGTTATACTAAATAAGCGTTGTTCAGCCTCATTTTAATTAAGCTATTGCATTTTGAATTGGGTTTGTCTGCTTTAAATACACCAGCCCACATGGGCATCCCAAACCAGCACATGTCACCCTATCTGTTATACTAAATAAGCGTTGTTCAGCCTCATTTTAATTAAGCTATTGCATTTTGAATTGGTTTCTGTCTGGTTTAAATACACCAGCCCCCATGGGCATCCCAAACCAGCACGTCACCCTATCTGTTATACTAAATAAGCGTTGTTCAGTCTCATTTTAATTAAGCTATTGCATTTTGAATTGGTTTTTGTCTGCTTTAAATACACCAGCCCACATGGGCATCCCAAACCAGCACATGTCACCCTATCTGTTATACTAAATAAGTGTTGTTCATCCTCAGCTTAATCAAGCTATTGCATTTTGAATTGGTTTTTGTCCTGCTGCCAAAACACTAGGCCGCAGGGTATCCCAAACCTGCACGTAGCACCCTATCTGTTATACTAAATACCCCTGTTCATCCTCAGCTTAATCAAACTATC
This sequence comes from Gastrophryne carolinensis, assembly GCA_027917425.1. Lineage (NCBI taxonomy): Eukaryota > Metazoa > Chordata > Amphibia > Anura > Microhylidae > Gastrophryne > Gastrophryne carolinensis. The sequence continues at coordinate 108,765,641 of CM051243.1, read as the reverse complement.
GCATTTTGAATTGGTTTTTGGTCTGCTGCCAAACACTAGGCCGCAGGGTATCCCAAACTTGCACGTAGCACCCTATCTGTTATACTAAATACACTTGTTCATCCTCAGCTTAATCAAGCTATTTTATTTTGAATTGGTTTTTGTCCTGCTGTCAAAACACTAGGCCGCAGGGTATCCCATACCTGCATGTAGCACCCTATCTGTTATACTAAATACGCTTGTTCATCCTCAGCTTAATCAAGCTATTGCATTTTGAATAGTTTTTTGTCCTGCTGCCAAAACACTAGGCTGCAGGGTATCCCAAACCTACACGTAGCACCCTATCTGTTATACTAAATACCCCTGTTCATCCTCAGCTTAATCAAGCTATCGCATTTTGAATTGGTTTTTGGTCTGCTGCCAAACACTAGGCCGCAGGGTATCCCAAACTTGCACGTAGCACCCTATCTGTTATACAAAATACACTTGTTCATCCTCAGCTTAATCAAGCTATTGTATTTTGAATTGGTTTTTGTCCTGCTGCCAAAACACTTGGCCGCAGGGTATTCCATAGCTGCATGTAGCACCCTATCTGTTATACTAAATACGCTTGTTCATCCTCAGCTTAATCAAGCTATTGCATTTTGAATAGTTTTTTGTCCTGCTTTCAAAAAAAACCAGGCCGCAGGGTATCCCAAACCTGCACGTAGCACCCTATCTTTTATACTAAATAAGCTTGTTCATCCTCAGCTTTATTAAGCTATTGCATTTTGAATTGGTTTTTGTCCTGCTGTCAAAACACCAGGCCATAGGGTATCCCAAACTACCATGTTGCACCCTATCTGTTATACTAAAAAAGCTTGTTCAGCCCCAGCTTTATTAAGCTATTGCATTTTGAATTGGTTTTTGTCCTGCTGTCAAAACACCAGGCCGCAGGGTATCCCAAACCACCACGTTGCACCCTATCTGTTATACTAAATCAGCTTGTTCATCCTCAGCTTTATTAAGCTATTGGATTTTGAATTGGTTTTTGTCCTGATGTCAAAACACCAGGCCATAGGGTATCCCAAACTACCATGTTGCACCCTATCTGTTATACTAAAAAAGCTTGTTCAGCCCCAGCTTTATTAAGCTATTGCATTTTGAATTGGTTTTTGTCCTGCTGTCAAAACACCAGGCCGCAGGGTATCCCAAACCACCACGTTGCACCCTATCTGTTATACTAAATAAGCTTGTTCATCCTCAGCTTTATTAAGCTATTGGATTTTGAATTGGTTTTTGTCCTGCTGTCAAAACACCAGGCTGCAGGGTATCCCAAACCACCACGTTGCACCCTATCTGTTATACTAAATAAGCTTGTTCAGCCTCAGCTTTATTAGGTTATTGCATTTTGAATTGGTTTTGTCCTGCTGTCAAAACACCAGGACGCAGGGTATCCCAAACCACCACGTTGCACCCTATCTGTTATACTAAATAAGCTTGTTCAGCCTCAGCTTTATTAAGCTATTGCATTTTGAATTGGTTTTTGTCCTGCTGTCAAAACACCAGGCCGCAGGGTATCCCAAACCACCACGTTGCACCCTATCTTTTATACAAAATCAGCTTGTTCATCCTCAGCTTTATTAAGCTATTGCATTTTGAATTGGTTTTTGTCCTGCTGTCAAAACACCAGGCCACAGGGTATCCGAAACCTGCACGTTGCACCCTATCTATTATACTAAATCAGCTTTTTCATCCTCAGCTTTATTAAGCTATTGCATTTTGAATTGGTTTTTGTCCTGCTGTCAAAACACCAGGCCGCAGGGTATCCCAACCCACCACGTTGCACCCTATCTTTTATACTAAAACAGCTTGTTCATCCTCAGATTTATTAAGCTATTGCATTTTGAATTGGTTTTTGTCCTGCTGTCAAAACACCAGGCTGCAGGGTATCCCAAACCACCACGTTGCACCCTATCTGTTATACTAAATAAGCCTCTGTATGTGAGGAGGGGGCATCCCAAACACTAGCAGTAATATTTCAAGAGTATCTGTCTATTAACTGGTTGCATTTTGTAAAGAAAGTCACTTTGACAAATTGCCAGTAGGCATTGCCTTTAACCGGGGGGCATCCCAAATATGCTAGCATGCGTCTTTTAAGGGTGCTCACATTGGATTGGCAGCAGCAGCATTAGGAACCCATATATTGCCTGAAAGACACACATATGAGCTGGCAGCAGCAGCATAGGGAGCCTATATATTGCCTGAAAGACACACCCAGGAGTTGGCAGCAGCATAGGGAGCCCATATATTGTTTGAAAGACACACCCAGGAGTTGGCAGCAGTATAGGGAGCTACCATGCATCAGCCACTACCATGGATCAGCCATTGTTGGCTGGAAATCCTGGTTGAACCATGCCTGATTCATCTTCACAAAGGTGAGTCTCTCCACATTATTCGTGGACAGACAAGTTCTCCTTGGCATGACTATGGCCCCCGCTGCACTAAACACCTGCTCAGATGGCACACTACTGGCCGGGCAGGACAGCATTTCCAGGGCAAACTCTGTTGGTTCAGGTCCTGCTCCAGGTCTTCATGCTGCTCATGAGTAGACTCACTATGCGGGTGTAGAAAGCAACTCATTAGCAACTGAAGACTGAGGCTGCTGCTGATGGAGCTGCTGCTGCTTCACCTTCCACCCCCCCCCCAGCAGCCATGGCAGTGGAAGGTGATCGCAGAGGCCCCCCGAGTCAGACCTGCAAGAGTATGGACCATGGCGCAGATAGGCATCGGCCAACTGACTACGTAGAATGTCTTTGTAGTAGGTCAGTTTGTCCTCCCTCTCGGCGGGTTTAAAAAATGCCCCCATTTTGTGCCGGTTCAGTTCCGACACGGCTTGATCGACCATTCCTGTCTGCTGCCTGTACTGACCTCTGCTTTGTCTGACCACGAAGCTGCCTGCCCCTCTGGATACCCCGCGATCTCTGACCTCCTGGCTTGACCCTTTGGCTACTCCTGACTATGCACCTGTCTCATCCTTGTACTCTGACGCACCCTCCGGATTGACTACCTGTGAACGAGCTCGGCTTCGGGATACCCTTGTGGTTCATCGGCTTTAACCGTACGCAGCCATCCTTTGCGCCTATTAAGACTTGGGGGCCACCGTGTCTGGTGAGGCGTACCTAACATCCCGGCAAACGGGGGCTTGACTATAGGCAGAAGCGGCGGTGGAGATTGGGGGTTGCCTGCTTACAGAAGGCTGGTGTCCCGCTGGGCATCACAGTATGGACCATGGCGCAGATAGGCATCGCCCAACCAGTAGGATGTCTCTGTAGTAGGTCAGTTTGTCCTCCCTCTCAGTGGGTGTATAAAATACCCCAATTTTGTGCCGGAAGCGAGGGTCCAATAAGGTGGAGAGCCAGAAGTCATCCCGCTAACAAATGGAGACAATTCTGCGGTCACTATGCAAGCACGTGAGCATGCATCGTGCCATTTGTGCAAGTGACTCGGAGGGACTACCTGTCTCCATCTCCACTGCAAACTGCCACGGTGCATCTGGGTCCTCTGTTTCACCTTCCTCACAACCCTCTAGCTCCTGTGGCTGCTCCTGCTCCTCCTCTCCTGTCAGATGACTAGATAAAATGGCCATTTTGTCACCTAAACTGTGCTTTGCTGTGCCCCTCCTCCTCCTCCACTTCAGCCCCCACAGGCTTTTTGTGGCTGTGAAATGTATGTGCCATGTCTCCAGTGCCCTGACCAGCCATGGTTTCCAACATGTGTTGTAGTATATGAAGCAGTGGAATCACATCGGTCATCTCATAGTCCTGGCGACTGACTAATAAAGTAGCTTCCTCAAAGGGCCTGAGCAAACGGCAGGTGTCACGTATGAGCTGCCACTGGTTTACATTGAAGTTACACAGGGGAGTCCCCCAATCCTCTTGGATCATCAAGAAATCCGTGATGGCTTTTCTCTGTTCCTATAGTCGATCCTGCGTATGGAGGGTGGAATTCCAACGGGTGGAAACATCGCAAATCAGACTATGCTTGGGGATACCGTTCTGACGCTGAAGCTCAAGAAGGGTGTGCTTGGCGGTGTAGGAGTGGCTGAAGTGCATGCAAAGTTTCCTTCCCGTTGTTAGGATGTCTTGCAGATGGGGGGAAGACTTCAGAAAATGCTTGACAACTAGATTGAACACGTGTGCCATGGCAGGACGCATGGCTCAGGCTTCCTTGTCGCAGCGCAGACAAGATGTTCTTCCCAGTGTCAGTCACCATGGGTCCCATTTGCAGTTTTCGTGGGGTAAGCCAGTTCCTCCCATGTGTGGCTCTGTGGATCAAGGCAAACCATGTGAAGAACAGAGTGAAACCGCCGTGTCCTGCACACATGGTAGGCTGGAAGGGCACTGGGAAAAAAAAAATAGAAAAAAATATTTAGAAAAAACAAAATACAAAAAAAAAAATAAATGAAAAAAAATGGTACAAAAATTCACAAAATATTAAAAAAAGACAATGGAAAAAAGATATTTAATAAAAATATTAAAAAAAAAAAAATTGCTAAATTTTATATGTTACTGTTATGTTAGATGTTATTGTTGCTATTTTATAGGTTATTATATGTTATTATTATAAATATGTTCAAATAAGATAAATGTTAACTATTAATATGTAATTGACAATTAGCCACTTTTTTCTGTGACACCATTGCTAAGTGCAAGTGCACTGTCACGGGCACAAAGGCCTAGAAGCGTGGAGGCCACAGCGGAGGGACCTGTCCAAGTTGCTGTTGTGGTTGTGCAGGAACCACAATCACCCAGTGGGCCTTAAAGGATATGTATTGTCCCTGACCGTAGTTACAGCTCCAGACGTAGGCACTGCTGTGCACTTTGGTACACATTGACAGGCTAAAGGACTGGCCCACCTTCTGTTCAACAAAATTGTACAGGGCTGGTACTGCCTTCTTCGCAAAGAAATGACAGCATGGGACTCTCCACCTCGGTTCGGTACAAGCCATCAGTTCTCTGAAAGGTCCACCAACTCAAAAGGGAGGGACTGCAGCACCAGCAACTTATACAGGAGCACATTTAACTTCTGCACGTTGGATGAGTGGGCACATACTGTTGTCTCTTGGACATGGCTTGGCAATGGATTGCTGGCGGAATGACTGACTCGGATTAAGAGGAGGAGGAGCATCTGGAGCGACAGAGGATGGGTATGACACACAGGAGGTGGTGGAGCCTTGGCTGGCTGGAACAGAGAGCGGTGTGCCACTGGGTAATGCAGCGGGCTGGACCACCACTTTGGAGCCAACTCTCCCAGGCCGCTTGATGGTGACGCTGCAAATGTTGACGCAGGGCTGTGGGTCCAACATTGGGACCCTGGCCACACTTCACCTTCTGCCTACATATCTTTCATATAGCCATGTTAACCTCCTGCGGATGCTTGATGAAAAACTGCCACATGGCCTTGTAGCTGATTTTTCCTACCAACAGTCCTCACTAATTCACTGCTGCTGCCACCGCCGCCGTCTCCAGGGACCCTCTTCCACTACCTCCTGGGAAGATAGCCTGCCGCGCAAGTGGTCTACCCCGAGCACATTTGCCTCCATACTTTCCCCTTCTGCCACCATGCTGGCCGCTAAATCTGTCACTCTCCATCACTCCAAGCCTTTAAAAGTGCCCTCAAAACTCACTGATGTCCTCCTCAGGTTCCTCAACAGTGTCTGCTTAAGAAGCCAAAACGCTTGCAACACCACCTCCCATGCCACTCTCCTCATCACTACTTGCCCGCCTAGTGGAAGAAGCGGCGAGTGTCTCCTCCACTTCTTGGCTGGGCAGTAGCTGCTGATTTTTCTGATTATCAGATCGTCCTCACTGAATAGTGGAGCTGAACCCTAAGCATAAGACATAACCGACAGTTGACTGGAGGTGTCAGATGTCACTTGTGATGCAGTGGATGATCGTGTTAACCAATGGATGATGGCAGATGAGTTGCTGGTCAAGACACGGCCGCTAGCTAATCCCGGGAGATCAGTCCTCTCACTGAGACTCCTTCTGCCACTCACCCCTAGTCTGCTGCAACCTCTGCTTGATGAATTTAGGCCTCTGCAACTTCTCTGTGCCCATTCTGCCACTTCTCTGCCTGACATACGTAGTGCGTATATGAGGGGAGGACAAAACGCTACACTACACTTAAAACAGGATTTGTCGATAAGAGCAGCAGGTGAGTAACTATCTATGGTCTTTCACTAAGTAGTAACTAGGCCCTGAAGACTTTATCATGAACAAAGTGATGAAACTCTTAGATGTGCGTAAGTGATGCTCTGATGAGAGCAATTCAATGTGCTCCAGTATGCTTCAAAAATGTTTTTTTTTCAGAGACTGGCCTGCGTGGAAATGAATCGGGCATGGATCAGCCAAGATTTCCACCCACCAATGCCTGATGCATTAAAGTAGATTGATCATGGGGCCAGACCAAAGAAATATGGATCGTGCAAAACAGATTTAAGGCGCTGCTCTCCAGTTACAGACATTCCTCCGCATCAGACCACAAGTTATTATTGAGAAAATGCTTTACGTTACTCTTACTTTTTATTAATATTCTTCGGATAAGATATCTGTGCCGAAAATCTGTATATGTTCTCTTAATGCTGCTGCCAACTCCAGGGTGTGTCTTTCTGGCAATTTTGGGCTCCTGCTGCTGCTGCTGCTTGCAACTCCAGTGTATCTTTAGGCCAATTTGTGGGCTCCTGCTGCCAACTCCAGTGTGTCTTTCAAGCAATGTTTGGGCCCTGCTGCTCCTGCTGCAAACTCCAGTGTGTCTTTCAAGCAATGTTTGGGCTCCTGCTGCTGCTGCCAACTCCAGTGTGTCTTTCAAGCTATTTTGGGCTCCTGCTGCTTGAAACTCCAGGGTTTCATTCAGCCAATTTTTGGCCTCCTGCTGCTGCTGCTGCCAACTCCAGTGTCTCTTTCAAGCTATGTTTGGGCTCCTGCTGCCAACTCCAGTGTCGCTTTCAACCAATGTTTGGGCTCCTGCTGCTCCTGCTGCCAACTCCAGTGTGTCTTTCAAGCAGTGTTTGGGCTCCTGCTGCTGCTGCCAACTCCAGTGTGTCTTTCAAGCAATTTTGGCCTCCTGCTGCTGCTGCGGCCAACTCCAGTGCCTCTTTCAAGCAATGTTTGGGGTTCTGCTGCTGCTGCTTGCAACTCCAGGGTGTCATTCAGCCAATTTTTGGGTTCCTGCTGCCAACTCCAGTGTGTCTTTCAAGCAATGTTTGGGCTCCTGCTGCTCCTGCTGCCAACTCCAGTGTCTCTTTTAAGCAATGTTTGGGCTCCTGCTGCTGCCAACTCCAGTGTGTCTTTCAAGCAATGTTTGGGCTCATGCTGCTGCTGCTTGCAACTCCAGGGTGTCATTCAGCCAATTTGTGGGCTCCGGCTGCTCCTGCTGCCAACTCCAGTGTCTCTTTGAGCCAATGTTTGGGCTCCTGCTGCTGCTGCTGCCAACTCCAGTGTCTCTTTCAAGCAATGTTTGGGCTCATGCTGCTGCTGCTTGCAACTCCAGGGTGTCATTCAGCCAATTTGTGGGCTCCGGCTGCTCCTGCTGCCAACTCCAGTGTCTCTTTGAGCCAATGTTTGGGCTCCTGCTGCTGCTGCTGCTAACTCCAGTGTGTCTTTCAAGCAATGTTTGGGCTCCTGCTGCTCCTGCTGCCAACTCTATTGTGCCTTTCAAGCAATGTTTGGGCTCCTGCTGCTGCTGCTGGCAACTCCAGTGTGTCTTTCAAGCAATGTTTGGGCTCCTGCTGCCAACTCCAGTGTGTCTTTCAAGCAATGTTTGGGCTCCTGCTGCCAACTCCAGTGTGTCTTTCAAGCAATGTTTGGGCTCCTGCTGACAACTCCAGTGTGTCTTTCAAGCAATGTTTGGACTCTTGCCGCCGCTGCTGCTGCTTGCAACTCCAGGGTGTGTCTCTCAGTCATTTTTTGGGCTCCTGCTGCTGCTGCCAACTCCAGTGTCTCTTTCAGCCAATGTTTGGGCTCCTGCTGCTGCCAACTCCAGTGTGTCTTTAGGCCAATTTTTGGGCTCCTGCTGCCAACTCCAGTGTCTCTTTCAGCCAATGTTTGGGCTCCTGCTGCTGCTGGCAACTCCAGTGTCTCTTTCGGCCAATTTTTGGGCTCCTGCTGCCAACTCCAGTGTGTGTCTTCAGGCCAATTTTTGGGCTCCTGCTGCCAACTCCAGGATGTCTTTCAGCCAATATTTGGGCTCCTGCTGCTGCCAGCTCCAGGGTGTGTTTTTCAGGCAATATAGGGGCCCCTCATAGTGATGCCACCTCAACTCTCTGTAATTGTGCCACTCTGCGATTCTAATAGCGATGCCTCTGATCTGCATGTCATAATAATTTACAGTATTATCTCACTAACCCAGCACGCATCCTATGCGTGTTACAGCAAGGCAGAATGGTTTGCAACCCTATTGAGGCTCTAGGAAGCTCAGAAATAGCCGTTTTTAATAGCGATTCGTCTTGAATAAATTTGGACCAAAACTAATTTTGTTCGGAAAATTTGGCGAATCAGCCGAATCGTATTTTTCAAAAGTTTGCTCATCTCTTTTGGCACCGTTTATATTCTGCTTACTGGGGGATGGGGGTTGGACAATGCTACTCACTCACTTGTTGTCGCGCTTTCCATTCTGCTTGCTTAGTGTCAGAAAAATCTGCTTACCTGTTGCCAGCCCTTTCTTATTACTGGGGGTTAAATAATAATTCTCAGTTTTTGGCACCCCTTGCATAACTGTTACTAGGGGTCTGCTTCGTTCCACCTTCGTTGTTGCGTAAGATAGCGAAAGAGTTACACGCACAGCTTTCGTGGCTTATACGATTGACGACCCGTCCCGTCCTCTAGCTTTTTTGCTATTCTTAAACCTACCCTGCTGTAAAAAGTTTCACTGTCCAGGTTCCAAGTCCCACTAGTTACCTTCAGAAAAGAGCTGTTTTCTCCCTCAATTTAGCTTGTGTATTCTGTTTTTTGTACACATCCGTAATGTGTATGCATATGCTGACTTGTTCGCATATGTGTCTCTCAATTTTAAGTATTTTCTACACTTCAGCCCCTGGCCCTTACATTCTATTACTTACTTATTGCTGTGCCAAGTTTTTTCTGCTCCTTTGTGCTTACCTCTAACCATCCTTCTCTCCACCGTTGTCCCTTCTCCTTGCTTGGTCTTCATTTAGATTGTCCCAACCATTGCATTTTCTTCTCCTAAATGCTTACCTGTACCACTTTCTGCATTGCCATTCAGTGTTCTTTCTTCTCCTAACTGTTCACCTGTACCACTTTCTGTATTGCCAAGCAGTGTTTTTTCTAGGCCTAACTGCTTACGTTTACCACTTTCTTTATTGCCATCCAGTTCCTTTTCTTGTTCTAACTGCTTGCCTGTACTATTTTCTTTATTGCCATCCAGTGGCTTTTCTTCTCCTAAATGTTTACCTGTACCACTTTTTGCATTGCTATCCAGTGTTCTTTCTTCTCCTAACTTCTTACCTGTACACCCTCCTTCTTTCCAGTGTAGCTCATTCTCCTTGCTTGTATATAATGTACACATTACTATTAGAAAAAATGTCATCAAAACGTAGACACGTTTTAGAAATATTAATATTAAAAATGTTTATTTGAGTGTAGTTTTTGTTTGTTGTAGCCCAATGGCAAACATTTGTTTTTAAAATCTTAAAATTAATAAAAACTATAAACTTGGTATACATCTGAACTCTGCGGTCGGAGCTAATGCCTGCATCAGGATATGCAATTACGGGAAGCATAAATTCCACAACACACACTGACATGTTGAGAATTCATCACTTCACCACTGTAGTTTCCAGTGCAGAGAGAAGCAGGGCAGCTGAACCAATCCATGCCCTGCATGATGTTCGCCAATGACCACGTCGCCACAGCTGTCATTTAAGCGCACGTAGGCACACAGTTGGCTAAAGCCAGCACTGCTTCAGCCAAAGTCAGAGCAGTGCCAGGCAAAGTGCTAGGGCAGGCCACACCAGTTCTAGCCATAGTGCTAGGGCAACTCATACCAGTTCCAGCCATAGTGCAAGGGCAAGCCAGAGCAGTGCAAGGCAAAGTGCTAGGTCAAGGCACAGCAGTGCTAGGCTAAGTGCTAGGCCAAAACAGAGCAGCCCCCCACACCCCTCTCCCAGTGGAGCTTGCTCACCTACTTTTTACCATGTGACACACAGCAGGGGTCTAGGCCAGCTGCAGGGCAGCTCCAGTCTGGATACCCTCTCTCCCCAGCAGCCTTCACTCAACCCTCATCATGGCTGGTCTCGGGGCACACACCCAGCCCCCCAGACAGCCCTTTCCAGTCACCAGCCAGTCAGTAACATAGCACCTCTGGGTCCGGCTCACCAATCATAGGGGCAGATATCCCCTATTCTCCCAGTACACAGGGAGATAATGGCCTAGCCTATGTGTGGCAGGGCACCATGAGCGACAGGTTTTTTGATGTATGGATTTAGTGACTGGGATGTCAGACCATTATGATCAGCTCTATGGATGCAGTACTAGAGCAACACCCAAAGCTGTCAAGTCCAACCTGTGAGAGGCCATCGCCAGGCAGGTTATTAGTGCAGGACCAGAGCGAAAGGATGCGGATCAAGTGCAAAAAAAGTTTGCTAACATAAAATATTCTGTGAGGAAAAAAATCAACAAAAGAAGGCAAAAAGGATAAGGGACTGTGAGCAGTTGGTGATGTTGATGTGTGCCCTGACCTTTGCATGGCTACATCCGTTCTGTATGTCTTCCAGCTTGCAAGCGGGAGGCAGAATAGCACACAATCTGAATTTAAATGAAGCAGAACTTGTGTATGACCTGTTGAGCCCAGCAACACTCCAGGGATTGCCGGGGACCATCAAATCAACAATAGCATGCTGCTGCTGAAATAGGTAAGTTGTGGCATAGATCCCCATGCAGCCCTATTTTTGTGTAATGCTTGTGTATCAAACAGCAGCTAACTAATTTGTCTGTTATAGGATCTAGAGGAGGAGTATCCACTGCCATCTGCCTCTTCAACAACAGCAGCATCAGCACCCTCTGCTACACCAGTTGCCTCCCCAACACCCTCAGACACAACATCTGCCTCAACAACTATCACTGCAGCAGCAGCTCCCTCCCACAATCCCTCTGCAACAGCAGCAGCAGATGTCTCCCACAATCCCTCTGCAGCAGCTTCCTCCCCAATCCCTCAGCAGCAGATGCTTCCCCAAATCCCTCAGCAGCAGATGCCTCCCCCAATCCCCCTGCAGCAGATGCTTCCCCCAATCCCTCTGCTACCACAGCTGGATCCACAGCCCCAGCATGACCAACAGCTGGAGCATGAGGAGCACCTCCATGGGTCAGCTCTGCTGCCGAGGAGTTCCCATCACACACATCAAGCACAACACATGTGGTAAGGCTAAGTACCGCTCCAGCTGCAAGTGTCCCTACCCGGGAAAGAGGATGATGGCCTCAGGCACGTCACTGCATGTGAAGCTGTTGGAGGCAGATTTGGGAGCAGATAGCAGAGCCTTCAGGCAAAACAGTGTCCAGTTCTACCGAACCATAGGAGAAACATAATACTGCTCCACCATGACCTCCAAGCAATGGTTGGTGAGCAACTAATATCACCGTTGCTGCTGATAAATAACAACCTGGCATGCCTGGTGGCACTCTTAAAAGCCAGAGAACCACCAAACGTTCCAGCCAACCCACCCTACCAATAAGAAAAACACTTACTAAGAGCGTTTGAAGCTTACAGAACAAGCCTTAAGGGGCAAGGCTTGCCTCAAATCCAAGTATACATAATGACATACATACATAGACACACCGCAAAAATGACACTGTGGAAACCGAAAAAAGGTCAAAAATTTACTAAAATGATGGTAGGTGCTGCTGCTGGTGTTGATAGAGCTGGAGCTGTAGGGAGAGAACGTGTTTCATTTGTGCTTGCTACACCTTCCGCTTGTGCAAGCAGGTGTCAGGGTTTTCAGCGTCATTTTGTAGGCCACAGTACCGCTTCCAGAGTGGTGAGGTGAGAACAAGTTGAGACTGAATGGCACGCAGTGCTACCAGTTCCATGGGCTTGTCTTTCACCCACTACACTTCTGCCAAAAGTGCAGAGCCCTCCACCTCACTCTCATTAAAATCAGCAAGGCTGTCCCAGCCACAGGTCATTAAGTCACTAATGCTCTATGATGACACTCCTAGGTGGGATAACGTGAGCCATTCACCTGCCCCTGCACCAGTTGCAGACCTAGGGTTACCAGATGCCCAACAATGTGTGTTGGAGGATGAGGAAGTAGCCATATGATCATCACCAGACACCTGTGATTATGATGAATTCCTGGTGCTGACTCCTACCGTTTTCTGCATTGTGGAGGTTGAGAGGGAGGGTAGCATGGAGGGGGGAGCAGAAGATGTTACCAGGGGGTGATGATGAAGAGAGTTCGGGGAAGAGGTTGTGGTCACACAGCTCCAGACAGCCAGCAGAAGCCAATGGTCAGCCCATTTCTGCCACTGCCCACCCAGGGATTAAGGCTGTCAAGGCAGGCAAGGGGAGATGGCAGCATGCAGTGCTAAAACTCATCTGTCTGGGTAAAAGACCCCACAATGACCAAGAGCTGGCATCCAGGAGCTGACAGATTGCGACAGTGTGCGACAATGGGTGCAATCTTGTAGCAGCCTTGGAATGATGCAAATCACTTGTCTGGTGCATGTGCTCAACTTGGTGGTGCAGAGCTTCTTGGCCTATTATGCAGAGCTCCGGAGCTGCTGCATACATATGCATGCACCTTCAGTGTTCCCACCCTGCTGATGCTTGCCTGTCTGCACTGCAGAGGAATTTCAGCCTTCCCGCCCACCGCCCAAAGGGTGTTTAAGCAGTAGGCAGACAATAGTAAAGTTCCAGCTCCAAAGTGTCCAGGTGAGGAGAAGTGCAGACCAACAGCACTTCACAACCAATAAGTGACCCTCCATGAGGAACATCTGTGTGGTGATGCAGTGCTTCCAGTAGACTACCAATCTGGCCAGCGCTGATAAAGCCATCATCAGCGCTACCATCCCCATCTTTTGCCTGCTGGAAAAAAAACCTTCAGGCAATGAATGTCCAGCTAATGGGGTAGGAGAAGAAGGACTTTCTCTCACAGCAGGCTAGCACCCAGTGCTGCTCATGGGCATCACCGGAGCATGGCTGGAGGGAGGAGACACCCGACATGGAGGACAGTTTCTCCTTGACTCAGAGCAGCTTGACATGAGCCACTATATGCTCCAGTGCCTGCGGAATGAAGAGATTTGCCCGTATAGTCACCAGTGCTAATTGCCTCCTTGATTCCAGCACTGGAGCAGGATAGAAAGAAAATAGAGTACAAAAGCACTCTGTGAACACATTTTGGCAGGAGGAGGAGGAGCACGTTGCCAATGCAGCAGAGGCACAGGCAGCACCACACAGGAGAGGGTGAGCATAGCCACAATGTGGAATACCTTATTTAATGGTCCACCACACGACCTGTAGTACCAAGAGGCAGATTTTGGGCTGTTGAACAGGACATGTGGCCAGAACATGCCTTCTATGCCTTGGAGGTGTTGTCTGCCCTGTGGCAAGTGTCCTTTTAGAATGTGTGTTTAGCACTGCAGGGGGTGTCGTCACTGACAGGAGGATCCGCATATCCACAGACAATGTGGACATGCTTACATTCCTTAAGATAAACCAGGCATGGATCCCACAGGATTTGGCTGCCAGCAGCTGAGTGAGTGGTTAAAGGGTTTGCTTCATCCTCTGCCTCTTCCACCTATACCGCCCCATCCACCCCCTCCGTCTCTTCCGCATACACTGCCATATCCACTCAACCCCCCCGACTGACACCCTGTAAAAAATTTTATATTTTAATCTATTTATGTATGTTTATTGATGGTAATATGTATTTATTAATGTGTTTATTGATTTATTTGTTTGTGTATTTTTGTTTTTCATTTTCTGTGATTATTTTGAGCACTTTCCCTACCCCATTTTGTGCAGGGCAATTGCCTAGGTGTTACCCCCTCCAATTTAATTTTTTACTTTTAATTATGCTTTTGTTCTGTTACTGTTTTAAGTACTTTCCCTAGCCCATTTTGTCCAGGACAATCGCCCTGGTATTCCCCTCAATTTACACTTGCTACCCCCATTTTACAGCCCTTGCCACCCCCATTTTACCGCCATTTTGTGGTCCCTAAATTCGGGTCCCCATTGACTTCAGATTTGGGTTTGGGTCGAGTCGGGAGACTCGAACCAAACTTTTGTAGCAAGTTTGGTCAACATTGTTGAACCAGAACTTCAGCAAATTTTTCTCATTACTAGTTATAATAGTTTCAGTGTTCTTGGTTTAGTCTGTGAGCCCTTTGGTAATACAGTAGTATAGGCAGCGCACCCCTAAAAATGTTGTTATGGATCGGCAGGGAATAGGGGCATCACTGGCACCACACGGGTCGATCGAGCTGGAATCTCTCTGCAATGTATAGACCCCATTAGTAAGAACTAGTCTCTAATTCTGTCTTATGCTCGGTCACTGGAGAAAACTGGAAATTTATCAAAAGTAAATAAAATCCCCTGAAAATGTAAATGCTTTTTGAGTAGGAGCACTTGAAGTAAAGATTGTGCATTATTATGTATCTTTTAAATGTATTTCTGTCTGTTGCTACTGCTTGTCCACTTCTCAGAAGACATTCAAGCTGTGTTAGCTCTTTCCCAGAATCCTTTGAGCTTAATGTATAAAACTGTTAAATATGCAATTTCATCAGCCTCCAGGAGACGCATGAAAATCTTTTCCATCCCTAAAAGGAGATCTTTCATTATACCTGACTTACAGTATCTCAAAATTGATGCAGCTTTCCCTTGCTTTAGCTAACTTATGAAAGAGGAAGCTGTGGCCTCGGGCTGATAATGCAATCTTCAGAGAGCTGGAAGATTTAACCTGTTTCTTTATGTCTCCTTTTCATAAATGTTCTTCTTTATGATAGATGTTCTGCTTCCATTTTCAGGTACTCCATGACATCAATATCTGCTTTTTTGTAGAAAATACTAAGGGCTTATTTCATCAAAGCTGCTTTACAGCTCTTGTGACTTTTTACCCCCAAGGAATCTCTCTAGTTTACCCATTGGTATCAACCTGGAATACGTTTATGGTGTTACAAAAGGATTTCTTCAGCAAAATAGGTGTGCTTTGCGCATTGGGTGTAGTTTAAGATGTTGCTTACAGAGAAAATACTACAATAAATTTAGTAGGCTTTTAAAGTGTAACAAAACCCCAGAATTTAACTTTCCCAGGTTTTGTTTGTAGCACTGGGTCATCTCTAGTTGGGATGAAATCCCCTAATTCACCCACTAAAACTCACCCATGGAATCTAAAACATTTCACACCAGTCCCTCTGTGTTTTTTTTCGCTTTAATACATACATACTTTTCAGGAGTATGTAACAACTTCAAGCTAAAACAGCAATATGTCGTCAAATTCAGAACAATATGGTAAAGGTTTTCAGAAGCTGAACTTTGGCATCGTCTTTGTGTAAAATACACCTGTTAGAGTGATTCAGCTAAGCACCCTCCCCGTGTTGCTTTTACATTGTCCTTTGACAGGCTAGACATTTTAAACCAGAATAAGCTATCAGTGCAGCACACCAGGCATAGGGGCTAGTATTCCGAATGATACCAGAGTAGCCTTGCCTCAAAATAATGGCTTTCATTAGGCTCCTCTTAAGAAAAAATGACTGAGGACAGCGGGGACCAGTGCAGTCCTGTCAACCCAATCAAGACACCAGAAAGCTGCTGGAGACCTTCAATCAAGCTGGCATAGCAGGGAAAAGACCAAGCAATAGGCCTCACCAAGAGGAAGATGTGTCAGTTGATTAGGGGCCTTGTTTATGATGGGCGGCATTTAGCATCTGTTTTGTGGCTATAGCACCAGCTCCGGAGTGCCGGCATTTTTATCTGTCGCTGTGCTGTGGACTACATTGGTCAGTCACTGCACAGAATGCTAACTAATTAGTTCTGCACTAGGTATTGGCCGGTCTATGTCAGTGCATGTTGGACCCGGCTGCCGATTATCCCAGCACCAGTGTGTGGAGTGCCACTTTGGAATGCCTTTTTTCAGGCCCTCAACATCATGTTTATGTTTTTTTTCTCTCCTTGAGATGGCGCTGTATTTTCCCAGTGCTGGTTAGCGTTTCATGATTAAAGTTAAAAGAAATCACTGCTGGGAGCAAAGGGGACAAACTTTACAATGCATTTAGGCTGTGTTTCTGTACACATAAATGTGTTAAATATTAATTATGGGCCTAAAACACTTAAATCCAGTTCTGCTCATTGTGCTCTTTGGGATCTTGACCTACAGCTCAAGGTCTCAACCAGAATGCCCGGCGCTGCATCCTTTTTGGCGCTTATGTTAAAAAGCTAGCTAACTAGCTGGCGGCCGCATTGGCGCTATTGATAAAGTTGCACTTTGTGGCGCTGAGGCTTCTTGAATAAGGCTCCCCGTTACATTCCTAAAAACAAAATGTGCAAGTTGCACATGTAAGCATGTAAAATCTAGTTGTAAAATCAGGTGTCAAATCTACATTATACACATTCATTTTTTAGGTGCACTTTTAGCACATTCATGCATTTTATTTGCAATTATACATAATCTGCAACAAAACTATGCAACTTATTTAGTTTGTTGATTCCATCACACACTTGCACTTTTTATAGCAAAAGACACGGTAAATGGTGTAACAATTTTGGCAGAATCAACCTATTATGTATGGTTTGCCGAAACAGCTGCCTCCCTGGAACCGGAATACTATGTGAAAGTCTTCAGACGATTGTAAATTATTTAATCTGTCTGAATATTGATTTTTTATCAGCTCAGTTTTTGAGAAGGAAGTATAGAAATGAAAATGAAGGCAAGACTGTAGTGCTGAAAAATGCCAGAGGTCTTTTTTTATGGTAATGATAATGGCCTGCATGACCAATTTGTATTTTGACTAAAGTATATGCAACTCATACTATAGTTTGCCATTATTTTGTTCGTGTAATTACAGGCTATAGGCACAAGAGCAGCCATAAGTTGGAGGATGCATCTACTTTGCAGCAAATTTTTGAGGCAGAAAACTATGGGTGTCATAAAGACTGAAAGTCTGAAACTGTGCCAGTCACACACCTATGTCCCCCATGGCACAGATTACTTTTCTATTGGATGTACTTTTGTTTGGTTGTTGAAGACAGTAAATTAGTCTGTAGTAAATTGTAGTAAACTGTAGTAAATTGTAAATTGGAGTTTCCAACAATCGGGTCAATGGTGTTGTTGGAATGGCTATGTGTTGTTGTTGTAATAGCTTATAGTTCCCAGATCTACACCTCCCTACTGCTGCACCCTTTTAGTAGCCAGAGCTGCACTCAATCACGTGTGCCCAAAGCCCAAAGCACAGAAAAGCAGAAAGTCTGGGGATGTAGGGATTAGGGTATTCTTGGGTCCTAAAATGTCCTGTGAGTGCACTTTTGAGACTGTGGGTGCTGACAAATCAGGATCACGACAACAGCAACCCTTCCAGTAATACAACTTTAGTACACTCCCTCCAGATGTATTCCTGTAACACACTTGCAATACAATAAGACTGCTCTTATTCACAAAGGGCATCACGATATACAAGAAATTTACTTGGGAAGATACATGCTCACAAGGAGAAGCAGTAGAGGTATGTAATGTAATATAAAAGCCCTTACCACAACAGTCACATTGTAGAACTCCACAACAGTACCAGGTCTGGTCTCCCGCTTCGTTCTTATTTCACACCACATTATTTTGTAATCCTGCTATAGCAGAAGAGGTACACACCCTGCTATGTGTTTGGAAGCTTCTAGGCCCTGCTAATAACTAGGCACATGGCTAATTCAATTTACTATCAACTTTCCTAAATCCAACAACTGTGAGTACCTTCATTGCTAAAAGGCAAGTCTATTGGTAATTCCTAAGGTTTACGGATCTTATTGAACCGCATCTATTGCTACTGCTAGACCACTAACTGTATATCATATGCGAAATGTTAATTTTAGTAAGATGACAATATCCAAATAACATAAGTGTATTCTAACTTTTATTTAGTAACCTAGGAATGTTCTCACTTAAATCCATGATGTTTTTACCAAGATGTTTAGAGTTGTAATTTGTCTACATCTTTTTTCCTAGTTTAGGCAATATCACAGTACCAATGAACTGGACGTTGAAACTTTCAAATAAATATGTCATATGACATCTCTAGGTATGTTTTGAAGCACAAGACCTAGACCCTGGAAGGTTAGGTAAATATCTGTTTGGCTCTTTGATAACATCTGCACTGGCAATGAAGTTACACTTTTCTAAAACAGATAAAACTTTTTTCTCCCTGTATTCTCCACTCATATGCATGCTTTTAGGCTATATTCTGGAGGCATCCACTATTTTTCAATAAAAGTGTAGGTTCCCACAGGATACAGAGTTGGCTTAGCAAGTGTATGTCATGGACAGGCAACAGTCAATAACCTGATGATATGCAACGTCTATGGCATTCCCCTTGGATGCAGGGCAGCTGCTTTACTGAATGTCCTAAAAAGGACATTGAATTCGTTTCTTACTGGTCCTGTTAATATATTCTCCTGTTCATATATTTTCTAATATACATTTTCTTCCTATTTCCTGTAAGGATAGAAGCATTCCATTTTGACTTTGATCCATGACCCTTTTTACATGTACTGCTTTAGCAGATTAGACATATTTACCTTTCATCAGTTGGCCAATGTTCTCTCACTTCAAACCAAGAATAAATGCTACTTCAACATTTGCGGGTGACAGCATTAGATTATAACTATTAGTCTTGGTTTTAAAAGCTTTTGTGACAGAATGTGAAAAAGGGGTCAAGTGGCATTGTGACTTAAGAATGTCATATTATAGTTGGTCAGTCAATTTGTGTGGGCGAGCATAAGCTATAGATTGCTCTTTTTGCAAATGCTGAAAGGAGGCTACATGATTTAAGTCAACATCATAACGTCCCAAGAACCATTTTATGGAAATGAAAAATATTCATTTATAAAATAACACGTTTTTTCAAAGTGAGACTATTAGCACATAACAAACAATATTGTGTTTTTATTTTCTTTTTATTCATAATTTAATAGTTGCAAAATAAAGTTTTGTAGTTTTATTTCATATGAAAAAGTTCAGCCCATGGATGTTTTTCTTTTACTCTTATGACATATTTCAACATTAGATCTTCATTTCAACAATATTATATTAAGGTAATATACTGAACAAAAAAAAAATTAAAGACCTGTATTCAGGAATACTTTATTAAGTTAGTAGACGTGTCATTTCTTTTCATTGGAAAGTAATTGGACCTTTGGATCTAAAGCCAAGTACAGTTGTGTTCAAATCCCCTACAACAATAATCCAATCGGATTTGGTTGCAGGCACTGAGTTCACTATTTCAGAACTAGCCATTCCTTTATCAAGCTCCTGCTCAGAAAGCAGAGAGGGGCTGCCTTATTCAAACTGTGTGTGGCCCCCTTCCACTGTCACTTTAGCTATAAACTTGTGCCAGATTAGACACAGCAGCATTGCAAGAGTGGATCAGGCAGTTGCCTGTAATGTACAAAGGCAACAGATCTCATAGTGCTATATTTTTGGATGGGAGTTTGAAATAGTAGGATCCTTTTTCTTTTCCACCTGCTGTTACTATAACAACAAGATGAGTAATTCTGAAAAGTCTGCCAGCTCCCTAGAGAGAGTTACGTTGTATTACATTGTTATAGCCAGGGAGCAGCATAATTGTTCTGTTGTAATCAGCTGTGATACATTGTGGGTTGTGCTAAAGAAAGTGGGCCAGAAAATGAACATGTGCATCAACTTACAATTTAGACCTTTTTCTCCCAAGAGCATTTAGAAGTTGGAAGTTGGAAGCAGTTGGAAGTATTTTTCAGCCCACTTTAGGCCGGATTTTGAAGTTCAGTTCACATATTGGCCTATTTTCAAAAGCAAATTACCAAGAGGCCTTGTGCAAGACACAGAACATATTGTGGTCCACAAAAAGGTTCACATCTTGGTCAAAAGTTTTGTTTAGCATACCTACTTAGACCTTAATATTAAAAGAAACAGATTGTGGTCCACAGAATAGTACATGGCTCACATATCAGCCCAGATTCGGGTTCACTTTAGCATACCTACATGTACCCTAAAAATAAAAAGGTTTACATGGTTCATTCTGATGTCCTCTCCTCAGCAACTTGCATTAAATTGTGAGCAGCAATGTAGACCTGAATCCACACCAGAGGACAGCAGACAGCACTTTATGCATGCTAATTATTGTTTGTTGGGGTGTAAATTGACTAAGGAAGGGTCCATAATTGCAGAGCAAAAATGCATGAAAAGGAACTTTTGTGCACCGCCTTGTGCCCCGGGAAATTCTGCCTCCCAATGCTGAACTGAAAAAAAAGCTATAGCATAATTGGTCCTGGCTTATTTTAAGGCAAAAAAATAGCATGTTAGAACAGGAGCTTGCTTTTGTAATGTAAATTACCGTTTTTATTTTAACAATTTTTGTTTTTTTTTACTTTTATATTTAACAATAAGAACAATAAGAAAATAAGAAATAAGAACAATAAGAAAACACTATAATAAAATAAAATTACATTATGAAAAATAAATAAATACATTATGAATTAAAAATTACATTACCATACATAAAAAATTAACAAAATCAATATAATAAAAATTACACTACATAAAAATAATACCAAATTAAACAACAAATGAAAAACAAGAAATGTGGAAGCAGAATTTACATACATTTTTTATAATACATCAAAAAACGTAAAAAAAAGGCAGCCACGTTAAAAAAGCTAACAAACAGGTGGAAACGCTAACACAACTTAAGAAGACTGCAACACACAGGAAAAAATAGGTTTAAAAAAATAACTACCTTTAATATTTGGCCATTGAGCCAAGAATCAACACACTGCCTCTTTTTAGTCTTCACCTCCCCCTTCTTCGGAACTAGAAGAGGTGCTGGGGAACTGACACAGGCTGTGTCTCGGTGGAGCCATCTTCATTCTGCAGAGGAAAACCCGGTAGTGCATAAAGCAAGACCGAAAGCAAATTCCTTCACTACTCTGCTAAGAAAGAATGCTATGTAGTGTCCCGACGACTCTAAGGGCCCAAAATGACGCTACATCTAACAGGACACCGCTCGCGAGTGATAGGTAGCACAATGATTTGATCATAAAATTGAGGAAAACAAAAAATAAAAAAAATTGCTATTTATACACAAGCGAAAAAAACATAGATAGATGTGGTTAAGCTGTGTGAGTGGTAATGTGTGATAGGTGGATGATCCCAAGGGTTTCAAAAAACAAAAATAGGGAGACCATCGGCCCTAAAGCCTTGTAGACTCTAGGATGGTTGGCCTCCTGTTTAATACACACAAACTATACCTGTATATTATCTTTTAATTCAATAGAGTCAGCAGGAATGAAGCTGTCAGCTTTAATGAGCAATTGAATTAAATTCAGTAATTGCTGTTTAATATACTTGTATTATTGATACCTGAGCCCCCCTTTTGTAGGCCTTGCCTGGAACTGATCCGAAGGTATGAAACTACTGTATGCTTCTTGTCCTGTTACTATTATTATATAATTATTAATATGAATGTACTTTCCACAAGACTCATGTTTATAAGAATTATAACATTTAAAAATTGAGGCAGGCCCACATCAGTTGTGAAGAAACTGGTTCCTTCTATTCTTTTGTAAAACAGATGAGAAGGTTGAGCAAACCTAACCGACAGAACTCTGTTTTGACCCAAATTTCAGGAAAAACGTTGGTTTGCCGTGAACCTGAACCTCAGATGGTTCATGGCGGAACGTGGAAGACAAACCTTGCAGGATTTTACCGGCACCCTCCCCCCCCTACAGGTCACAGCCAGCCAAGGAGAAGCAGAAAGACAGGGTCACATGGTCACAACTTAAGAGATCAGTGTAGCTGGGCCAATCAGGAGGCGCTATTGCAGGAGATAATCACGTGATGCGCCGTCTATCCACCAATGTCGAGCTGGCTGTTGCAGAGAGCATTGCTCTTAAAGCAGGGACAATTTAGGGCATTTTGAAACACAGCATAGGAGAAAATAAGTGACAGGAAATTAAGTGGGCCCAGTGGGATGCTGAAGGGAGGTGTGTGCTTAGTTTTAGATTTAGTTTTAGGCCAATCGTCACAAGTAATTATAAATGCATTTGCTTAATTCAGAGCCTGCATTGGGGCCGCTCTGTAGCTTATTCATTGTTGAGCAAGTCTGCGAGAGCGGTACTAGTACATCTCTCGCAGTGTATGCAATAGGCGACAATTTTTGTTTACATGGTGTAAGCATCCCATCCTCCAACTTTTTTCGGGCATTTTCCAACATACCTTGCTGTTGAATGTGTTACTGTCCAGCGAGGTGCTACTGGTTAACTTCAGAAATGAGCTGTTTTTTCCTTCATTTTTTGCGTGTTTAGTCTGTGTTCTGTAGGCATACTCTGGCTTGTACGCATATGCGAGCCCCTCTGCTTTCTGCAAACCTGTTGAAGAAGGCATGTTATTGAAATAGTCACTTGTCACAACTTACTAGGCTGGTGGGCTTGTTGGGGTTGGGGAGCCACCCTTCTTACTGGGATCTGCCACTCCTTGTGATCTGAGTCTGTAGGTAAAAAAGAAGATCAATTATTAAATGTGGTTTACTGTGAAATGGAGTGTGTTTTGTGTGTCACATCACCCACCAAGTTGTTGTACCAGCTGTTGCAGCTCCTTCCACAGGCTGTTCACCCACTGGTCTATCCCAACAATCAACATAGGTGTGAGTGTTTAGTGTGTGTCTGCCAGTGTGTGGTTGTGTGTGAGGCTCATACCTGAGTCATTATCCACAGAATGTTCAACCTCCCTGCCCAATATCTGTGCCTCCTCCTCTGCAGGTTGTCTACAATGGGGAGAGCATTCCTCAGCCTGCTACAAAAAAGTATATGAATCAGTTTGTGGAGGCACCTACTAGGGGTGATGCTCTTTTAGATAATATCAAATAATGATGGCCTGATCGGGACAGTAACAGTCCATGAAAATCTTGGTAACAGTGACCACAATATAGTTTTATTTTATGCAATATATCTTTATTGAGTTTTATATACATAGAAACAGCAAGAAACAGTGCAAGAAAAGCACAAGATCACAGCACCTCAATATATATGATGAAGATATCCAGATATCCATATTATACCGGGCATAAAAATTGTGAAACTGCGAAAAGTTAATGGTGATGATGACAACAGTGGTTTCCACTCAAAAACTTTACATTCTCACTACGTATTAATAAAACAGTAATGACAGTAATGCCCATAAAATAAAGCACTAGGTGGAAATAGAGTCAGAAAAGATAGACACGAAGAAAGAAATATAGGAAAAGAAAGAAAGAAAGAGAAAAAGAAAGAATGTCCACATCAACCACTTCTCTCCAGTAGATCCCGGATCTTCGGGGAACTCTTAGACACTTCCCATATTGTCCAGGTCTTATAGTGCTTCTCGGCCCCACCCTCGACACCGTTGAGTGCCAGTTCCTCCATCCTTTTGATACTTTCCAACTCCCTGTACCATTCAATTAAGGAGGGTACAGTATTGGAACGCCAATGTCGGGGGTATTATTAATCTGGCTGCCGTAAGCATGTGCCTCAGCAGGCCCCACCCCCCTGCCGCCACCGAACCTGGAGTCATCGATAGGAGGGTCACCTGAGGGGAGTTGGGGACACTCTCAAGCGTCGCGCACTCAAATATCCTCAACACCCCTCCCAAAAAGTATTACTAGCGGGGCATTCCCAACCAGATGTGAGTTAGGGTCCCACGTGCTCTGTTACACCTCCAACATTTGTCAGTCTCTGAGCCCCCATATCTCACCAAGTCCACCGGGCTCCTATACCATCTGGTCAGGATTTTATAATTTCTTTCCTGGGCCCTACAAGCCATCGAGAGTTTGTGCGTTAGAGCAAAAGTCTTCCCACTCCTCCTTCTCAAACGTCTGACCCTATTCTTCTTCCCATCTTCTACAAAATGATGGGAGCCCTTCCTCCATACCCCCAGCCTGATGGATCCTGTATAAGGTCGAGATTGCCCGGGAGGGGGGGGGACTGAGCTTTGAGGATCGTCTCCAGCGCTGTTAATGGCCGAGACAGGATATTCCCATGAGCCACCGAGCAGATGAAGGCGTTTAACTGGGCATATAAAAACCAGGACAGTTTCCTCCCCTCCCCCCGATCCCTCAAATCAGATAGTGATGGCAGGCCAGATCCAGAGGTAATCTCGCCCAATCTTGTGTCCTGAGACGCTTCCCACACGAGCGGGGTGAGAGGACCCGGTCTACATGATATGCCCCTTAGTTTCAGAGACCTGTCCCAGAGGGTCAACAGGGGATTCACAAGGTAGGGAAGCTCCCGCCTCTTTGGACGGAACTCAGGGTCCACCCAAGGCAAGGCAGTCAGACTGATTGGAGAAGTATCGTTTTCTAGATCCACCCATTGTTTACTCCCCTTATGGTGGAACCAGTCCACGAGCCTCACTAGGACCGCAGCCGCGTGGTATGACTTCATGTCGGGGACCCCCAGTCCCCCTGCAGATTTAGGTCTACATAGCGTCTTCCTGCTCACCCTGGGCTTTTTACCGTCCCAAACGAAGTTGAAAAAAGCAGCCTGTAGCTGCTTAAAGAACCCCCGTTCCGGCAAAGTGTGAAAAACATATAAGAATCGATGCAGTACGTCCATTTTTAGGATATTAGTTCTCCCCAACCAGGAATATTGCTTTTTAGCATACGTTTTCAGGCTTCCTATTCCCATTAAGGAGTGGCACATAGTTTAATTTATAGAGTTTCCCCAGGTCCGTGGACACTTGTCAAGGACCGGGTGCAGCGGACTCGGGTGTGGATCCGCTTTAACTGTGGAACCGATGGCGGGTACCGTGTCAGGGGAGCGGAGTCTAAGAGGCCACCGGTATTCACCAGAGCCCACCGCAAGGCAGGTTGGTCTTGTGCGGCGAGTGACCCCCAGGTCGCTACCCCCTAACAGCGGCCCAGTCCCACAGTCAGCCGAGGTTCAGTGAGGTACACAAGTGGCAGGCAAAAGGCGTAGTAAGTACAGGCAGAGATCGGGGCTGGCAGCACAGGTTCGCAGTAAAGGTGAGTAGCCGAGGTCGGGGCAGGCAGCAAAGGTTCAGAGTCGGGAACAGGCAGAGGTCGGTACACGGGTGAGCAATCCAAGAATGTCTGACTTTCAACAAGCATGGAGAGACCAAGATCCGGCACTGAAGGAAAGGAAGTGCCTCTTTAAATAGGGGAAGTGGATGCAGGATTGGATGAGCAGGCGCCAATCAGTGCTGTACAGGCTCTTTAAATCTCAGGAATCCAGTGCGCTCGCCCTCTAGTGGACAGAGACGTGCGTGCACCTGAGCATGTGAGCAGGAAGCATGGGGGGGAAGGGCGGCAGCTGGATGCAGCCATGAGGAAGTGCTGCAAGATGGATGACGGCTGCATGCAGCCATGGAGGTAAGTGACTTGCTGTGAGACGGGCGTGCAGCGCTCGCCCTAACAACACTTGTACCCCAAGGTATTTTATTGACTCCCTCTGCCACTAAAACGGGAAATTTACCTGTATTAATTCCCGGGCCTGTTCCTCTAGGGAGATGTTCAAGATCTCCGTTTTAGCCATGTTGACTTTAAAGTTGCTCAGCTTACTGAATCTTTCAAACTCCTTAATGACAGACGCAGAGAGGTATGTGGAGAGGTTATATATAACAGGAGGTCATCGGCAAAGAGGGATAGCTTATATTCCCTCCCCCCTTTGATGGAAGGGTTGGCTCTCAAGGCGTTTGCCAGGTGCTCCATTACCAGGACATAGAGCAAGGGGGGCAGAGGGCACCCCTGCCGTGTGCCATTCCTTATGTCGAAAGATCCAGAGAGAGTGCCGTTAATTTTAACTTTAGCAGTGGGGTCATGGTAGAGAGCCATAATTCTGTCCATCATGACTGGTCCCACCCCCACCTGGGAGAGTGCGGCCTCCAAAAACCCCCAATGCACCCTATTGAATGCCTTCTCTGCATCCACTGCCAGAAGGCATGATGGGATTCCCTTTGACTGAGCGAAATGAATCAACGAAACTGTTTTGATCACATTGTCCCTAGCTTCCCTGCCCGAGACAAACCCAACTTGATCATTATGTATCAGTGAAGGTAACAAGGGCTGGATCCTGTTTGCCATAATTTTGGCGAACAGTTTGATATCTACATTGATCAGTGAGATCGGCCTATAGTTACCCGGAAAGGTATTATCCCTCCCAGGTTTCGGAATGACCGAAATGTGAGCTTCCAGGGTCTGTCTCGGAAGGGTCAGTGACCCGATACAGAGTTAAACACCCTCGTCAAGAAAGGGGCAATCAGGGATCCCATCGTTTTATAAAACCTGGGAGTAAACCCATGCGGTCCAGGACTTTTCCCTGCTGAGGTCTCCCTTATGGCCTTCACCACCTCTTCCTGCCTTACCAGGTCCTCTAAAGCCTCACTCTCTTCCAGGGGAATGACTGGTAGAGCCGTCTCAGCTATATAATTGTCCAAGTCCCCCGCTAATCTCCCCTGCGGATCGTTATCAATGTTGTACAGGCCTGAATAGTAAGACTGGAATTCTTCCGCAATTTGGGGTGTCTTGTGCACCTCCCCTCCATCTGCTGTTTTCAGGCTGGGGATAAATGAACAGCCTTGCCTTGGGGGGAGTGACCTAGCCAACAGCCTACTGCATTTATCCGAGTATTCATATAGGCGTGCCCTGCACCTATCCCTGTATCTAAGGTAATATTGATCGTAGAGCCCCTTTAAATTCTGCCTGGCCTCTATCAGTTCTCGTAATTCCCCAGGGGATGAGAGGGTCTTATGCGTCCTCTCCAACTCCTGTATACGTCCCAGAGTCTCCACAATCTGTTGAGCTCTCTCTTTCTTAAGCCTCGCGCCATGTTTGATAAAGACTCCCCGCAGTATACACTTGAGCGCCTCCCACTGTATCGGCAATGAGGTACTGTCATTTCTATGGTCAAGGTGGAAATTAGTTACCACAGCCTTGATCTCGGCCATGCATAGAATGTCCTTCAGAAGGTTGTCATTCAGACGCCAAGTGAATTGCCTGGGGGTCGCGTCCAGCACCGGGAGGCTTAAGAAAACCGGGGCATGATCCGACCAGAGCATCTGACCAATTAAGGATTCAGGGTCTATTGCAAGGGCATGGTGGCTCAGGAGAAAATAATCCAGCCTGCTATACGTATTATGGGTATGAGAGAAATACGTGTAGTCCCTCTCTCCCCCATGGAGGATCCTCCAGACATCCACCACTTGCAAGGACTAAAGGGCTCTGCAAAATCTGTTAAGTTTAGAGTGGGAGATTGCAGATTTCCCTTGAGAGGAAACGATCCTTGGGTCTAAGACTAAGTTAAGATCCCCTCCTATGATTAACGTTCCTTCCCCGAAGTCCTCTAGCAAGTGTAATATTCCCAATCTTGTCTCTACCTGTCCCTGGTTGGGTAGGTACAAATTAGCCAGGGTGTATCTCGCTCCACACAAGGTAAATTTGAGGAACAACTACCTGCCCCCAGGATCTACTTTAACCTGCATGTTTTCTATAGGAACGTTTTTGTGTATGGCAATGGATACTCCTTTGGATTTACTCTCAGGGTTAGGACAGTGATACCATTTATCATAGTACCTGTTTTTAATTTCTGGAATTTTCCCTTGACAAAAATGCATCTCTTGTAGAAGGGCTATGTCCACTCTTTCTTTATGGAACCCATATAGGATTTTTGCCCTTTTCTCGGGGACGTTCAACCCCTTAGCGTTAAACGTACAGAGTTTAAGACTCATCAGTGTGGTTAAGTTACAGGGAGAGGATGCCTACCCGGCCAGATAGTGTCACAGAGTCTTATTCGTGTTGCGTAAACCCAGCCCTGAAAAGCAAGACCAGGAGCCTGTTCAGGGAGAAAGGCGAGCGGACGACTGGAGAAAAAGAGAGAGAAGCAAAAAGTGAAAAAAAAGAGATATGGAAACAAGAGACAGATAAGAGAGACAAAACTAACAAGACTGACAAAACTAATAAGCACACCTTAAAGAGGGGGCAATGGAGAACTAAGAGGGCCGCAGCCCTCGAAACCACGCAACTCCCTCCGGCACACAGCCAATGGGATGGCGCGGAGACCTAATTGGAGAAGTAACCTCAACACTCGGGAGCATGCTTCCGCTGATTCCTCAGCATCACGAGCCCAAGCACCCATCCGACCCTCCTTCTACATATCATAGGATCACAGCCCCGCTACATTTTAAGTCCCCTTCTCAGAACTCTAAAAGATTCTGAAAGGTTGAACCCCGGGGAACCACCCATGAACCACCAGAGAAGCATGATACCAGACAGCCAAGGCCTGCCTCCTCCCGCCGAGCAAGAATGAGGAATCACCACGCCAGGAGAGAGAGCGAGCCCCGCAGCAGTCATACCAGGCCACAGCTGGTGCAATCCGTACAAGACCATCTGCTTCAGTCACTGGCCGCCAGGTAACAACAAGGGGGAGATATGAGACCCTAGGGGGAAAACTAGCCCCGCACCAGCCCCTGTCAGGATCGCCACCAGACCAGGGGAGAAGCGGGGGGGGGGGCGTCCAATCGAATTGGTCATGGCCAGATCACACCTCCCCCCAATCCAAAATTCAAGGTAACTCACCCATTTCCCACCCAATAACATAGGTAAAACAGTAAGAACACAAAAATATATATATATATCGGACATCGTTGTCCTTGCGGATTATGAGATGGAAAGGGTGCCCCCACTTGTAGGAGGCCCCCATCTCCCGAAGCTTGTTGAGCAAAGGTCGGAGCATTCTCCTCATCAGCAAGGTGCGACGAGATACATCAGGTAGTATCGAGATCTGCGAGCCCCTCCATTCAATTCTACCTCGCTCCCAGTCCCGCCGCAGGATGTCCTCCTTAACGGTAAAAAAAATGCACCCAGCACAGGACGTCTCTGGGGGCCTGGGGATTACCGGCCGGCCCACTACTCTATGGACCCGGTCGATTAGTAGCTTAGCGTCCAGAGGCCTTTCTAGCAGGGAGTTGAATAATTCCGTTACTGAAGAACGCAAATTGTCCGCTTGGACTGATTCAGGGACTCCACGGATCTTCAGGTTATTGCGCCTATTTCTGTTTTCCTGATCGTCCACTTGAAGCCAGAGGTTGGTCATCTGCTGCTGGTACAAATCTTGCATTCTCTCTAGGTGTATTAGCCCCGTCTCGTGGTTTGCCCGAGAGTCTTCAAGAGTGGCAACTTTAGTTTCCAGGGCAGAGGATTTCTCCCGTCTCAGGGCCCTCTCGATTCTGATCACCACAGCCTCCAGGTCAGCCTTAAGCTCAGCTTTTGTCGGCAAGTATTGCAGTATTGCCTAAAGGCTGGGGTCTAGCGCTGGGGTTGGAGAGAGTTGGACACTTGGGGGGTATCCCGCAGGGGATTCCGGGGGAGAGCCGGCCAGACTGGCCGCAACATGCCAATGGATATCAGGATTGGTAGAACCCGAGGCTTCTGCATGTACTGGACCCCGAGGACCATTCTGTATCAACTACTTTAAAAGGGCTTTGGGCCAGACTTGAGGGGAGATTCGCCCGGTCAGCACCGGTGTAAGCATCTGCGGGGGCAGGGTGCAGCTCCACTTGCACCACCCTGCTGAATCCTGCTGGCGCTCCACGCTCATTACTGGGTGAGGGGGAACCCCTACCCGTATTAGAGGGACCAGGCTTGCCATTCTGTGCCACTTGAAATTTGTCCCAGCTTCTGCCCTTTGTCCCAGGGCTAGGGCCCGCTGGGTGTTCCTCCACCTGTGACTTCTGTAGAGCCAGTCTGCCTCTCACTTGGCTCTCTCCCCCTCCTTCCTCCTGGCTGAAGAACATGACACTGTCTATTTTATGACC
Organism: Gastrophryne carolinensis; assembly: GCA_027917425.1. Lineage (NCBI taxonomy): Eukaryota > Metazoa > Chordata > Amphibia > Anura > Microhylidae > Gastrophryne > Gastrophryne carolinensis. The sequence goes on along the minus strand of CM051243.1, from coordinate 108,735,631 downwards.
GGGCTGCGCAGCCTCTTCCAACCCCTCCCTGCTGCTCTCTTCACATTCTTCTCCCCAGCAGCTAACCTCCGGGCCGGCGCTGTCATCACTGGGCGCATTAGCTCCCCCTTCGCAACAGCTGACTCGGACAGATCGCGGCTTCCTCACCTTGCTGCCGCGCCGCCTCCTCTCCCCATCACTCTTGCTGCATGCTGGGCTCGGGGCAGGACGCAGAGCCCCCGCCGCCTCCTCCGCCTGGCTCACAACACGGGCTCCGCCATCATCAAAGGTGGGTGCCATCTCCGTAGCTTCTGTACTCGTCTCTGGGGGTTTGCAGAGCAGCACACTCGCCCCATCGCGTCCTCCTGCTCCTTCCCGGCCTCTTTGCTCGGCGGGCGTCATCCTGGATAGTGGGACCTCGGATCCCGGCTGGGATTTAGGGTGGAAATAGTTCCCAATAGCGGCCTTGGGGGGGCCTTTGATGTTGCCCCCGGTCCTCCTTTTCTTGTTACCCCTCATCTGGGTAGTTTGGGTGAGGGTCAGGGTGCCGTTATCAACTGAAAACGACGGGAGCTCCTCCACTTGCTTCCTCACTCCCTCATGCCGAACAATATAGTTGTATTTAACAACTATAAGAAAAAAATTCTGTCTGGGAGCACAAAAACACGGGAAGGCTGATTCATCACTAATGCCAGGTAGCGACAGATGAGCGTCTGTAGCAGGAATTTCAGAGTGCCCGCTAGTAGTCACTGTGCTCTGCCGTGGGTCGCTAGATCATAGCTACTCAGTCGCTATATGACCAGTACAGGGCTGTATTGGAGCGCATGTTAGCAACTGGTCAGTGCAACCGACTCACAACATATTCATCAAAAAAACAGGCTCACACACCTCCGGCGCTCAAAAATGCTTAGCTGCAGCCCAGAGCGCCGGAGACTGTGTGATTAAAGCTTGTTTTTTAACATGTATTCACCAGTAACAAAGCGAAAACATATCGAGCTACATTGTAATAACATTGTAACATGAACAGATTAATGTCAGACCTGTAATATCAATTCTGCATAAATATATAACATTTAAAAAAAGAGGAAAAAATGGCTTTTTCAAGGCCAGGAAAGATCCCAACATTATTTGAGAATAAAAAAAAAATATTAAAAACAAAAACCCTGTTTAACCCTTTAAATGCCAAGCACGTAGTTTCTATGTGGTTGCTTCTCCTACCGTTAAGTGCCAAGCATGTAGAAACTACGTGCCTGGCATTTCTCCCTAATAGTTAAAGAATAGAAAAAAAAAACACCTCTGGTATCCATGTGAAGCTGGGGGTCCCCTCTTCCTGGGGGTGCACCCGATCCCTCCCCCGTCATTCTCGGTCTTCAGGAGGGGGCCCAAAACCGTAACACAATATGGTTTTCTTTAATAAAATACATTTTTTATTTAAAATAAAGGAGGCAATTTTGTAAAAAAAAAAATATTTTTTTTTTTTTTTTATTTTTAACTTAATAATATTGTAAAAAACAGAATCAAATTTACAAACAAGACATTTCATGTTAAAGCCTAAAAATATATATAATTTTCCTGTAAATTCCAGCAAAAATGGCGCAAAACATGGCGCAAAATGGGGAAAAATGATCTGTCAACAGAGGGTGACAAAATCTCAAGTAGGCTGGCAATTAAAAGAGTTAAAAGTACCTATGCATGTTGGGTATTGTTCTGTTCGGGGGACCATGCGCTTTCAGACTTAGCTTTTTTTTTCTTGTTTGCATATTTATATTTTAGGAAAAGGTGTTTTTTTATTCAGCTTTTTTATGCATTTTTTAGGGAAACCCTGAGCAACCAAAGAATTCTTTGAGGGATTTTGGTTTAAAAATCGCAAGGTGTGCACTTTGTCTGCAGAGCTGAAATTTTCAAGTAAAATTACCGTTACGCACATGCTTTACTTTCGGGTGTTTAGCAACTCTTCCCTTGACACTACCTATGCATGCTGGGTATCATTCTATTTGGGGGATGTTGCTTTTTCAGATTAAACTTGTTTTTTCTTGTTTGCATATAGTTTTTTTTAGGAAAATGTGGCTTTGTTTCTGCTTTTTTATCCTTTTTTAGGGAAACTCTTTGCAACCAAAGAATACATTGAGGGATTACTTCTAGACAACTGTAGCCACATTAACAAGCCTGGTACGCCTAGAAAGCTTGAGGTGTGTACTTCCAGAGAATATATAGTTTGTTGGGGGTATTTCAAATGTAAAGGGTTGTTTTTCTGGAAAAACTGCAAGGTGTGCATAGCGCATAACATAGTTGTATTTTATCTTAAAACCCCCTAAAGCGCTGTTTCAGTTTGGGGGAGTCTCCTGGGCAGGAAAGGGTGTCTAACAATACATATGTGGTATCGCTGTAACTGGGAGAAATTGGGATTTCACACACAATAAGATTTTATTGACAAATTTACATTTTGTATTACAAAAAACACTACAAAATGTAAAAAATAGATTTTTTTTATTTTTTTTGCACATATTTCACCCAAAAATATTGAGAATACACTTAAAAATGACAAACAAGACATTTCATGTTAAAGCCCAGACTATGCTGAAAAAAATATATATCATATATATATATATATATATATATATATATATATATATATCATTTTCCTGGGAACTCCCTGGAAATCCCTTCAAAAATCAAATTCGAACATGGGGAGCGCAAAATAGTGCAAAATAGTCTGGCAACAAAGGGTGACAAAAACTCCAGGTAGGCTGGCACTTAAAGGGTTAAAAAGAAATAAAAGAACGTCTATTGAAATGTATGGGAAAGCGACAGGTAGTGAGAGGTAATACATGGCACTCTGCAAGGCTGAACGCCGGCGCTGTACGCTGAGGCTGGGATAATGGTGAATCAGACTCTACATGGCATTATCCCAGTCGCTCAACAGATTCTGCTTGATAAATTTGTAATTGCGTGTCCGGCATTCACCTGCCGTGACCTGTCGCTACCTGTCATTTACAAGGCACTACCTGACGCTATCCTTTCATGAAGAAGGGCCTAAATTTTAGAAGGGCCACTTCCCCAGGCTCAGAGATGCACTCCAGGACATATGGCTTGATGCAGAGCCTCCCCGTTCAGCTATCCCGTGCGTTTTCCCGTTGGTTTTGGGCTTTGATCGGGTCAGGAAAGGGTGCTACATTGATTTTAGTGTGCGTTTATGCGCTCAGGTGTGCGCTCAGCCACCTTTCCGATTGTCGGCTCGCACGAGGCTGTTTCCCGGGAAAACGGACGCCTCGTTCATTGGTCCGTTTTTTTCAGTGATGCAGAGCCTTGATTTCCGATTGAAATCACCCTAATAAAACGGGGCCGCCGAGCCTTCACTTACGGCAAGTCAGAGCAGCCGTATTTGCACTCGGGCAATAATATGCAGTCCTCTGTTGGAGCACATCAGCGGCGCCAGCTCCGCGGTCTTGTCCTGCTGAGTATGGCAGAAACCAGGCTGCACCGCACGCCTTTGGACATTGATGGCATGAGTATTTGATATTTTTAATGGTTTTTTTGGGGGGATCCTTTTTACAGAGTCTCCATAATTTTTATTTTATTGTTTGTGTGCAGGCATTTGAAGATGGGACATAGGATAAATGTGCAGGCACTGGCTGGCCCTGATTTGGTTTTTGGGAGTCTTTTTTCTGGCTTTCCCTGCCTAGGAATTCCTGCCTACATGAGCGATTCAAATCTGCCGATCTATTTGGTGGCTGGCTACTGGGTATGTGTCTGAAACTTGTATTGGTTGCCCACCCTCTCTGACTGTGTTTGTTCCCGTAACACACTATTTGGTAACTTTTTTCGTAGTATATTTGGAGCCCAATTATTGATCTACAAATTAAATGGGTTAAGTGATTGTACCCTATTGCATCATGTTCTTGCCCTCTTATGTAAGTAGTATTCCCCAGACTTTTTTAATCAGAGTACAGGTTGGATGTGCATGTAGTCTCATTACAAATGTCCTTTCCTCCCACACCGTAGTTGTCTGCCACATGGGTGTGTGGTCTCCCCTGCCTCTGAGGAAATTGATGGTTGGGTATCTGGGGAGTCGTGTGTGCTTCTTTGGCTTATGGGGGAGGGGGATGTTGTGTGTGTGCTTCTCTGGCTTAATGTCTGGGTTCCTGTTGAGCTATCAGATGTTGAGCTGCATGTGGAATCTGAGGTACTGGAATTGGGGGAACCAGAGGGTGGAGGTGGAGGGGTGGGTGACCTGGGTGGGGTGGTGGTTTTTGCAATGCGCTTACCCTTGCTTATGTGTTTGGATTTGTGGGTATGCTTGGTGTGTGGAGGTGGAGGATGCTGCATGGTCTGACTAGATGGGGCACCCTTGTGTGTGCGTGGTTTTTTTGCAGGTGGTGGTGAATGGGTTAATGTACCCTTGGTCCTGCGTTTTTGGGAATGTGCCTGTTTGTGTGGAGTATCCACCGTTTTAGTGGGGGCATGTTCGGCATGTGTCTGGTGCCTGCTCTTCTGTCTTGTGGAGGATGAGGCATGTGTGCGGCTGCTATGTGCCTCGGCCCTTGGTTGGCTCTTTTTGCTCCCTTTAGGTCTGCCCATATTGATATGGTATCCAACACAGAGCTGAGTGCTTTGTGCTTTAAATATGTTTTCTGTGTGGCCGTGGTCAACAGCGGGTGCGCGCCTGCGCGCACGCACGCACGCACCTACGTCTCCGCGGGGAACGTCAGAGCTATACCTTGCAAACCCAGAAAAGCTGTCGGCCGCAATCTTTACCCCGGAGCAGGACGACATCATCATGGATGTGAGTATGCGCGCGTGCGTTTATGTGCGCGCACACATTCCTTGTAATAAAAAAAAAACAAAGCGCCAGAATAGTCTGAAACAACTTAGTTTTTCACGTTACATACAAGCCCACCTTAGTTTAACACATGTACGCAGCTCAAAACTAGGCTACATGCAGATAGCAGAACTAGGGCAATGTGAGGCAGCAAGAGGTTCAAAAAGTGACTTTAGTTAGGCCAGCAAACTTGTTAATGCTTTTTGTGTACATGAGACAACAACAGTCTCTAATATCTGTGTCTTTGTCATGCAAACAGATTCACAGCAGCAAGCAAGGGAGCAAGAATGGAGCCTCCGCCCCTGACGCAATATGCGCCTAAAACATGGTAAGTGGCGTTTTTGGGTACCAAAGTAAATGAACCAACAATTCCATTGGCCACAAAATGTAAAAACCAAAAAAAAAAACAAAGACTTTGTCTAAAAAGCCCTTAAAGCGGACCTTCACTCAGAATAAGAGTCTATCTTATATGTTTCCCACACCCTGTACATAAAGTTTGCCCACCTTCAAAATCATCCTACCTGCACCTAGTGCATGTTATGAGGCTTTCAACATCCAAGATGGCGGATTATGGAAGCCGCCATCTTATCAGGCAGCCTGAAACAGGAAGTGCCTTCTAACTGTGCTGCTCTGCATTCTGGGATTGCTGACCTTTTCAAGAGGTCTCTGCTCTGTGTGAGCAAAGCACAGCTATAACCCACCCCCTGTACCTTATCCCACTCTCCTCTCCTCAGTAAGTGTGATGCTTCTGAGTCAAGATGGCGGCGGCCGTATACTAAATTCCTGAACTGAGTTGCAGCCCAGTGGTGGAAAGAATAATTATTGATTGACTAAAAAATTACTATCTATTATTTTTAGATGCTGCGGAATCTTTGGTTAAAAGTTTGGCCTTTTCAGTAAAAAACGCAGAAGGTCCGGTTTAAAAAAGGCCCCAAAAAAACCACGCACAACCAAACCAAATAAACAATGCTAAACTAATGTTGTTTTTCATTCACAGATACAAGAAAATCACAGGCACAAGACACCGAGGCCTAAAGAATTTTAATTTGGCTTAAAATGAAAATAGTTTATTTGTTAAAACATTTAGATTCAATTATTTGTAAAAAACTTTGTTTAAAAAATTCAATTTCAAACGCTGGAATAAAAAAAAAAAAAAAAAATGAAAGTTGTGTTTCCTGCAAATGTACAATCACACAACATCATCACACATTTCCATGACACAAAAAGTTTAGATATGGTACAATAAATCCAAAACAATCAGAAAGGAGATTAAGGTATGCATTAATGGCAAGGAAAAAGGAAGAACCCAAATTTATTGTTCCCAAAAAAATATGTGTCAAATTGGCAGTGGTTGCCATATGTATATTCCAATGGAGTTTGAGGGATGTGCGCTTGCGTGTAGCCGGATTGGCAACTGAAGAGCCATGGAGATGTAAGTATACTTGCTAAAACCACCAAAATGGAAGGTCAAATACGACGCAAAACCAAGCAGGTACGTTCAAAATGCAAGGAAAAATCAGGGAAAAACGGGACGCCCGTGTGAACGTGAACGGGAGCCCCAATCAAATTGAAGGCACCCGAGAGAGCAAAAAAAGCTTTCCGAGTAAAGTGAAAATGACGGATCAGTTAGGGAGCCATTCCGACGGAGGCTCTGCATCACATTTGAGCCACGATTCAAACGGGAGACCCGGACAATCGGAAGGTTTTAAGGGCAGTTCAGAGGAGGCTCTGCATCAGGCCCATAGACTGGGAGCATCTGTTCAGGAATACAGATGCTAAATGGGAGTGCTTTAAATCAATTGTAAGTACCAAAGCTGCAAAATGTAGTCCTTTGGGTAACAAATATAAGCGGCTAAAATTTAACTGCTCATGGATGACACCTGTGGTGAAAAGGGCAATAAAGAAAAAGAAAAGGGCAATAAAGAAAAAGAAAAGGGCATTTTAACATTACAAGGCTGAGCTCTCAGCTGTAACTCTTGAAAAGTATAAATGAGTAAATAAAGCGTGTAAGAAAGAAATAGGGTTGCGAAAGCACAAAATGAAAGAGATGTGGCCAAAGAAAGCAAAACAAACCTTAAACTTTTATTTATATATATAAATTCAAAGAAAACTAAATCAGAACATATAGGTGCCCTAATTGATGATAATGGGGAAATAGTCACTGGGGATGAAGAGAAGGCGGAGCTGTTGAATGGATTCTTTAGCTCTGTGTACACAAGAGAGGAGCAAAGAGCCAACACAGGAGATGCCACTGACAGCAATAGCCAAGGAATAATACTTAACAAGCTAAACATGGATATCATCCGGGAAAGACTAAATAATTTAAATGTGCATAAGACTGCAGGACCAGATGGACGTCGCCCAATAGTTCTTAAAGATCTCAGTTCAGTTATCTCAGCACCCCTGTTCCTGATCTTTAAAGACTGACTAAAATCTGGTATAGTGCCAAGAGATTGGCGCAAGGAAAATGTAGTGCCCATTTTTAAAAAGGGCTCTGGGTCTTCTCCAGGCAATTACAAACCGGTTTAACATCTATTGTGGGAAAATTGCTTAAGGGGCTATTAAGGGACTATATACATGAATATGTAACTATCCATAATATTACAAGTGACAACCAGCATGGTTTTACTAAGGGCAGAAGCTGCCAGACTAACCAAAGGGTTTAGGGAGGCCCACTCCCATTGCTTTTTGGAATGTTTATAAGCGACATAGAAGATGGAATTTGAAGCACTAAGTCTCTATTTTTGCAGATGACGCAAAGATATGTAGAACAGTGCAATCTATTGAAGATGTTCACAAGCCTCAGGCTGACTTGGACGCTTTGTGTTTCTGGGCATCCACTTGAAAAATGAAGTTCAGTGTGGAGAAATGTAAAGTCATGCACTTGGGGTCTAAAAACCTGAAGGCCATATATATCCTTGGAGCAGTAAAACTGGGAGAAACACTTGTTGAGAAGGATCTGGGGGTACTGGTGGATCACAGGCTAAATGACAGCATGCGATGTCAAGCAGCTGCTTCCAAGGCCTCCAAGATATTATTATGCTTTAACCCTTTCGCTGCCAGCCTATCTGAAGATTTTGTCACCCTTGTTGCCAGACCATTTTGCATTATTTTGCGTCCCGCATGTTCAACTGTGATTTTTCAAGGGATTTCCCAGGTAAATTATATATTGTTTGAGCTTTAACATGAAATGTCTTGTTTGTAAATTTTTAGGTGTATTCTCAATATTTTCGGGGGGAAATATGTGCAAAAAAATAAAAAATGTAAGTTTGTCAATAAAATCTTGTTGCTTGTAAAAGCCCAATTTCTCCTGGTTACAGCAATACCACATATGTATTGGTAGAGACCCTTTCCTGCCCAGAAGACTCCCCCAAACCAAAACAGCTCTTTTGAAGATTTTCAGATCAAATACAACTGTTCTAGGCGCTATGCACATCTTGCAGTTTTTCAAGAAAAACAACCCTTTACATTTGAAATACCCCCCAAAAACTATATATTCTCTGGAAGTACACACCTCAAGCTTTCTAGGTGTACCAGGCTTGTTGACATGGGCACCATTTTCTGGAAATTATCCCTCAATGAATTCTTTGGTTGCACAGGGTTTCCCTAAAAAAAAAAAAAAAAAAAAAGCAGAATCAAAGCCATATGTTCCTTCAAAAAACTGTATGCAAACAAGAAAAAACAAATTAAATCTGAAAAAATCAAGGTCCTCCAAACAGAACAATACCCAAAATGCATGGGTACTGTCAAGGGAAGAGTTGGAAAACACTCCAAAGTAAAGCATGTGCTTAAGAATAATTTTACTTGAAAATTTCAGCCCTGAAGGCAAAGTGAGCACCTTGCGCTTTTTCTACCAAAACAACCCTTTACATTTGAAATACCCCCCACAAACCATATATTCCCTGAAAGTACACATATTAAGCTTTCTAAGCGTACCCAGCTTGTTGTAGTGGGCTCATCTTTCTGGAAGTAATCTTTTGAAGTATTCTTTTGTTGCACAGGGTTTTCCAAAAAAATGTATAAGAAAACAGAATAAAAAACACCCTTTTCTAAAATATCAATATGCAAATAAGAAAAAACAAGCTAAATCTGAAAGCGCAAGGTCCCCCAAGCAGAACAATACCCAACATGCATAGCTACATTCAACCCTTTTAATTGCTAGCTTACTTGAAGTTTTGTCACCCTGTTGACAGGTCATTTTCCCCCATGTTTAACTGTGATTTTTGCAGGAATTTCCAGATAGAAAATTCTATATATTTTTGTGGCAGAGTTTAGGCTTTAACATTAAAATGTTTTGTTTCCAATTTTTCTACTGTTTTTAAAAAAATATTTTAAGTAAAAAACTAAAAAAAATTAAAAATAGTATTTTTTTAATTGTCTCATTTATTTTGAATAACACATTTCTTTTATTAAAGAAAACCATATGTAAAAGCCCAATTTTTCCCGATTACAACGATACCACATATGTATGGGTACCCCCCTCGTTCCTGCCCAGGAGACCCCCCCAAATTCAAAAGAGCACTCTATAACATTTACAAACTAAAGAAACTATCCACACTATAAAGGGTTCATTTTTAAAAAAAATTGGTGTGGGGTCCCCCTTCCCAGGGAGGAGCCCCCATTTTTGGAGGGGAATTTTAAGGGTTAAAAAACGCTAAAAATCCCCCCAAAAATGGCTTGAGGTCCCCCCACCCAGCATAACCAGCCTGTGATGAGCTATGGGGCTTGTAGAGCAGGACGCAGGGGCCATCTTTGGTGGCCCCCCACTCTGCAGGCTACAAGCCGGCATAGGCTATGGCCACAGGCTCTTCTGCCCCCCCCCCGGGCTTTGGGGAGGCAGGTAATGGGGGCGGCTCAGGGTTAATGGCAAGTCACCCACTAGCCACAGGGGACCCTTGACCCAGAGCCTTGTGAACTGGTATAGGGGTCTCATAGATCCCTTACCAGTTCACAAAGGGTTAAATGTAAAAAAAAGACACATTATTAATACTTAACTTCCATCCATCCCAGAGCACTGTGTCCCACGCTGATCACTTTGGCTTCTGCCCTCCTGCTTCTGCTGGAAGCCTTTTATACCTGCTGGCTGACAGGTAACATGGGGACCCCATTTTTTGGAATTTTAAGGGTTAAAAACCCTAAAATATCCCCCCCAAAATGCGCGAGTTCCCCCCTACCCAGCATAACTAACCCAGGACCAGCTATGGGTGCAGGGGCCAGCTTCAGTGGCCCTGCAGGCTACAAGCCGGCATAGCCTATGACCATGAGCTCTTCTGTCCCCCCCTGGGCTTGGGGGAGGCAGGTAATGGGGAGGCTCAGGGTTAATGGCAAGTCACCCACTAGCTGCAGGTGACTTGCCAGCACCAAAGCCTTGTCAACTGGTATAGAGGTCTCATGGACCACTTACCAGTTCACATAGGGTTAACGGTGAAAAAAAAAACACACCACACAAAAATGTCATTTATAAAAAAACACGTTTTTTTTACTTTACTCACCTCCAACCTCAGCTCCTGTGTCCCTCGCCAATCCGATGACAGATGCCGGTGATCGGCAGCCAGAGGAGGGCGGACAGAGGATCAGAGGATCTCCTGCCCCTCTCCTTTGCCCACCAATCTCTGGGCATTTGACACCCGAGCCGCGGGGAGCCAGGACGTCGCCCGCCGGGTGACATAATTAGTTGTTAAAATGACGGCAGGGAGGCAGGGGGAGAGGGCGTTATTGAGCGCTCTCCTGAAGACTGAGGAGACCTGACAGAAGTGATTGCAGCCACAGGTAAGTAAATTTTCAACAGTGGGGGTGCCCTATTCCGGGCACTCCCTTCAACTGAAAAAAAAGAAATTCAGTCTCCGGAGGCGGCTATCATTCTTTACCATAAGAACTATAAATCTGTGGAATAGCCTCCCACAGAAGCTTGTTACAGCATCAACTGCTGACAACTTCAAAAAATGATTAGATGTTTATTTAGAAGAAAATAACATTAACAGTTACTATTAACTGTTATCAGTAAAACAAAAAAGAAATAAAAAAAAAATAACTTCCCCTACCCCAACACCCTTGGTTGAACTTAATGCACATATGTCTTATTTCAGCTGTATTAACTATGTAACTCTGACACTAGAAGAGAAGTACATTATTTTACACACAGCCCTGCCTAATGTGGTTGTAGGTGTGAGTGCTTAGCAAATAAATGTCAGGAGGAAAAAGCTCCTCACCCGGGGCTTATTTTCAAGTCAGACCAATGCTGCATGACCTTTGTGAATGTGTAGGTGGTTTCCATCTCCTCCTTCAGCTTGGCCACCACTTGGAGTGGCAAATTCCTCTTCAGATAGATGTTGGGCATATCTGTGGGTCATCATCATCTAAATTGTGGAGAAAAGCCACATAAGCTAAGCAGGCTGTCAGCCCCCCTGAACCACTTTAGCTCAGCAAAGCTGCCTTGTTTTTATAACTTTTGGGCTGTTGTTAGTCACACCTGGCCTTCCCCCTGGTATCTAGCTGCCATGCACATCTAGACCCCAATTGAGCCACCTTGCCCATAGGCGTGCTCCCTATGTGCGCACATAGAACCTAGCTTTCGCATGTGTGAGGATGGCGATGTTCCTTCCACCCTGCCTTCCTATCCACTTGCAGTCTGCCTTCCTATCCACTTGCAGCCTGCCTTTCTATCCACTTGTGCCCTGACTTCCTAGCCACTAGCAAACCAGAATTGCTATTGGCATGCAAGCACAGGCATGTGTACTCACAAGCATGATTTTGTCCTGCTGGATGCAGGTAAACAGTTAGGGGCCATTTTGCTAAGACTCTCTGCCCTCTCTCTCTCTCTCTCTCTCTCTCTCTCTCTCTCTCTACAACTATGTGATGTGATGTGATGTGCCCCAGCAGATCTCGGAAGATGGCATATGTCTGAACTTTGCGCCAGAGCAAATGCCGGGAAGCATAAATTCAACCCCATGCACACTGACATCTGGAGAAGGCGACACTCCACCACTGTTGTTTCAAGAATGAGATAGGTCAGGACGGAAAAAAAATGCACATACACAGGCAGGACAGCTGAACCAAGCCATGCCCTGTTGGATGTTCATGGCAGATCAAGTCGCCACAGCTCCCCAAGTGCACGCCAGCACACACTTAGCCAAAGCCAGCACTAACTCCAGTTTCAACCAAAGTGCTAGGCCAAGCCAGAGCAGTGCCAGGCAAAGTGCTAGGCCAAGACAAAACAGTGCCAGGCAGAGTGCTACGCCAAGCCAGAGCGATGCCAGGCAAAGTACTAGGCCAAGCCAGAGCACTGGCAGTCAAACAGCTAGGCCAAGCCAGTGGCAGAAAAAGTACTAGGCCAAGGCAGAGCGGTGCCAGGCAAAGTGCTAGGCTAAGCCATAGCAGTGCCAGGCAAAGTGCTAGGCCAAGACAGAGCAACCCTCTCCCAATGTACCTGACACCTCAACTTCTTACCACGTCACACACAGAGCAGGGGTCTAGGGCAGCAGCAGCTCAGCTCCAATCTGGATACCCCCTCTCCCCAGCAGGCTCCATTCCATGGTCATCATGGCTGACCCTGGGCCAGATACCCTGCCCCCTTGGCAGGTGCGTCCAGTCAACAGCCAGTCAGCAATATACATCCTCAGGATCCGCTCATTGTGCTGATGTCCCAAGTTCAGGACACCAGCACAGCCTAAATGTTGTGCCTGGTCCATAACACACAGGTTGGGCAACCAGACGAATATCGGAATATTACCACATGCCACCTCAAAGCCAAATACTGACCTTTAAATGCATGTGTATGAGTCACATCTTGCTTACTTGTACACGGTAGAACCAGATGGGGTAGCCATTGCTTAGCCACACAAGGTATTGGGCTTTACTAAGCTTATGCCCTATTGACATTGCAACCCCCAGCCAAAAACATGGCCACCCAACCACAGGAACATACAAAAACTGGGGCTATGTCAGCAAGGACTGCCTCGATGGAAGGCTTGGATACTGCTATTTATGTGCATGTGTGGCAAACAGCAGAGAGGTCATTTATTTGTCTGGCCCTCCAGACACCGCAAAAACACAAAATAAATGGTGGGAGACAGGGAATGCATCCACAAATACACAAGTTCAAAATGTGAGAAAAAAAAATTACCAAGTAGCCACCCACCAGACAGCTCACCAAACTCAAATTGTGCATACAGGCTTGAATTGAGCAGTATGTATGCATCTTGGGTGGAGCCTGGAAAGCCAGCCATCATGCTCAGGAACTGGAGGTCAGGACCCACCATACACTGCACATTAATGGAATGGCTCATCTTACAGCTCCTGCACAAAAGCACACAGGTCAAGAGCAGAGCAGCATTTAAGCACACTCACACTCACAGAACAGTTGCTAAGCAGAAAGCGACAACCACTGGTAAGGTGCCTTCTTTGGGTAAGTAAGAAAAAGGGACTTGGCAGATTGTGTAAGGTGGGAGCCCATAACTTATGTGGACTAAAAAAAATATAACTGCTCATTAACATTGGCTTTAGAGTGAAGCAGCTAGAGGAAACAAGGGGCAACTAGTTGAAAGGGGAGAGGTCCACTTTACAGGGGGAAATACAATAAAAGGGCCAACACACACTAAATATGGGGAAGCTAGGCTTAAAATAGATGTCCCAATATAGCATGGAATTAAGGATGCAAAGGAAAACCAAACACGTACCTAAAGAGATAATCATCTGCAACTGGTGGCACCAGCACCATGTGCATACAGTCGATCGCACCCATGACATTGGGTATATCGACCAGCTCATAAAAACCCAGCTTAAGCACATTCCAGGCTACTATTGTTTTGGGAAACATATATGCTTGTCTACCAAGGTAGCCATGCCATCAAGAAATGTATTAAGAGTGCAGCTCTGAAATTGAGCACATTCCAGGCTACTATTGTTTTGGGAAACATATATGCTTGTCCACCAAGGTAGCCATGCCATCAAGAAATGTATTAAGAGTGCAGCTCTGAAATGAACCATTCACCAAAAATTGAAGGCAGCCAACCAATTTGCTGATGCCTGCAATTGCATGCCACTTGCTTGTGGTGGAGTGGGGTCAGCTCGAATAGCTCAACGTCATGCATGCAATCGAAGCTCCATCAGGCACATGCACAGTAGGCTGCGATGCTGCAGGAACACATACTTCATCAGAGGGTTCCATCACCAAACGTCAAAAGGCCATTTTCTTGGCACGTCCGGAAGGGCGGATCTAGACTAATCAGGGCTATGAATCATGCGCAAGCCCATACTAATCATGTATTATGCACTAAAACGTTGCAGAGGTGGAAGCAGTGTCCAAGACGCATAGCTGCGGAGGGGGGTGGTGGTAGACATGGACATACTGGCAGTTATGAAAGTGGCTGTGGTGTGGGGAGGCAAGTAGACCATGATGAAACATCAGAACAGGTAATTAGCGGGAATCAAAAGGAGGAGTACAATTATGTTGTTTATGACAGGACATGGGAACCAGGCAACAAGGAAGGGACATCGTCAGAGCAGAAGGATGCGTGTGGCACTGACAAAGAGCAGAGCCAAGTTTGGGCTAGAAAAGCCACACTGCCAAGGAGTTGCTGCCGTGCATGCATGAGGAAATCTCCTGCTGGCTGTCTCCACGTCAACTTAGATTGGGCAATGTGGTTGCAGATAATGGGACGAACATTGTGGCTGCTCTGCGTCTAGGTCGCATGACACATGCCCCATGCCTGGTGCACATGATCAATCTGGCCGTCAAATGCTTCTTAAAAACATATGTTGGTCCGGCGGATGTTCTAGCCATATCCAGGAGGGTATGTGTTCACTATAGCCGATCCTTTGCCTTCAAACACGACATTCTAGACTTGCAGTGCCAGAATAGTCTTTCCAAACATTGTTAAATCTGCGATGTCCCTACGCACGGGAATTCCACCCTACCTATGTTGGACTGCCTCTGCCACCATCGCAAAACAATGAATGATGTCTTCATGCAGCAAACGACCAGCCTTTCCAACCAATTTTCAGCTCCAGCATTGGCAGATGATCAGAGACATTTGTCGCGTACTGAGGCATTTTGAAGAGGTGACAAGATTTGTCAGCAAGGACAACAGCAAAATGAATGATGTTATACTGCTGATATTCATTTTGTAGCAAACGCTCATGGCCATTATTCAGCAAGGGCATTGTTAGCATGAAGCAAAAAGACCAGTACTCTACACTCTTAGATCCTGGTTATAATACCAAAATGGGGGAATTTTTTACACCTTCCGATAGGAAGGAAAAAATGACTTATTACCGAGAGAAGACATGCAGACAGTTGCACCCCTACCTGAGCTCAGACCCCTTTAACTTCTGGGTGAGCAGATTGGACCATTAGCCAGAGCTAGCACAGTTTACCATGGGGTTCCTATCTTGTCCACCCTCAAGAATAGCGTTGGAAAGAGTTTTCAGCACGGCAGTTTGTGTCATCACCCCTATGCAGACAAGGTTGTCCGCCAAAAGCATGGAAAAATGGGAAAATTTTTCAAGGCTTGCAAAAAGCCAGTGCTTCTTCTTCAACTAAATGGTCAGGATTAGAGATGAGCGAACTTTTGAAAAGTTCGATTCGGCCGATTCGCCGAATTTCACAAAGAAATTCGGGTTCGGCCGAATCGGACTTTTACGAAGTTCCCCATCAAAAATGCCGGCATGGTGGGAGCGGGCCCGCTCCCACCATGCCGGCATTTAAAAAAAAAAAAAAGCATTTTTGCCGGCATGGTGGGAGCGGGCCGGCCGGTTCCGCTGACAGCGCTCCCACCATGCCGGCATTTGAGAAAAAAGGCAAACACTTACCTGCAGGTCCGGAGCGTGGAGGCCGGTGCCGCTCTCAGCTGTCATCTGAGGGCCCGTCATGATGACGCGCCCTCAGATGACAGCTGAGAGCGGCGCCAGCCTCCACGCTCCGGACCTGCAGGTAAGTGTTTGCCTTTTTTTTTAAATGCCGGCCCGCTCCCACCATGCCGGCAAAAATCCTTTTTTTTTTTTTTTTTTTTTTCTTTTAAATGCCGGCATGGTGGGAGCGGGCCGGCCGGTTCCGCTGTCAGCGCGGAACCGGCTGGCCCGCTCCCACCATACCGGCATTTTTTCTTTTTTTTTTTTTCTTTGTTTTTTAAATGCCGGCATGGTGGGAGCGGGCCGGCCGGCTCCGCTCCCACCATGCCGGCATTTTTTTTTTTAATTTCAGGAAAAATTCGATCGGCACGAACCACAAAATATTCGGGTTCGTGCCGAATCGAATATTTCCTGAAATTCGGAGCGAATTCCGGTTTGTCCGAACCGGTTCGCTCATCTCTAGTCAGGATGCCAAACCAGAGAGGCCACATGCTTGTCCCTGGTAGCATAGGGAAGACAGTATTGGCCTGATGCAGAGCCTCTCCCGATCTGACCTTATTTTGTTCCGTTTTTCCTATGGGCCGTTTTCCTTCCATTTGTCTCGAGGTCCAAATGTGATTCAGAGCCGCCGTCGGGAGAGCTCCGTTACTGTTCGGTTTATGTGTCTTCAATCGGGAAGTGTTTTTTCCCCTCACGGGTGCTTTCCTTGTGGTCGTGGGTTCCGTTGCCGTTCCCACGGACGATCCGTTTTTTGGTCCTTTTTCTTGCGTTTCCAAACGTAGCTTCGTGCCATCTGTTTCCGTTTTCAACCAGATTCCGACTGTTTTTCCGTGTATACTTACATTTCCATGGTTTTCCAGTTGTCAATCTGGGTCCACGCAAGCGCACATCCCTAGTCCTCCCTCAAGCTTTCACCATACAACAAACTGACACTTTTAGCAACACCAAAACTTACCTTAAAATAATATTCTTCTTCTTCTTCTTCCTCCTCCTCCTCCCTGTGTTTAATGCTTACCTTAATCTGTTCTCCTTCTTTTTCTTCTGCTTCCCTGTGTTTAATGCTTACCTTAACCTGTTCTCCTTCTTCTTCTTCTTCTCCCCTGTGTTTAATGCTTAGCTTAATCTGTTCTCCTTCTTGTTCTTCTTCCCTGTGTTTAACGCTTACCTTAATCTGTTCTCCTTCTTCTTTTTCTTCTTCTTCCCTGTGTTTAATGCTTACCTTAATCTGTTCTCCTTCTTCTTGTTCTTCTTCTTCTTCCCTGTGTTTAATGCTTAGCTTAATCTGTTCCCCTTCTTCTTTTTCTTCTGCTTCCCTGTGTTTAATGCTTACCTTAATCTGTTCTCCTTCTTCTTGTTCTTCTTCTCCCCTGTGTTTAATGCTTAGCTTAATCTGTTCTCCTTCTTTTTCTTCTGCTTCCCTGTGTTTAATGCTTACCTTAATCTGTTCTCCTTCTTCTTTTTCTTCTTCTTCCCTGTGTTTAATGTTTACCTTAATCTGTTCTCCTTCTTGTTCTTGTTCTTCTTCCCTGTGTTTAATGCTTAGCTTAATCTGTTCCCCTTCTTCTTTTTCTTCTTCTTCCCTGTGTTTAACGCTTACCTTAATCTGTTCTCCTTCTTCTTGTTCTTCTTCTTCTTCCACACATTTTTTTTTTTTACTTAAAGGTTTGTTGGTAAATTTTAAAAACTTTTTTGTTTAAAAAACATTGGCGTCATCCACCCAGGAGGCTCTTCTTTATATTCATTTGGGCCCTTGTCTTTGATCTGTGAATGAAAAACATCATCAGTTTTGCCTTGTAAGTATTTTGCTTATCTAGGGGTTTTGGTTTGGTCCATTTTTAGGGTAAATTTTTCCCTAAGTTATTACATTAATGTGTCTTGGACCATGTTTTTGTTGTTTTGGGCCGGAGTTTAAACTACATGTATGATATATTTTAAAAACTTACAAGGCTTGGGGCCAACAGGGCGTCTCGGGCGCAGCCTCCTTCCAGGGTCCACCATCTCGTCCTGCTGTGAAGCTGTTGGGATCCAAAACACAAAGATATTATTGACTGTTTGTGCCTCCTGAATGTCAGATTAGGTTAGGCTTCTATGCATCAAATCACTCACCTTCCCCAGGCACCTCTTGAGGTTGGGCTGCTTCCTCCACTCTCCTTTGTGATGGTCCTGCGACATCATCCTCTACAAATAACAATAGTGCACATTCGTATATGTCTATATTGCATGTATCCGGACATATGTAGGTTTGAGAGTCTTACCGGAGTCAGGTTGGAGCTGTGGCTGGTTTGACTCCCTGCCGTGCGACCCCCCCCTGTATTGTGAGGTCCAGCGGCTCCTCATACTCACTGGCAGAGGAGGGGGTGGGCGTTGGCACTGGCGTGGCACCACCTATACTTTCCCCAGTACCTCCCAACACTGGGCTTCGTGTTCTGGTCCGGGTGGGGCGGAAACACAAATTCCATTCATGCACTGCTATATAAATACAATCATAAACACAGGCCCAGGCAAGGGCAGTGTGTTTATTGCATGTCATGTACCAAGACTTACCTGGAAAGTGCTTTGCAAAGTACCGCCTCACCCGGGGCCTATGCCTCCTCTTCAAATCCGACCAGTGTTGGGTGATCTGGGTGAAGGTATAGGTGGTTCCAGTATTCCTGGCAATTGCCTCCACCACCGCCAGTGCCAACGTCCTCTTTTCGAAGTTGCACGGCAGGAAATCATAACGGTTCCTCAGCATCATCTGTATAAAAAACACAATGGCAGAGCATTAGTGACACAAATAGATGACACAGTCTCATGCACTATCTAAAGCCAGTTTTGGAGACTCATTCCTACTCACATGGGCCTACCTAGTCTATCTGCCTCTAGGCTAGTGTGCTGCTGCGCACATGGTTAAAACTAAGCTGGTCTAGTAGTTTAGTTTAACAAGTCAGTTTGTCCTCATTAATCTTGCCCTGCCATGGCTAATTTTTGTTTAGCGGCTTGTGCGCGCACATAAACGCATGCTCGCCTACTCACATCCATTATTATTTTGTCCTGCTCCTCCGTATAGATGGCGGGCAACATCTTGCTCTTCCTTCCGGGTGTGGTTATGACATTCCCCCGCGGTGGCATGCGTGCACGCGCGCACGCAGCCACACAAGCTGCCGAACACGCCCTCACGGGAAAACTATCTAAAGCCAGTTTTGGAGACTCATTCCTACTCACATGGGCCTACCTAGTCTATCTGCCTCTAGGCTAGTGTGCTGCTGCGCACATGGTTTTAAACTAAGATGGTCTAGTAGTTTAGTTTAACAAGTCAGTTTGTCCTCACTAATCTTGCCCTGTCATGGCTAATTTTTGTTTAGCGGCTTGTGCGCGCACATAAACGCATGCTCGCCTACTCACATCCATTATTATTTTGTTCTGCTCCTCAGTATAGATGGCGGGCGACATCTTGCTCTTCCTTCCGGGTGTGGTTATGACGTTCCCCCGCGGTGGCATGCGTGCAGGCGCGCACGCAGCCACACAAGCTGCCGAACACGCCCTCACGGGAAAACTATTTAAAGGTCAATGCACTCAGCTCTGTGTTGGTTACCATATCACTATGCCCAGACCAAAAGGGAGCCGTAAGACCCCAAAAAGCCCAGAGCCACATACTAGCCACACAGATAGACATTACGAACACCCACACAAGAGCAGGCACAAGAGCCGGGAGGGACATGGCCATAGTTTTAAGGGTGGAGAAGCCAGCCACACAGGGTTCTCTGAAAAAATGCAGGAGCAAGGAGCCCTTGGCACAGTCGCCCCCACCTGCTAAATCAGCCAGGCCTCACAAGGGCCACAAATCTCTTCCAACCCTGCAGCCTCCACCTCCTCCACCCACAAAGCATGTGGGTAAATCCAGCCACCCCACCAAGGGGAAGCGTAGGTCCAAAACCACTAGCCCAACCAGGCCAACCACCCCTCCTCCTCGACACTCTGTGTCCCCAAGTACCACAAGCACAGAGTCAATAGAGAGCTCCACAGGTGACAGCTCGACAGGCACCCAGCCATTATCACCTAGCACCCCCCACAGTCCATCACAGTCACCCATCAGCCCAAGAAACCTAAACTACTTTCCAGACAGCCAGCCATCAATGTCATCTGTTGCCGGGGACACCACACACCCATGTGGGCGCCAGCTGCGCCGTGGCTCACTTACAGCCCGTTTCTGTGATGTCCAAATCATGGCTGTAGCCACTGGTGTTTGTGAGCACTATGATGCCCTATTTGGGCGTTATTCAAAGTCAACCCCAAAGCAGGCCAAGCAGGAGATTTGGGATAAGATTTGCCGGCAAGTGAATAGTGTTGGTTCTGTTAGGAGGGATGTTGAGCAAATTAAACGTAAATTTGGGGATCTAAAATATTATGGGAAAAAAAAAATGGACATGCGCCGCCAGCAGAGGTAAAGTCCTTTTAGAGTGTAACTGAATGTATATCCTGCTTTGTAACAGGATGTAACACTTATTAGGTGTGTTTTAATCTTCCCCAGCATGCAGACAGGGGGTGGGATCCCAACTAAAATCATCCTAACACCAGCGGAAGAGCATGTGTTGACCTATATTCACCCGGCAACCTTTCACGGCCTGCCAGGGGGACAAGACACAGACAGGAATGTCACGTCCAGAGGTGAGTATTTTTTGACATTGAGACTTTTTAATGTGGACCCAAACTGTTGTATACTCCTTACAACACACTTGTCTTTCCTGAAACCCAAAAAGTACATTATCTCATCCCAGAACCACCAACGGATGCCACGCCACAAGAACAGCCTACCCCTGCATTGTGCCGGAGGAACACGCCACAACAGCCTTGTGTCAACACCAACCAACCTGAGTGTACGGATGAGGTAAGTCAATGGACCACTGTGTTGCCAAATGAAATTGCACTTGCCTACATTTAAGTGAAAATAGTGGCCTCACTACCTGCTACCTGCTACCTTTCTTGGCAGAACCGAACCATCCCACCCATTATAGAAGCTATTCGGGATTTGGAGGAGGAGGACACAAGTCTGCTGCAGCCAAGGCCACCAGACCCAGTGGGACAACATCAAACACAACAGCCCCAGCCCCTGCTGCCCACTACCCAGACCTCAGGGGCACAAACCTCTGCTGCCATGGACAGTGGCCGCACAACAGATTCAGCGACCAGGCAGAAACCTGCAGCCACTCCATCAGTACCAGACGCACCCACCCGTGCCAGTGGCGGAACACAGCCACGTCGCCATATCAGCCAGAGGAGGCATCTGCAGCTAATGGAGGAAGCATGGCACCAGGAGAACGCGGAGTTCACAGCTAACACACAGAGGTTTAATGAAACAGTGTGTTCACAAATCACCTCTATGTCACACCAACTAGAGGTTTTGAATCAAAATGTGTCCGGCCTGCTTGCAGAAACAAGACAACAAAGCAGGCATATGGCTGAAATGGTCCACCAATGGCAGTTAATGAATCAGAGCCTTGCTCATATTGCCGCAAACATGCAGCAACCCCATCCATCCACTTCCACCTCATACTCGACCTACCACTGAAGGCATGTGTTTATGTATTGATTCTGGGGAGCAGGACACAAGACTACCGTAACCCAAAACACATGCTCTTCCACCACCCCACATTAACAGGCAAAAAATTATTCAACAATGTTTGTCACATTATTTTTTGATTTTTATCTCACAAAATAAAAAAGCCACACATTGGGCAAAATGCATTAAAATTAACCAAAAACGTCCACAAGCTGGGAGCGGATCGCCTGTGCCGACCCAGTTTGTGTTCCAGAATAGGGAGGTGTTACATCTTCTGAAATCACTAAAGCTTCCTCAGCAAGGTCACTGTATCTTGGAACCCAGCTCTGGATGGCGAGGTTGTGCAGGACCCCACACGCCACAATTATTTTGAGGACCTTGGCGGGCTCATACTGCAAGGCACCCCAAGTCTGGTCCAGACAACGGAAGCGCATCTTCAATAGGCCAAAGGCACGTTCCACCACTGGCCAAGTCCTCCTATGTGCAGTATTATACCGCTCCTGGGCCTGCGAGGATGGGTGGAGGATGGGGGTAAGTAACCATGGGAGCAATGGATAGCCAGAATCACCTTGAAAAAAATAAATAAATAAGCACACACCCTAATACAAAATACACATGACAAATGGGCCCCTTTGCCACATATGTAGTGGCAGGCCCCATATCTAGCAGATACATAAATAGAATCCAAAAAAAAAAAAAAAAGTGTATCTAAACAAGTAACATCATGCTAATAACGAAGAGCCAAAAGTACCTTACATGCTACTTACAAACAGGGCATGTTAGGTTACTTTAAACTGCTAAGAACAGGGAACAACAGACAGAGGCCTAAGGGGAAGAGGCTCAATAATGGGCTGATTACCATTCCAGCATTAGTGAACAGGGACAATAGGTCAGCTGTGCAGTGTCAGTGCGAAGCACAGTTTTGATGAGGCAACATGCACATCCACCCAGCACACTCCTATACAATGACTCTGGGCTGAAACCTAGCTAAGAGGGCGAGGACACAAATCTATGGAATCACAAGCAAGGCCATAGGAGGAAATACTGGTAAGTAATTGAGTGTAAAAATCACATTGGAGTGTCTAACAGATAAGTGGGATACAGGCACAGACCAAACAGAAAAATCATGCAGGACGGAAGCAACAATTTGTCAGCACATACCCAGTAGCCATCCTCTAGACAGATCTCCAGATTCAAAGCGACCAAAGAGGCTGGAGTTCCTCAAAATGCGGGAGTCGTGGGAGGAGCCAGGAAATGCCGCAAATACGCTCAGAAACTGAAGATCGGGGCCGGCCACTGCCTGAACATTAATGGAGTGGCCCATCTTCCTGTTCCTGCAAAAGCACAATAAAAATGGAATTAGTGGGCCAAAAAGGAAAATATAAAAAAAGATGCATTCACATAAGCAACATTTGAAACCACTGGAGGTTGGGTATACACAGGATGCAGCTCTGCTTTCAGATAATTAAAAAAAAAACACATTGAAAAAATGAAAATGTATGTGCTACATTGCAGACACATGCTGACCTAAACCACATACCTTAACAGATATTCCTGAGCAGCAGGCGGAACCAACGCCACGTGGGTACAATCGATGGCACCCATGACGTTGGGCATGTCGGCTATATTATAAAAGGCCAGCTTAACCGCATTCCAGGCTTCCGCTGTGTCTGGGAAAAAGATGTATTTTGGTGCCAGGGAAGCCATGCCATCCAAAAACTTGGTAAGGCTGTGGCTCAGCGTAGACTGGGACATCCCCATAGAGAAGACACCCAGTCTCTGAAATGAGTCGTTTGCCTTAAACTGCAGGCAGCCAACCAATTTGGTCATACCTGCAATTGCATGCCCCTTCCTTGTGGTGCGGGCTAACCATGGCCGGAGCTGACTATACAAGTCCTGGAGAGAAACAAGGTTAAGGCAGGTGAGCTCGAATAGCTCAAGGTCATGCATGCCATCGATGTCTAGACGGGTGCGGTGCAGCCGGGTTTCTGCCAGGCTCAAACGGACCAGGCCGCGTAGCCGGCATCTTTGATGCTCGCGCACAGCAGAATGCATCACGGAACACAGATACGGCTGCTAACACTGGCCGTAAGTTGAGCGCCCACACCCTCGTTTTATTGGGCTGATTTCAATCAGAAACAAGGCTTTGAATCAGTTGGAAAAACGGGCCAATCAACGGCCAGTCCGTTTTGCCTCTTGCGAGCCGACACACGTAAAGGCGCGCGCAGGAACACCTGAAAGCATACACGCACACAATAAACAATGGGGCACCCTTTAATGACCCGATCACTGCCCAAAACCAATGGGAAAACGTATGGCATAGCTGAACGAGGAGGCTCTGCATCAGGCCAATTGTCTTGTTAGTGGTTAATTTCAGCCTAGGGCAAAAAGGACATGACATTTGCCTCTTGTGGTGCGATATGCTCCCTTTTGTGTTAACAGGTCTATATTACAGGAAACATGTTGAAATTTGACAAAAGCACCCCTAGAGCATGGTAGAGGACTAACTATTGCCTTTTTAGAAAGAAGGTTGCAAATAGTGTTGCATGAATGTGGCTCAGTATTTTTGGTATACTAAACTTATCCAAATGTTCTGGATTCTAAAGCAGGTCTGAACAGAGAGATGAGAGAATTTCTTTAAAAAATGGTTTGGGATGATTTGCTGAATTTCCTTAAGAAATTTGGTTCACCCCAAATCAAATTTTATCGATTCACTCAAAAAAGTCAAAAACAGAACTCAACTTTTCCTCTTTCCAGCATCGTGCAATGTCGTCATTAACCGCCGCAGGTTGGAGCGCACAGACACCTCCTCCCTATACTGGGCTCCTGCCAACTTGCTCGCACTGCATTGAGGGGCTTTTTATAAGGTGAACAGTGAGCTGGCAGGAAAGCCCATCACACTCCCTGTCACTCACAGTGACATCAGAGAAAATTCTTCTGATGTCACTGTGAGTAACAAGTGGCATCGTGGGCTTTCCCTTCAGCTCACTCTTCGAGGTATAATGAGCCCCTCCTGATGGCGAGGAGTGCTGGCAGGCCGAGGTTCAGTGTCCTCCACCTGGCTACAGGCGAATCCATTTACCCCTGAAATTTGTAGCTCCTGTTGTATAGAATGAACAGGGAGCTACAAATGAGGCAGCTAAAGAGGATGGGGAAGGAACAGAGTAGAGTAGATGTTTTATTTGTATGAGTCTTCTCTTTGCCAGTTATTATGTAGATGTAAGGTTTTTACCTGTTCCTTGCTGTCCTCTACTGCAGTGGGTTTTGACCTGCAGCTCCTGGAATCCAAACCTGAACCCTAAAAGGGTGCAGCAGCAGGAAGCTGCTGTGAAACTTACCTGAGCCCTGCAATCCCCTTCCTGTCAGCGCTGGTGTTCCTTTGAAATAGTCCACAGCTGGGGCCACAGAAAGCACTGGCAGCTGACACTAGGAGGGTCCTTACTCATGCGAGTGGCAGCCAGAGGCAGAATTGCCCCCAAAGTTCATGCCCCCATTGATTTCAATGGAGACCGGGTTCAGGTCGTCGAACCTTTAGTCAAAGTTTGTCTGAATTTGCCGGACCCAAACTTTGTGGGGTTCGCTCATCTCTACTGATAACAGCTAGTAGTACCCGTTAATGGTGTTTTCTGATAGGAAAGCATCTAATCCTTTTTTAAAGCTTTCAGCTGTTGATTCTGTAACAACCTTCTGGGGAAGGCTATTCCACAGATTTATTTATGGTAAAAGCTAATGGGCTATGCAGGCCTTGTGGTAATGTGGGCCATTGAGCCCCCATATTACTACAGAGCTTTTGAACTCTTGTGTGCCCGGCCGATAGCCCACAGTTTTATCCCTGGCAAATGGCCTGGCCCAACCCCTTCTCCACAGCCACTGGGTACCTCCCCTTTTAAATCAGGGCATCTCCTGGCCCATGATGCCTGTGGTAGCGTTTTACATACTACTGTGTGATACTTACGTTTACCCTTAAGTTTACTCATTATTGACCTTGGCTTAGTTTGAACCCCCCCCCCCCAGCCTGCTGCCAGAACTGACCTACTGCTTACCTGACCTAAGAACTTCCTGCCTCTTTGCATACCTGTTCAGAAACCCCTGGCTTGTTATTGGAACTGATCTCCCATGTACAACCCCCCACCTTTCCAGACTTCTCTCTAGTTTTGCTCTAAGGTTAACTTGCCTTCGCCCTGTCAATTAGATTCCTTTGCACAGTCCTGGGGGGAACTGTGCTCAGTGGGGAATTTCCATCATCCATGTCCAACCAGGGCATTACAATAGATCGTTCTATTCTAACATCAGAGAAGATTCCTGGGATTGAGGCCCAATCCCCATGCCTAACCCAGATCTAGCACTCCCACCACACCTCAAGATAGATTTAAATCATTATCTTTATTAAAAAATAAGTATAAAACCAAGATCCAGCCGGATCAATGTACAAGGATTAACTAAATGTGTTTCAATCTGTTCTCCGGGCACATAATTATAAAAACAGTGATTCATACAGCAGCAAGTACAGTTAATATGATTTCCTAAATAGCAGCATTTCTTACAGCAGCATTTCTTGAAACAATTTCAGATATCAATATTCATTGTAGCAGCATTTTGCAGTTAATCAGGCTTACTGGTCTGTTGGTTAAGCGATGAGGGAAAACATGTTTCGCCAGAGGGGCTTCTTCAGTGCCCTAGTATAATTCTATTCTATTCTAACATCACTATTGTATCCAGGGGTTTATGAACAACAAGCTCCGACATGTCTTGTCTTATACATACGTATTTTTCCTGAAATGTTAAAAAGGAAGGGATTTAGCCAGATCTTGGGCTGCCATAGAATTGCAAGAATTATCATGCCCTTTTTTCAAAATCCTGTACCAATGACATATCGTTTGAGGGTGGGAAACAAAGATTTGCATGACTAGAATGGGAAATTAAGTATGATAGATTGTCCTTTATTAGCTTTCTATGGTATTTTAGAGTGATAAATAGTGATATGTGTGATGTGTGTTCACAGCAATATTTTTTGTGTTGCTTGGTCAAAATATAGCTAATCAATATATTGTGAGCCAAGGAAGTCTGGCAAAATTTAGTCAACATATCACATGAATCAGATCTCTAACAGTTTTCTTATGCTTAAGTAACATTTTGAATGAGCACTTTAGCATTGCTGAAGGCGCAAAGCTTTAAAGTTAAAATCATTTTCACTTTTACATATATGGCTGACGTCTGCTAAAATAACAAAACAAACAGAAGGGATGTTATATTTATAGCACTGATGTCACAGTAGGATGCCGGCTTCTAAAGAACATCAAAACAGTGTAAGCACATTTTTGGGTAAGTGGTGCCTTCGGCTGACTACTACATTTTTATTTTATTAGTGTCTTTGAATTCATTTTAGGACTCTATTGCCTATTCGGAATCCATCAAGCCAATAGTAGGTAATACACGTTACAACATGATGTTGAATTGTTTTAGCAGTGGGATGCAGAAGAACCTGATTAGCTAGAGGTGACCTTAATGCCACAGTGTTCTTAGTTCTGTATATAAGTATCCATGTAATATTAATTCACCAAGCAAAAGGCAAAACAAGCTATTCATTTTCTTAATGATTGCTGCGGTCTGTCCTGAGCCCTGTAGTTTAAGAGAAGCCGATTATATAGTTGAGTTACAATATAGCTTACGCTGTAGAACAAAAGTTTAGAATTACAAGAATTAAAATACATTCTAAATAACAGTCTGGCATTTTTATTACACACAGTGTTTCCTTTACATTGAATTTTGCTACCTCATCTTTACAGAACAGAGTTAAAAACTTTAGAGCAAGAGAACCCAACCAGTGGTACAAAAACCACTGGTGGTCCGCCATATCCTATCAGGTGGTATTCAACATGAGTGCAGAATAATCTGTATGCCAATGTGCTCTGCAGCCCTTTATATTTTACTCAAAACTTAGTTGCTTCGTACAAAACTGATGCAATAGGTGAAGTGCATTTTTTGCACTTTAAATGGTTGTTCTGTGGATTTTTAAAATGTTTTAGGTGACTGACAACCCATAGCTACTACCCAGTTGAAACTTGAGTAAATTAGAATGTAGGAAGTGGTACTTGGTAAAAGAAAACATGTTGGGAACCCTTGCTATAGCGCACATATTATTAGCAGAGAATTATTAGTGAACAATTAAAGAAACAAAAAGTGTTCTTACATGAAGTCGACCCTCGCTTACAACCTCTAAATTTGCAGCCTTAGAAGAATTGATTAGTAGAAATTCTCACTTTTATTTGCTAAAAAGAACCAAACATCAAAACCACCCTTATTACCTAACTGAAAACAAAGATTTAAATGTCCCACAAGGAAGCCCAGATCCAGGGGCCAGTGACCAAACTACACTCTAGAATTAACAATAACACATACACTGCTGGTTACTGTGATTGTGGTTGGAGATACAACAGCCTTATCTTAGTATGTGATCTGCATCTATATTGCTGGGTTAATGCAGTTTACATTTATGACAGTAGATGGTGCTGTTACATATAGCTATGTGTAGTCTTTACTGCATGTTGTATTGATCAGAACTGATTTCTTTTACCAGTCTGTGTTATCCCGTATGTAAGGGGATACACTTAATCCCTTAGGGGATTCACTTACTGCACTTATGTTCCAGCAAAGCCAGTTTCTGTTACACCACAAATGTCTATCTGGATTTGACTCCACTGCACCCAGTCACACTCTGCAACAGGTTATGGGCCCACTGACTGCATGAAGCCCCTGTGACCAGATAAAGCCCAGGTGACCAGAAACGTTTCAGGCAGAGCAAAGGCCAGAATGGGAGACAGAACGGCCGCTGCAGAGATCAACATAAGGAAGCTTTCACAGAGACATCCCTTATATACAAGTACACTGTTCATATAAAGGAGGGAGAATGTCCAACAGCTCAGAGTTTAAATTCTCAGTGGCAAAGCTGAATAATGACTATTATCAGCTAAGGGGGTTTAAAGTCCAGAGGTTGTACCTACAGGATGGCCATGGGATGATTATCAGGATTGGGACATGAAAAACAGACAGTCACGGGCCACCATAAGCTTAGTAGAAGACGATCAGCTTATTCACATATGCAGTGAGAATACAACTAGATATGCGCAAACTCCCCAAAAATTTGATTTGAACGATTCGCCAAATTTCTCCAAGAAATTTGGGATCATCCAAATCGAACCATTGAGAATCGCCCATCCCTAGTGGAATACATACAGCACGGAGGGAGCAGGGGAGGCCGGCCGGCTGTGCAAGTCAGCCTTCGGCTGCATGCTAACAGTGCGGCCTCCCCCGCTCCCACTGTGCTGTGGTGTATCGTGCACTTACCTACATGCTGGCTTTCCTGACGTTCTGGTCCAGCTGCTGGCTGTGGGCGCAAGTTGGCTTGCAAGCAAACTTATGCCCGCAGCCAGCCACTGGCCCAAAATGACGGTGAAGCCGGCATGTCATACAGCATGGTGGAGGCAAGGCAGAGAAGGCCGACTTGCAAAGCTGACAGTGCAGCCAGCTCCCCCCCTCCCTCATGCAGGGGATGAGTGGGTAGCTGGCTGTGCAAGTCAGCTTCCGCCGTGTGCACTGGATCCAAGCGTGGCGCTGGAACGAGGATGGTAGTGAGTTTTTTTTTTTACCCACCACCCGAGGTGCCAGTATATTTCAGGGAAAATTTGGTCAGCACGAACCCACAAATATTTGCTTTCCTTCTTAATAGAATTTTAAAACATAGAAACTTACAGAATTACCTCCTGGAGGAAATGCTATAGGTTGTAAATTAACTGAAATGAAATACAATGCAAATGGCGCAGTGACACGATACAAAGTAAGACTTGTAGCCAAGGAATATTTTTAAAAATATGGAGAGGGCCATGATGAGACATTTGCGCCAGTAGTTAAACATGCTACAATACAGACTTTGCAGACAGTAGCTGCTGCAAGGAAAATGCATGGGGTAAAGCAGTCCCATGCTTATACACAAAGAAACTGGCAGGCAGATGTATCATGTGCTTATTTAATTGATGATATCCTGATTTGTTTTGAGCAAGAAGGGGATGATAATAAAAATACTGCAAACCCTAAGTCAGCACCTTAAGACCAAGGAACTTCAAGAACAGGACTTCTTGAATTACTTTATAGCACAACTGAGGATATGACAATATAAATCCTTACCAAGTCCCTGACCGAAGAAAAACACTTGAGGTTTACAAAGAAGAAGGGCCTAACAGACCAAGCCTCAGCTGTTGGGAATGGGTGTTGGAGATACAATGGCCTTGACTTTGCTGCATCCAGCATTCACACTCACAACACAAATTACCTTTATTAGGCACTTAAATATATAAATAACCACACTGCAAAACATCACTTGCACTGAAAAATGAGGCAAAATTGTCAGTTACAAAATGGGACCCCTTCCATCGCACACATGTCCAACCCTAAATTAAGCTGGCTGTTAATAGGGGAGATGCAATATCATAGCCAAGGGATATATGATTCTATGGGCCGTCTTTGTAATTCATACACCCCTGATATACAAGAAGCCTATGCGCAAGGTAGAAAAAGCAACCTATTTTCCAGGGCAATACAGGAACACTGAGGAGATCATAAAAATAGTTACATATAATTAGCAGATTAAGGCCTTGATTCACTAAGAGTCACTGTGACAATAACACTTTAGTGCCAGACCTGCACATACAATTCTACATGAAAAAAAAAATATATATATATATATATATATATATATATATATGTTTGTTTGCAGCCAGGAGAGGTCACACAATGATTTGAGCAAAAAAATTTTACATTTTAATTGCCCAACACACTATTTAAACACAACCAAATAAAACCCCATTGACATTTATAGCAGAGCATCACTGATTGAAAGGTAATACATGGCGCTCCTGAACCTAGAGCGCGGCGCTATACACTGAGCCTCCTCTAGTAATACATGTGACGCTACGTGTCGCTGTTCGAGGCGCTCACCAGATTCACTTTCTTAAATGTGGTTTCTCATACAGCGGCCAGCGTTCAGCAGGCGTTACATGCCGCTACGTAGCACTACCTGGTGCTAGCCTTTCTAAAATAACCCCTTAATTTTGAATAATAAATGTTTTTTTTGTGGTGGTGTGTTTTTTTGTACTACACTAGAGATGAGCGAACTTTTGAAAAATTCGATTCGACTGATTCGCCGAATTTTCCGACAAAAATAGGATGCGTGCTGGGTTAGTGAAATAATACTGTAAATAATTATCACATGCAGATCAGAGGCTTCGCTAATAGAATCGTAGAGCAGCACAATTGCAGAGAGTTGAAGTGGCATCACTATGAGGGGCCCCTATAGTGCCTGAAAAACACACCCTGGAGCTGGCAGCTGCAGGAGCCCAAAAATTGGATGAATTACACCCTGGAGTTGCAAGCAGCAGCAGGAGCACAAACATTGCTTTAAAGAGACACTGGAGTTGGCTGCAGGAGGCCAAAAATTGGATGAATCACTCCCTGGAGTTGCAAGCAGCAGCAGCAGGAGCCCAAACATTGCTTAAGAGACACTGGAGTTGGCAGCAGGAGCAGCAGGATCCCAAACATTGATTGAAAGACACGCTGGAGTTGGCAGCAGGAGCAGCAGGAGCCCAAACATTGCTTGAAAGAGACACTGGAGTTGGCAGCAGCAGCAGCAAGAGGCCAAAAATTGGCTGAATGACACCCTGGAGTTGCAAGCAGCAGCAGCAGGAGCCCAAAATTGCTTGAAAGACACACTGGAGTTGGCAGCAGGAGCAGCAGGAGCCCAAACATTGCTTGAAAGACACACTGGAGTTGCAAGCAGCAGCAGCAGGAGCCCGAACATTGCTTGAAAGACACACTGGAGTTGGAAGCAGGAGCAGCAGGAGCCCAAAAATTGCTTCAAAGACACACTGGAGTTGGCAGCAGGAGGCCAAAATAGCTTGAAAGACACACTGGAGTTGACAGCAGCGGCAGCAGGAGCCCAAGCATTGCTTGAAAGACACACTGGAGTTGGCAGCAGGAGCAGCAGGAGCCCAAACATTGCTTGAAAGAGACACTGGAGTTGGCAGCAGGATCAGCAGGAGCCCAAACATTGCTTGAAAGAGACACTGGAGTTGGCAACAGGAGCAGCAGGAGGCCAAAATTGCTTGAAAGACACACTGGAGTCGGCAGCAGCGGCAGCAGGAGCCCAAGCATTGCTTGAAAGACACACTGGAGTTGGCAGCAGGGGCAGCAGGAGCCCAAACATTGCTTGAAAAAGACACTGGAGTTGGCAGCAGGAGCAGCAGGAGCCCAAACATTGTTTGAAAGACACACTGGAGTTGGCAGCAGCGGCAGCAGGAGACCAAACATTGCTTGAAAAAGACACTGTAGTTGGCAGCAGAAGCAGCAGGAGCCCAAACATTGCTTGAAAGACACACTGGAGTTTGCAGCAGGAGCAGCAGGAGCCCAAAATTGCTTGAAAGACACACTGGAGTTTGCAGCAGGAGCCCAAACATTGCTTGAAAGACACACTGGAGTTGGCAGCAGGAGCAGCAGGAGCCCAAACATTGCTTGAAAGACACACTGGAGTTGCAAGCAGCAGCAGCAGGAGCCCAAACATTGATTGAAAGACACACTGGAGTTGGCAGTAGCAGCAACAGCAAGAGGCCAAAAATTGGCTGAATGACACCCTGGAGTTGCAAGCAGCAGCAGCAGCAGGAGCCCAAAATTGCTTGAAAGACACACTGGAGTTGGCAGCAGGAGCCCAAACATTGCCTGAAAGACACACTGGAGTTGGCAGCAGGAACCCAAACATTACTTGAAAGACACAGTGGAGTTGGCAGCAGGAGCAGCAGGAGGCCAAACATTGCTTGAAAGACACACTGGAGTTGGCAGCAGCAGGAGCCCAAGCATTGCTTGAAAGACACACTGAAGTTGGCAGCAGGAGCAGCAGGAGCCCAAACATTTCTTGAAAGACACACTGAAGTTGGCAGCAGGAGAAGCAAGAGCCCAAACATTGCTTGAAAGACACACTGGAGTTGGCAGCAGGAGCAGCAGGAGCCCAAACATTGCTTGAAAGAGACACTGGAGTTGGCAGCAGGAGCAGCAGGAGCCCAAACATTGCTTGAAAAAGACACTGGAGTTAGCAGCAGGAGCAGCAGGAGCCCAAGCATTGCTTGAAAGACACACTGGAGTTGGCAGCAGGAGCAGCAGGAGCCCAAACATTGCTTGAAAGAGACACTGGAGTTGGCAGCAGGAGCAACAGGAGCCCAAACATTGCTTGAAAAAGACACTGGAGTTGGCAGCAGGAGCAGCAGGAGGCCAAAATTGCTTGAAAGACACACTGGAGTTGGCAGCAGCGGCAGCAGGAGCCCAAGCATTGCTTGAAAGACACAATGGAGTTGGCAGCAGGAGCAGCAGGAGCCCAAACATTGCTCGAAAGACACACTGTAGTTGGCAGCAGGAGCAGCAGGAGACCAAAATTGGCTGAATGACACCCTGTAGTTGCAAGCAGCAGGAGCCCAAACATTGCTTGAAAGAGACACTGAAGTTGGCAGCAGGAACAGCAGGAGCCCAAACATTGCTTGAAAGACACACTGGAGTTGGCAGCAGGAGCAGCAGGAGCCCAATCATTGCTTAAAAGACACACTGGAGTTGGCAGCAGGAGCAGCAGGAGGCCAAAATTGCTTGAAAGACACACTGGAGTTGGCAGCAGGAGCAGCAGGAGGCCAAAATTGCTTGAAAGACACACTGGAATTGGCAGCAGGAGCAGGAGCCCAAGCATTGCTTGAAAGACACACTGGAGTTGGCAGCAGGAGCAGCAGGAGCCCAAACATTGCTTGAAAGACACACTGGAGTTGGGAGCAGGAGCAGCAGGAGGCCAAAATAGCTTGAAAGACACACTGGAGTTGGCAGCAGCGGCAGCAGGAGCCCAAGCATTGCTTGAAAGACACACTGGAGTTGCCAGCAGCAGCCCAAACATTGCTTGAAAGAGACACTGGAGTTGGCAGCAGGAGCCCAAACATTGCTCGAAAGACATAATGGAGTTGGCAGCAGCGGCAGCAGGAGCCCAAGCATTGCTTATAAGACACATTGGAGTTTGCAGCAGGAGCAGCAGGAGCCCAAACATTGCTTGAAAGACACACTGTAGTTGGCAGCAGGAGCAGCAGGAGGCCAGAATTGGCTGAATGACACCCTGTAGTTGCAAGCAGCAGGAGCCCAAACATTGCTTGAAAGAGACACTGAAGTTGGCAGCAGCATCAGCAGGAGCCCAATCATTGCTTGAAAGAGACACTGGAGTTGGCAGCAGGAGCCCAAACATTGCTTGAAAGAGACACTGGAGTTTGCAGCAGGAGCAGCAGGAGCCCAATACATTGCTTGAAAAAGACACTGGAGTGGGCAGCAGGAGCAGCAGGAGCTCAAACATTGCTTGAAAGACACACTGGAGTTGGCAGCAGGAGCAGCAGGAGCCCAAACATTGCTTGAAAGACACACTGGAGTTGCAAGCAGCAGCAGCAGGAGCCCAAAATTGCCAGAAAGACACACCCTGGAGTTGGCAGCAGCATTAAGAGAACATATACAGATTTTCGGCACAGATATCTTATCCAAAGAATATTAATAAAAAGTAAGAGTAATCCCAATATACTAGCAAGGGGGTGCACCGCCTAAATATAATCATACAATAAAGAAGCTGTGTGCTCACCTACTACAATTAACTCTACACAAACCTGGAGTAGGCATGCAATGCACACCTTTCTCCCACTGGAAGCACCACAAAAAACATGTATAATTCTAATCAAAAATGCATATTTTATTAGTACAAATAGTTAAAAACAATCAAACATCTACACACCACAAGACAAAATAAAAACAATCGATATGACCGAGAACAATTGATTAATATCTATACTCTGCCCAACCAAAGGGGCTATCCAATATGTAATATACCCCTGGGTGAAGACTGTATGTTCTATTACTAGTTTGTGCCGGCACAAAAACTCAAAAAATATATGTGTTAAAAAAGATTTTTTTGTGTGGAAATGTGAATTATTAAAAAAGTATATATATATCACAACCAAAACACATATCTATACCAATACACATATGTACAAAGATTAATACAAGTATATTATATACAAAATCTATGCATACAGAAAAATGTATACAACCATATACATATTAATGCACACAAATGTATGCGCACCCAAAAACACACAAAAAAAAATGTATATATAAATGCAGTTTAAAAATATAAATATAATATATGTGCAAATGAATTAAAGTGCCAGATAGTAATACTAATACCTAATACCTAAACTACACTACTGCTAAACACCCTGTTGGTGTAAATAAGTCTATCAAAATGTGACCTAACTAAATGAAAACCATATACAAAAGGAATTGTGCAAGTGCAAACCATGATAATCTATCTATTAACCTGCTGCTGCACAGGAAACCCACCCATGGAGCAATTGGTGTGAACCCGAACCACAGTATGCCGATAAAAATAGCAAGTGCCGGCAGACAATGCAAAACAATGAATCTCACGTGCTGTCACCCAGGGCAACGGACCGGTCAATCTTAGATGAAACTACAGACTAGGGGTGAGTGGTGAGTGGCAGCAGGAGTCTCATTGAGAGGACTATTCTCCCGGGATCAGCTAGCGGTCCTGTCTTTACCAGCAACCCATCTGCCATCATCCATTGGTTAACACGATCATCCACTGCATCACAAGTGACATCTGACACCCCCAGTCAACTGTCGGTTATGTCTTCTGCTTAGGGTTCAGTTCCACTATTCAGTGAGGACGATCTGATAATCAGAAAAATCAGCAGCTACTGCCCAGCCAAAAAGTGGAGGAGACACTTGCCGCTTCTTCCACTAGGCAAGTAGTGATAAGGAGAGTGCCGTGGGAGGAGGTGTTGCAAGCGTTTTGGCTCCTTAAGCGTTTTGGCTCCTTAGCCTAACCCTTAAAATCCCCCCAAAAAATAGGCCCCCCCCCCTGGGAGGAGGAACCCTACGTCATTTTTTTTTTAATTTTAAGGGTTAGAGTTAGGGTTAGCCTAACCCTAACCCTTAAAATCCCCCCCCAAAAATAGCCCCCCCCCCGGAGGAGGGACCCTAGGTCATTTTTTTTAATGTTAAGGGTTAGGGTTAGCCTAACCCTAGCCCTTAAAATTCCCCCCAAAAATATTACCCTATGTAATTTTCTTTTAAAATTAACCCCTAATGTTTATAGTGTGGATAGTAGTATTTTATTTGTAAATGTTATAAAGTGCTCTTTTCAGTTTGGGGGGGGTCTCCTGCGCACAAATGGGGGGCTACCGATACATATGTGGTACCGTTGTAATCGGGAGAAATGGGGCTTTCACATGCAATATGGTTTTCATTAATAAACAAATGTTTTATTTAAAATAAAGGAGACAATTGTCTAAAAAATATTATTTTATTTATTTTTTTGTTTTTTTACGCAAAAAATATTTTTAAAAACTGTAGAAAAATTACAAACAAGACATTTCATGTTAAAGCCTAAACTCTGCTGCAAAAAAATATATATATTTTCCTGGAAATTCCAGCAAAAATCACGGTTAAACATGGCGCAAAATGGGGAAAAATGACCTGTCAACAGAGGGTGACAAAACTTCAAGTAGGCTGGCAATTAAAAGGATTAATAATACCTATGCATGTTGGGTATTGTTCTGCTTGGGGGACCTTGCGCTTTCAGATTTAGCTTGTTTTTTTCTTATTTGTATGTTAATATTTTAGGAAAAGGTGTTTTTTATTCTGCTTTTTTATAATTTTTTTTGTGAAACCCTGTGCCACCTAAGAATTCTTCCAGGGATTACTCCCAGAAAGATGAGCCCACTACAACAAGCTGGGTATGCATAGAAAGCCTAAAATGTGTACTTTCAGGGAATATATGGTTTATGGGGGATATTCCAAATGTAAAGGCTTGTTTTGGTAGAAAAATCATAAGGTGTGCACTTTGTCTGCAGAGCTGAAATTTTGAAGTAAAATTAACGTTACGCACATGCTTTACTATGGTGTGTTTGGAAACTCTTCCCTTGACAGTACTTATGCATGCTGGGTATTGTTATGTTCGGGGCATGTTGCTTTTTCAGATTTTCAGTTTTTTTCTTGTTTGTATATAGATTTTTTAAGGAAAATGTGGTTTTGATTCTGCTTTTTTTATTCTTTTTTTAGGGAAACCCTGTGCATTGAGGGATTGCTTCCAGAAAACTGCACCCATGCCTGGTACGCCTATAAAGCCTGAGGTATATACTTCTAGAGAATATATAGTTTGTCGGGGGTATTTCAAATGTAAAGGGTTGGTTTTCTTGAAAAACTGCAAGATGCGCATATTGCATTGCATAGTTGTATTTTATCTGAAAATCCCCTAAAGCGCTGTTTCAGTTAGGGGGAGTCTTCTGGGCAGGAAAGGGTGTCTACCAACACACATGTGGTACCGCTGTAACCAGGAGAAATTCGGGTTTCACACGAAATAAGATTTTATTGACAAACTTACATTTTTTATTACAAAAAAACACTACAAATTGTAAAAAATAGTTTTTTTTTTGCACATATTTCATCCAAAAATATTGAGAATACACCTAAAAAATGACAAACAAGACATTTCATGTTAAAGCCCAGACTCTGCTGAAAAAAACAATATATCACTTTCCTGGGAAATCCCTGAAAATCCCTTAAAAAATCACAGTTGAACATGGGGAGCGCAAAATAGTGCAAAATGGTCTGGCAACAAAGGGTGACAAAATCTCCAGGTAGGCTGGCAGTTAAAGGGTTAAGGCCCACTGGGTGATTGTGGCTCCTGCACAACCACAACAGCAACTTGGAAAGGTCCCTCCGCTGTGGCCTCCACGCTCCTAGGCCTTTGTGCCTGTGACAGTGCACTTGCACTTAGCAATGGTGTCACGGAAAAAAGTGGCTAATTGTCAATTACATATTAATAGTTAACATTTATCTTATTTGAACATATTAATAATAATAACATATAATAACATATAACATAGCAACAATAACATCTAACATGATAACAGTAACATATAAAATTTATATTTTTTTAAATAAATATTTAATAATATATTTATTAAAATAAAATTATTATTATTTTTTTTTTTGAATTTTTTTTTCATATTTTTTATTTTAAAAAAAAAAAAAAATATATATATATATATATATATATATATATATATATATATATTTTTTTTTTTTTTTTTTGAATTTTTTTTGAATATTTTTTTTCTATTGTCTTCTTTTAATAATTTGTGAATTTTTGTACAAATTTATTTTTTTTATTTTTTCTAAATATTTTTTATTTTGTTTTCCCAGTGCCCTTCCAGCCTACCATGTGTGCAGGACACGGCGGTTTCACGCTGTTCTTCACATGGTTTGCCTTGAGCCACAGAGCCACACATGGCAGAAACTGCTAAAAATGAGAACTCAATAAATTAAATCATGGCTTACTCCACGAAAACTGCAAATGGGACCCATGGTGACTGACACTAGAAAGAACATCTTGTCTGCGCTGCGACAAGGAAGCCTGAGCCATGCGTCCTGCCATGTCACACGTGTTCAATCTAGTTGTCAAACGTTTTCTGAAGTCTTCCCCCCATCTGCAAGACATCCTAACAACGGGAAGGAAACTTTGCATGCACTTCAGCCACTCCTACTCCACCAAGCACACCCTTCTTGAGCTTCAGGGGGTATCCCCCAACATAGTCTGATTTGCGATGTTTCCACCCGTTGGAATTCCACCCTCCATATGCAGGATCGACTATAGGAACAGAGAAAAGCCATCACAGATTTCTTGATGATCCAAACGGATAGGGGGACTCCCCTGTGTAAGTGCCAGCTCATACGTGACACCTGCCGTTTGCTCAGGCCCTTTGAGGAAGCTACTTTATTAGTCAGTCGCCAGGACTATGAGATGAACGATGAGATTCCACTGCTTCATGTACTACAACACAGGTTGGAAACCATGGCTGGTCAGGGCACTAGAGACATGGCGCATACATTTTACAGCCACATGAAGCCTGTGGGGGCTGAAGTGGAGGAGGAGGAGGGGGTGGGGCACAGCGTAGCACAGTTTAGGTTTGACAAAATGACCATTTTATCTAGTCATCTGACAGGAGAGGAGGAACTGGAGCAGCCAGAGGAGCTAGAGGGTTGTGACAAAGGCGAGACAGAGGACCCAGACACACCGTGGCAGTTTGCAGTGGAGATGGAGACAGGTAGTCCCTCCGAGTCACTTTCGCAAATGGAACGATGCATGCTCACGTGCTTGTGTAGTGACCACAGAATTGTCTCCATTTGTCAGCGGGATGACTTCTGTCTCTCCACCTTATTGGACCCTCGCTTCTGGCTTAAAATGGGGGCATTTTTTACACCCACTGAGAGGGAGGACAAACTGACCTACTTCAGAGACATCCTACGTAGTCAGTTGGGCGATGTCTATCTGCGCCATGGTCCATACTCTCG
This sequence comes from Gastrophryne carolinensis, assembly GCA_027917425.1. NCBI lineage: Eukaryota > Metazoa > Chordata > Amphibia > Anura > Microhylidae > Gastrophryne > Gastrophryne carolinensis. Next base: position 108,696,959 of record CM051243.1, on the reverse strand, counting down.
CAGGTCTGACTCGGCTGCCGGGGGGGGGGGGGTGGCAGCAGTAGCTCCATCAGCAGCAGCCTCAGTCTTCAGTCACTAATGAGTAGCTTTCTACACACGCATAGTGAGTCTACTCATGAGCAGCAGGAAGACCTGGAGCAGGACCTGAACCAGCAGGTCGTGTCATACCTTGACATGACCATGCCAATACACCTTGAGGATCCGCTGGACTTCTGGGAAGCCAAACTTGACTTGTGGTTGCAACTAGCAGAGTTTGCCCTGGAAAAGCTGTCCTGCCCAGCCGGAAGTTGATTTAGATGGCAACTGGGCTGCTCTATATTATGCTGCAAAATGGCAAATTTACATCACAGTATAAGCTATTGCCCCTCAGATTTACACAGGGCCTGCTCTATATAATGCTGCAAAATGGCAATTTTACCTCACAGTATAAGCTATTGCCCCTCAGATTTACACAGGGGCTGCTCTATATTATGCTGCAAAATGGCAAATTTACCTCACAATATAAGCTATTGCCCCTCAGATTTACACAGGGGCTGCTCTATATAAGGCTGCAAAATGGCAAATTTACCTCACTATATAAGCTAATGCCCCTCAGATTTACACAGTGCCTGCTCTATATTATGCTGCAAAATGGCAAATTTACCTCACAATATAAGCTATTGCCCCTCAGATTTACACAGGGGCTGCTCTATATTATGCTGCAAAATGGCAAATTTACCTCACAATATAAGCTATTGCCCCTCAGATTTACACAGGGGCTGCTCTATATTATGCTGCAAAATGGCAAATTTACCTCACTATATAAGCTAATGCCCCTCAGATTTACACAGGGGCTGCTCTATATTATGCTGCAAAATGGCAAATTTACATCACAGTATAAGCTATTGCCCCTCAGATTTACACAGGGGCTGCTCTATATTATGCTGTAAAATGTCAAATTTACCTAACAGTATAAGCTATTGCCCCTCAGATTGACACAGGAGCTGCTCTATATACAAAACCAAGAGCGGATATAACTCACACAATATAACCTATTTCTCAGGTTTATATAGGGACTGCTCTATGTAATGGTGCAAAACCATGAATTTACCTACAATATAAACTATTGCTGCTCCATATAATGGTGCAAAACTGAATTTATCTCACAATATTAACTATTATTCCTCAGGTTAATATAGGGGCTGCTGTATATAACAGTGCAAAACCATGAATTTACCTCATAATACAAACTATTGCCCCCCATGTTTACTCAGGGGCTGCTCCATATAATGGTGCAAAACAGGGCAAATGTATTGTCCAATATAAACTATTGCTGCTCTGATTTACACAGGAGGGCCACTCTAAAGAATGGTGCAACATGGCGAATTTAGCTTACAATATAACATAGATTGCAGAATGAGATTTTCAGACAGGGCCTGCTCTATAAAATGGCAATTTTACCTCACAATATAAACTATTGCTCCTCAGATTTACACATGGATTTAGGTTGATATATATAATAGTGCAAAACAGCGAATTTACCTCACAATACTGTATAAACTATTGCTCCTCAGATTTACACAGTGGGCTTCTCTATATAATGGTGCAAAATGGCGAATTTACCTCACTATATTATCTATTACAGCTCTATATATAAAAAAAAATAAATAAAAAAAAGGGCCTGTAGAAGCTTATTTAGGCCCTTATTTAACAAGGGATAGCGACTGGTGAGCGGCCGGTAATGACGGGCCCCGCCACGAGATCGCCGGCTCCCCACCACAATCACACATTTATCAAGCCAATCCTGCTTAGTGACTGAGATAGAGCCATCATTCATCATTATTCCAGCCTCAGCCCACAGCGCCAGCGTCCGACCTTGAACAGCGACAGGTATGACCTCTTGCTACCTGACGCTCTCCAATGCATTTTAATGGAACAATCTTTAAATATTCATAATTCATTGTTATGATATTATTATTTTTTTTTTAATGTGAAAAATTCTGTGACCACTTCTGCCATTTTAGATAATTTTTTTAAGGTAAAAAATAAAAAAAATTGTACAGAATTGATATTACAGGTCTGATAATAATGTATTCATATTACAAAATTATTTTAAAAACTTGTTTTTTTTTGTTTCCAAAAACATGGTTGTTTGGGGGTTAAAAAACTACTTTTAACCCATCGCGCCAGCGCTCTGGTTTAAACATGCATTTTACAGCGCGAGAATTTTTTGAGCGTGATTTGTTAATGAATATGGTGGGAGCCGGTCGCTATGGCCAGTCGCTATCATGCGCTCCCATACAGCGCGGAACCTGTCAAATAGCGACTCTTCACCCAATATTCAACATTACGGCAAACCGACTGAGTCGCTATCAACTACCGAACAACGGCCAAGCACAGCGACTACTAGCGGGCACTCTGAAAATGCTGCTACAGTCGCTCAACTGTCGCTACCTGCCGCTGTTAATGAATCGGCCTCTTAGTATAACAGATAGGGTGACATGTGCTGGTTTGGGATGCACATGTGGGCTAGTGTTTTGACAGCAGGACAAAAACCAATTCAAAATGCAATAGCTTAATAAACCAGAGGCTGAACAAGCTTATTTAGTATAAAAGATAGGGTGACGTGCTGGTTTGGGATGCCCATGTGGGCTGGTGTTTTGACTGCAGGACAAAAACCAATTCAAAATGCAATGCTCAGATTCAGCTGAGGAAGCGTATTTAGTATAACAGATAGGCTGGCAAATGCAGGTTTGGGATGCCCTGTGGCCTGGTGTTTTTTATGTTAAAGGCAGACCAAAAACCAATTCAAAATGTAATACTTAGATTTAGCTGAGGAAGGATCAACAAGCGTATTTAGTATAACAGATAGGCTACTTAATGCAGGTTTGGGATGCCCTGTGGCCTGGTGCTTTTATTGTTAAAGGCAGACCAAAAAACAATTCAAAATGAAATACTTTGATTAATCTGAGGAAGGATCAACAGGTGTATTTAGTATAACAGATAGGCTGCTAAGTGCAGGTTTGGGATGCCCTGCAGCCTGGTGTTTTTTTTTTTTGCCCAAGGCAGACCAAAAACCAATTCAAAATGAAATACTTTGATTAATCTGAGGAAGGATCAACAAGCGTATTTAGTATAACAGATAGGCTGCTAAGGGCAGCTTTGGGATGCCCTGCGGCCTGGTGTTTTTTTTGGTTAAAGGCAGACCAAAAACCAATTCAAAATGAAAAACTTTGATTAATCTGAGGAAGGATGAACAAGCGTATTTAATATAACAGATAGGCTGCTAAGTGCAGGTTTGGGATGCCCTGCGGCCTGTTTTTTTTTTTAAAGGCAGACCAAAAACCAATTCAAAATGAAATACTTTGATTAATCTGAGGAAGGATCAACAAGTGTATTTAGTATAACATATAGGCTGCTAAGTGCAGGTTTGGGATGCCCTGCGGCCTGGTGTTTTTTTTGTTAAAGGCAGACCAAAATACAATTAAAAATGAAATACTTTTATTAATCTGAGGAAGGATCAACAAGCGTATTTAGTATAACAGATAGGCTGCTAAGTGCAGGTTTGGGATGCCCTGCGGCCTGGTGTTTTTTTTGTTAAAGGCAGACCAAAAACCAATTCAAAATGAAATACTTTGATTAATCTGAGGAAGGATCAACAAGCGTATTTAGTATAACAGATAGGCTGCTAAGTGCAGGTTTGGGATGCCCTGCGGCCTGGTGTTTTTTTTGTTAAAGGCAGACCAAAAACCAATTCAAAATGAAATAATTTGATGAATCTGAGGAAGGATCAACAAGCGTATTTAGTATAACAGATAGGCTGCTAAGTGCAGGTTTGGGATGCCCTGCGGCCTGGTGTTTTTTTTGTTAAAGGCAGACCAAAATCCAATTCAAAATGAAATACTTTGATTAATCTGAGGAAGGATCAACAAGCGTATTTAGTATAACAGATAGGCTGCTAAGTGCAGGTTTGGGATGCCCTGCGGCCTGATTTTTTTTGTTAAAGGCAGACCAAAAACCAATTCAAAATGAAATAATTTGATTAATCTGAGGAAGGATCAACAAGCGTATTTAGTATAACAGATAGGCTGCTAAGTGCAGGTTTGGGATGCCCTGCGGCCTGGTGTTTTTTTGTTAAAGGCAGACCAAAAACCAATTCAAAATGAAATACTTTGATTAATCTGAGGAAGGATCAACAAGCGTATTTAGTATAACATATAGGCTGCTAAGTGCAGGTTTGGGATGCCCTGCGGCCTGGTGTTTTTTTTGTTAAAGGCAGACCAAAATCCAATTAAAAATGAAATACTTTGATTAATCTGAGGAAGGATCAACAAGCGTATTTAGTATAACAGATAGGCTGCTAAGTGCAGGTTTGGGATGCCCTGCGGCCTGGTGTTTTTTTTGTTAAAGGCAGACCAAAAACCAATTCAAAATGAAATACTTTGATTAATCTGAGGAAGGATCAACAAGCGTATTTAGTATAACAGATAGGCTGCTAAGTGCAGGTTTGGGATGCCCTGCGGCCTGGTGTTTTTTTTGTTAAAGGCAGACCAAAAACCAATTCAAAATGAAATAATTTGATGAATCTGAGGAAGGATCAACAAGCGTATTTAGTATAACAGATAGGCTGCTAAGTGCAGGTTTGGGATACCCAGGTGGGCTGGTGTTTTTTTGGTTAAAGGCAGACCAAAAAATATTAAAACGAATCCAGTTATATTATGATAAATGCTTGTGTGTAACAGATAGGGTTAAATAAGCCACTGCATAGATGGCATGCACAGTGGCAATGCAGATTTACAGCACAAAGAACTGAAATTGTATTGAAGACTGATCTGGCTAATGAAAAAAAAAAAATTTCACTGTCACTTCTAAGCTGTCCCTGGCTGGATGGCTCCGGTTTTTCCCTATCTTTCCCTATGTTTCCCTGGCTCTCCCTGGCACTGTGTGGGTCTCTGTGGGTCTCCATGACTCTCCCTGCCTGTCTGTAAGTTTTTCCCTGTCTGCAGCAACCTCCGTTCTGTCTGCAATGCAAGGCTGAAACGCGCAAAAGGAAAATGGCCGCCGGTTTATATAGCACGGTGACGTCACCGGGCTTCCTGGCTGCTGATAGGCTGCATGTGACTTACCCATGATACCTTGCCCCAGGGGACATGTCTGGACATGTCCATCCACCATTTTACAATGCCTGTAATTGAAATAAATGGAGTTTAAAGGAAAACTTCGATCGATCGAATCGCGGGGAAATTTGGATTCGTTCAGAATCGAATTTTCCATGAAATTCGGAACGAACCCGGGTTCGTCCGAATCGATTCGCTCATCCCTATACTACACCTCAACAACCGTTGAGAGGTTCAGGGGATGCCTATACCAGTTCTAGTTCACAGGGTATGGGGGCTGGCATGCCATCTGCCAGGACCAATGGATGACAGTACCACCACCCTATTACTGGCACCCTTTTCTCGAGCACCAGGGGATATATGCCCTACAACCCTGGAAGAGCACCAGACCTGTTCCAAAGGGCATAGCGGCCGGTTCACGCCATGGTCCCTGGGTTACCATCCCCTAAACCTACCACTTTCTGTTTAGAAAAAAAAATATTAATAATAATAGAATATTACTGCATGTTTTTCCATGAAAATCTTGCGTGCTGTCATTCATTTCACTCCTGCTCACACTGTCTCTGACAAGCAGAAAATATTTAGGTGGTTTTCAGAATACCCTGACACCCAAATAATTTCCCCATGCTGTTGGGGGTGAGTACTTTCTCTCAAGCACTCTCACACTATCCTGAATCTAGCCTTCGATGTCAAACGTGGAGGCTGATTCATTACTAAAGGCAGGTATTGGCAGATGAGTGTCTGTATAACGACGCTGTAAGCAAATATTGGGCTCTGTAAGTGGCTGTAGTAACCTGGCCCGCATTGATTAATGTGATGTACGCAACAGTACAGGGCTGCAGGGAGCGAAAGGTAGCACCAGCTCAATGGGACCAACTCTTGGCGCTCCACACCATACTTATGAAAAAAGGACACACACAGCGTCGGCGCTCTAAATCTGGTCGCTATAGCATAGAGATTAAAGTCTGTTTTTGAACACATATACACCTGTAACAAAGCGAAAACACATGGAATTACAATGTTTTAACACTGGGACATTAGCACTTTAGTGCCAGACCTGTAATGACAATTCTGCATAAAAATATTAAAAGTCAAAAAAGTTTCTAAAAATGTTCGTTTGCAGCCAGGAGAGGTGACACAATAATTTGAGCAAAAAATAAATAAATAAAAAATGTCAAACACTGTTTAAACCGAAGCAAATGAACGGCCTTTGAAATGTATGGAAGAGCAACAGGGAGCAAAAGGTAATACCTGGCACTCTAGATGTTAGAGTCGCTCACCAGATTCGCTTTCATAAATGGGGTTTTGTGTACTGCCCAGCGTTCCTCAGACGCTGCCTGTCGCTACGAGGCACTATCTGGCGCAATCACTTCTTAAATAATCCCCTTAGTCAGACCATGAGAAATCTCCAGCACAGCCAACTACCTAAAAACTGAACGCTATTATAGTCAATAACCACGCTGAAAAATTGGATCTTAATTGGATATTGGGCCTGATGCAGAGCCTCCTCTGAACTGACCTTAAAACCTTCCGATTGTCCGGGGCTCCCATTTGAATCGTGGCTCAAATGTGATGCAGAGCCTCCGTCGGAATGGCTCCCTAACTGATCCGTCAATTTGACTTCACTCGGGAAGTGTTTTTTGCTCTCTCGGGTGCCTTCAATTTGATCGGGGCTTCCGTTCCCGTTCACACGTGTGGCCCGCTTTTCCCTGCTTTTTCCTTGCTTTTTGAACGTACCTGCTTGCCTTCCGTCGTATTTGACCTTCCATTTTGGTGGTTTTTTCAAGTATACTTACATCTCCATCGCTCTTCAGTTGCCAATCTGGCTACACGCAAGCGCACATCCCTCAACCTCCATTGGAATATACATATGACAACAACTGCCAATTTGGCACATATATATATATATATATTTAATAAAAAATGTTGTGGTTCCTTCTTCCTTGCCATTAATGCATACCTTAATCTCCTTTGTGGTTCCTTCTTCCTTGCCATTAATGCCTACCTTAATCTCCTTGGTTGTTCCTTCTTCCTTGCCATTAATGCATACCTTAATCTCCTTTGTGGTTCCTTCTTCCTTGCCATTAATGCATACCTTAATCTCCTTTGTGGTTCCTTCTTCCTTGTCATTAATGCCTACCTTAATCTCCTTGGTTGTTCCTTCTTCCTTGCCATTAATGCATACCTTAATCTCCTTGGTTGTTCCTTCTTCCTTGCCATTAATGCATACCTTAATCTCCTTTGTGGTTCCTTCTTCCTTGCCATTAATGCATACCTTAATCTCCTTTGTGGTTCCTTCTTCCTTGCCATTAATGCCTACCTTAATCTCCTTGGTTGTTCCTTCTTCCTTGCCATTAATGCTTACCTTAATTGTTTGTGAGTTTTTCTGATTTATTGTCCCATATGTAAACCTTTTGTGTCATATAAATGTGTGCTGATGTTGTGTGTGTACTTTTGCAGGAAAGACAACTCTCAAAATATAATTATTTTTGTTTTATTAAAACTTTTTTTTTTTGGTTGTTTTCGTTTTTTGGGGCATAAAATTGAAAAATAAAAATTGTAACATTTGTCAAATAAAAAAACAAATTAGGCCTCGGGGTCTTGAGGGTGTGGTAATCTTTGATCTGTGAATGAAAAACAACATTCGTTTAGCATTTTTTGTTTGGTTTGTTTGTGCGTGGTTTTTTTGGGGCCCTTTTCAAACCGGACCTTCTGCGTGATTTAATGAAAAGCACAAACTCTTTTAAAAAGATAGCGCAGCATCTTAAACTAATATATAGTACGTTTTTAGTCAATCAATTATTATTATTTCCCCCACTGGGCTGCAACTCAGTTCAGGAATTTAGGATATGTGCGCCGCCATCTTGACTCAGAAGCATCACACTTACTGAGGAGAGGAGAGTGGGATAAGGTACAGGGGGTGGGTTATAGCTGTGCTTTGCTCACACAGAGCAGAGCTGTGCTCTGGGAAAGGTTGGTAAGATGATTTGTAAGGTGGACAATCTGTATGTACAGGGTGTGGGAAATATCTAAGATAGACTCTTATTCAGAGTTAAGGTCCGCTTTAAGGGCTTTTTTTTCAAATTTTATTTGGAAATGTTTCTGAATTTTAGTTTTCAAATGGAATTGTTTGCTCATTTTTTTTAGTTTAAATAAACACCACTTACAAGGTTTTGGGCGCACATTGCGTCGGGGGCGGAGTCTCCCTTCAGCCTCCCTCTGTTGCTGTTGTGAATCTGTATGGATGACAAACACACTGATATTAGAGACTGTTGTTCTTTCATTAATATAATATTAAGTTAGGCTTCTAGGTATCAATCTACTCACCTTCCCCAGCAACCTCTTCCTCCTCGCCCCCTTCCTCACTCATCCTTTGGGATGTTCCAGTGACGTCTGAATCTACAACAATAGTGCACATGAGTATCTGTATTTAATGCATGTATTAGCACATATCTAACTATATTTCCCTTACCGGAGTCCGGTTGAGGCTCTGTTCTGCTCGACTCCCTGCCGTCAGATCCCCCCCTCCCCTGCATGCTGAGGTCCAGCGGCTCCTCCGAGTCACTTACAGAGGAGGGGGTGGCCGTTGACCCTGGCGGTGGGCCACCTACACCTTCACCTGTTTCGCCCAACACTGGGCTGCGTGTCCTGGTCCGGGTGGGGCGGAACCGCATATTCCATTCATGGGCTGAAATACAAACACAATCATTAAACCACGCCCAGGCGATGCCAGGGTTATAGGTGCATTTACATTTTAAACACTTACATGGGAAATGTTTGGCGAAGTACCGCCTCACCCGGGGCTTATGCCTTCTTTTTAAATCAGACCAGTGTTGGGCGATCTGGGTGAAGGTATAGGTGGTTTGGGATCGGCGTTCTATCGCCTCCACCACCTCCAGGGCCAACGTCCGTTTGGCATAATCTGACGGTAGGAAGTCGTAGCGATTCCTCAGCATCATCTGTTATTAAAAAATACAAGGACACACCATTAATCCACCAAATACATTAACAAGTTTCCAGGCCTAACTCAAGTCACTTTATTAACCTCTTGCTGCCTCACATTGCCCTAGTTCTGCTATCTGCATGTAGGCTAGTTTGTTGCTGCGTACATGTGTTAAACTAAGGTGGGCTGGTATGTAACGTGACAAACTAAGTTGTTTCAGACTATTCTTGTTTTTTTTTTTTTTATTACAACGAATGTGTGCGCGCACATAAATGCACGCTCGCATACTCACATCCATGATGATGTCGTCCTGCTCCGGGGTAAAGATGGCGTGCGACATCTTGTCTTCTTTACCAAGCTATAGCTCTGACGTTCCCCCGAGGTGACGTGCGTGCGTGCGCGCAGGCGCGCACTCGCTGTTGTGCACGCCCACACGGGAAACATATTTAAAGAACAAGCCACTCCGCTCGGTGTAGGATACCATATCAATATGGGCAGACCTAAAGTGAGCAAAAATAGCCAAGCAAGGCCAAAGGCACATAGCAGCCGCACACATGCCTCATTCTAAATAAAACAGAAGAGCAGGCACAACACACATGCAGAACATGCACCAACTAAAACGGTGGGTACTCCACAGACACAGGCACATTCCCAAAAACGCAGGAGCAAGGAGACATTAACCCATTCACCCCCGCCAGAAACTAAAAAACACACCAGGGTGCTACATCTAGTAAGACCCTGCAGCATACTCAACCTCAACACACCAAGCATACCCACAAAACCAAAAACATCAGCAAGGGTAAGCGTATTGGCAAAACAAACACCCCACCAAGGTCACCCACCCCTCCACCTCAACCCTCTGGTACTCACAATTCCAGTACCTCAGATAACACATGCAGCTCAACATCTGAGAGCTCACCAGGAACCCAGGCATTAACCCAGAGCAGCACATACACAACATCACCCTCGCCCCTAAGCCCAAAAACCACACACTACTCCCCAGATAGCCAACCATCTATTTCAAGTGATGCAGGGGACAACACACACCCATGTGGCCGCAAACGATGCCGTGGGTCCCTAACAGCCCGTTTTTGCGAAGCACAAAGCATGGCTGTTGCCAATGCTGTTTGGGTACATTATGGGGTTATGTCCGTCGAGATATGGCAAAAATCAAGCGGACATTTGGGGACCTGAAATCATATAGTTTTTAAAAAATGGACATGCGCCGGCAGCAGAGGTAAAGGCCATTTTGAATGCCTTTATAGTTGCATTGATAACAGGATGTAACACTTATTAGGTGTGATTTAATCTTCCCCAGCCAGCAGACAGGGGGTGCCTTACCCACAAAAATAATTCTAACACCCGCCGAGGAACATGTCTATACATACATACACCCTGCCAGCGTCCAGGGGCCTGCAAGAGGCACACGACGCAGACCGGAATGTAAGGTCCCAAGGTGAGTTTGAATTTTCCATGAGCTTTTAAAATGAGTGACAAAAGCCAGTGTTAGGCTAGACAACACACTCTACTTTGGGTTTAATATAATTTTACATTCTCAATTCCAAGGCCAAAGGCAACAGGACACACAAGGCCAAGCAACCCCTGGCTTATCCCCGAGGGCAAGGCCAAACCAGGATTCAACAGCACGAACCCAAAATGAGGATTTGGAGGAGGTAAGTCAATGGTCCTTTGTGTGTACTTTTAACTTTGAACTAGGAACGATTGGTGTGCCATAAAAAAACTAAAATGAAACTAGATTTATTTACAGCACAGAGTAAGCACACCCATAATAGAAGATATCCGAGATTTGAAGGAGGACACCCCACATCTGTTACCAACCACTACTGAGCCAGAGGCTGCAACGCAGTCAACACAGCCACAACCACCACACCCACAACCCCTTTCATAACCCGAAACAACCACCCAGCCCACTGCTAGAACCCATACCAGGCACAAGATTAGCCAAAGAGTGCAACTGCAAATTATGGAGGAAGCGTGGCGGCAGGAAAATATAGCATTTTCAGCTAGCACACAGCAATTCAATGACACTGTGTGCACCCAACTAACAACCCTAAATACACAATTAGAGGTATTAAACAGAACAGCCATGTGGGTGACATAGTCCAACAGTGGCAGCACATGAATCAAAGCCTGGCACACATTGCTGGCAAATTTCACCCACACCATCATTCATCTGCACCATCCTCCCCAACATACCACTAAAGATTTTGGTTACAATATCTGTCCCCACGTGTAAGTTTCCTTTTTAAAAATTGAAAACGAACAATTTGTTTAAGCACAATAAAAAGTAAGCCGAAAAAACACTTGTGTTGTATGCAAATACATTCTCAACAAGTTGCGCAGGTATGGTTTGTGCGGTGCCACTTTGGCTGCCTGAGAAAGGAGGGGTGTGCTCTTCATCAAGAAAAATATGATCGGCAGGCAGGTCAGAATATCTGCTAACCCTGCTACGAATGGCCAGGTTTTGTAGGATCCCGCAAGCGATTACAATTTGTATGACCTTGGCCGGCTAATATTGGAGTGCCCCCCCAGTCTGATCTAGACAGCGAAAACGCATCTTGAGCAAAACAAATGCTCGCTCAACCACCGAGCGGGTCCTCCTATGGGCAGTATTATAGCGCTCCTCTGCCTGGGAAGATGGGTGCAGCAGCCAGGGGAGCAAAGGATAGCCAGAGTCACCTGCAAAAAAATAAAACATTTTATAACAACTCCCAAAGTTTAGGGGTGCATAGCAACATTATTAAAGAGGGACAAATAGGTGAGCGGGGTAGTGTTGTAGGAAAAGACATTTGGAATGAGGCTACCTGCACATCCAACCTGGACACTCCTTAAAAATGTCTGTGGGATGGTACTTACATAAGAGGGCAAGAACAGGACGCAATAGGGTACAATCACTTAACCCATTTAATTGGAAGCTCAATAATTAGCCTCAAAATATACTACGCAAATAGTTACAAAATAGTGTGTTAAGGGAAAAAACACAGTCAGACAGGGTGACCAACCAATACAAGTTTCATACACATACCCAGTAGCCAGCCACCAAAAAGATCGCCAGATTTGAATCGCTCATCTAGGCAGGAATTCCTCAAGATGTGCGCATCATGCGTCGAGCAGGGAAAGCCAGCAAAACGACTCCCAAAAACCAAATCAGGGCCAGCCAGTGCCTGCACATTTATGCAATGTCCCATCTTCCAGTTCCTGCACACAGGCAATAAAAAATAAATTAGGTAAACCCTGTAAAAAGGACCCCAAAAAAACCCCCCAAAAATATGACAAATACTCATGCCATCGATGTCCAAAGGTGTGCGGTGCAGCCTGGTTTCTGCCATACTCATCAGGACAAGACCGCGGAGCTGGCGCCGCTGATGTGCTCCAACAGAGGACTGTATATTATTGCCCGAGTGCAAATACGGCTGCTCTGACTGGCCGTAAGTGAAGGCTCGGCGGCCCCGTTTTATTAGGGTGATTTCAATCGGAAATCAAGGCTCTGCATCACTGAAAAAAACGGACCAATGAACGAGGCGTCCGTTTTCCCGGGAAACAGCCTTGTGCGAGCCGACAATCGGAAAGGCGGCTGAGCGAACACCTGAGCGCATAAGCGCACACTAAAATCAACGTAGCACCCTTTCCTGACCCGATCAAAGCCCAAAACCAACGGGAAAACGCACGGGAGAGCTAAACGGGGAGCCAATTGACTTCATTAGTAGCCAATAATAAAAACTTGGAACAGCATTTGTGTTTATATGTTAACATAAAATCAAATTGCTTGCAGATGATGAGTGGATCCGACGCCCCAATGTTTGGGTCCGTACTGAATATTGCAAGCTTGGGTCCCCGGGCAGCCAGAAGTCCATGCCAGGGTTCGGCGTTCACCCGAACACAGAAAAGCTGGTTCATGGGCTGATTTTTTTTGGTAATTATATTGCCATTTTTGGTTAGATCCAATTTTTAAGATTATCCAAGATGAAAGACTGGGGTAGGTAAGTATAAGTGTCTTATTTATTTCTCCCTTGGGGTGAACTGGTAAGGGGTCCAAAGGAAAAATTGGCAAAAATATTAAACAAATAAACCCACAGGCAGTTAACGAATTAAACTTAAGAGAAAAACTCTATATTTTTTTATTTATTTATGTATTTCATTTATTTCTTGCTTTCTGTGATTATTCAGAATACCATATTTTCCACCCTATAAGATGCATCTGTCCATAAGAAGCGCTTAGGATTTGGAGGAGGAAAAAACTATGCTAAACTAAATGTTGTGCGAAAACACCCAGTTACAGACAGTGTAGCATTCCCTCATCCTATTCCCATAGACAGTGTGGCATTCCCCCATCCAATTCCCATAGGCAGTGTGGCATACCCCCATCCCATTCCCCATAGGCAATGTGGCACCCCATCCAATTCCCATAGGAAGTGTGGCATCCCCCCTCCCATTCCCATAGGCAGTGTGGCATTCCCTCATCCTATTCCCATAGGCAGTGTGGCATTCCCCCTGCTATTCCCATAGGCAGTGTGAAATCCCCCCATCTTATCCCCATAGGCAGTGCGGCATTCCTTTCTCTCATTCCCATAGGCAGTGTGGCATTCCCTCATCCTTTTCCCATAGGCAGTGTGGCATTCCCTCAGCCTTTTCCCATAGGCAGTGTGGCATATCCCCCATCCCATTTCCCATATGCAGTGAGGCATTCCCCCTTCCCATTCCCATAGGCAGTGTGGCATCCCCCTCCTATTCCCATAGGCAGTGTGTAATCTCCCATCTTATTCCCATAGGCAGTGAGGCATTCCTCTCTCTCATTCCCATAGGCAGTGGGGCATCCCCCATCTTATTACCATAGGCAGTGTGGCATTCCCTCCTCCCATTTCCATAGGCAGTGTGGCACCCCCCATCCCATTCCTATATGCAGTGTGGCTGAATCCCACCCTGACACTGGAGATAAAGAAAAAAAAGATATACTTACAGCTTTGTGCTGCAGCCACCAATGTGTGTTTATACGCTGGCCCTAGAATTAGTGGCGGTACCAGCAGTGGCCAGAGTGAGGACAGTGGGCAGGGTTCAGTTAGGTGGCCACAGCGAGAGGCTCATGTAAGTACATCTCTTTTATTATTACTTTCTATGTTTTTTTTTCTTTTTTTACATTCGCCCAATAAGACACACTGACATCCCCCCCCCCCACACACACACACACACACACACACACACACACACACACACACACACACTTTTTGGGAAAGTTGGTGCATCTTGTAGGGCGGAAATTATGGTACTTTCCCTACGCCATTTTGTGCAGGGAAATTGCCCAGGTGTTACCCGGCAAATCAGGCCTCCAACACTCATAAAAAAACTATGATTTTTATTTAGTATTTCTTATTTTTTTTGGTTTTCTGTGATTATTCTGAGTTCTTTCCCTAGCCCATTTTGTGCAGGACAATCGCCCAGGTGTTACCCTCCCAAATTAGGCCTCCAAAACCCTTTAAAATCTAATATTATTTTTCCCTATTGGTGTATTTTTTAATTTTTTAGTTTTCTGTAATTATCTTAAGTACTTTCCCTAAACCATTTTGTGCAGGGCAATCACCTCAATTTTCAGCCCTCTAGCCCTTGCAAGCCCCATTTTATAGCCATTTTTGTGCCCCAATGTTTAGGTCCTCATTGACTTCAATGGGCTTCAGATTCAAGGCCCGGGACGCAACCTTGGTGCCTGGTGGCAAGTTCTGCCCACTCATCACTCATCACACGCAGGTCAATGGTACTTTTTATACAGTTAAGAAAAGCAGTGAACTTTTTACTCTTTTTTACACTGTAGTCTATAAGTTCATTGTCCTGCTAGCTGGTGAAACAATGAATTACTCATGTTTTTTTCTCAAAAATTGTATTTGTTACTACCATGATTTTTTTTTTAACTCTTACTGAATCTGGGCCCTTGTGTATGTCAGAGTATCAAAAAGCAATTTGTTTTGAAAAGCTGATTGTCTTGTGACACAATAGGCTCGATTCAGAGAGACACAAAAAAACTTCCGTTTTCGTGCCGATCTGTTTTTTTTGTGAAATGTTTCCGTTCTCGTATGAGCGTACGAGCGATTTTATGCATGCATTGAAAACCTTGTGTAAAGTTTCCGTCCGTTCGTACGGCAGATTACGAATTACGAGGATGTCATTTTCCATCCAGACTTCCGTTTCATTTCCACATGTTACAACGTAGGCTTTCGTTTTTGCCCTTTTCCCATCGTATCCTCCAACGAATCCTTTACGTTTCCCGATAGATTCTGTTTCCATTTTACAAAAAATAATCGTCCAGACGGAATCCTTACGATCTTGCGCCTGCGCACTACAAACTTAACTCATTAAAGTGCTTGCCTACATATTTGCCACCCTCACTTCTACTACAATGTTTAGCTAAATCACTTAGCACTATCCTCCATCTTCCCTTTTGGACCCTTAACTCTTCTAGTGCCAGCTACGTGACTCTCACGTAGCTGCCTCTCCTACCGTTAAGTGGCAGCTACGTGAGAGTCACGTAGCTGACATTTTCTTACCTTAAACTTGATTGGAAGGTCGCAGCACCACAGTTTTGGATTCTTCTTGAAGACGAGGCTTGGGGGATCATCCAGAGGTGAGTTGAGGGCTGTAGCTGTGACCCGATCGCTGCAGGAGCCAATCAAAGTGCGGCTTCTGCAGCTGTCATCATCCGGCGCCGCACTGCTATAAAAGGCCAGATCACATGGCATCCGGCCTTTTGCTGCCCATCGGCGGAGGGGAGAGAGATTCATGATGATCTGACAGGTCGGCAGCAGCAGCGATCACACTCCCCCGATCTGTCCTTGTCACTGGCCACATGTGTTGTCCCCCCTCCCTTCCCTCCTGGCTCACGCACAGCCTCCCTTCCCCATCCTTCTGCCCGATCTCTGATCAGGGCTGCCGCGCTCACGCTGCCCCCCTCCCTCGTTCCTCCCCCACTGCCTCCCTCTCCCATCATTCCTCCCGATCTGTGCTGGCTGTCTGGAGGGGGATGGGGGGGGTCAATGGCACGTATATGAGGGGGGGATGCCACACTGCCCATGGAATCGGGATGGGGTATGCCACACTGTCTATGGGGTTGGGGGATGCCACATTGCATATGGGATGGGAGGGAATGCCACACTGCATATGGGAATGGGGTGGGGGGAATGCCACGCTGCATATGGGAATGGGGTGGGGGGAATGTCACGCTGCATATGGGAATGAGGTGGGGGGGATGCCACGCTGCATATGGGAATGAGGTGGGGGGAATGCCACACTGCATATGGGAATGGGTGGGGGGAATGCCACGCTGCATATGGGAATGGGGTGGGGGGGGGTGCCATTCTGCATATGGGAATGAGGTGGGGGGAATGCCACGCTGCATATGGGAATGAGGTGGGGGGAATGCCAGGCTGCATATGGGAATGAGGTGGGGGGGATGCCACACTGCATATGGGAATGGGGTGGGGGGAATGCCACACTGCATATGGGAATGGGGTGGGGGGAATGCCACACTGCATATGGGAATGGGGTGGGGGGAATGCCACACTGCATATGGGAATGGGGTGGGGGGAATGTCACGCTGCATATGGGAATGGGGTGGGGGGAATGCCACGCTGCATATGGGAATGAGGTGGGGGGGATGCCACGCTGCATATGGGAATGAGGTGGGGGGAATGCCACACTGCATATGGGAATGGGGTGGGAGGAATGCCACGCTGCATATGGGAATGGGGTGGGGGGGATGCCACGCTGCATATGGGAATGAGGTGGGGGGAATGCCACGCTGCATATGGGAATGAGGTGGGGGGAATGCCACGCTGCATATGGGAATGAGGTGGGGGGGATGCCACACTGCATATGGGAATGGGGTGGGGGGAATGCCACACTGCATATGGGAATGGGGTGGGGGGAATGCCACACTGCATATGGGAATGGGGTGGGGGGAATGCCACACTGCATATGGGAATGAGGTGGGGGGAATGCCACACTGCATATGGGAATGAGGTGGGGGGAATGCCACACTGCATATGGGAATGAGGTGGGGGGAATGCCACACTGCATATGGGAATGAGGTGGGGGGAATGCCACACTGCATATGGGAATGAGGTGGGGGGAATGCCACACTGCATATGGGAATGAGGTGGGGGGAATGCCACACTGCATATGGGAATGGGGTGGGGGAAATGCCACACTGCATATGGGAATGAGGTGGGGGGAATACCACACTGCATATGGGAATGAGGTGGGGGAAATGCCACACTGCATATGGGAATGGGGTGGGGGGAGTGCCACACTGCATATGGGAATGAGGTGGGGGGAATGCCACACTGCATATGAGAATGAGGTGGGGGAAATGCCACACTGCATATGGGAATGAGGTGGGGGGAATGCCACACTGCATATGGGAATGAGGTGGGGGGAATGCCACACTGCATATGGGAATGAGGTGGGGGGAATGCCACACTGCATATGGGAATGAGGTGGGGGGAATGCCACACTGCATATGGGAATGAGGTGGGGGGAATGCCACACTGCATATGGGAATGAGGTGGGGGGAATGCCACACTGCATATGGGAATGAAATGGGAGGGAATGCCACACTGCATTTGGGAATGAGGTGGGGGGAATGCCACACTGCATATGGGAATGGGGTGGGGGGAATGCCACACTGCAAATGGGAATGAAATGGGAGGGAATGCCTCACTGCGTATGGGATGGGATGAGGGGGAATGGAAAGAGCGAGCGTTGGAGAGACACCCCTAACCCTAGCCCGAACCCTAGGTTAGGTCTTGGGCTAGGGGCGATCACGCTGCCCCAACCTGTCACTGATCAGCATGAACATCTATCCCCTCTGAGGGGCGGAGGAGGGAGAGATTCACGCTGATCAGTGACAGGTCGGGGCAGCGTGATCGCCATTGCCCCTTGGCAGAGGGGGTGGAGATTCATGCTGATCAGTGACAGGTCGGGGCAGCATTGATGTTACATGTTGATGATACACCTCGGAGGGGCACAGACGTGGATACAGTAGAGCAGTGGTTCTCAACCTTTCTAATGCCATGACCCCGCAATACAGTTCCTCATGTTACAGTGTACTGTTATTACACCAGCAGGTGTCTCGCAGGCTCTTGGATTCTGTCCTCCAGCTGCTTGCTGCGTATGCCCCGCTTCCCCCGCCCCTTAGGCAATCACGTCTGCGCATGCACGCAGGCATTCGGTTTGGAACGTGCATCCATAACGGCGTGTCGGTGACAGGTCGGGGCAGCGGCAATCACATGCAGGGAGTGATGCCACTGTCCAGACCTGTCACTGACCTGGGCACACTAAGCTTTGAACTGCTAGCGTTGCCCCTCTCCCTACATGTAACCCCCCCCTTACCTACGCTGCTGCCCTGACCTGACAATGATCAGCACAAATCTCTCCCCTCCGTTGAGTGGGGGGAACACAAGGAGCCGCCCCATGCTCACCTCCCTCCACTGCTCGGTGTGTAAGCGATCACTGATCGCCGGACCAGCTCCTTCCTATCATGTTGCACGCTGCAATTGTCCATTCATTAGGCTCGATTCAGAGACACATTCGTCCGGACTTCCGTAGCTGTCTGTGAAAGTTTTGGTGGGTGTTTGTCATTTTTTGGCTTTTTTTCGTATATTTTCCACTCGCACGAACGTTCGAGAACATGCGTATATGCTCTTTCGATAATGGTGCCAAAATCGGAAGATTTTCGTTACTTCGGGAGCTTTTTCCCACCAAATCGGAAATGTTTCGTCCGTTCAGAATTTTTTCGTTATTGCAATGGGCTTGCGATTAATTCAGAGAGCTGATTGCCGATGGTCCCACACCTCATAAATTCGTTTCAGGGCAAAAACATTCCCGGCACCTTTTTGACTACGGGAGCGCGAGCCAGCCATGGACGAGGCTACTGCCTTTGAGGAGCATGAGGATCTGCAACTCATGGGCATTGAGATCGTCCGGAGGGCACAGACCAGATTGCACCGGCGGCGACGCATGGACATCAATAGCATGCATGACACTGAGCTGTTCGAGCTGACCAGGCTTAATCGCGCTTCCCTCCATAAATTATATAGTGAGCTGCGGCCATGGTTAGCCCGCACCACAAGGAAGGGGCAAGCAATTTCAGGTATGACCAAGATGCTTGGCTGCCTGCAATTTTTGGCGAACGGCTCGTTCCAGAGGCTGGGTGCCCTCTCCGTGGGGATTTCACAGCCTACGCTGAGCCGCGCGCTATCCCAATTTTTGGAAGGCATGGCTACCATAACTCGGAAATATATTTGTTTCCCTGAGGATATGGTAGCCAGAAACGCCATTAAGCTGGCATTTTTTAATATCGCCGACATGCCCAATGTCATGGGTGCTATTGACTGCACCCACGTTGCCCTCGTCCCTCCGTCAAGCGACGAGTATATATACAGGCAAGTTTTGGCTTCCATTGTCTCTAAATATTTGTGTGTCCCTTCTTTGCTCAATCACATTATTCGTTTGGTTCATTGCCAATAGTCCCTCCTTTCCTGAAAAGCTTCCTTGTGACTAATCTCGCCATTTGTAGTAACTTTCATTGCCAATAGTCCCTCCTTTCCTGAAAAGCTTCCTTGTGACTAATCTCGCCATTTGTAGTAACTTTCATTGCCAATAGTCCCTCCTTTCCTGAAAAGTTTCCTTGTGACTAATCTCGCCATTTGTAGTAACTTTCATTGCCAATAGTCCCTCCTTTCCTGAAAAGTTTCCTTGTGACTAATCTCGCCATTTGTAGTAACTTTCATTGCCAATAGTCCCTCCTTTCCTGAAAAGTTTCCTTGTGACTAATCTCGCCATTTGTAGTAACTTTCATTGCCAATAGTCCCTCCTTTCCTGAAAAGTTTCCTTGTGACTAATCTCGCCATTTGTAGTAACTTTCATTGCCAATAGTCCCTCCTTTCCTGAAAAGTTTCCTTGTGACTAATCTCGCCATTTGTAGTAACTTTCATTGCCAATAGTCCCTCCTTTCCTGAAAAGTTTCCTTGTGACTAATCTCGCCATTTGTAGTAACTTTCATTGCCAATAGTCCCTCCTTTCCTGAAAAGTTTCCTTGTGACTAATCTCGCCATTTGTAGTAACTTTCATTGCCAATAGTCCCTCCTTTCCTGAAAAGTTTCCTTGTGACTAATCTCGCCATTTGTAGTAACTTTCATTGCCAATAGTCCCTCCTTTCCTGAAAAGTTTCCTTGTGACTAATCTCGCCATTTGTAGTAACTTTCATTGCCAATAGTCCCTCCTTTTGTTTAGTCCCTCTAGGTTAATATACACTCAGATTTTACATCTTCACTCATTGCAATCACTCCCTCCTTGCTAATGCTCCCTCCTTGCCAAGAGTGTATGTGCACCAACGGCCCTTATTTATAAATTAGTCCCAAAGTTAGTTATTTCAAAGTAAAACATTTGTAAGTGTCCTTTTAATAGAACAAGTAAGACTGTCAAGGCTTAAACATTGTTCTTCTTTTACATGTTACATTTTGACATAGGCTGTTTGAAGTGTGCGTTGGATTTGTTTACTAAACGTAATTTTTGGGTGGTTTCTGTTTCCTTTTTCACCAGAAATCGCAAAATGGGCCATTCGCTGAATGTGCAAGCGGTGGTGGCCCAGGACCTGCGCTTTCTGAGCGTCCTGGCAGGCTACCCTGGCTCAGCCCATGATGCGTATATCCTGCGCAGATCTGGATTATTCCGCCGGTTTGAGTCAGGGGAATTTGCGGGTGCATGGCTCCTTGGTAAGTTGGCTCAAATTATCGCTTTGGATTCTATATGTATGGGCAAGTTTGATGTTGGATTTACCTTTCAGAAACGCTGCCTTGCCCCTCACCTTGTGAACATGTGTAAGCACACTGTAACCATTAGCTTAGACAAACTCCATTTGCTGCAAAATTGTTTTGCCTGCATTGTTTTAATTAATAAGTGTAATGTGAGGCCAAGTCTGAAACAGCCTTCGAAACCATTTTCTTTCTAAATCTGTAATTGACTTTACCAGAGAGTCAGCGCCATCTTTGCTTCCATGCATTTAACTTACTGAGTAGAGGTGAGCGGGATAAAGTGCAGGGGCAGGCTTACACCGGTTTGGGAGTAAGGCAAGAATTCTAAAGGGGCAGCTCAAGTTAGACCATACTACATTGTTCTGCAGCACAGGCAGGAAACAATATCTGCTAACAGTCTGCCTGATTGCCCAACATCCCCAGTATTATTTGCCTACTTTGGACCCACATCTATCACATATGTTTAATTCTTGTTTTAGCATCTGCAATCTGTATGCTCATGTTTGTGTGACAATGTCACATACCTCTTTTATTTTTATTGCAGTAGTAATGTTGCGTGGCAATGTATGATTTCCTGTTATTAATTTTTTTGGTTTTTTTGGGCTTATTTAGGAGATTTGGGCTATCCACTACTGCCGTGGCTCATGACTCCGGTCCTCCGGCCACAAACTCCAGCACAAGAGGCCTATAACCGTGCACATCGAAAGACCAGGGCAGTGGTGGAGAGGGCCTTTGGACTCCTCAAGACCCGGTTTCGGTGCTTGGACCACACTGGGGGCTCCCTGCAGTATGACCCGAAAAAGGTCATTGACATTATAATGGCATGTGCCGCGCTCCATAATTTAGCCATTATGCAAAGGGTCCCCCGATATCTGGATTGCCCACCCTCTCCACCCTCCGATGAGGCAGACGACGCCTATGTGGGCCAGCCAAGTTCGTCTGGGCAAGCCGTGCGGGCAAATTTAATAGCCACACATTTTTCCTAATTTAGTTTGTATTTTTTTTTTTTTTTTTTTAAATTTTGGCTATGTTTAATTTCATTATGAAGTAAACAATAATGAATTTGTGCAACCCAAAAAATAAAATATGTTGGAGTATTTATTTGGAGACCTTGGTTCTTGTTTGTTTTCGTCCCAACTTGAACTCATATTTCTATATCAAAACACCACACACATGAGCTTGTTCAAAACAAAATGTTTACTACTTAGTAAAAGGTATATGTGAGCCAAACAGAATCGGAGGTGAGTGCCCCTCACATACTTTGGGACCACACCTGTACATGCAATTATGTTCAATACATTTGTACACAAAATAAATAGCACAAAATGAATCCCTCTCCTGCTTGCCCACATTTTCCACCGACACAGGTCGAAAGCAATCCTAGCTATGCCACATCTACACCTGTAAGTCAGTGGGCCACCCAAACAAGAACACCCAGTCCCAATCCAAATCCAGTACAATCACAGCCAGGGTCCAAGGTCTTTGATGTTGAGGCCAGAATGTCACCCAATCATGCCGCCAAACATGAGGAGCCACCACAAATGTTATTGTGGCCAGGGCAGGCGCGCAACACCTTAAGTGGCCGATTCACTGAGTCTGGGACTCTGGCATTGGCTACTGGGCTACCTCAGGCCTTGAATGAGCTATATGGTGGATAATCAAAAGCAACCGAGCAAGAACAGCGCAAAATGTGTGATTTTTAGCCCTCACCAGACAAGTCAATCCAGTGGGTAGGTTTTGCAAAGATATGGACCAGATTCATGCCTAACACACCTTAATATGTGTGATGCCCATAGAACCCAGGTTGTGGCCCTGTGTGGGGGGGGGGCCATAACATGGGCCTGTGTGGCATTCAGAATCTGCAACTGTTCCAAAATGTGTCTTTGGTTAGTGTGCATTTCGGCCATGCCTGACCTAATTTCTGAAGTCAAGTTGGCCATGTGGCTGTTATGGGTCCTCAATTCAGTCAGCACGGCACTGAAGGTAGTATTTAGGGACTCTAATTGGCCCCTAATATGCTCCTGATTTTGTTGGTTTTGGCGCCGAAAAAGGCGCCTCTCATGGTGCCATGCTGACTCCATCATCTGCACGCCCCTCCCCTGGGAAACTGGGCGACGTTGCTGAGTACGCCGCCCAATTCCCCGGGTTGTGGGGCGTGCAGATGATGTGGCTCGAGGACCCCCAACAGCCACAGGTCTGCTCGCCAAATCCTCAGCAGCAGATCTGAAACTGGGGACTGGAGGGTCAGTCTCTGCATGCTGCCCACGATGTGCAGGCAGCATGCAGCCAGCTTCACTCTGCTGCTGTGGATTTGGCGGAGACACATTTTGGGACAGTTGCAGATTCTGTCCCAGGGGAAGATCTTCAGAATCTCCTATGAAGCTTCCATCTTCCTCCTGCTCCTGGATTTGCTCCATCAGTGTGTGGCTCTGTTGGGGACATGTAAAAAAAAACAGGTTCAGTGTGTGGAATACCTATAAAAACCACACAAGCCAAACATGGCAAGCTACATGCATACACAACACCCTCAAAATACACTTACCGTAGACATCGGATCCTGGGTCCTATGCAGCGCGGAAGAAGACGGACGCGGTAACATGGCAGAGGAGTCCCCACTAGCTGAGGGATGATGCTGGCCTGGTTTGGAAGAAAAACAGCGATTAATACACACAACTATGCATAGTTTATGATTAAGAACACATATGCTAATCCAAGAAACGTGGCAAAGCAGTAAGGGCCCCTCCCACAACGTGGCCACTTGGCATTCGCTAGGAATCCCATTACATTAGTGCATGGATTGTTAAACCAGACTAGACACATCACGTGTCTCAAACCAAACATGCAAAGAATGGCTGATGTGTGAGTTGCAACATCCCTTTAAGGGGAGGAAGTTAACACACTAAGGTGGGAAAAAGCACTTACAATATGATTCTGGTGGGGAACATTTGTATGGCATAAAACCTTCCTAGAAAACCATCTTAATCAGTTGTGCAACTAAACCAGCTCCAAACAAATTGACCAACAGGCAAAGATGTTATTGTGGCGTGTGCTTCTCAATTAATACATAGCACCCATTCCTTTTTGACACTTCTAAGTGACATATTTGTCACACATTTCATTAAACATCATGTATGTGGATGTCAATTTGCACATTACCAGGCCACACCCATGACACTCCCTAGTCAAAGTGAGCACTCCTAACAAACCCACCCCCTACAGCCATGTGCTTAGCTAGCCCTTGCTCCCACCCCCTAGAGCCATGTGCTTAGCTAGCCCTTGCTCCCACCCCCTAGAGCCATGTGCTTAGCTAGCCCTTGCTCCCACCCCCTAGAGCCATGTGCTTAGCTAGCCCTTGCTCCCACCCCCTAGAGCCATGTGCTTAGCTAGCCCTTGCTCCCACCCCCTAGAGCCATGTGCTTAGCTAGCCCTTGCTCCCACCCCCTACAGCCATGTGCTTAGCTAGCCCTTGCTCCCACCCCCTACAGCCATGTGCTTAGCTAGCCCTTGCTCCCACCCCCTACAGCCATGTGCTTAGCTAGCCCTTGCTCCCACCCCCTAGAGCCATGTGCTTAGCTAGCCCTTGCTCCCACCCCCTACAGCCATGTGCTTAGCTAGCCCTTGCTCCCACCCCCTAGAGCCATGTGCTTAGCTAGCCCTTGCTCCCACCCCCTAGAGCCATGTGCTTAGCTAGCCCTTGCTCCCACCCCCTACAGCCATGTGCTTAGCTAGCCCTTGCTCCCACCCCCTACAGCCATGTGCTTAGCTAGCCCTTGCTCCCACCCCCTACAGCCATGTGCTTAGCTAGCCCTTGCTCCCACCCCCTAGAGCCATGTGCTTAGCTAGCCCTTGCTCCCACCCCCTACAGCCATGTGCTTAGCTAGCCCTTGCTCCCACCCCCTACAGCCATGTGCTTAGCTAGCCCTTGCTCCCACCCCCTACAGCCATGTGCTTAGCTAGCCCTTGCTCCCACCCCCTACAGCCATGTGCTTAGCTAGCCCTTGCTCCCACCCCCTACAGCCATGTGCTTAGCTAGCCCTTGCTCCCACCCCCTACAGCCATGTGCTTAGCTAGCCCGTGCTGCGTATGTGTATGTTTCTATACATTTGTGTGGTCATTCAGACATTACTAACCTGCAGGAATTGGTGGGTTGTCGGTGTCCTGCTGGCCTGAGTGTCCCTCTAAGGCCACGGGATGTAATAAGGACAGCACCATCTCCTCAGCCGGTGTAAAGCGCATTTTGGTTGGGAAACCTCCGCCAGTTGTTTCGCTGAAAAACATAGTAAGCATAATTAAGCGCACTGATGGACAGACAAGAATACTAAAAACCCAAACCTTAGCTATGTACCTGTGCATCCGCCGTAGATTCTCTTTCTTCCGCACTGCATATTTCAGGTCCGAAATCTTCCGTTGAATCTGGTCCATATCTTTACGTTCCTCACCCGCTGCATTGACTTGCCTGGTGAGTTCTTCAAAAATCTCGGTTTTGCGCTGTTTACTGGTGTGTTTTGATCTTCTACCATATAGCTCATCAAAATGTAAGGTGAGACCAGTAGCCAATGCCAGAGTTTGGGACTCAGCAAAACGGCCACCCAAGTGTCCTCTGCGCAAGTTGCGCCCTCTTCGGGGTGGTTGTGGCTCCTCACTGCTTGGTTGCAAATGGGGTGACATTCTGGCCTGGGGGGATGGAGGAGACCTCAAGGACTGGAGGCTGGCTGTTGATCTTACTGGACTTGGGAAGGGACTGGGTGTTCTTGGCTGGGTGGACCCTGAAGTTGCAGGTGTAGATGTGGCATAGGGTGAATGCATGCCAACCTGTGCCGGAGGATAATGTGGGCGAGCAAGAGAGGGTGTTGGCGACCTTGAGCTGCTGCTGTGGCTCTGTGGGGCCTTGGAGGTGGTTGGCTGGGTCTGTGGGCCCTTGGAGGTGGTCGGCTGGGTCTGTGGGGCCTTGGAGGTGGGTTGCTTGGCCTTAGTTTTTGAGCCACGTGCGGGGGGGAGGGGGCCGTTGGCCTTTGGCGGGTTTTCGGGCTTCTGGAGCGTGTCCTGGTTTGGCCCCTGCGGCGCCTTGGGCCCCTGCTGCGGCTTCTGGACCGGGAGGTGGTTCGGCCCCTGCGGCGCCTTGGGCCCCTGCTGCGGCTTCTGGACCGGGAGGTGGTTCGGCCCCTGCTGCGCCTTGGGCCCCTGCTGCGGCTTCTGGACCGGGAGGTGGTTCGGCCCCTGCGGCGCCTTGGGCCCCTGCTGCGGCTTCTGGACCGGGAGGTGGTTCGGCCCCTGCTGCGCCTTGGGCCCCTGCTGCGGCTTCTGGACCGGGAGGTGGTTCGGCCCCTGCGGCGCCTTGGGCCCCTGCTGCGGCTTGTGGACCGGGAGGTGGTTCGGCCCCTGCTGCGGCTTCTGGCCCGGTGTTTTTGGCCTTTGCCTATGGCCTTGGTGCCACGTGGGGGGGGTGATGTGGGGCAGGGTGGGGTGGGGCTTCGTCCCCTCTTACCCATCTGTGGGCCAGGAGTTTTAGCAGCCTTGGTTACCTTGCCCCTTGGTTGTGGTGGTGCTGCAACCTCCTTTTTTGCCGCAGCCTTGGTGGTAGCCCTTAGTCGGGCTTTAGGCTCTTGCGACCGTGTTTGCGGACCCACGCCCTGCTCAGCCTGCTTGCTCTGCTTCTTAGCTGGAAGTTTTCTTTTTGGTGCCATTTTGTGTGGACTCTCAAAGAGAATGAGCTGTGTGTGCAGGGACCTTTAAATAAGGTCTCCGGCGTGTGACGCCTACGCGTTCGCTTACGCGCACGTCCGGCCGTTCGCACGGCCGTGCGAAACCCGGAAACCGCTGGGGCCGTGCTTATCTGCTGCCTAGAAGAAGAAGAAAGATGGCGCCCACTATCTTCACCCGCCAACAAGAAGAGATAATCATGCTTGTAAGTGTCTTTTAACGACTTTGCTTGGATTGTTAATTGTTGCTCTACATGTTAAGGATGCGCTAAAAGTTATATTTTTGTTAAAGCTTTGGTTGGACTACATGCACAACCAAGCGCACACCACACACGTGCCAAACGACAGTGCTGCCATATTTGAAAGTTAACTTAGGCTAAAAGTGTGTGTGTGTATGTGTTCATGTGATTGAACCAAATAATGTATTGTTGCCTCTTCTACATATGCATTTCTGAGTTCTTGCTATGTTTGTTTTTTGTTTTGCAGACCATGCTGGAGCGCAGGTACGACTACCTGCCCAACTCGTTTGCCAAACGAAACGTCGCCCTGGAGATCATCTCGGAGATACAACACCAGACCGACACCACCTTCACCCACACACAGATCATGCAGCATTGGTCGGACCTGAAGCGACTGCACATGCCCCGGGTGCGGAGGTTTTTTGCAATCCATTTCCCAAGTAAGTACATAGCGCTTGCATGCAAGATGTAACTAGGACAGATTTTAGGCCTTTTATTTAGAATGCCTTCTCTTTTGTAGTGTTGGAAATGGATTACAGAATTCGCCGCACCCGGCGGCGCCCAGGCCGACCAGTGCTGCATGATTCTGCAGCTGGGAGTGAAGGTGGTGGATCTCCAGGGCGACGGGCCGACCCCTCCTCTGTGGCCTCCTCAGACCAGCCCCTGGACCTTACCACAGAGGAGGGGCGGCACAGCGTGGGCAGGCAGTCGTACCCTGCCACGCATGCGGGATCCTCTGGTATGTCACTCTTCATGTCTACACCCAAACATCTAATTGCTAGCTCCTGATATCACCAAACTGAATCCTTTATTCTGTCTTTGTAGATGTTTCTGTTGCGGGTGAAGTAGTGGGTGAGGAGGCAGCAGATAGGAGCCCACAAGACCCTGGAGAAGGTGAGTGATGTGACCCAGACTTAGCTAAAAACATTTGAGGACTGCGGAATCAGACATCCAAACTAACCATTTGGCCCATGTTTCAACAGGCACTTCTTCACAGCAGAGCCAGGAACCAGGACCTCAGGGTGTTGTCCCCAACGAGCCATCTCTCGGCCACCAACCAAGTAAGTAGTCATGGCATTATAAAGATTTCTGTCTAAATTCCCATGAACCCCAAAACACATAATGCCCTAGTCAATGCCAATATAAGAGGGACCTGTGGCCACTGAATTAGCTTAATTAGTTACCCAACTGTCCTGTGGCCACTGAATTAGCTTAATTAGTTTCCCAACTGTCCTGTGGCCACTGAATTAGCTTAATTAGTTGCCCAACTGTCCTGTGGCCACTGAATTAGCTTAATTAGTTGCCCAACTGTCCTGTGGCCACTGAATTAGCTTAATTAGTTGCCCAACTGTCCTGTGGCCACTGAATTAGCTTAATTAGTTGCCCAACTGTCCTGTGGCCACTGAATTAGCTTAATTAGTTGCCCAACTGTCCTGTGGCCACTGAATTAGCTTAATTAGTTGCCCAACTGTCCTGTGGCCACTGAATTAGCTTAATTAGTTGCCCAACTGTCCTGTGGCCACTGAATTAGCTTAATGACCTGTGGCCACTTCCTAACCTTAATTCCTGTCATTAATGACATCTGTGCATTATAGGTAATTTGTTTCTTAAAATACATTAAATCCACAGGTGAGAAACATGTATTGTTCTCCGAATAATTTGTTTTTCTGTTTTTTTGGCAGGGACCACAAGACAGCGACTTGCTGATATGAATCGGAGGGTCCTTGAGTTGGTGGCCGATCTGCAGGCGATGCGGGACACGTTGGGGACAACAGAAGAGGAAGACTAGTGTCCTGGTTCCTGGCCCTGTAGATTTGTAAATAGTTTTATTTGTAGATAGTTTTATTGGTTAAACACCAAAGTTTTTTGTATATAGTTTTAATTTTTAAAAAAAAGTTTTTATTGTATATAGTTTTTAAAGTTTTTTATCAAAAATTAGTGTATATATTTTTAATAACCAACAAACAATTTGTATATAGTTTTTAATTTTTTAGGGCCAAAGTTGGGCCAAAAATTTTTACACCAAATGGCAATTGCCCAATAAATCAAAAAAAAAAAAAAACATGTTGTCCCATTTATTTGCACACATACATTTAACAAAAACAAGGGGCCAATGACATATTTGAAAATCAAGATTGTGATGTCCGTGAAGTGATTTGGGTAAGTTTTAGGGTGTGAAAATGGAAGAAGAAACAAGGCGCTAAGTGATTTGGGTAAGTTTTAGGGTGTGAAAATGGAAGAAGAAACAAGGCGCTATGTGATTTGGGTAAGTTTTAGGGTGTGAAAATGGAAGAAGAAACAAGGCGCTATGTGATTTGGGTAAGTTTTAGGGTGTGAAAATGGAAGAAGAAACAAGGCGCTAAGTGATTTGGGTAAGTTTTAGGGTGTGAAAATGGAAGAAGAAACAAGGCGCTAAGTGATTTGGGTAAGTTTTAGGGTGTGAAAATGGAAGAAGAAACAAGGCGCTATGTGATTTGGGTAAGTTTTAGGGTGTGAAAATGGAAGAAGAAACAAGGCGCTAAGTGATTTGGGTAAGTTTTAGGGACCTAAAATGGAAGAAGAAACAAGGCGCTATGTGATTTGGGTAAGTTTTAGGGTGTGAAAATGGAAGAAGAAACAAGGCGCTAAGTGATTTGGGTAAGTTTTAGGGACCTAAAATGGAAGAAGAAACAAGGCGCTATGTGATTTGGGTAAGTTTTAGGGTGTGAAAATGGAAGAAGAAACAAGGCGCTAAGTGATTTGGGTAAGTTTTAGGGTGTGAAAATGGAAGAAGAAACAAGGCGCTATGTGATTTGGGTAAGTTTTAGGGACCTAAAATGGAAGAAGAAACAAGGCGCTATGTGATTTGGGTAAGTTTTAGGGTGTGAAAATGGAAGAAGAAACAAGGCGCTAAGTGATTTGGGTAAGTTTTAGGGTGTGAAAATGGAAGAAGAAACAAGGCGCTAAGTGATTTGGGTAAGTTTTAGGGACCTAAAATGGAAGAAGAAACAAGGCGCTATGTGATTTGGGTAAGTTTTAGGGTGTGAAAATGGAAGAAGAAACAAGGCGCTAAGTGATTTGGGTAAGTTTTAGGGTGTGAAAATGGAAGAAGAAACAAGGCGCTATGTGATTTGGGTAAGTTTTAGGGTGTGAAAATGGAAGAAGAAACAAGGCGCTAAGTGATTTGGGTAAGTTTTAGGGACCTAAAATGGAAGAAGAAACAAGGCGCTATGTGATTTGGGTAAGTTTTAGGGTGTGAAAATGGAAGAAGAAACAAGGCGCTAAGTGATTTGGGTAAGTTTTAGGGACCTCAAGGGAAAAGGCAGGATAGCGCGAAGTGGTTAGGGTGAGCTTTAAGGGACCTCAAGGGAAAAGGCAGGATAGCGCGAAGTGGTTAGGGTGAGCTTTAAGGGACCTCAAGGGAAAAGGCAGGATAGCGCGAAGTGGTTAGGGTGAGCTTTAAGGGACCTCAAGGGAAAAGGCAGGATAGCGCGAAGTGGTTAGGGTGAGCTTTAAGGGACCTCAAGGGAAAAGGCAGGATAGCGCGAAGTGGTTAGGGTGAGTTTAGTGATGGAAGTGAAATTATGTAGGCGAGCACTTTAATGAGAGAAGTTTGTAGTGCGCAGGCGCAATATCGTAAGAATTTCGTCTGGCCAGATATTTAAGGAAAAAATGAAGCAGGATGTAGCGGGAAAATGATAGGATTCGTGTGAGGATACGATGGGAAAAGGGCAAAAACGAAAGGCTACGTTGGTAGTTGTGAAAAATGAATCTGAACATTTTCGATGGAAAATGACAGCCTCGTCTGCGTACTCTGGCATACGAGCACACGGACGCGCTACGGAAGGTTTACGAAGCATGCATAGAATCGCTCGAACGTTCATGCGAGAGCGGGAAATTTTGAAAATCTTACGACGTCGGCACCAAAGCGAAAGTTTTTTTGTGTCTCTCTGAATCGAGCCTATTGTTTCTATCTTGGAGGGGCCCATGTACAGAGAGGTACAACTCCAGCAATATACATATTTGGGTTGATTCAAAGAAACATGTAACAGCTTGGATTTGGCTCACGATCATCCTATTTTTCACGTCCGCTCGTGCGTTCGTATGAACTTGCGAGTGATTCAATAAGCAAATACGTTTCTATCCTAAAATATACGTCCGTTCGTATGGCAGTTCGGGAATCAGACCTATGTCAGTTTCCATCCTGAATTTTCCGTTTCATTTCTCAGGTTGCAACATTGGTTTTGCCCTTTTTCCTTTTGTGTCTGGACGTAAATCCTTCTGATCTTGCGGCTCCGCACTACAAACTTACCTCATTAAAGTGCATTTTAAATATTTGGTCTTTTTCTTTATTTCATTCATTTTGTAGTAACCAACATGAATGCATTTGCATAAGTAAATCTTACTTTGTTTAATTTTTAGTTAACTTGCATTTTTTACTTGTGGATTTAATTTTAATATTTATGCTTCAAATGGTACAACTTTAAAATTTTTGTGTGGTTACCCACACCCTCTACATACAGATTGCTCACAAATATTAAAAAACACCCAGCAACTTCTGCATGTTATGAGCCTAGAAACAGCCAAGATGGCGGCTCAGGTATTATCGGGCCGCCTGCAAACAGAAAGGGCCTTGTGACTGTGTTGCTCTGGATTCTTTGATTTCTGACCTTTCCATGCCCCCAGCTCTGCTGTGTCTGTGCAAAATACAGCAGTAACCCACATCCTGCACTTTATCCCGCTCTCCTCTCCTCAGTAAGTGTGATGCATTTGACCAAAGATGTGCTTAAATAATTAAACAAAGCAAAGGTAAACAACTACACCAATAAATGCAATCTAAAAATATTATTCTAGTACCTCAATTTTAAAATAATTAACAAAGGACATAAGTTTCTTTAATTAACGCAAATATATTGCAAAATAAAGGTTTACATGCAAAGGACTAATTAAGGTCCACATTAAAATGCTTTTATAAGGCATACATGAATCAGGTATGCATTGCCATACAATTTATGGCCTCGGCCATGCTGATACATGCAGTTCATTGGAGCTCAAGACGCGCAGACTCCTCCACATAGCCAAAAAACCTGTTCACGAACAGCAATCCGGCTGCTAAAAGGTGTCGGCTGTGGCTTTCTTTTAAAACGCGTTTAGAGGTTTCTCTGAATCACACCTAAACACATCCAATTAACCTAAGTTTTACGTTTTGATCCTAAGTTTTACGTTTTGATCCTAAGTTTTAGGATTTGATCCTAAGTTTTACGTTTTGATCCTAAAATTTAGGAACGGACTTCCGCTGATCGTAAGAGCATATACGCATTCGTACGTAGGCTCGTGCGAGTCGTAAATGGCCAAAAAAACAGGAAAAAATGACTAACACCCACCCAAACTTACGATTCTCGATACGAAATCAATTAACTTTTGCTCTTTGAATCGAGGGGATTGTGTACACACCTGCTCCTCCCGCAGCCTCTCTGTACATGGGCACTACAGCTGCAGGTGGTTTCAACCATCCTTCTTAATTGTAATGTTCTGTTACTTTAACTTCCTTTTAGATTGCGATTGCTCTCGAAGATTCTTGGTTCTGCAAGCTTGCTGACGTTTACTTTTGAGTATTTGCTTTTTGGCTGTTTTGTTCCCCAACTTTAGTTCTAGGCTTTAGTTTAGCTTTTAGTTACTGTAAACTTCCCCCTAGTTCCTCCCCTTTAGTGTAGTATTTTTATTGTTTTCATTTGGTTTTAGCCATTGTTTAGCAGATTTCAGG
The DNA here is from genome assembly GCA_027917425.1 of Gastrophryne carolinensis. Taxonomy (NCBI): domain Eukaryota; kingdom Metazoa; phylum Chordata; class Amphibia; order Anura; family Microhylidae; genus Gastrophryne; species Gastrophryne carolinensis. The sequence continues at coordinate 108,664,420 of CM051243.1, read as the reverse complement.
ATGGCTGGGAAAAGGTACTCTGCCCAGGAAGCAGCGGCTTACATGATGGAGACTCGGAAGAGTATAGTGATTCAGGGTCAGATTATTTGCCCTCAGATAGTGAGTCTGACAGTGTCTCCTCTACTGAAGAGACACAGCCGTGCAGTAGTACCAGTGGTAGTGCTAGGCATCCTAGGAGGGATGGTAGCGCACAAGGAGAAGCCACGCTGGAGGAGAGTGTAGATCAGATGGAGAGTGCTGCAGCTGGTGATGGAGTGCCTACGTGGAGGCCTCCTATTTCGATTCGGTCCCCGGAGTCAACGTTGACACAACAAACTTCCGTCCTGTTTTTCAAATTGTTCATCACAGAGGCCATCCTATAGGACATGGTCTACCATACAAACTGCTATGCTGAGTGGGTCCTAGCACAAAATCCCCCACAAAGGCACGCCCGCGCTCATGCATGGCATCCCACAAACATAAGTGAGTTAAAAAAATTTTGGGGGCTCACTTTAGCCATGGGTATCTGCAAAAAATTTAGTATCGCCGCCTAATGGGATACCCGAACCCCTTTGGCAACACCATTATTTCCGGCCATAATGACCAGAAACCACTACCAAATTTTACTGCGATTTCTACATTTTAATGACAATGCCACTGCAATTCCCCGTGGTGAGCCCGGTCACGACAGACTTCACAAAGTATGTCCCCTGATCGATAGTCTGTCTGAGCGCTTTGCAGAAGTGTAACCCCCTCCCAAAATGTAAGTATTGACGAATCGCTTCTGCTTTATAAAGGGCGCATTGTATTTCGTCAGTATATCCCTAGTAAGCGTGCCCGCTATGGGATAAAATTTTACAAATTGTGTGAAAGCTCGACCGGCTACACCAAATTATTTCGTCTTCACGAAGGAAGGGACACACATCTGGACCCCCCTGGTTGTCCCCTTGATTTGTCTGTCAGTGGCAAAATAGTTTGGGAACTCATGACCCCTCTACATAGTATTTGTATTTTATCTGAAAATCTCCTCTAGCGCTCTTTGCAGTTTCTGGGGTCTCCTGGGCAGGAAAGGGTGTCTACTAATACATGTGTGGTACCGTTGTAACCGGAAGAAATGGGGCTTTTACCCTCATCATGTTTTTATTGTAAAACCTTTATTTTTGATTAAAGAAAAACACAGCAAAATGTAAAAACGTGTGTATTTTTTATTTTCTTTCACATATTTTGCCCAAAATAATTAGGATAAGACTACAAAATTGATAAACAAGACATATGCTGTTAAAGCCCAGATTCTGCTGAAAAAAACAATATGTAATTTTTATGGGAAGTCCCATAAAATCCCTTCAAAAATTACAGTTGAACATGTGTAGCTCAAAATAGTGAAAAATGCTCTGGCAACAGAGCGTGACAAAATCTCCAGGTGGGCTGGCACTTAAAGGGTTAAAGCTCACCCAAACCACTTCTCGGTTAGGTTCTTCTTCCATTTTAGCCCCCTAAAACTTACCCAAATCACTTCTCGGTCATGTGAATATTCATCTTGAAATATTTCTGGGCCCATTAGTTTTGTGTTAATGTATTTTGTAAATGAAATGACAATGTAACATTTCTTTTATATACCATCATAAAATATAAAATTGTGAAAAATTTTGAAAATTTCACATTTTTACAACTATAAAAAACAAAATACATAGCAATGGCAGGCCACTGAACATTATTCTTCATCTGTGGTCCCCAACGAGTTGCGCAGCTCCTGCATCTCGCCCACCAACTGAAGGACCCTGACACTCAGCTGTGCCACTCTGGCACGTGTGGTCCCTGTTAAAAAACGTAAATTAAAATGTTGGTATAACCTTGCTGGGGTCATACTGCAGTGCACCCCCCCCCCCCCCCCGTATGGTCCAAACACCTAAATCTGGACTTCAAAAGCCAGAGGGCCCTTGCCACCACGGGTCGGGTTTTGCATAGTGCCCGATTAAAGAATCCCTGGCCCGCATTCTGCAGGCAAAGAACGGGCATCAGGAGCAAGGGCGAGTGGCACATCTTGCAGTTCCTGCAACCAATAACTCCTACAATAAATTAAGATTCAAGTTCAACAATCCAAATATAATTCACAAAGGACATAAGTCTAAAAAAATATAGCAATTACATGGATGTGTGGAAAAATAAATGTTTACATGCTAAGGACTAATTTAGGTCAGCATTAAAATGCATCTATAAGGCATACATGAAATGTATTAATTCAGGTATGCTTTGCTAGACAATTTATGGCCTCGGCCATGCTGATACATGCAATGCCTTGGTGCTAAAGGCGCGCAGACTCCTCCACATAGCCACAAAACATGTTCAACAATAGCAATCCGAGCCCTCAAAGGTCTCGTAAGTGGAACGGAAATGAAACGGATTTATAGGGTGGTGATCCGTCGGAAATCAGCTCTCTGAATCAGACGGAAACCCATCCCAACAACGGAAGTTTTCTGAACGAATGGAAAATTTCCGATTTTGCTTGGAAAATGATCCGAACTAACGGAAATGTTCCGATTTGCTTCCGTTCATCGAAAGCGCATTCTCGAACGTTCGTACGAATTAAAAATGAACGAAAAAAAGCAAAAAAATGACAAACACCCACCAAAACTTTCACAGACAGCTACGGAAGCCTGGACGAATGTGTCTCTGAATCGAGCGTATTATACAAGTACACATTTTGAGAAAAGGTAAGTAAGTACAGGAAATAAAGGAAAAGAAGAACACATCTTTACCAGGTTCTCTTCACGGGTCCCATCACTGGTTGAAAGAATGAATGAAAAGTCTTTCCTCTTGGAGCTTGCCTTAGCCTGCTTCACTAGTGGTCACCGCCCTTTCATGCTGTCGACTTCGGTTGTCTCCTTTTTTTAACCTTTAGCAGAATGAGCTGAATAGAGCTGACTTACCTAGCTCTCATTTCCATGGCATCTCGACACTGAGTGACACTATGACAGCACATCAGTAGAAGTTACTGGTTCGGTCTCCTGCAGCCGCAGCCCGTCATCCCTGTAACCCCTTGCACTTTGCACTTGCTCTCTGGTGGCTATCTGGGGGTCAGTTTGAGTTACCAATGAGCACTTCTTTTGTTGTTGTTTCTGGTTTTATGGGATAATCAGACCATGGAGGATGAGTGGCGGCAGAACCACAGAACAAGTAGTGTTTGCCCTACCGCCGTATACCCCTTCTGTGATGCCCACACTGCTCCTGGCCCTGGAATGCAGCATAAAAAGTGCACATCAGGCAGGGGGAATATTTTGGTTGGACACATACTGTTTGCTCTGTGATTCCACCACCGTTAATCCTCCAGCGCGAGCACGGTTTTTAATCCAGATTGGCACCCAGAGAGGACTCAGGTATTACAACAGGTATGTGTAAAGGAATACTTTATAAATAGTCTTTGGCAACATGTAATATTAGTAAAGAAAATAACACTGTTTTTAAAGATGATCATATGTTGATGCCAGGCCTGTAAATACAATATACACAACTAATGAAGCCCCATTGAAATGTATGGGAGAGCGCTACAGAGCAACAGGTGCTCCTGAGCCTAGAGCGCCAGCCCTATACATTGAACCACCTGGATTAATACATGTGATGCTACATGGCGCTGTTAGAGGCGCTCACCAGATTCGATTTCTTAAATGTGGTTTTGAGTACAACGCTCTGCGTTCACCAGGCACTGCCTGCCGCTACGAGGCATTACCTGGTGCTATCTGTTCTTAAATAACCCCCCTAGTTATGTCAAAGACTAATTAATGGTAATAAAATAACATTTATATATAGTGGATTTTATTCATATTAAATCAGTATAGATATAATTATTTTAAATAAATATATTTAATATAAATATATATAATAAATATAAATTTAAATAAATTATTAATTTAATAAATGTATTGATGAGGTCTAATGTATTGATGAGGTATTAGTGCGCACCTTGCACCTTTTCAAACAAAACAATCATTTTGATTTTAAATACCCCCACAAACCATATTAAGTACACACATTAAGCTTTCTAGGCGTACCCAGCTTGTTGCAGTGGGCTCATCTTTCTGGAAGTAATCCCTTGAAGAATTATTTGGTTGCAAAGGGTTTCCCTAAAAAGAGTATAAAAAAGGCAAAATAAAAACACATTTTCCTAAAATATCAATATGCAAACAAGATAAAACAAGCTAAGAAATGTGAAAGCGCAAGGTCCCCCAGATAGAACAATAACCAACATGCATAGCTACATTTAGCCCTTTTAACTGCCAGCCTATTTGAGACTTTGTAACCCTCTGACTGGTCATTTTTCACCATTTTGCATGTGATTATCTGTGATTTTTGCAGGAATTTCCAGGAAATTATATATTGTTTTTTTTTCAGCAGAGTTTGAGCTTTAACATGAAATGTCTTTTATGTATTTTTTTTTATATTCTAGATTGAAAAATTAAAAAAAAATAAATAAATTGTCATGTTTACTAAAAAAAAAACGTTATTTTTATTCAAGAACACATTATAACATTTACAAAAAAAAATTATAAAGGGTTAAATAAAAAAAAAATTGGTGTGGGGTCCCCCCTACCCAGCATAACCAGTTCGCAGACTAGCTATGCAGGGCTTGTAGGGTGTGGGGGCAAGCATTGAGGGCTACAAACTTGCATAGTCTTCATGGTCCCTGAGCTCTTCTGCCCCCCCCCCAGGCTTTGGGAAGGCAGAACAGGCAGACAGGTTAATGGCAAGTCACCCACTACCCGCAGGTTGTCAGCCCATCCAAGCCTTGTGAACTGGCATAGGGGTCTCATGGACCCTTTACCAGTTCACAAAGGGTTAAAGGTAAAAAAACACACACAGACACAAAATAAAAAAATATTTTATTATTTAATTTTTTTATACTCACCTCGATTCAACCCTGTGTCCTTATGTCCCACGCAATCACTGTGTCTTTTACAAGCCCCCCAAAATGGTATGGGGTCCTCCCTACCCAGCATAACTAATTTGGTGACTAGCTATGCCGGGCTTGTAGACCAGGGCGTTGAGACCAGCCTCATGGCCCCTGGTCCTGAAAGCTACAAGCCTGTGTAGCCTTTATAGCTCCAGGCTCTTCTGTCCACTGGGCTTTGAGGAGGCAGGTAATGGGGGGGCTGAGGGTTAATGGTAAGTCACCCACTAGCCGCAGGTGCTTTGCCAGACCCTCAAGCCTTGTGTACTGGTATAGGGCTCTCATGGATCCTTTACCAGTTCACAAAGTGTAAAAAAAGCCCTGCAGAGAGAAAACACGTTTATTACATTTTCTTTACTTACCTCCGATCCCCAACTCTTACTTCCCATGCCACTATGTCCCTCGACGATCACCAATGACAGATGCCAGTGATCTGTGGAGAGGAGGTGGGGAGGCAGGTGATGCCTGCCGCTCCACCCTCTCTCCACCGATCACTGGCACAACTAAGGATTTCGGGACTTTGGGCCAGGAGCGGGATGATGTAGTCCACCCCACCCAGAAAGAGGTGGGGGCTATGAAGTGGCCTGCACTGAAGGTGGAAGCAGGGGGGCATTTCTGGATTAAAGAGTCTGGGGGGATCAGAAGCCCCTTGAATTAAGAGAAGACCCGGCGGGAAGAATTGTGCACTGAGGTGTCTTTTTTAACAGACATGTCAGTGGCAATAGAAGCAGGAGCCCCTCTCCTGATGTTGGAAGAGCCCGAGGAGATACCCGGGTTAAGAGAAGACCCGTGCAGATCGATTGAGGGTTCAGGTGAGCATTTTTTTTTTTATTTATTTTATTTGGCGGCTAGCAGGGGGAAACGCCAGGTCTATGAGTTTTACAAGCTTGGCAGTTAATGGGTGGAGAGGCAACCACATGAAACTTACGGACTAGGCTTTTAAAGGGTTAAAGTGATCCTTTACCCAGAAAAGAACATTATGTCATCACCATCTAGCCCAAGTAGTGCCCCAAAAAAACCTGTGTATTTTTTTACTAAAGCATTTGCCCAATATTTGAGATGAGCAAACTTTTTAAAAGTTTGATTTAGGCGTTTCACCAAATTTCCTCAAGAAATTTGTGTTCATACGAAAGTCAGTAAGTACCGCGTTAGCCATGGATGTAAGCAAGAAATCCAAGGTTAAGGTAATACCATTTATTTGCTAACTCAATAAGATTGAGAATGCAAGCTTTCGAAGCTGTTCAAGCTTCTTCTTCAGGCATAATCCTGAAGAAGCCTGAAGAAGAAGCTTGAACAGCTTCAAAAGCTTGCATTCTCAATCGCATTGAGTTAGCCAATAAATGGTATTACCTTAACCTTGGATTTCCTGTTCATCGGAAACAATTTTTTAACGAACTTGCTCTTAAAACAATAAAAAAAATAAACTTACCTCAGTCCCTGTTCCAGCACTGGGCTCCTGGCATCTCACTCCCTGCAGGGGCTGGCAAGTCATCTGTCAGCAAGTGGGTGACTTGCCATAACACCTCACCCCATTTCCTGCTTCCCCAAAGCCTGATGGGATGAAGAAGGTCCCGCGGTCCATGAGAGCCATGCAGGCTCGTATTCTTCAGGGCCAGGGGCCAGCCGCTTGGCCTCCACATCCTGGTCTACCAGCCCCCATAATGGGGGATCCCATTTTTTTCATTAAAGCATTTTGAGGAAACATTTGATCTGCTAAAACTGAATATATTTGGATTCTTGCTGAACCAAATTTTCCCTGAAATTCAGTGAAATCCAGTCACCCATCTCTACCCAATACTCAAAAAGCATGAACCATTGTTGTTTAAATGGTCAGCCATATTGCTCCCTGGTGCTTTCCAGCAATTATATATTCAGTTAGACACAGTTCAGCACTGGGGTCAGCCTTATCAGTTATAACAACTGCCATTATGTGGCAAGTTACCTTGGTACTGAATGAATTAGCATATGGCATGCCGTTTAACATCACCCAGCTTCCTGTGTTTTTTGTTTTGGGCCACTGGGTTGGGAATAGAGGGTGACAAAAAACTTCCTATTTAGATATAGTTACACTTCAAAGAGGAATTTTGGAGGCCCTGGCATCTAAAAACAACAGGGCCATTGAGTTCCACCCCTGGGGACATGCCACTGTGTGAACTCCCCCTGTAGATCATCAGTTTCACTCACCTGCTCCCGGAGCCCTTGCAGCATGGCCGCATCCACTCTCAACTCTAGCTGTATGTGTAGGATAGGATATATGTGCTTCTAACATTGTTGAATGGCAGGCACAGTCATGTCACAAATAGAAGCTGAGCAGGGAATGCGGCCGGCAGCTCATTCGGCCTTGCTTAGCTTCCTGCAGCTAAGCTCAGCTCAGCGGCCAGCAGAGCCAAAGGAAGCTGAGTGAAATCGCTCAGCCAATCAACGCGCTCAGTTTTGGCTGCGTCTGTGCAATGGGAATGAAAGGAAGGTGAGTTTTTACGGTAACCTGGGGGGGATACACACAGTGGGGCATCCCAGTTCGGGATTTCCCACCTGAGAGGTCCCACACATGGGAAAGTAAAATTACTGTGTGTTCTTCCTCTTTAAGATATGCTGTGTATGATTTCTCAACTCCATCAGTGCCTGACGATTTTGTACCTCATACCTTGACTTGACTTTTGACCCTGAGTACTCTATTCTCTTGTGCCTTGTCACTTGGTTGGACTGATATTCTCATCTAGCTACATCAAGACTTTCCATTACCACCTGTTATGGATATTGTTTGTTCTAGTAAGTTTAGCAACCGTGCCTGTTACCTGTCTCCTGGTGAACAGAGGTTTGACCATAGACGAAGCAGCTGTGGAGATTGGGCAATATCTTCTGGGTTTCTGAAATCTGGTGAGTTTTCTTATGATCCATCTGTATTCCTCCCAAGGACGAACCTAGCTTCTCTGCTACCTGGGGTGAATTATAGAAAGGCAGCCTCCCTTCCACATTCCTCAGTAGAGCTGTGTGCCACTCCACCTGGATCCTACCTATAATGGAAGTGGTTCTGAGTCATTGAGGGTGAGCCACCAACTGTACATGACAAAAACAATACAAAAACAGTTCCAATAATTGCTGCCTCCCTGTCATGGCCTGTGGCGGCCTCACATGGCCTCATTACAGTTGCACCCCTGGTTCCTCCAAAAGGATGATCCAGTGCTGCATAGTCAACCAGTCCTATTAGGAGTGCAGGTAACACTGTGCCCACGTGACAGAGAACTTGATTGGCTGGTTTCCCTAGATATCGACTCTGGTAGGGGAGGCATGTGGGGTCAAGTGTCTAGTGAAGCTTGTGTAGTTATCCTTTTGTTCAATACTGTTCCTTTTGTCTTCTTTTTACAAAACATGCACATATTTATCTATTCCTTTCTAATTTTCCATTTATGCAATTTCGGTATAATTAGCATTTTTAATACAAAACACAATGGATTATTGTTTTAAAGAGGATTAAAGAACACATTAATAATCAGAGCAATGAAGTTTATAAAAAGGCAGAGGGCATCTCACAGTCTGTCAGCATGTGTCCTACAGCGCAATGCTCAGAAATAATAGATGTCCTATTCCTGCATGAGCCTTTTTTTTGCCTTTTGCTTATTCACCAACAGCATAACCAATCACATATGCTAAAGATTTTTGCCTTGGGCGGCAGGATGATTTCCTATGATCAGCCGGATGAGAATTGTGTTTCTTACCCATAGAGACTGCTAATGTTTGCCCATATAGATATCTCATTTTAGTCCTTTTTTAAATCTTTATTTATAGGAAATGTTTAAGTATACAATGACAAGAAAAACACAAAGCACCATCAAATGTAGGTATGGAAAAGAATATTGTATGCCTACACAAAAATCCTGAAAGTGCAACCTTGAGGAGCAAGAATTCTTCAAACTATGGCTGCAAATTACTAAAGAAATCGGGCAAACATACACAAAATATACACAATAAAGAGATTTTGAAGATTTTTATCTTTTCAATAATAGTAAGTATATATCTAAAGAATGAACATATTCCATTTTATATATATTATGTTTTATTATTACTTGTGCCATGTATATAAACAGACCTGAATTGATTTAAAGTTATATGCTTAATACATATTTCATTCAGCAATCTATTGATAAAAAAGTGCTCATTTCAAAGTAAACTCACATGCAAGAACACCCACATTCTCCCATGATTCAAGGGAAGCATGCAATGTTGCATGTGCAAAAGCAAGAAAGCTGCTGGAGCTCTCTCGTACCATGCCCATCCACCGCTCTTAGGTTGTTCAGGGGCCAATGAGCCCAAAGTATTCCCGAAAAATGAAAGCGTGCTGCTGGGAGCTATAGTCCTTTTGACCTCTGTGATTGCTTTTCATTGCTGACCAAGTTTGCCTGACCACTCCGTGACTACTGCCTGGACCTTGACTGCCTCAACGTCTGCCTGAACCCTGATTAAGAACCCATCATTCCTTCTAAAACAAACCCTCTGACCTCCCGGATTGACTCTTTACTTGACCTTTGACCCTTTTCTTGCTTCACCCTTGGTGCTGCATATCCTGAGAATTGCCAACCTGTGTATGACCCCGGCTTACCTGACATCGCCTAGTCTTGCCCCAGGTTCATCCACCTTCACACCTGTAAGTCCAGAACCTTTGTGCTATTAATTCCTGGGGGCAACCGTGCCCAGTGAGGCATATAAAGTGTCCCGGCAAACAGAGGCTTGGCTATAGGTGAAGCTAGCAGCGGCGATTGGAGGTTGTGGACCCACCAAAAAGGCAGGTGTCCCACAGGGCTTGACATTATCATAGGCCTAAAAGAAAAGGAAGCATTTGTGCAACAAATGCAGGCCATGGCTACTGCCATAAGCCAGCTGGCGTGTGGCTACTCAAAAGAACTGTCAGCTGTCTGCACCACAAGTGTCCTCATCTCTTGTCAAGCCAAATGTTACCCTTCCAGAGAAGTATCATACATAATATTCTAATTTAAAGAATTCTTGTGAGTTATACTTTAGATTGTGGCTGCGAAGCCTACAACAAGGGAAACGCACAGCTAAAGAATACAGTTTTGAATTCTGCTGATGGGCAATCGATTCATGTTGGAATGATCCAGTCCTCTGCAGTCAGTTTAGAATTGGGCTCTCAGATAGCTTCAAGGATGCCCTAGTGAACTTCCCTCAACCCAAAGACTAACATGCCATTAAAGTTGCAGGGCACAACGTCTAGAGAAGGCTAAAGATCAGCACTGGGGCTTTCCCATGGGCCCCATCACCTCATCCTCACCAGCCCCAAAGGGGCCCATGCAGCTTGGCATGACTCGGTTCTCCTAGGCTGAGAAGATGGGGCATCGGACCCAGGGCCCATGTTTGTATCAAGGTAACCCAGGTCACCTTGCTAGGGTCTGATTAGGAGGTCCATTGTGGCAATCCGGATAAGCCAAGTAAGGGTCCTAAAGCCCCTCATGAAGGGGGGTAGCGTCACTATGCACTCACCTTCTCCTCGGTCCCGCAGTGACCTCGACCAGCCGACGAGCGGCGTGGGCTTGGGCGTCGTGCCAGGTTGTCCGTCGCTCATCAGCCATGTCAGCAGCAGGTTCTGGCTTGGGCATGGCCTGCTTGAATGGCGGCGAGCACTTCCACTCCCTCCTCTCTTAGTCGCACCCCCGCTCCTCTGACCGTGCTTGCACGTGACCGTGCTCGGCTGACTTATGCCCTCCGATGGCGTTGCAGACAGCACCTCTGCCAGAGACTAGTTACTAGTTGGCGGAAAGCCCAAATTGTTAGTGGGGCTATCAGCCCTTAGGTTGTTCAGGGGCCAATGAGCCCAAAGTATTCCAGCCAATCCCCAGCACCCTAGCCCATAAAGTTATTCCTTGCTATTTCGTTATTGCTGCGGAGATTGGGAGTTGTGGACTTACCAAGAGGGCGGAGGTGCCACAGGGCTTGACATCTAGCATGAGCTTTCTTGTTACAAAGTATGCTCGCATGACTTCTGCAGTTCCAAAAGTTCAGCTGACTTTTCCCTGCCTACCACTTTTGTTCCTCATATTGATTTACCAGAATTTGATATAGTTTTATGCATTTTTGCCTAACATGTATGTTATAACTTGACTCATGTTTCTAATGTTGCTAATAAAAGCAATATTCAATCAGTAGATTATAGTCATTTGTATTTTTTTCATGTTTTAAACCATGAAATATGCCACACTTCACTATAAATGATATGAAATACTTTTAAAAGTAAAAACATTAAAACAGTGGAAAATCAGGAAAATTGAAAACAAAGCTCCACCAGCCAGAGATTAAGAACAGTAAGGATTTATCTCTCAGCAAGGTATTTATCAAAAAAGGCTCAATTTCTCTAAAAAGGGCACAGAAACACACCAAAATCACCATTCTCACCAGCACAAAGATGGGAATTCTCACACCAATTTCTCGGCCTAGCTAGAGGTTTGCTGGGGATGTGGCTGCCATGCTGATATGCGAGGTAAGGAGATTGGGCAACCGGGGGGGGGGGGTTACACAGTAGGTCATCCCAATTTGGGATGCCACAGGGAGGGAAACTCAGATGACCTGAGAGTCTTTTATATTCCAGTGCCTCCAATGTTCCTCTTTAAAATGAGAATACTCATTTGTGCCTAGTCTTGTTTAAAAATGTCCTACTAAAAACTTAAAAAGGTGCCTGCTAAATCAGGTGAGACACAAAATTAATGTTCTTGCACTGGAAATCGTGCAAGAATGCGTTCTCGCACAGTGCTGAATTGATCTTCTTGTGTGCATTTGATTTAAGCTCTGTGATTTGCTGCATTAAGAACTTTCTTTCTGTTTTTTTTCTTAATTTTGTCACTGCAAGAAACAAAACCAGGGATAGTTACGATCTATAAATGCAATGGCAAAAATAAGGCAACAAGGAGCTTATGTCCCATGTTTCTCTCGTTTCCTACAACAAAGGTTAGAAGCCATAACATGGCTCCAAAGTTTTCTTCTCCTTTCCATTTCTCCAGGATGACAGCCACTCTTCAATTTGGGGATCTCAACATAATTGAACACGGCAAGCCACAGAGTCTCCGGCCAAAGCAAAGCATGCTCAAGTCTCATAAAGCTCCGCCAAGACCTAGAACAGCAAATTTGCTTAGAATAAATAGGGTATTTATATTGCATCTGAGATTTTCAGATACTTTGAAATGGCTTATTTTATTCTATTTCCAAGCGGCTTAAGGTGGGTAGAAATGAGTGTGTAACTGTGTAATTTAACCCCTTCCTGACCTATGACATACTATTACCTCATGTTCAAATGGAGCTTCCTGCAATGTGTTAATTCCTGTAAGGCACCTAAAGGGTTAATAAACTTCCTAAATGTGCTTTTGCTTATGTTGAAGGATGTAGTTTCAAAAAAGGCTCCTTTTTGGGGGGTTTCTGACATATTGCGGTCGATTCAGAGCCTGGTGAGAAAACTCCCTTCCTTTTTAGGAGAGGAAACTGCCATTCACTTTCACTTACCGGGTGTAAATTTTCACCTGGCTCTGAATCACCCCCAAAGTAGACAGTAAAAGTTAATGACAATTTTCTCTTCTATAAAAAGAAAGTTTTTTCTCCTGGCTCTGAATCGATCGCATAGTCCCCCAGAGTCTTTTAAACTAATGTAATCCCTAATCTTACTGTGGTGGGAGGGGATTAAAGCTGAACTACAGTCAAAAATTACTATAGTTCCACATTGCTAGTTAGCATAGCCCTACTATGTATTGCCACCATGAAAATAAGAAACTGGGTGCCTGGATGCCTTCTTATTTTCAACACAGTGATGCTCAGCAGGGCAGCCCAGGTCCTGCAGCCCCACTCCTAACTAGCAATACGGAACTAAAGTCAATTTTGACTGTAGTTCTGCTTTAAAGACCTCTATCGTAAAAAAATATTTTATAATGATAGAAATGATGATCTGATAATAAAAATATGTAAAAATATGTACACTGTATATTTTACTTGAGCAAAAACAAATCAAGGATGGTAGTTTTGTGGCTGTATCACTTTGCTTTAACAGGGGAGGACTGCTCATTACTTTAATTGCCTGTCTTCAAAGCCGGCTTGTGCTGAAACCTTAGGCTCGATTCAGAGGCACATTCGTCTGGACTTCCGTAGCTGACTGTGAAAGTTTTTGTGTGTGTTTGTCATTATTTTGTTTTTTTTTCGTACGAACTTTCGGGCTAATGCATATATGCGCTTTCGATGAACGAAAGCAAATCGGATCATTTGCGTTAGTTCAGATCATTTTCCCATCAAAATCTGATATTTTTCGTTCGTTCAGATAACTTATGTTATTGCTATGGGCTTGCGTCTCATTCAGAGAGCTGATTGCCAACAGACCACCACCCTATAAACCCGTTTCCTTTGCGATCCCCTTACGGGACCATTTTGACCTCGAGACTAGCAGCTATAGATGACGTATTTGAGGAGCATGAGGATCTGCAGCTCATGGGCATTGAAATTGTCCGGAGGGCTGAGACCAGATTGCACCAGCGGCGCATGCACATCGATGGCTTGCATGACGTTGAGCTGTTCAAAATCACCAGACTTAATCGCGCTTCCCTCCATAAGTTGTATAGTGAGCTGCTGCCATGGTTAGCCCGCACCACAAGGTAAGGGCAAGCAATTTCATGTATGACCAAGATGCTTGGCTGCCTGCAATTTTTGGCGAATGGCTCATTCCAGAGGCTGGGTGCCCTCTCCATGGGGATTTCCCAGCCTACGCTGATCCGCACGCTATCCAAATTTTTGGAAGGCATGGCTACCATTACTCGGAAATATATTTGTTTTCCTGACGACATGGTAGCCAGAAACGCGATTAAGCTGGCATTTTATAACATCGCCGACAAACCCAACGTCATGGGTGCCATTGACTGCACCCACGTTGCCCTGGTGCCTCCGGCAGCCGACGAATATATCTACAGGCAAGTGCAATCTGTCATTTTTGCAATTACTTTACCTTATTTTTATGTAAATGTAAAAAAAACCCCAACTTGTAAAAAGTCCCTCCTTGTAAAATGTCCCTCCTTGTAATTATTCCCTCCTTGTAATTATTCCCTCCTTGTAATTAATCCCTCCTTGTAATTAATCCCTCCTTGTAATTATTCCCTTCTTGTAATTATTCCCTCCTTGTAATTAATCCCTCCTTGTTATTAATCCCTCCTTGTAATTATTCCCTCCTTGTAATTAATCCCTCCTTGTAATTAATGCCTCCTTGTAATTAATCCCTCCCTGTAAAGAGTCCCTGTGAAACAATGGACCGTATTTAGTTTCACCAAAATTTCACATGTGTTCACAAAGGAAACATTTTAATGTGTACCTGAAATAGACACTTCAAAGTTAATCTTTACTTTTTCAAACATACATATACTTTTTTTGGTGTTCAAAATACTTATGTACTTGGTTAGTGTTATTTGTATTGGCCCACAGGTTTTGCTTAGGGTGTTCGTGTTTCACTAGTTTTCTTTGCCTTGCTAAAGTTTTTTTTACTTTTTCCCAGGAAACGCAAAATGGGCCACTCACTGAATGTCCAAGCAGTGGTGACCCCAGACATGCGGTTCCTTAGTATGCTCGCCGGGTTCCTAGGCTCATCCCATGATGCCTACATTCTTAGAAGATCTGGTCCGGTCGGTTTGAGTCTGGGGTTTTTTCCGGTGGATGGCTTATTGGTAAGTTGACGCCAATAACGTCATTTTTTTGTAGATGTACGGCTATGAATTTAGTTTGTGTCCCATGTATGAAACTATGCCTATTTGAACACCTTGTTTACATGTGAAACACAAACTTAACCATTCGATTTTTCAAACAACAAAGCCTTGCCAAATGTTTGTCCTACATTTGCAAAATTTTAAATTTGAATTTATAGTAAATTAATCATTAGTCTTCCCCACATTCAGCTGAAATTATGTTCTTGACTTTATGATAGGGTCTGCGCCATCTTTGATTAGATGCATTACACTTACTGAGTAGAGGAGAGCGGGATAAAGTGCAGGGGGCAGGTTAGAGCTGTTTTGGACTCACACAAAGCAGATACAGGGTCCTGAAAAGTTAAGACATCCAAGAATGCTGAGCAGCACAGTCCTAAACCAATACCTGTTAGCAGGGGCGGACTGGGGTTAAAAAACGGCCCTGGACTTTTTTGGTCACACCAGCCCTGCTGTACTGTGTCCACCCTGGTTATACTACTTTATATTAAACTCTGACAGCTAACCCTTTTAGCTGGCCCAATCACAGCAGCCCTGCTGTCACTACCAAGTGTGGTGTTACAATGCTAATCAGGCCTGCTGCCAGCCAGGGCGATTGTGGGCCCATACTCTGTTTTTTTGTTAAAGTGTACCAAAACC
This sequence comes from Gastrophryne carolinensis, assembly GCA_027917425.1. Classification (NCBI taxonomy): domain Eukaryota; kingdom Metazoa; phylum Chordata; class Amphibia; order Anura; family Microhylidae; genus Gastrophryne; species Gastrophryne carolinensis. Next base: position 108,649,135 of record CM051243.1, on the reverse strand, counting down.
CAGCTTTTAATTTTTCACTCACCTGTGTTTTGGTCTGCTTTACCAGGCCATTCAGTGCATGAAACCTCCCATTTGGCTGGTATTCTTACCTCTCTGGCAATCCCACAGTGCCTTGTTGGGCTGTCCTCCGTTCAGAATGGATTACCAGATAACACCAGCCAGTCAGAATGGATTGTGTCATCCGGTAATTCATTCTGCATGAATGAATTGCTGTGCGCCTCCACCTGGCACTTCCCTCTAGCCGAGTGCACCTATACCTTTAGCTGAGGTGTGTACCAGCAACAGGCATTTTTTGTCTGGTAGGAGCGGGGGTGCAGCCAGCAGCGCATACTGCACTCATCTTTGTTAGACAATTTGATGTCAGATATGATTTGCCTTCAACCCACAAACGTGCTATGGGATTGCCAGAAGGTAAGTTTCTCCAGATGATTCGGGATTTTACACAGCGGGGCATCCAAAATCCTGGGTGTTGTGCCTATTTAAGTGGACCAAAACATAGTATTATCCCCATCCTGCAGTGTGCTCTACTAAAAGCCACAGGGCATGTTGCATACTCCCCTGTGTCTTGCAGCGGGGACCTGTGGCACTGAGCACTGGTGGTCTGCCAGCAGTGGCATTCAAAGGCAGTGCCCTATGCTTATTGTACAGGTCACTGCTGTAGGATGTGAGAATTAGGTTAGTACACACCGCAGGGCATCCCAAATTTGGATGTTCCCTAGGGATCATGTTATGTGGACCAAACTTTAAATAGATGTAACAGTTAATCCTAATATAAAATTCAAAAAATGGATTGCCAGGCGCCTCCCACTTGCTGCTCTGCTTAGTGTATGTGTGCCCATAGCAGACATTTTGATAGACTTGAACAGGAGTGCGCATTAGCCAGGGGGAAGCCGCCTGTGCATGATCTGGGCATCACCAGAAAGTTACATTTTACAATGATCCCACAGTGGAAAGGAGGTAAACAGGTTTTGGTCCCCTTTAACATGGAACAAATGCCTCTAAATAATCTTGGTCCACTTACCTATGCCCCTGAGACATAGCAGACCAATAGCCTTAAGACTTTCGGTCCAATTTAAAGATGGGAGCACAATGGGGTATTTAATAAATTCCCTGGCTCTGGCACTGAGGACATTGGGTCAGGTCGCTCTAGTTGTCCCAAAGATCTCCTCTGCTATCAGACAGGGGCGGTTCATAGGGCAGGGAATTAGATCTTGGTGATCGTTCCTTGCCAGTGGGTCATTCCAAATTGGGATGCCCTGCTGTGTGAAATCCCCTGGATTGCCTAATTTATTCACCTCCCTGGCAATCGCATGGTACACGTACAGGCTCTCCTCCAATCTGCAGCCAGCGCTCCAATAAGTTTTATTAGGCCACTCTGATAGTGGCTTAGTAAAGTTGAGTCGAGCGCTGGCTGCTCCCCTTCAGCTGTGCATATCCACATCAGCCATTCAGAAATGCTTGACGTTACTGCGGACTGGTGGGAAGCTGGGGATGCCACCACACCCTGCGCATGTGCCATGGGATCACCAGTGAGGTAAGCATACAGGCAATCTAGGGATTTCACACAGCGAGGCATCCCTATCCAGGATGCCCAGGGATAGCGAATCAAGCCTTAAAGACTCCAGCACAGGGGTGATTGTTTCTCTTTGTATAAGAAGATGGGAGCCTTCAAATTTGCTAGATTCTGTCTTTTTTGCTCTTTGCAATGTGCCCCTCTATGTATGTCACAGGAGGGACATGAGAGAGTGTGTATAGGAGAAGAAAATGTACCTTGCCCTCTGTGCTGCGCTGCTAATCAGTCCCAATTATGGCAGCTCCTGATTTGCTCTCACCGGCTCTGGTCACGTAAGAGGAAAGGGGAGAGATGCATATGCTTGGGATCCATTTACAAGTTCAGCACAGCCTGCAGAGGAGGTTTATGGAGGAAAGCAGGACATAAATCATCTTGCAGACACCGTTGTTGCAATGCTAGTCTTGGGAAATGTGAGCAACATCGAGCGTCCAGGGTCTTCCCTGCACCTGTCAGTTCCATGTGGCTGCACCCCCGAGGTGGCTAGAGTGGCCGCCTACTTTTTAATTATATAGGGGCCTTTCCTAATTATCGGTGCTGCGCAGCAAAGCCAAGGATTGGCTGTGCCAGCTGTCAGTAAGGCCCGGGACCACTCCATTATGCTGCTTAATGTTGCTGCCCGGCGTTCAAAGGAGGCAGCTGTGGGCCTGCCAGCCACTGGGGCAACCATTCACGCGGGCCACCTGCCCTAATGCATGGCCTGGGCAGGAGGGGCCAAATCCCAACATTTATGGTACCAGTGACCAGGGGGAAGCAGTGGCCTACCGGGATTTCTCCCGGTATGCCCTACAGCCAGTCCGCTCCTGCCTGTAAGCAGTCTAGCTGATTGACCATCATCCGCCATCTTGGAAGTTTAAATTGTTCCCACATCTATTAGATGTTTTTAGGCTTTTTTTTTTTTGCCTGTGCAATATGTATGCTCATGCTGTTTAGCAAATGTGACCTAGCCCCTTACTCATGTTGATGGGACGTTTTTTGGATTCAATTTAGGGAGTAATGTGTAATTTATGTGTTTTGCTTACAATATTTGCTGGTGATTCTGGCTATCCATTAAGTAATCTTTATTCCCAAAAAACCTAAAGTCATCAACAACAGGTTAAGTAAAAATGTATGGGGTTTATTTGAAAAGCAAACCTTGGAGTTGATGGCACTCCCATAGTTCATGAAAATACATGGTCAAACAACAAATGTCATTTTTGGCAAATCATGCCACATAGCAATTGGCCACAGGCAGGAGTTTCAAAGTAAGGCTCTCTAGGCCAAAGTTTAATACAAATTTTCAATACAAAAACATATGTGACAAGCATTGACATGTTCAGATTTTTTTTAAAACAAATAGGCCCACAGACACACCCTCTCCTGCTTGGCCACATTTGCCACAGGCACAGGTGTAAAGCAGCCATACCTATGCCACATCTACACCTGTTACTTAGTGGCCCACCCAAACAAGAACCCCCTGTCCAAATCCAAGTCCTGTTCAATCTCAGCCAGGGATCAAGGTAGTAGTTTGCCAGGCCAGAATGTCCCACAATCATGCCTACAAACAGGAGGAGCCAGACCCAATGTAATTAGGCCCAAGCTGCAGCGCAACAGCTTAAGTGGCAGGTTCATTGAGGCTTGACCTCCGGCATTGGCTAGTGGGCTACCTCAGCACTCTAATGAGCTATATGGGCGCAAATCCAAAGCATACAAGCAAAGCCATACCAAAAGGGTATATTGGTAGGGCTCACCAGACAGGTCAATACAGTGGGGATGTAGAGCAAAGATGTGGAGCAGTTACAGGCCAAATAGGCCTTAAAATGGGGGATGCCCATAAAACCCAGGTTGGGGCCCTTGGAGGTGGGCCCTCACCTGGGCCTGTGTGGCATTCAGAATCTGCAACTGTTCCAACAAGTTTCTATTGGAAGTTCGAAATTTAGCCATCATGACACTGAGATTGTTAAGGTGGCCATGTGGCTGTTGCTATTTCTAACTTCCTCAAGCATTGCATTGTAATAATTCGATAAGGTGGCCATGTGGCTGTTGTTGGACCTAAATTCAATCAGCATGGAGTTTAAGGTGTTATTTAATGTCTCTAATTGGCCATGAAGATGCTCGTGGTTTCTTTGATTTTGTAGGCAAAATAACTGCCTCTCATGACTCCATCATCGGCGCGCCCCTCCCCTGGGAAACTGGCTGACGTAGCTGACTACGCCTCCCAATTCCCCAAGTTGTGGGGCGTGCAGACGATGGGCCTCTAGGTCCACCAACAGCCACAGGTCTGCTTGGCAAATCCTTAGCAGCAGAGCTAACACTGGGGACTGTAGGCTCAGTCTCTGCATGCTACCCACGATGGGCTGGCAGCATGCAGCCAGCTCACTCTGCTGCTGAGGATTTGTTGGAGAAACATGTTGGGACAGTTTCAGATTCTGTCCCGGGGGGGCTGTACAGAAGGTCCCACGAAGGTTCCATCCTCCTCCAGCTCCTGGATTTCCTCCATCGGTGTGTGGGTCTGTTGGGACATGTAAATAAAAAAGGTTCAGTTTGGGCAATACATATGTAATTCCGCAAAAAGAAACATGCCAAGTCACATGCATAAGCAAAATCAGAAAAAGACACTTACCATATATATCGGATCCTGGGTCCGAGGCAGCATGGGAGTTAACGGCATGGTCAAACTGGTTGAAGCTTCCCCACTAGCTGAGGGATGATGCTGGGCTGCATTGTTGAAAAAAGGCATGTAAACACACAACTATGCATTGCTGATGTGTAAAAAACATATGCTTCACTACAACACGTGGCCAAGCATGAATGGCAACTCCTCCAACGGACCAAGTTCACCTTGACTATGAATGCCATTATCTGTTAGATGTATGAGTCAACAAGTATATACACATTGGTCACCTTAAGCCAACTAAACATGCATGTACTGGCTGTTATGAGGCTTCACACATCCCTAAAAGCCCATTATGGGACCACACGCTTGCAAATAGCATTTGGCATCAGATTATGCTGGTTGCCATTCTTTCTAGGTCAACCTTTCAAGCACCCCAGATCAAGTCTTTCAGACCAAAGCACAGCTCCAACACAAGTGGCCTACAGATAAAGATGGAAGTGTTGGATGTAATTGACTCTAAATACATAACAGGCAGTCCTTTGCTAATCTCAATAGTGTTCCTAAAGACTCTCAAAGCTCATGTATGGGCAAGCAAATTAGCAAATGACGAGTCCACAGACATAACACACCCTGTTTAAATTGTTACCTCCACTACAAGGCACACCCTAGGGGCATGTGTTAATATATGGCTTGGAGCATCATTTTATACGTAGCTCACATTTCACATACACACTAACATTACTAACCTGCAGGAATAGTCGGAATGTCCGTGTCCTGTCGGGCCGAGTGTCCCTCTAAGGCCACAGGATGTAGCAGGCCCAGCACCATCTCCTCAGCTCGGGTAATTTGCAGTTTAGTGGGAAATCCTCTACCAGTTTGTAAGCTGAAAAAGATAGTTGTACACATTTAGTACACACATGTACACAAAATGGTGCCAATACAAGAAGAAGACCAATCCACAAAGTATATATGTACCTGTAATGACACTGTTTATTTTCTTTCTTCGGTGCTGCATACTTGAGGTCCGATATTTTCCTTTGAATCTGCTCCACATCTTTTAGCTCTTCCCCCGCTGCATTGACCTGTCTGGTGAGCTCCTCTAAAATTTGTGCTTTGCGTATTTTGCTGGTTGCTTTGGATCTGCGGCCATATAGTTCATCATAATGTAAGGAGAGCCCACTAGCCAATGTCAGAGTTTGGGCTTCCCCAAAACTGCCACTCAAGTGGCCTCGGCGCAATATGCGCCCTGTTGCTTGATGTTCTGGCTCATCAGTGGTTGCAGGCAAATCAGGGGACATTCTGGCCTGGCTGTGTTGGGGAGAAATGTAGGACAGGTGGCTGGCTTCAGATAGAACTGGACTTGGATATGGACTTGGGGTTCTTGGCTGGGTGGCCACTGAACTAGCAGTCGTAGCTGTGGCATATGGAGAGTGCCCTGCCACCTGTGCCGGTGCTAAATGTGGGCGCGGAGGAGAGGGTGTGGTGGATGATGTTGGGCTTCTTGCCCTGTGCCTCTGCGGCCCCTTCACACTTTTATGCTCCTGGGAGGTTGTTGGACGTGGGTGGGGTGATGGTGAGCTCTGGCTGCTGGGGCTTCGGGCCCGGTGGGTTGGCCTCTTGCCATGGTAGCTTTTCCCACGTGGGTGGGGTGATGGTGAGCTCTGACTGCTGGGGCTTCGGGCCCGGTGGGTTGGCCTCTTGGCATGGTAGCTTTTCCCACGTGGGTGGGGTGATGGTGAGCTCTGGCTGCTGGGGCTTCGGGCCCGGTGGGTTGGCCTCTTACCATGGTAGCTTTTCCCACGTGGGTGGGGTGATGGTGAGCTCTGGCTGCTGGGGCTTCGGGCCTGGTGGGTTGGCCTCTTGGCATGGTAGCTTTTCCCACGTGGGTGGGGTAATGGTGAGCTCTGGCTGCTGTGGCTTCGGGCCCGGTGGGTTGGCCTCTTGGCATGGTAGCTTTCCCCATGTGGGTGGGGTGATGGTGAGCTCTGGCTGCTGGGGCTTCGGGCCCGGTGGGTTGGCCTCTTGCCATGGTAGCTTTTCCCACGTGGGTGGGGTGATGGTGAGCTCTGGCTGCTGGGGCTTCGGGCCCGGTGGGTTGGCCTCTTGGCATGGTAGCTTTTCCCACGTGGGTGGGGTGATGGTGAGCTCTGGCTGCTGGGGCTTCGGGCCCGGTGGGTTGGCCTCTTGACATGGGAGCTTGACCCATGTGGGAGGGGTGATGCTGACCTTTGTGGGCTGGGGCTTCTCACCCGCTTGGTGTGCTTTTTAGGGGCCGTACCTGTGTGCTTGCTGGGCTGGGCCTTCTTCTTTGGCGCTGGCTCCTTTGTTATGGTGCTTGTTGGTGCCTTTGTGGTCGCCTTGGCCTGCCCACTGCAGGTTTCCCTTAGCTTAGCCTTTGGCATTTTTGAGCAAATGGTAGGGCCTGCCGAAGCTTCCTCACACTTCTCTGCCTTTTTGCTGCTGCCCTTCTTTGCTGCTTTGGCCTTAGCGGCGGCTTTTTTGGGTGTCATAATGTTGAGACTCTGAAAGAGAATGAGCTGTGGGTCCAGGACCCTTTAAATACTAATGCCGGGGTATGACGCTTACGCGTTCGCGTACGCAAGCGTACGGCCATTCGTTCGGCCGTGCGGAACCCGGAAACCGCTGGGGCATTACTTATCTGCTGCAGACAAGAGGCAAGATGGTGCCCACAATCTTCACCCGCCAACAAGAAGAGATCATCATGCTTGTAAGTGTCTTTTAATGCCTTTGATTTGCCATCTAAATGCATGCCTAGCCTTTAAGGAAGCGCAGGAATAAACGGTTTGTTTTATAAGAGTCTGATACTCCGTGCCAAACAGAAGTTCGGGTCCACGCGTGCGAACAAAGACTTATGGCAGCTACAAGGATTGTATTAGGCTAGAAATGTGTCGATTTGTGAGAGATATTTGTATGCAGTTTGATCTAAACCTTTTGTGTTTTTTTGGCGATGCTGGAGCGCAGGTACGACTACCTGCCCAAATAATTTGAGAAGCGGACCGTCGCCATGGAGATAGTTTCCAGAATCCAACATCAGACGGACACCACCTTCACCCACACTCAGATTATGCAGCATTGGTCGGACCTGAAACGGCTGCACATGCCCCGGGTGCGGTGGTTTTTCGGACTCCATTTCCCTAGTAAGTACATAGCGATTGCATGCAAGATGTAACTAATACAGAAGGTAGGCCTTTAGTTATAATTGCTTTTGTTTTCTAGTGTTGGAAATGGATTACCGAATCCGCCGCACCCGGAGGCGCACAGGCCAAACAGTGCTGCGTGAATCTAGAGCTGGAAGTGAAGGTGGTGGATCTCCAGGGCGACGGTCCTACCCCGGCTCAGCGTGGGCAGGCAGTCGTACCCAGCGACGCAGGCGGGGGCCTCTGGTATGTGACTCTTCATGTAACCGCAAACACATATACATGCTATTTACTACAAAGCTAATTCCCTTAATCTGTTTTTCTAGTTGCTTCTGGAGCAGGTGAAGATGTAGAGGATGCAGCAGATCTCGCCCAGGAAGCACAGGGAGAAGGTGAGTGATGTGACACACACATTGAAATAGACATTTGATTACTGTTGACTAAGACATTATAAGTGACCCTATTTGCCATGTCTCTACAGCCTCTACTTCACAGCAGTGGCAGGGCCCAGGACGTAGGGTTGTCCCCAACGAGGCATCCGTCGGCCACCAACCAAGTAAGTTGTAATGTCATTCTTTGCAGTATGTGGTATTTGACATGATCACCCAGATACATCAAGACATAGTCAATGGCATTATCAGAATGACCTCTGCCCACTTCCTTAGATTAATGACTGAGCAGAATGACCTCTGCCCACTTCCTTAAATCAATGACTTAGCAGAATGACATATGTTGTCATAATTTAGGTTGGCAACTAACAAACATTCCATCCACAGGTGAGAAACATGTATTTGTCGCAAAATAATGTAATTTTTATAAATTTTATACAGGGACCACACGGGCAAGAGTTGAAGAAATTAATAGAAGGGTCCTTGAGTTGGTGACCGATATGCAGCAGCTGGTTGACCCGTTGGGGACAACAGAAGAAGAATAGTGTTCTGGGTCCTGCCACTGTGTTTTTTTATATAAATAGTTTTTTATATTTTAAATATTTAAACATTTTAAAGTTTTTTAAAGAAAAACGTTTTTCTAAAATTTGTACCCCAATTTTTTTAGAAAGGCCCCCAAAAATGGGCTTCTACTAAAAAAAAACAAAAACAAAATAAAAGTTTCTGTGTAATTTTTTTACACACATTAACACCAAACGAAGGGTGAAATAAATATTCAGAGATGAAGATTCAGATGACCGGGAAGTGGTTTGAGTAAGATTTAGGGGCCTAAAATGAAAGAAGAACCTAACCGGGAAGTGGTTTGGGTAAGTTTTAGGGGCCTAAAATGGAAGAAGAACCTAACCGGGAAGTGGTGAGCTTTAAGGGTCCAAAAGGGAAGATGGAGGATAGTGTTAAGTGGTTAGGGTGAGCTTTAAGGGTCAAAAACGGAAGATGGAGGATAGCGCTAAGTGGTTTGGGTAAGTTTTAAGGGTCCCAAAGGGAAGATGGAGGATAGTGCTAAGTGGTTGGGGTGAACTTTAAGGGTCAAAAAGGGAAGATGGAGGATAGTGCTAAGTGGTTGGGGTGAGCTTTAAGGGTCAAAAAGGGAAGAGGGAGGATAGCGCTAAGTGGTTGGGGTGAGCTTTAAGGGTAAAAAAGGGAAGACGGAGGATAGTGCTAAGTGGTTGGGGTGAGATTTAAGGGTCAAAAAGGGAAGATGGAGGATAGTGCTAAGTGGTTGGGGTGAGCTTTAAGGGTCAAAATGGGAAGATAGAGGATAGCGCTAAGTGGTTGGGGTGAGCTTTAAGGGTCAAAAAGGGAAGATGGAGGATAGCGCTAAGTGGTTGGGGTGAGCTTTAAGGGTCAAAAAGGGAAGATGGAGGATAGCGCTAAGTGGTTTGGGTAAGTTTTAAGGGTCCCAAAGGGAAGATGGAGGATAGCGCTAAGTGGTTTGGGTGAGCTTTAAGGGTCAAAAAGGGAAGATGGAGGATAGTGCTAAGTGGTTGGGGTGAGCATTAAGGGTCCAAAAGGGAAGATGGAGGATAGCGCTAAGTGGTTAGGGTGAGCATTAAGGGTCCAAAAGGGAAGATGGAAGATAGTGTTAAGTGGTTGGGGTGAGCTTTAAGGGTCCAAAAGGGAAGATGGAGGATAGTGCTAAGTGGTTGGGGTGAGCTTTAAGGGTCAAAAAGGGAAGATGGGGGATAGTGCTAAGTGGTTGGGGTGAGCTTTAAGGGTCCAAAAGGGAAGATGGAGGATAGTGCTAAGTGGTTGGGGTGAGCTTTTGGTCCAAAAGGGAAGATGGAGGATAGTGTTAAGTGGTTGGGGTGAGCTTTAAGGGTCCAAAAGGGAAGATGGAGGATAGTGCTAAGTGGTTGGGGTGAGTTTTAAGGGTCAAAAAGAGAAGATGGAGTATAGCGCTAAGTGGTTTGAGTAAGTTTTAAGGGTCCCAAAGGGAAGATGGAGGATAGTGCTAAGTGGTTGGGGTGAACTTTAAGGGTCAAAATGGGGAGATGGAGGATAGCGCTAAGTGGTTGGGGTGAGCTTTAAGGGTCCAAAAGGGAAGATGGAGGATAGTGCTAAGTGGTTGGGGTGAGCTTTAAGGGTCCAAAAGGGAAGATGGAGGAGAGTGCTAAGTGGTAGGGGTGAACTTTAAGGGTCCAAAAGAGAAGATGGAGGATAGTGCCAAGTGGTTGGGTGAGCTTTAAGGGTCCAAAAGGGAAGATGGGGGATAGTGCTAAGTGGTTGGGGTGAGCTTTAAGGGTCAAAAAGGGAAGATGGAGGATAGCGCTAAGTGGTTGGTGTGAGCTTTAAGGGTCAAAAAGGGAAGATGGATGATAGTGCTAAGTGGTTGGGGTGAGCTTTAAGGGTCCAAAAGGGAAGATGGAGGATAGCGCTAAGTGGTTGGTGTGAGCTTTAAGGGTCAAAAAGGGAAGATGGAGGATAGTGCTAAGTGGTTGGGGTGAGCTTTAAGGGTCCAAAAGGGAAGATGGAGGATAGTGCTAAGTGGTTGGAGTGAGCTTTAAGGGTCCAAAAGGGAAGATGGAGGAGAGTGCTAAGTGGTTGGGGTGAGCTTTTGGTCCAAAAGGGAAGATGGAGGATAGTGTTAAGTGGTTGGGGTGAGCTTTAAGGGTCAAAAAGGGAAGATGGAGGATAGTGTTAAGTGGTTGGGGTGAGCTTTAAGGGTCAAAAAGGGAAGATGGAGGAGAGTGCTAAGTGGTTGGGGTGAGCTTTTGGTCCAAAAGGGAAGATGGAGGATAGTGTTAAGTGGTTGGGGTGAGCTTTTGGTCCAAAAGGGAAGATGGAGGATAGTGTTAAGTGGTTGGGGTGAGCTTTAAGGGTCAAAAAGGGAAGATGAAGGACAGCGCTCAGTGGTTGGGCTTAGCTTTAAGGGTCCAAAAGGGAAGATGGAGGATAGTGCTAAGTGGTTGGGGTGAGCTTTAAGGGTCAAAAAGAGAAGATGGAGTATAGCGCTAAGTGGTTTGAGTAAGTTTTAAGGGTCCCAAAGGGAAGATGGAGAATAGTGCTAAGTGGTTGGGGTGAGCTTTAAGGGTCAAAATGGGAAGATGGAGGATAGCGCTAAGTGGTTGGGGTGAGCTTTAAGGGTCAAAATGGGAAGATGGAGGATAGCGCTAAGTGGTTGGGGTGAGCTTTAAGGGTCCAAAGGGGGAGATGGAGGATAGTGTTAAGTGGTTGGGGTGAGCTTTAAGGGTCCAAAAGGGAAGATGGAGGATAGTGCTAAGTGGTTGAAGTGAGCTTTAAGGGTCAAAAAGGGAAGATGGGGGATAGTGCTAAGTGGTTGGGGTGAGCTTTAAGGGTCCAAAAGGGAAGATGGAGGATAGTGCTAAGTGGTTGGGGTGAGCTTTTGGTCCAAAAGGGAAGATGGAGGATAGTGTTAAGTGGTTGGGGTGAGCTTTAAGGGTCCCAAAGGGAAGATGGATGATAGTGCTAAGTGGTTGGGGTGAACTTTAAGGGTCAAAATGGGAAGATGGAGGATAGCGCTAAGTGGTTGGGGTGAACTTTAAGGGTCCAAAAGGGAAGATGGAGGATAGTGCCAAGTGGTTGGGTGAGCTTTAAGGGTCCAAAAGGGAAGATGGAGGATAGTGCTAAGTGGTTGGGGTGAGCTTTAAGGGTCCAAAAGGGAAGCTGGAGGATAGTGCTAAGTGGTTGGGGTGAGCTTTAAGGGTCCAAAAGGGAAGATGGAGGATAGTGCTAAGTGGTTGGGGTGAGCTTTTGGTCCAAAAGGGAAGATGGAGGATAGTGTTAAGTGGTTGGGGTGAGCTTTAAGGGTCAAAAAGGGAAGATGAAGGACAGCGCTCAGTGGTTGGGCTTAGCTTTAAGGGTCCAAAAGGGAAGATGGAGGATAGTGCTAAGTGGTTGGGGTGAGCTTTAAGGGTCAAAAAGAGAAGATGGAGTATAGCGCTAAGTGGTTTGAGTAAGTTTTAAGGGTCCCAAAGGGAAGATGGAGAATAGTGCTAAGTGGTTGGGGTGAGCTTTAAGGGTCAAAATGGGAAGATGGAGGATAGCGCTAAGTGGTTGGGGTGAGCTTTAAGGGTCAAAATGGGAAGATGGAGGATAGCGCTAAGTGGTTGGGGTGAGCTTTAAGGGTCCAAAGGGGGAGATGGAGGATAGTGTTAAGTGGTTGGGGTGAGCTTTAAGGGTCCAAAAGGGAAGATGGAGGATAGTGCTAAGTGGTTGAAGTGAGCTTTAAGGGTCAAAAAGGGAAGATGGGGGATAGTGCTAAGTGGTTGGGGTGAGCTTTAAGGGTCCAAAAGGGAAGATGGAGGATAGTGCTAAGTGGTTGGGGTGAGCTTTTGGTCCAAAAGGGAAGATGGAGGATAGTGTTAAGTGGTTGGGGTGAGCTTTAAGGGTCCCAAAGGGAAGATGGATGATAGTGCTAAGTGGTTGGGGTGAACTTTAAGGGTCAAAATGGGAAGATGGAGGATAGCGCTAAGTGGTTGGGGTGAACTTTAAGGGTCCAAAAGGGAAGATGGAGGATAGTGCCAAGTGGTTGGGTGAGCTTTAAGGGTCCAAAAGGGAAGATGGAGGATAGTGCTAAGTGGTTGGGGTGAGCTTTAAGGGTCCAAAAGGGAAGCTGGAGGATAGTGCTAAGTGGTTGGGGTGAGCTTTAAGGGTCCAAAAGGGAAGATGGAGGATAGTGCTAAGTGGTTGGGTGAGCTTTAAGGGTCCAAAAGGGAAGATGGGGGATAGTGCTAAGTGGTTGGGGTGAGCTTTAAGGGTCAAAAAGGGAAGATGGAGGATAGCGCTAAGTGGTTGGGGTGAGCTTTAAGGGTCAAAAAGGGAAGATGGATGATAGTGCTAAGTGGTTGGGGTGAGCTTTAAGGCTCAAAAAGGGAAGATGGAGGATAGTGCTAAGTGGTTGGTGTGAGCTTTAAGGGTCAAAAAGGGAAGATGGAGGATAGCGCTAAGTGGTTGGGGTGAGCTTTAAGGATCCAAAAGGGAAAATGGAGGATAGTGCTAAGTGGTTGGGGTGAGCTTTAAGGTTCCAAAAGGGAAGATGGAGGATAGTGCTAAGTGGTTGGGGTGAGCTTTAAGGGTCCAAAAGGGAAGATGGAGGAGAGTGCTAAGTGGTTGGGGTGAATTTTAAGGGTCCAAAACGGAAGATGGAGGATAGTGCTAAGTGGTTGGGGTGAGCTTTAAGGGTCCAAAAGGGAAGATGGAGGATAAGGCTAAGTGGTTGGGTGAGCTTTAAGGGTCCAAAAGGGAAGATGGAGGATAAGGCTAAGTGGTTGGGTGAGCTTTAAGGGTCCAAAAGGGAAGATGGAGGATAGGGCTAAGTGGTTGGGTGAGCTTTAAGGGTCCAAAAGGGAAGATGGAGGATAGTGCTAAGTGGTTGGGGTGAGCTTTAAGGATCCAAAAGGGAAGATGGAGGATAGCGCTAAGTGGTTGGGGTGAGCTTTAAGGGTCCAAAAGGGAAGAGGGAGGATAGCGCTAAGTGGTTGGGGTGAGCTTTAAGGGTCCAAAAAGGAAGATGGAGGATAGTGCTAAGTGGTTGGGGTGAACTTTAAGGGTCAAAAAGGGAAGATGGAGGATAGCGCTAAGTGGTTGGGGTGAGCTTTAAGGGTCCAAAAGGGAAGATGGAGGATAGCGCTAAGTGGTTGGGGTGAACTTTAAGGGTCAAAAAGGGAAGATGGAGGATAGCGCTAAGTGGTTGGGTGAGCTTTAAGGATCCAAAAGGGAAGATGGAGGATAGTGCTAAGTGGTTGGGGTGAGCTTTAAGGGTCCAAAAGGGAAGATGGAGGATAGTGCTAAGTGGTTGGGGTGAACTTTAAGGGTCAAAAAGGGAAGATGGAGGATAGCGCTAAGTGGTTGGGTGAGCTTTAAGGATCCAAAAGGGAAGATGGAGGATAGTGCTAAGTGGTTGGGGTGAGCTTTAAGGGTCCAAAAGGGAAGATGGAGGATAGTGCTAAGTGGTTGGGGTGAACTTTAAGGGTCAAAAAGGGAAGATGGAGGATAGCGCTAAGTGGTTGGGGTGAGCTTTAAGGGTCCAAAAGGGAAGATGGAGGATAGCGCTAAGTGGTTGGGGTGAACTTTAAGGGTCAAAAAGGGAAGATGGAGGATAGCGCTAAGTGGTTGGGTGAGCTTTAAGGATCCAAAACGGAAGATGGAGGATAGTGCTAAGTGGTTGGGGTGAGCTTTAAGGGTCCAAAAGAGAAGATGGAGGATAGTGCTAAGTGGTTGGGGTGAGCTTTAAGGGTCCAAAAGAGAAGATGAAGGATAGCGCTTAGTGATTTAGCTAAACATTGCAGTAGAAGTGCGGGTGGCAAATATGTAGGTGAGCACATTAATGAGTTAAGTTTGTAGTGCGCAGGCACAAGATCGTAAGGATATACGGCCGGATGATTATTTAGTGAAAAAGCGAAACAGAATCTAACGGGAAACGTAAAGGATTCTTGGGAGGAGACGATGGGAAAGGGCAAAAACGAAAGCCGATGTTGTAACATGAGAAAATGAAACGGAAAAGTCACGCTGTAAAATGACATCCTCGTACTCGTACACTGCTGTACGAACGAACGAAAACTTTACAGAAGGCTTGCAATGCATGCATAGAATCGCTCGCACACTCATATGAGAGCGGGAACATTTAAAAAAAAAAAACAGATCGGCACAAAAATGAAAGGTTTTTTTTGTAATAATATGTTTTTGCTATTGCAGTTCTTCAGATATATGCAGATGATTTTCCATATCAAGCAATACTTTGTAGAGATAGAAGATTGGGTAATTCACCTGCAGGCTGGCACAATAAAATGGTAGTTACTGTGAGTAGTAGTCTTTTAAATACCTGTCACCCCTGGTTATTCTTTCAGTATAGGAAATCAGCAAGTTTTTTTATCAACACAGGGTGTATAAGTTTTCAGTTTGAGTGGTGCCACTGGCACAAAGCAGGAACCTTGCTATAGATACTGCTCATATTGAGTGAATAGTGGCTGCAAGTCACTATGGCTGCAATTCAGACTCCATTCCAAGTCTGACTCCTTCTAAGTCTGCAGCGAATTTAACCTGAATTCACTCTATGAACCCAGAACCACACCACCCTCCATCCACATCACCACCACCTGCATTCTGATATGTCTCCTCTCTCATTCACAGGTATGCATCTCATCTGACTTCATCTGCAACTTTTAACCCTTTGCTGCCCATACAAATCCTGCTGTATTTCTCTAATCCTGGTATGCATCTCATCTGACTTCATCTGCAACTTTTAACCCTTTGCTGCCCATACAAATCCTGCTGTATTTCTCTAATCCTGGTATGCATCTCATCTGACTTCATCTGCAACTTTTAACCCTTTGCTGCCCATACAAATCCTTAAACAGACCAATATTGCCCCTGTGGAATGCACGCTCAGTGCGCAATAAACTCTCCTATATTCACGACCTGTTTCTCTCTAACTCTTTTACCTGCATGGGGTTCACAGAAACATGGCTTACCCCATCAGATACAGCTTCAGCTGCTGCCCTCTCACATGGGGGACTACATCTCAGCCACACCCCAAGATCCAACAACAAACAGGGTGGGGGTGTCGGCATCCTTCTATCCAAACTCTGCTCCTTTAACCCACTCCCTGCCTTGCCATCTCTATCCTTCTCATCTTTTGAAGTTCACTGTGTCCGCTTATATTCTCCCTGTAACCTGAAAATCGCAGTCATCTACCGCCCTCCTGGAACTACTACTCTCTTCTTCGACCACTTTTCTACCTGGCTCCTTCAGTTTCTGTCCACAGACATCCCTGCAATCATCATGGGTGACTTCAACATATCTGTGGACACTAGCAACCCTGCTGCCACCAGACTACTGTCACTTATCTCATCTTTCGGCCTCAAGCAATGGTCTACTACACCCACCCACAAAGACGGCCACACAATTGACCTCCTCTTCTCTCACCTCTGCTCTCTATCAAACCTCTCGTCCTCTTTGCTCCCCCTCTCTGACCATAATCTGCTGACTATGACCCTCTCTCCAATGCCTGCAAACCCCCTTCCACACAAACCCACAACTCAACGCAGGAACTTAAGAAACCTAGACCTTCAGTCCTTTTCTGCCTCACTTCAACCTCTTCAGACCTTGACCTCATCCACGGACATAGACGCTGCATCGTCACACTACCATAATACACTCTCCTCAGCTCTGGACTTTGTCGCCCCCCTCACCTATAGCCGTCCCCGCACCAAAAACCCCCAACCCTGGCTAAATGCAAGCACAGCCAGATTGAAACAGCTGTCTCGAGCTGCTGAACGGCGATAGAGGAAAACCAAAGCCAATCATGACTTTCTATTCTATAAACAAGCCCTTCAGGATCTCAGGACGGCCCTTTCATCTGCTAAGCAAGCTTATTTCTCCTCACTGATTTCTGAACAAGCCCGGAATCCCAAACAACTCTTCAATACTTTCAGTTCCTTACTCCGCCCTCCACCTCCTCCTCCAACCTCCCAAATAACAGCAGAAGAATTTTCGACATTCTTCAAAGGAAAAATTGACAACATTCGACTTGGCTTTGCCCCTCAGAATCCCTCACCACTTCAAACTATCTCCCCGCCTCACTCTCTTACTTTCTTTACTCCAATAACTGAGCCTGGACTAACCTCTCTCATATCTAGGGCCCACCTGACTACCTGCTCCCTCGATCCTATTCCATCCCACCTTATTCCTCAACTGTCTCCATCCCTCACTCCAGCCTTAACCTACATATTCAACCTTTCTCTCTCCACTGGCACCTTTCCTTCTTCCTACAAACATGCTGTTATTACTCCGATACTCAAGAAACCCTCTCTCGACCCCTCTGCCCTCTCCAGCTACCGCCCTATCTCACTACTCCCTTTCTCCTCCAAACTTCTTGAACAACATGTCCACTCAGAACTGTCACAATACTTATCCACCAACAATTTATTTGACCCCTTACAATCAGGATTCCGCCGTAACCACTCCACTGAAACTGCCCTCACCAAAGTCACCAATGATCTGCTCACTGCCAAAAGCAAAGGTCACTACTCCATCCTTATCCTTCTTGACCTCTCCTCAGCCTTTGATACTGTCGACCACTCTCTGCTTATTGATATTCTCTCCTCTCTCGGGGTTCAAGGGCTTGCACTCTCTTGGCTCAACTCTTACCTCTCTGATAGATCATTCAGTGTATTCTATTCTAACACAGTCTCATCCTCACGTTCCCTTTCTGTTGGTGTGCCACAAGGTTCTGTCCTAGGCCCCCTACTTTTCTCAGTCTACACCCATGGCCTTGGCAAACTTATTACTTCATTAGGCTTCCAATACCACTTCTATGCGGATGACACTCAGATATATCTCTCAGGCCCCAATCTCTCCTCTCTACTATCTCGTCTCCCCAACTGCCTCTCAGCTATTTCTTCATTCATGTCATCTCGCTACCTCAAACTAAACATGGACAAGACAGAACTGGTCATTTTCCCACCATCTAACTCCCCTCCCCTCTCTAACACGTCTATTTCTGTCAACAATTACACAATAACAGCAACTCCCCAAGCTCGGTGCCTGGGAGTCATTCTGGACTCTGCCCTCTCTTTCAAACCACATATTCACTCCCTGGCCACCTCCTGTCGCCTCCAACTTAAAAACATCTCCCACATCCGTCCTTTCCTCTCACCTGACACCACTAAAATGCTAGTGCATGCCCTGGTCATATCACGTCTGGATTACTGCAACATCCTTCTTTTTGGCCTACCAACTAAGAGACTGGCACCCCTCCAATCTATCCTGAACTCTGCTGCTCGCCTCATCCATCTCTCCTCTCGCTACTCTAGTTCTGCGCCTCGCTGCCAATCCCTACACTGGCTGCCAGTCCCACAGCGAATCCTGTTCAGAACTCTAACTCTCGCCTACAAAGCTCTCTCCAACCAGGCTTCTCCCTATATCTCATCTCTAATCCAACAGTATCAACCTAGACGCAGCCTCCGCTCTTCTGCCGACCTTCTCCTGTCCTCCACCCTGGTCACCTCCTCTCACGCCCGCCTCCAGGACTTCTCACGTGCAACTTCAATCTTCTGGAATGCCCTCCCGCACCCAATCCGCCACTCCACAACCCTCAAAACCTTCAAAGGCGCCCTTAAAACGCGCTTATTCAGACAAGCATATAATCTGGCCTAACCAATCTTCTAAAGAGCACATGCCACAAAGCTCAATACTGACTGTTTGTGATCCTTCCCCCTCGTCTTCACCCCTCTTCCTTTAGACTGTAAGCTCGCAAAGGGCAGGGCTCTCTCCCCTATTGTATCTTGTACTCAGAATATCCATTGTCATCTCTGTAAAACTGCATTTGAAATAGTATATGTATCGTATGTTTCTACCCTGTAATTACTACTTTGTAAAGCGCTACGGAAGATGATGGCGCTATATAAATAAACAATAATAATAATAATAATAATAATAGGCAGTGCAGAGGTACTAGGGTCTATACAATTAGGGGGCCCCATTCTGGCTCATCCCTCTTGTTTATCAGATTTGTGGTCTCATGATTCATCATTAGGGATGAGCGAATCGAACCGGATGAACCCGGATTCCTTCCGAATTTCATGAAAAATTTGATTCTGAACAAATCCGAATTTCCCCGCGATTCGATCGATCGAAGTTTTCCTTTAAACTCCATTTATTTCAATTACAGGCATTCTAAAATGGTGGAAGCACATGTCCAGGCATGTCCCCTGGGGCAAGGTATCATGGGAAAGTCACATGCAGCCTATCAGCAGCCAGGAAGCCCGGTGACGTCACCATGCTATATAAACCGGCGGCCATCTTCCTTGTGCGCATTTCAGCGTTCTATTGCGGCCAGAGCACAGCTGTTACAGACAGGGACAGAGAGTTAGAGATAGGTAGGGAGTGTCAGAGAGGCAGACAGAGAGGTAGACAGAGCCAGGGAAAGATAATGAAAGATAGGGAAAAACCGGAACGATCATAGAACAGCAAGTGACAGTGAAAATTGTTTTTTTTTCATTAGCCAGATCAGTTTGCAATTCAATTTCAGTTCTTTGTGCTGTAAATCTGCCTTGCCACTGTGCATGCCATCTATGCAGTGGCTTATTTAATCCTATCTGTTACACACAAGCATTTCTAAAAACTGGATTAGTTTTAATTTAGTTTTAACATTTTTTGGTTTGCTTTAAATACACCAGCCCACATGGGCATCCCAAACCTGCACTTAGCACCCTATCTGTTATACTAAATACGTTTGTTCATCCTCAGCATAATTAAACTATTGCATTTTGAATTGGTTTTTGTCCTGCTGCCAAAACACTAGGCCGCAGGGTATCCCAAACCTACACGTAGCACCCTATCTGTTATACAAAATACATTTGTTCATCCTCAGCTCAATGAAACTATTGCATTTTGAATTGTTTTTTGTCCTGCTTTAAATACACCAGCCCCCATGGGCATCCTAAACCTGCACTTAGTACCCTATCTCTTATACTAAATACGTTTGTTCATCCTCATCTTAATCAAACTATTGCATTTTGAATTGGTTTTTGTCCTGCTGCCAAAACACTAGGCCGCAGGGTATCCCAAACCTGCACTTAGCAGCCTATCTGCTATACTAAATACTTTTGTTGATCCTCAGCTTAATCAAACTATTGCATTTTGAATTGGTTTTTGTCCTGCTGCCAAAACACTAGGCCGCAGGGTATCCCAAACCTGCACTTAGCAGTCTGTTATACTAAATACACTTGTTGATCCTCAGCTTAATCAAACTATTGCATTTTGAATTGTTTTTTGTCCTGCTGCCAAAACACTAGCCTGCAGGGTATCCCAAACCTGCCCCTAGCACCCTATCTGTTATACTAAATACGCTTGTTGATCCTCAGCCTAATCAAACTATTGCATTTTGAATTGGTTTTTGTTCTGCTTTAAATATACCAGCCCACATGGGCATCCCAAACCTGCACTTAGCACCCTATCTGTTATACTAAATACGCTTGTTGATCCTCAGCTTAATCAAACTATTGCATTTTGAATTGGTTTTTGTCCTTCTGCCAAAACACTAGGCCGCAGGGTATCCCAAACCTGCATGTAGCAGCTTGTTATACAATATATGCTTGTTGATCCTCAGCTTAATCAAACTATTGCATTTTGAATTGTTTTTTGTCCTGCTGCCAAAACACTAGGCCACAGGGTATCCCATATTGCCAATTTTCATAGTATCTGGTGTAGAGAAGCAGTTCCTCACTTTATTTAGCTTCTTCTTTTTAAAGTAAACACATTTTTAACGTACCTATTGCGCATTTCAAATACATAAAAATGTCAGGCAGACATGTCCCAGGATGTTCAAAGAGGAGTGGCAGAGGCCAAGATTCAGCAGGCAGAGGTCGCAGCAGACTAGGGGTGAGTGGCAGCAGGAGTCACGGTGAGAGACCTGATCTGCCAGTATCTGCTAGAGGTCGTGTCTCCACCAGTAACGCATCTGCCTTGGTAGATTGGTTAACGTGGTCATCCACATCATCACAAGTTACATCTGACACCCCCAGTCTAAGGTCGGTAGGTTCCTCTGACACAACATTGAGTTGCCATGGCCCGAGAGCAGTCCCTATCCTCACATTGCCTCTGTCCTATGCCGTTCTCTCCCCCAGCTACGTATCCTATGCTTTGGGTTCAGCTCCACTCTTTATTGAGGACGATCAGATAGAGGACAGTCAGCAGTTACTGCCCAGCCAAGAAATGGAGGTGGCTTCTTTCACTAGGCAGACAAATAGTGATGTGGAGAGTGGCGTGGGTGTTGCGAGCGTTGCAGCTCCTGCACCAGACACTGTTGAGGAAACCGAGAACATCAGTGATGTGCAGCCCCAACTCGATGATGATGATGATGAAGCCGATCACACTTGGGAGCCGGGTGCAGAAGGGGCTTCATCATCAGGAGAAGAAGGCGCAGGTTGCCCCGGAGTCAGCAGCTGAGGCAGCAAGGTGTTAGCAGCATGGTTGGCAGTCAGCATGGGGGCATAATTGTAAAGCCTGGAGCCAAACGGGGCCGGGGCCGGGGTAGAGCACTTGCTGCGCGGCAGGCTACCTTATCGGGAGGTAGTGGAGCAGGGGTTCCTGGAGTTGGCGACAGTATCCGTGAATCAGTGCGGGAAAAGTAGCTACACGGCAGTGTGGCAGTTTTTCCTGAAGCATCCGCAGGAGGGTAACATGGCCACATGCAAGATGTGTAGGCAGAAGGAGAAGCATGGCCAGGGCCTAAATGTTGGCACCACAGCCCTGCGTCAACATATGATGCGTCACCATAAAGCGGCCTGGGAGAACCAAGGCTCCGAAGAGGTGGTCCAGGCTGCTTCCTCACTAAGTGGCATGCCGCTCCCAATTTCTGCCAGCCAAGGCTCCAGCACCTCAGCCGAAGGCAGCTGTGCATCATACCCATCCTCTGTCTCTCCTCCTGATGCTCCTGCTCCTCCTCCTCCTCCAAGTCATGCATCCCGCCAGCAATCCATCAGCAAAGCCATGTCCAAGAGACAGCAGTATGCGCCCACTCATCCTACGGCGCAGAAGCTGAATGTGCTCCTGTCCAAGTTACTGGTGCTGCAGTCGTTCCCTTTTCAGGTGGTGGACTCTGCACCTTTCAGAGAACTGATGGCTTGTGCCAAGCCAAGGTGGAGAGTGCCAAGCAGTCATTTCTTTGCCAAGAAGGCAGTACCAGCGCTGCACAATTTTGTTGAACAGAAGGTGGGCCAGTCCTTGAGCCTATCGGTGTGTAGCAAAGTGCATGGCAGCGCCGACGTCTGGAGCTGTAACTATGGTCAGGGACAGTACATGTCGTTTATGGCCCCACTGGGTGAATGTGGTCCCTTTGCAGCAACAGCAACTTGGACAGGTCACGCCGCTATGGCCTCCGCGCTCCCTGGCCGTTGTGCCTGTGACACTGTGCGACTCGGCCTCCTCATCCTCCGCCTTCTCCTCACCCTCCACTGTAGGCTCAAGTCTCAGTGCCCCTCCAGTCTACCATGTGTGCAGGGCACGGGGGTGTCACGCAGTGCTTCACATGGTTTGTCTTGGCGAAAGGAGTCACAAAGGGGAGGAACGGCTTAAATTTATTCATCAGGAAATCCAAACATGGCTTACTCCAAGAAAACTGAAAATGGGAACCATAGTTACCGACAATGGGAAGAACATTTTTTCTGTGCTGCGACAAGGAAGGCTGACTCATGCGCTCTGCATGGCTCACGTCTTCAATCTGGTTGTGAAGCGGTTTCTGAAGTGTTCCCCCCATCTGCAAGACATCCTAACAACTTCAAGGAAACTTTGCATGCATTTCAGCCACTCATACACCGCCAAGCACACCCTTCTTGAGCTACAGCGTCAGAACGGTAGCCCCCAACATAGTCTGATCTGCAATGTTTCCACCCGTTGGAATTCCACCCTGCATATGTTGGACAGACTATATGAACAGAGAAAAGCCATCACGGATTTCTTGATGATCCAAGCGGATAGGGGGACTCCCTTGTGTAACTTCAATGTCAACCAGTGGCAGCTCATACGTGACATCTGCCGTTTGCTCAGGCCCTTTGAGGAAGCCACTTTATTTGTGAGTCGCCAGGATTACGGGATGAACGACGTGATTCCACTGCTTCATGTACTACAGCACATGTTGGAAACCATGGCTGGTCAGGGCAATAGAGACATGCCATCTACATCTTACGGCCACATGAACCCCGTTGGAGCTGAACTGGAGGAGGAGGAGGAAGAAGAGGAGGAGTGGCACAGTGCACAGTTAAGGCTTGGAGAAATGGCTGGTTTATCTAGTCAGTTGACAGGAGAGGAGGAGCAGGAGCAGCCAGAGGAGCTACAGGGTTGTGAGGAAGGCGAGACAGAAGACCCGGACACAACGTGGCAGTATGCAGTGGAGATGGAGACAGGTAGTCCCTCCGAGTCATTTGCGCAAATGGCAGGAAGCATGCTCATGTGCTTGCGTAGTGACCCCAGAATTGTTTCCATTTGTCGGCGGGATGACTTCTGGCTGTCCACCTTATTGGACCCTCACTTCCGGCACAAAAGGGGGGCATTTTTTAATCCCGCCGAGAGGGAGGAAAAACTGAACTGCTACAAAGACATTCTACGTAGTCAGTTGGCCGATGCCTATCTGCGCCATGGTCCATACTCTCGCAGGTCTGACTCGGGGGGACCTCTGAGCTCACCTTCCACTGCCATGCCTGCTGGGGGGGTTGGCAGCAGCAGCAGCAGCAGCTCCATCAGCAGCAGCTTCAGTCTTCAGTCGCTAATGAGTAGCTTTCTACACCCGCATAGTGAGGCTACTCATGAGCAGCAGGAAGACCTGGAGCAGGACCTCAACCAGCAGGTCATGTCATACCTTGACATGACCATGCCAACACACCTTGAGGATCTGCTGGACTTCTGGGCAGCCAAACTTGGCTTGTGGCCGCAACTAGCAGAGTTTGCCCTGGAAAAGCTGTCCTGCCCAGCAAGTAGCGTGTCATCTGAGCGGGTGTTTAGTGCGGCGGGGGCCATAGTTACGGCAAGGAGAACTCGCCTGTCAACTAAAAATGTCGAGGGACTCACCTTTGTCAAAATGAATCAGGGATGGATCAGCCAGGATTTCCACCCACCAATGGCTGATGCATGCGACTAGATTCAGCATGGTGCCACGTTTTACACTTTCCAAATGGTGCAAAACATATTTAGGCCTTTAGGCCAATTTTTGGGCTCCTGCTGATGCCAACTTCAGGGTGTGCCTTCCAGCCAATTTTTGGCCTCCTGCTGATGCCAACTTCAGGGTGTGCCTTTCAGCCAATTTTTGGCCTCCTGCTGCTGCCAACTTCAGGGTGTGCCTTTCAGACAATCTTTGGCCTCCTGCTGCTGCCAACTCCAGGGTGTCTTTCAAACAATGTTTGGGCTCCAGCTTATGCTGCTGCCAACTCCAGGGTGTGCCTTCCAGCTAATGTTTGTGCTCCTGCTGCTGCCAACTTCAGGGTGCCTTCCAGCCAATTTCTGGGTTCCTGCTGCTGCTGCCAACTCAAGGGTGTGTCAGTCAATTTTTGGGCTCCTGCTGCTGCTGCCAACTCCAGTGTCTCTTTCAAGCAATGTTTGGGCTCCTGCAGCTGCTGCTGCTGCTTGCAACTCCAGGGTGTGATTCAGCCAATTTTTGGGCTCCTGCAGCCAACTCCAGTGTTTCTTTCAAGCAATGTTTGTGCTCCTGCTGCTTGCAACTCCAGGGTGTGATTCATCCAATTTTGGGCTCCTGCAGCCAACTCCAGTGTCTCTTTCGAACTATGTATGGGCTCCTGCTGCTGCGGCTTGCAACTCCAGGGTGTGATTCATCCAATTTTTGGGCTCCTACAGCCAACTCCAGTGTCTCTTTCAAGCTATGTTTGGGCTCCTGCTGCTGCTGCTTGCAACTCCAGGGTGTGATTCATCCAATTTTTGGGCTCCTGCAGCCAACTCCAGTGTCTCTTTAAAGCATTGTTTGGGCTCCTGCTGCTGCTTGCAACTCCAGGGTGTGATTCATCCAATTTTTGGGCTCCTGCAGCCAACTCCAGTGTCTCTTTCAAGCTATGTTTGGGCTGCTGCTGCTTGCAACTCTAGGGTGTGATTCATCCAATTTTTGGGCTCCTACAGCCAACTCCAGTGTCTCTTTCAAGCATTGTTTGGGCTCCTGCTGCTGCTTGCAACTCCAGGGTGTGATTCATCCAATTTTTGGGCTCCTGCAGCCAACTCCAGTGTCTCTTTAAAGCAATGTTTGTGCTCCTGCTCCTGCTGCTTGCAACTCCAGGGTGTGATTCATCCAATTTTTGGGCTCCTGCTGCCAACTCCAGTGTCTCTTTCAACCAATGTTTGGGCTGCTGCTGCTTGCAACTCCAGGGTGTGATTCAGCTAATTTTTGGGCTCCTGCTGCTGCCAGCTCCAGGGTGTGTTTTTCAGGCACTATAGGGGCCCCTCATAGTGATGCCACTTCAACTCTCTGCAATTGTGCCGCTCTGCGATTCTATTAGCGATGCCTCTGATCTGCATGTGATAATTATTTACAGTATTATTTCACTAACCCAGCACGCATCCTATGCATGTTACAGCAAGGCAGAATGGTTTACAACCCTATTGAGGCTCTAGGAGGCTCAGAAATAGCCGTTTTAATAGCGTTTCGTCGCAAATAAATTCGGGTCGAATCGATTTTTGTCGAAAAATTCGGCGAATCAGTCGAAACGAATTTTTCAAAAGTTCGCTCATCTCTAGTCATCATCAAGTACAGAAGAAACACAAATTGTTTCTGCTTCTTCAATCATTATCTGTATAGTTGTATCCAACTGATTTTAAATGAGATGTAAATAATTACTGTATAAATCATGAAAGTGCCTCATTTCATGTTTGCACCAAGCCTGTTTACATTGAGTTATGCCGCTGGCACAGGGTGTTCATTTTTATGCACTTTTTGACATCACATTGGTTTCCACGTCACCAATTGTTTGGTAACTTCCACGACTTCCACCAAATTAGGGGCAAAATCAGCATTTCCGTAATTGTCGCTTCTGAATTTGTGTGTTGCTATTGGCCATTTTGGATGCATGTGCAGTGTTCAGCATTGACTGGGTGACCAAATTTGCCACATTTTGTATTTCTGATGGGCATCCTAAATAAGTATTGCTTACCAACTATCATACTTACAACACATTGATCTCATCATCTAAAACACAATAGTTCACTCTATAAACAACAGCATTGCAACAGCTTAAAGGATGCCAGCATGAATATCTGGAAAGACAATGAGGCAATCCACATACTTTTTCTTGACACACTGAAGCTAATTCAGAGCTTTAGGGGAAAATATCCAATAGGGAAAGACATTAGGCATTGTCTGCTAAACCACTGTAAATGCTCAGCTTGTTCTTTCAAACTGGATGCAAATTTGAATGCTGACTCTCTTTATAATTTGGTGGCAAATTTCATTCAGGAATGTAAACCACAGTAATGTAAGACAGCCAGAGTCTCACAAGTCTGTCCTTTGTCTAGAGATGATGCCATTATATTTCCCTAAATCATGTGTTCCATTATACAGTGATCCATTGTTCTTTGTATATCTTGGCACAATCCCATTTGTGCAAGAACCAAGTCTTTAAGCATTTTTTCTTTGTCTATTAACATTACCAGTGATCTTACATTTGATATTGAATCCTCTAGTTTAAACTTTAGTTAACGTCTGCATTGCTAAGTGTTTTAGAACAACAAATCCTTACTTCTCTAAGAAAGAAAGAATGGGGCATGGCTATGTTATATAATAGAGACGGCACCATGCATAGATGTAATAGAAACTAATTTGAACTCTTCTGCAACTCATTTTAAAGCTTCGATTTCAGAACGTATCCTTTGAGTTTATTAGCTCAGAAGGTACACCTAGTCAAAACTGCCATAATAGCTGTTGATCACCACTGAACTATGCATAGGGGTGGGGGGGCATATATACTGCAGCCCCATGCATACTGCAAAATACTTATTTCTAAACCAGAATCATTTTTTTCTGTGCTCACATATAAAACTCACTGATTCCAGTCCCCTTCTGTATCTACAAGCACTACTTATCTACCATTGCTCTAAAATTTGCTGCAACCCAGTGACTCAGGGGCTCTCATAGGTTAGATTAAGGACTGCACCTGCACAAAGGCACCATGGAGTTTGGTGGTGTTTGGTGGTGAAGAGTGCCAATGAAGTTTTTATCTAGATTTTAGACAAACAATAAGACTGAGAAATAACAGGGGTATGTGCTGTGGCTCCTTTATGATTTATCCTAGTATTATAAACCCTAAAAAAATCCTAAAAAGTATATATACTAATATAATATCAAGGGTTCAAGGCCACCAAATTGCTTGATGTCTGTAATACCCCGAAATATTTCACAGACCCAAATATAGTTTAATCCAAATTGATATCCTTTACTTATAAAAGGCACTATAACCAGTTAGAAAAACGTCTACCCAATTAAAGAAGCAGAAGTCTATAGCCAAATGATATGGAGTGTCAAACAATGGGACATCTGCACAGTATAAAATATTAACTTAAAAGGACATAAGCAGCTGCATAACCTGCACTTGCAGCTTTGCCTTCTTGGTACTGAAGCATGACCCTGGGCCTATTAAGTTCCATAGGCAGAAGGGTGAAGTGGATAATACAAGTGGACACCACATGCCACAGTGTTTGTTTCTTCTTTTCAGCAGCTAGCATTCCTTTACCAAGCTTTTTGGAATGCTTTTGGAACGTAGAAAAATGTACTACACCATCCACCCAGGGCTAATAAGCACCCCTGAAACACCACTAGTCCAAGTGTCACTCATAGGGTTTCTGTGCCAGGGACACTCCTCTGCCCCCACCTACACCAGTGGCTTTTCTTTGCCAGTAACAACTCTTTGCTTCCAGTGGCACCCAAATCACCGTAGAAAGGGTTCAATTTTTTATAATTACTAGAAGGTCCCTCAGACATTTGTGGGTGTTCCCATGCAATTTATGAGCATTTTACTGTTGTAGGGGTTTGTCAAAGACTTGCAAAGACATACTAAATCCCCAGGGTTCTTTTTTTAAATAGACTAAAACCTGTGATTCTGACTATTTTATAAATTGTAGTAGTGAAACCCCCAGGTCGAAAATAAAAACTCATCTTTTCCCGGTTCTACGGCGAATGAGCAGGCACGCAGCCATTCAGCCTGCTCAGCTCTATTTGTCATTTTCAGCTAACAATCGGCTAAAGGCCGAATGGAGCCCTACGGGTGCATCCCCAGACTCCAATAGGCAATAGCAACTAATGCTTGGTGTGGACACATGCCTGTCTTAAGGTATAGGGCAGTGGGGCCCATGCATGCGCCATTAGATCAAGGATTAGGTAGTTTTACTTGGGACCCTGGTGGGTGTCACACAGTGGGGCATCCCGAATCTGGATGCCCTGGGGAGAGAGAATCTATAAGACTCTAAGGCCCGCCGCCCAAGTTGGGTTTTTGGTCCAGTTTAATGATGCTTCCTGCATCCCCAATATTTTGGCGAGAGTACTATTTGAACAACACCATTTTGTATCTTTATGTTAATTTTATAATTTTCCTGTATGTGTCTAGTTGTAAGAGAAAGAAGAGTATTCCCAGAAAGATTGATTTGAATATGTAGATCTAGTAGATAATTATGCTAAGTATACACATGGTACAAAAAGGATTTTTTTTTTGCAAGGAGAAATCTACATTTTGTGCCTTAAAGTGGACCAACACCCACCGGTGATCTTATAGATTCCCGGGCCGATCACCTCCCTCCCCGCGGGACATCCGAGATCGGGATGTCCCGCGGGGTGAAACCCCCCAAACTCCTTACCTTAGTTTCGCCGCCTCCCTCGCGCCCCTCTAGACGTGCGCGCGCCCGCGCCGGCCGTCTGTGAATGGCCGGCGCGGGCACGCGCGCGTCAACAGGGACGCGCGGGAGGCGGCGGCGGAGGAGCCGCTTGTCCGTCGCCGCGGACAGAGGTGAGTTCGGGGGGTTCGGGGGGGTTTCACACAGCGGGGCACCCCGATCGGGGGTGCCCCACCGAAGTGGACCAAGACCCAGGATAGTCAAAATCCTGGGTGTTGGTCCACTTTAAGTATAAAAAGAATAAGGCCCTTATTTAACAAGGGATAGCGACAGGTAGCGACTGGTGAGCCGCCGGTAATGACGGGCCCCGCCACGAGAACGCCGGCTCCCCACCACAATCACACATTTATCAAGCCAATCCTGCTTAGCGACTGAGATAGCGCCATATAGCCACTCATTCATCATTATTCCAGCCTCAGCCCACAGCGCCAGCATCCGACCTTGAACAGCGACAGGTATGACCTCTCGCTACCTGGCGCTCTCCAATGCATTTCAATGGAACAATCTTTAAATATTCATAATTAATTGTTATTAATGTTTTTTTTTTTTTTAAATGTGAAAAATTCTGTGACCACTTCTGCCATTTTAAATAATTTTTTTAAGGTAAAAAAAAAAAAAGTGTACAGAATTGA
Source organism: Gastrophryne carolinensis (assembly GCA_027917425.1). NCBI lineage: Eukaryota > Metazoa > Chordata > Amphibia > Anura > Microhylidae > Gastrophryne > Gastrophryne carolinensis. The sequence goes on along the minus strand of CM051243.1, from coordinate 108,620,396 downwards.
TATTACAGGTCTGATATTAATGTGTTCATATTACAAAATTATTTTAAAACTTGTTTTTTTTGGTTTTCAAAAATATGGTTGTTTGGTGGTTAAAAAACTACTTTTAACCCATCGCCGCCAGCGCTCTGGGGTTTAAACATGCATTTTACAGCACGAGAATTTTTTGAGCGTGATTTGTTAATGAATATGGTGGGAGCCGGTCGCTATTGCCAGTCGCTATCATGCGCTCCCATACAGCGTGGAACCTGACAAATAGCGACTCCTCACCCAATATTCAACATTACGGCAAACCGACTGAGTCGCTATCAACTACTGAACAACGGGCAAGCACAGCGACTACTAGCGGGCGCTCTGAAAATGCTGCTACAGTCGCTCAACTGTCGCTACCTGCCGCTGTTAATGAATCGGCCTCCCCATGTTTGTACTTGAATTATTTTTTATATTTATTTTACATTAGCTAAGTAAGCAAATTTACAGTTACACAAAATTATGATTGATCACAAGCCATCACCCTACAGTTACTAATGTGACCATGTGACCTGTTTACTTCTATTGTTTAATTCCTTAATTTCCCTCTAAAGGTAATCAGAACTGAAGGGCTTACGTGATGTGGCTTGTGATATGACACATCACAAAGGGGCTCACTGAGAGCCCAATGGGTCACTTAGGCATGCAGTCAGCCCTGGAGGGTGGGGGATTGTGTAATTTTCCTTATTGGGAATAATCAAATTGGAATCCTATTCACGTCTATAGGGATTCTTCTGGTCACAGGAAAAGCTAAAGCAGCCAAAAGCTTTCAAATTGCATGGTACTATTTAACCACAAACTGTATGAGGTACAGAGCACTAAGAAGTCTTCCTTGCAGGGCACGGCCTGGTGCCCATCGGATTTGTCAAAATAAAAATACATAATTCATATTTAAGAGATATAAAGTCATCTTGCTGTCCTGATCTGTTTTATTGTATGATCTACTCAAGGGACTTTGTAAATAGATATCAAAATATGTTCTAGTAGAATTGAGATTAACAAACTATTTTGAAATAGAAAGGCAAGTTGATGTAATGCGCACTGATATGAGTTAGTACATCAATGTTATTGCAATGTAGCAGCAGTCACCTGGAAGCAAAAATGGGTGCCAGACATAACCGGACGTGAGGAGTGGTGGCCAGAAAACCAAATGGTAGTCCCAGTCCAGTCCAGAATGGAACTGGCTGGAGAGAAATGTCCCAGGTCCGCTTCGGTGCGACGGTACTCTGTGCACCCGTGCACCCAGGACAAAAAAAAGAGGGCCCCCTCCTGGCAGGAAACCCAGTGGAACTTCCTGTTTGTAGGCCACTGGCAGATCCATAGTATGTCTAATCGATCACGGCAGGATTAACAAAAAGAAAAAATTATTTTATATGCATCAATCTGAATTGCCCTGGGGGGAGATGCATATTAGCACTGTTTTTGGTAAGGGTGTTGGCAAATGTTTGTTAGTATCTGGCAAACACCCCATACTTGAATCTTATAGCTTAGAATCAAATATCCATTTTCTCTTCATGCATTAAATACATTATTAGAAAACAAATACTGCAAAGGTTTAACATAAGGGATGGACGAACTCCCCAAAGTTTGGGTCTGGCAAGTTTGAAGAAATCTTCCTCGAACAAACTTTGGGGGGTGGGTGCAGGGTATGCAGCGTAAGCATGCTGTCTGACTCACCTCAGCCCCGGTCCTCCTCCTCTGTGGTGGCGGATCAGCAGAGGCATTTTAATTTGGCCTCAGCCGGGGCTACAAAAAGATGTCCACCAACTCCCATGAGTGTGGACACGGTGTAAACATGCTGCCTGAATCACCTCAGTCCCAGTCCTCCTCCTCTGTGGCGGCGGATCGGCAAAGGCATTTTAAATTGGCCTCAGCCGAGGCTACAAAAAGATGTCCACCAGCTCCCATGAGTGAGGACACGGTGTAAACATGCTGCCTGACTCACCTCAGCCACATCCTCCTCCTCTGTGGCGGCGGATCGGCTAAGGCATTTCAATTTGGCCTCAGCCGGGGCTACAAAAAGATGGCCGCCAGCTCCCATGAGTGAGGACACTTCTAGTGCCAGCACTGCCCTCACTCATGGGAGCTGTAGCCACAGCTGGAGCCACATGAAAACACTGCCACTCTTCCACTGCTGTTGCAGAGGATCAGGGCAGAGGTGAGTTCCAGCAGCTTTGGCTGCTGCATCCCTTAGTTGAAGTGGCCCATCACCAGCCGTGTTTCGGGCAGAATGCCGAACTACAACACAAACTTCTGGCTGAAGTCTGTGTTCGGGAACCCGTACTTGCAAAGTTTGGTACGAACCTGAACTTTGCGGTCCTGGTTCGCCCATCTCAATTTAACATCTTACTTAAGCTGCCTGATTATAAAAGTCAAATGCTTGCATGTGGGACTTAAATCTGAGTTTGGGGTTTAAAGATGCTCATCTATCTGTCTAGCTATTCCTATTCTCATACAGTGCTTATCCCTGGCTTGTTGACCTCTCTTGTGATGGGGGTGTGCATGCAGGTAGCACTAAAGCCTACTTATGTACGTATGAGTGGACACGTGCACTAGCACAAACTAGCAAGCACCAGAATACCCTGGCTGTTCCCATTTGCAGCTTTATATAACTGTTCTCAATTTCTATCCCCCCGAATAAAGTTCTGTTCTTTGGCTGTTTTACATTACCAATCTCTTTGAGTTTTGTTATAAAAGCAAACAAACAAATGTTTCCTTTTATCATGGGTAAGCTTTGCACTGATCAAATGCTGAGCTCCAGCTTATTTTTTATGACTTTCAGTTCTGCTGTTGTAAAATACAGAATGCATGCCATTTTTAACAGCAACATTCCCCTTACAAAAAGCATGCAGAATTGCAAACATAACTTGGCCTGACAAGGCAATCTCTGAAATAATATGTTCCGCACATAACCTATTCAAAGAAAAGGTACATGGATATTAAATAAATACCAGCTAGCGACAAGCAGAGTATCTCTGGTAATCACTGATTTATGGCTTGGAGACACCAGATATAGTACCAGCAATAACTTCTCGAGATACCGCAGAGTAGTTTATATGCACTAAAAGGATTCACCTGCCAAAGTAAAAATCAGAAAAACATACAGTAGAAAGATAGACTACATTTTTAATACAACCATATGTTCCACATTGTGGTTGTCGATAAAAGCAATACTTTATAGTTACTAACACTTATAATGCTAGCACAGTTGTGGAAAGCAAATATACATTTCTATAAACCTGTTTTAAAAACCATTTTTTTTTTTTTTTTACTATTCCGGGGGCGGAGCTTGCCATGGCGCCGTGAGGACCTGATTACTATCGGCTCCTGGTCCCATCAGCTTTTATAAGCACTTATTGAGCCTAATCCTGAGCCCCGACCCGTGGCACGTACCTGTGGGGACGGGGAACATTCCCAGCTGCTGCGGGATTCATTTTTTGAGCGATCCGAGGAGTAGAGGTGCCCGTCCGGGACAGTGCAGTGCAGGCCTGGGGCAGCGGCCGCCATCTTGCCGCCACCGCATCCGGATTCGTGCTGCGTCCGGGTGGCGGGGTGAGCAGCGAGGAAGCCTGTGGAGTCACAGTCCGGGCGCCAGCGTTGTGAGCCTCTTCACTAGCGGTGCCCTGCCTCTCCGACTGACAAGCTGCGGGCAGCGGAGAAGTCCTGTCAAGGAGGCAGCCGGAGGAGCGCCCGCCATCTTGTCCCCTCCGCATTGATGACCGTCCCCTTACCCGGGAGCTGGGGAGTTCTGGGAGTTCCACGTCTGGTGCGATGAGGTGAGCGCTTGCCCTGGGACCCCCCCCCCCCCTTCTGTCACTTTTTGTGCCCCAACGCCTTGGGGGCGCGGAGCGGGCCCTGGAAGCGCAGGTCCGGACGCCTCACCCACCCACCCTTGCTCTGCCCTTAAGGAAAGAGAGACGCTGGGAGCGCAGCTATGCCTGCTGGGACCCGAGGCTGCATTGCGGACCCCTTGGCCCACACAGTAACGCAGATATTTTTTATCCGAGGGAATGGCTGCCACAAGCTGAGAATCCTGCTGTTTGCACTGAGTGATCTGTCTGCGTTGCCCTGTGACACCTCGGTGGAGCTACCGTTCTTCTTATGTATGATCCGTGTTTAAGCAGCTTTTCGCATAGGTGCACCAAGTGTTTCAACTCACTTGTGTTCCAGTCCTGACCTTGCCTTACCTTACCTGGGTATTTTCAGTTCCACATTTTATACCATATCTGTACTGCTCCAGAGGTGCACTATTTAAGCTGCTCTAGCTCATAAAGAAGCACTCCGCTTTCTACTCACTTCGTTTGAAAAAAGCTTCTACGATAAAAGAACCAAGTGTTTATGCGCAATATTGTTCCATTACGGGTACAGCTTTATTATTACCCAACTCTACCTCACTCTGCGTCCTATACCATAATCGGTGTGTTCCGGGCATACTCCAGTTAATTTGCTCCAGCTCTGAAAGAAACACCTTGGAGGAAATCCCGCGACGCTCTAGGATACCCCCCCATCGACCGTGTGGTGTTGCAGTGCAGATCTCAACCGAGATGGGTGGCGGTAGCAAACATAAAGATTCCAAGACCCAGACGAGGGGCTCCCTGGCGGCTAACCAGACCGATCTCAACCGGTATATCTCAAAACTCGTGGGGACCTCCCGGGATCCGGGTCCCTCGGGCAGCCCGCCCCGTGGGATCGCAGGGGAGGAGCCTGTTCAGGGAGATACTAGCGCACCCAGGTCATCCCCGGTGGATTGCACGCTATCCGAAATTTGGGCTCACCTGCGCTCCATGCCCACTAAGGAGGACTTGTCTCTGATCACGCGTTCAATCAGCGAAAAACTATCCGAAGAAGTCGGTCTCCAGAGAGGAGATCTGAGACAATTGGACGCTAGGCTGGATAAGGTAGAGCGAAACCAGGAAGAGGATGGGTCTGCCATACGGCAGCTCACACTTCGCTTGCAAGTGCAGGAAGCAGCCAACAACACCCTAACCCTTCACCTTGAAGACCTGGAAAACCGCAACAGGAGGAACAACATTCGCATTAGGGGTCTTCCTGAAGCGACGCGATCGGACGACCTAATGCCTACACTCCAGGGCATCTTCTCTGCGCTTCTGGGAGAACAATCGGAGGGGGACTCTAAAATAGAAATTGATCGGGCTCACAGGGCCATCACCCCTCCCCCCCCCCCGACCGGTAGAGACGTGATCTGTAGGATCCACATTTTTCAAGATAAAGAAGCGATCATGTCAGCGGCAAGGAGGAGGGGACCCCTTGAATTCGACGGGGCGGAACTTCACTTTTACGGAGAATCCTACGACCACTGCTAGAATTGCTCAAACAGAACAATGTGACTTATCGGTGGGGCTATCCTTTCTCTCTGATTGTCTCGAAGGGGGGAAAAACTTCTGCACTTCGTAGGCATGAGGACTTACCAGCCTTTCTGAAACAGTTTGGCCTTCGACCTCTCCAGATCCCGGACTGGATGGGCGTCAACCCGGATCTATATCCTTCTCAGGCCAGCGGACGATGATCTCTCCATCCCCCCGACGCGTGAGCCTAAATGATTTTGATCGTTGCATATATGGTCGGCGTCCTCCGAGTGGAGACTAATAGACATTGGCGCGGTGGTCTCTCGGCTCGTGCTCGGGGATCGGCTCCGACCATTTGTGGAGGGGGGTTGGGTGGATGGAGCCGGGCTCTCACGGGCCTGGTCCGTTACCAGTCTGCCTGTTTCTTTCCCTGCTAGCAGACAGTTGAGCCCTGGTTTTAAATATTCAGATTTTGATTCTTAGTATTAACTCATGATTGCAATTGCATTGTTATGATAATGTGTTATAATCTATGGGCGGCCAGGGGCTGACGCCAGATCAGCGTGAATTAACTAGGGCTTCGCACCCCTGTCGCGATCGGCGGCTTGCCTCTCGGTCCCCAAGTTGAGGGTGGGCGGCGGCTCCTTGATCCCTGGTTTTTGGGGTTGCGGGGTCGCTGCCGGCTCCTCTAGTTTTCTCGCGGGTAGGGCTTTGCCCGCCCTCATATATACCGGGTTTCCGAGCCGCCTCCCCGATCACCCTTTGGGGTCGGGGGGTGCCCTTGGATCCTCGTTAGTTACTGTTTGGTGTTCAGGTTTGAGGGAGCTAAACCCTGTTCATTGGACGGGGATGGTTCCCAACACCACTTCTCTTCTCTCTTTTTCTGCCTTTTTCTTTTCTCTCTTTCCCTCTTTCCTTCCCTTCCACTGACCTTCCCCCTTTCCCCTTCCTTGTCACCTCCTCCCGTTCCCACTAACCAAGCCTGCAGTCAGACCCGGTGGTGTTAGCGACGACTGAAGATTGCCATAGCATAAGGGGCTCTGATTCTAGTGCTGGGCATAGCCCTCCTTTTACCAAAAAACTCAGGGTGATTTCGTTGAACGCTAGAGGACTGAACACCCCCATTTAGAAATCCAAATTAGCTCAGGAATTATCCAGACATAAAGCAAACCTCGCCTTCATACAGGAGACGCATCTTAGGGGTGAAAATGCCCCTAGGCTGTCCTCCAGGTCCTTCTCCCAGTCTTATACCAGTAATGCACCGGATGTCAAGGCACGGGGGGAGGCGATACTGATCGCTAGGAACACCCCTTTCCAGGGTCACAGACAAAATCTCGGATGGGCAGGGGAGATACTTGATCCTCAAGGGTTCTCTGTTAAATAAGAAGTATACATTAGCTGTTGCGTATGCCCCTAATTCTGGGCAGGTAGCCTTTCTAGAATCCTTTGGAGACAAGCTCATGGCTGTACAGGATGGGCCCATTATTCTCGGAGGAGACCTAAACGTAGCGTTAGATCCCCTATTGGATTCATCCACGGGATGATCGGCTCTGGCATATGCGGCATTGAGGAAAATAAAGAAGACCCTTCAGAAAGCCCAGCTCTGTGATCCTTGGCGAATTAGCCACCCCACCACTAAAGATTACTCCTTTTACTCTGCGGTCCATGCCTCATATTCCAGAATCGAATATGTTCTAGTATCCCATTGCCTTCTACCACAGATAACAAACACCAAAATAGAACCCACAATCATATCAGACCATGCGCCCGTGGCCCTCTCTCTCAACTTGACCGGTGGTTCTAGGGGGGAGTGGACGTGGAGGCTGAATGAATCCCTTCTGCAGAATGAGCCACTGGTCCTTGACCTTCAAAAAGCCATCAAAAAGTTCTTTGAACTCAACAAAAGCCAAGACACCTCCCCATTTAACAATTGGCAAGCTCATAAAGCAGTCATTAGGGGCATTCTAATCGGACACGCCACTCAGACGAAGAGGGACAGGGAACGGGAGCTGCAGAAATGACTGGAGAGGGTGCAAGAGCTGGAGAGATCTTATAAAGCCTCATTAGCCAAAAGCAACTTATTGGAGCTCTCTGAGGCCAGGGCGGCCCTGAACTCTCTCCTGTCCTCTAGAGCCGCCTATATCATAAAGAGATGTAAGAGAATGTATTTTGAATGGGGGAACAAAAGCAGTGCACTCAGAAAGCAGCAATCACTGAACTATTTAGAGGCTATTGTTGATGAACGTCAGACAAAGCTTTATCACACCTCGGATATTGCAAAGACTTTTCAGTCCTTTTACCAAAATCTTTATAATATCCGCTCTGTTGGGGCAAACCCGAGCCAGGGGCGTTTGGAGCAAATTAAGAAATACATAGAGGACTCTGGAATGCCGGTTTTGCGTAGGGAGGAGAGGGAAGCCCTTGAGAGCCCAATCTCTATGGCGGAGCTAAAATGGGAAGTCACCAGGGCCTGATGGGTTCTCGGTCATTTATTATAAACAATTTTTCCCTCTTCTCGGCCCACATTTTCTCTCTGCCTTTAACTCGCTCTTGGAGTCCTCTGTCCCAGCCACCATCCCGAGTGAGGCATTAACCGCTCATGTCACTGTAATACAGAAGCCTGGGTAGGACCCACTCTCCTGCGGTAGTTATAGGCCCATCTCATTATTGAATGTAGATCTTAAGCTCTACTCAAAAGTTCTGGCAAATAGGTTGTCGGGTTGCCGGGGTTGATGGATGGTGATTAGTCCGGCTTTATCCCAGGGCGGGAAGCCCACGATAATACGACCAGGGTGTTGAATCTACTTCATAAGGTCAAACAGACCGGGGAGCCGGTTGTTTTGCTGTCCACTGACGCCGAGAAGGCCTTTGACCGGGTAAATTGGCAGTTTATTAGAGCAGTTCTAGAGCATATTGGGTTGGGGCCTAAGGTGCTGCAATTGGTTATGGCCCTTTATTCTGACCCCTCGGCAAGAATCAAGGATAATGGCACTCTATCGGACCGAGTCGACATTAGGAACGGTACCAGACAGGGTTGCCCCCTTTCCCCCTTGATTTTTGCATTATCTATGGAACCGTTTCTGTGTAGAATTAGGAGACAGGAGGATATACAAGGGATCACAGTTGGCTCAGCCACACATAAGATCTCAGCCTATGCGGACAATCTGCTTTTCTTCCTCACGAACCCGAAGGTGGGCGTTCCGGTGTTGATGAGGGAGTTTGAGAAGTTTGGTAGGCTTTCCTTCTTAAAAATAAACTATGACAAATCAGAAGCTTTGGGGGTGAACCTCCCCGGTGAGACTGCTGCCTTCCTCAGAACTTCCTTAGCCATCACATATCTTGGCACCAAGATTACTAAAACAGTAGATGGGATATACACTGCGAACTTTGGCCCCCTCCTTTCTAGAGTTAATCACCTACTCATAGCTACTTCTCTTGGGGTCCTGGAAGGAGTTAAAGGTAGGGCAGAGATATCACCCTGGCCGACCTCCCTGGTCCCACTGGTGAGCAACCCTTCCCTCCCAATAGGCATACTCCCTCGTCTCAGGGAGGCCTTTAACGAGAGGGGCACCCCAAGGGGGCTGGATCTCATATCGCCTTCTGGCTAGACTCGGCTGGAAGATCTCCGGGGGAGGTGGGACATGCACCTGTTTGATCACTGGCTTTTGTTTACCTTTCAGAGCTTTCTCCTGAGCTTGGGACCTAAGCAGGTGCTGGCCAGGACCCTTACCCCCTTTGAACGGCTGGCTACTGCGCAAGATCCCCCCCTTAAACTGATATCTCAATTATATGCCTTGCTGGGGAGCTCTGAGAATGGGGAGACGCCCCGTTTCTGTGCAAACTGGGAGAGGGACCTGAACAGGCAGCTGACGGAGGACCAGTGGAGATATGTATTTCTAGCAACTCATAAAACCTCTATGTCCTCCAAGACACAAGAAGCAAATTATAAATGTCTTACAAGATGGTATTTTACTCCACAGAGACTACATAGGATGGATCCGACAGTTCCTGCTGAGTGTTGGAGGTGCCAGAGAGCGACGGGGAGCTTTTTCCATGTGTTCTGGAAATGCTCTAAGATAGTACCTTTTTGGCAATCTGTAGCCGGCATCGCCGGGGAGATTGTGGACAGTCCGATGCCCCGAGACCCCTCTCTGCTCCTCCTGAACCTAGCGGATGTCCCCCTGAGGACTTATAGGGGATCGCTTTTCAGGCATCTTATTAACGCAGCAAAGGCTGTCATCCCGAGACTATGGAGATTGGAGGTGATCCCATCAGTGGCAGACTGGGTGGGGGAAATTAACCGTGTAATGGAAATGGAGGAGCTCACCGCCTCTATCCATGAGGTTACACAACAATTTCTACAGACCTGGACTCCGTGGTTCCTTTTTAAAGATTCAGACAGATACAAGATGCTCACAATGGACGGGTCCCAGACAGGCCCTTAGTTCCTCTGACAATCTTATTTACCTCCCCCTATCACTGATTTCTGTATGACGTGCACTGTAGAATTGGGGAGCTCTAGATGACGCTCTGTAATACGCCCTATGGGTTTTATACTCGTGGCACCCCCTTCCCCCCCCCCCCTTCGCCTTCCCCTCCCCCTTCTTTCCCCTACTCCTTTTGTCATTTTCTCTCTTTTCTCTCTTCTTCCTCTTTCTTTCTATGGTTCAAGTTCTGCTGAGCCAGTCTGCTCCAGAGCAGGACAACTATGCTTGGACCTGGTGTGATCTCCCCCCGCCAACCGCGGGTGCTAGTTACTTGGTTCCCGTGGGGGGCTGCTGCCGGCCTGGGCGTATGGTCAATAGACAGGCTATGTCACACTTTATTTTTATGGCATATGAGTATATAATGGTGGATCTTAACCTTAAGTACATTTTTGCTATCTAATTGTTTGTATGCTGGCTGGCTCCGTTAGGCTTCAATTTAATCCCTATTCCCTCGCTTTTGTATTGACTTGTTATATTCTTGAAAATAAATAAAGAATTAAAAAAAAAAAAATTCTGTTTTTGTACAACCTTCTCCAACTCTATTTTAGTTTTTTTTTTCATTACTTTTAATGGTAGAAACTAAACAATTTTTAAATGTCAATTTCTGTTAAAGTCCATTTCTGTGTTTGTCGGACATGTTTCACCTCTGGCTTTTTCAACACCTTTCATTTGCTGTGCAAAGAAAACAATACACATTAAGGTTGATTCAGAGCCTTCTATATTCCATATCGTTTTTGTGAAAACATTACACATAGCTTTCGTTCAGGATATGTGCGTTCACAAGATTCAGAGCCTCGATCGGGAGCATTTTGTACCGTTGTAGTAGCTGTGTAAGCCATTAAGAATGCTGTGAGTACAGCTCACAAAGACTATTTCACAGACGACACTATTGTATATGTTGATGCTTGTACATATATGACTCTTTTTTAACTGTTTCACATACCTTGGCCCTGCTAGCCCATTACTTACTTATTGCTGTGCCAAACTCTCTTCTTTACCAAACTACTTACCATGCGATGGTTGCTATACATTCTTCTTTATTTCTTCCTAATGCATACCTTAACCACTTTCATGCTTCCTTTTTTTATTCCTAAGGCATACCTTAACCACTTTCGTGCTTTCTTCTTTTTTATTCCTAATGCATACCTTAACCACTTTCATGCTTGTCATGCATTCTTCTCTACTTCATCCTAGTTGAATATTTGGGATGCCCACATGGATATATTGTAAACATTACAAGAAAATATAAAAGTAAATAAAAGCACAAAAACAAAAAATAGGTAACATTTTTAACATTTACAATTTTTTGGGGAGGTGTTAAAAAGAAGATGGCAACCTCCCAGTGCCTTAAGGACTCCATTCTGTTTTCCCACACACCACGAAAGCACAAACTCACCAAAAAAAGTGCCCGTAAGTGTAGATGGAAATTTCCCATTTTATAGCCCTCTCTCACACGCTAAATCTGGGCTCTAAATCATGTGGAAGCCCTCACTCATCCCGACTTTTACACATGAACGCTAAAAAAATACTAAGCAATTACACTTTAGAGACGCTAACGAAAAGGCTTACACGCAATCACAAAAGCGCTAATTCGAAGAAAAAAACGCACAAGAAACTCACAAATGGACAGAAACATTACACATGCTTTTTCATGTGTATGTGCAGGTAAAAGAGGCTGTGAATCGGCCTTTTTGTCTGTTACAATTACAGGATTTTTAAGATTAGTATAACCCATTGTAATATTATGTTAAAATCACCACACGGCCACATCAGAAATGTATCAATAAAATCAAATTTTCTTTATATAATTTTTCGATGATCCCTACCTGTGTGCTGCCCCTCCAGTCCCATTCCACCCAGCACTGCAGCTTCTGCAGGCAGATAATTTCTTTTTACCAAACTTTACCCCTGAGCACTAGTTATGGGCTTTTGATCTGGGCCCAAGCTAGATTTAACCTAAGATTCCGGTCAAATTAGCCATCACTACCCTGTGAAATGGTATAAATGTAACAACTCACCTCCAGCAGAACTAGGCTGTGCACGACAGAGAGTAAAGCAGCACTTTTCAGAAGGACTCTGTGCTCCTAATTAATTAACTAAAACCTAATCTTATATAATATTCCATAATAGTAACCCTAATATTCCATAGTAAAATCTAAAGCTGAGAACAAATCATCCTGGAGAAGAAAGAAGGCTCCTCTCCAGCCATGTGATGTGTTTTGGGCTGTGCCCTTAATCGTAAAAGAACGGTGTTCGTTGTAGGTGTTTTATACCCCAGAGGATGACCATCTGTGGAATCCCCCATGTGACATAATGAGTTAAGTGAACGGTAGAGACATGGAGGTGGTTTCCCCGGAATCTCCCTCCATACCCCCTGCTCCACTGACATCATTAATCACATGGAGGAAGATTCCACAGAGGCTCCGCCTCTGGGGTATAAAAGCCTCCCTGCCCTGCTGGGCCAGGATTAGTTTGGCTGGACAGCAAGGAAGAAGGAGGGTGTTCTGCCAAGCGGATTGAGACAGAGCCTCTGATCAGGTGGACCTGAGGATTGCTGCCCATTAAAACACTTTGCCTGGTGCTCTATATCATATACAAATACAGGTAAGCTCCTCAGACTGCTTGTGTCAGCACATTAACTGTACAGGCATTCTGGGGGGGGGGGGGCCACGGTGGGGCATCCCACCCCCGGGGCACAGAACAAAACCCAGGATATCAACATGGTTTCATATATATTTCAGTACCCAAAGGGTGAACTCATTTTACAGTATTAGGCTGGGTCACCACCCCTGGACCTCTATAATGTGAACAGCACTTTATTAAATAGCTTTGTTGTATTCAATTAGATATTCCATATCAGCCTTATAAAAAGCTTTTTTACTCACATGTTATTATAGATTTTAATACATCTGTGCTTGTATGGTTTAGGACAGTGGTTCTCAACCTATGTATGCCAAGTACCCCCTAGCGACAAGAAGTTCCAAAAGTACCCCAAAGGGGGGTATTAATTATAAATAATACCAAAATAAGTAGGCCTCGTGGCACTTTTAAAGCAAGAAGGCATTAGGTTTCACTTGCAAAACAATATACCAGACCAGTAAGACACCCCCTGCCGAGTACCCCCTGGGGTACGTGTACCGCAGTTTGAGAAACAGTGGTTTAGGAAACAGCAAGCTCAGTGTATTTTCATAGATTTGTGGCCACCATATCTGTTAATAAAAACACAGGACTATGTCCTGTTGTCTTATTCACTCTCGAGTTTTGGCCTTTGCTAAAAAGTTATAGTTTCTTACTTACGTTTAGGTGCGCTCCAGTCTTTCTGTCAATTTTTGTGGTTGCTCTGGCATTGTGAGGAAGCTTGGGAAGCAGGGAAGACAACCCACACCCGCCTTGTTGTTTAGGAGCGAGTGTGTCCCTTGCATAGTGGCAGCTTACCCAAGCTGCCTCCATATGCGGGAAACAACCAATCACACGCTAATTTAAGTTGATGCATTTTGAAGAGCATGGGCCACCTAAATTATTTGGAACCTGATTGTGGGCCATAATGAATAGGTTCAGAATTAAAACCAGGTGAACATTTACACCTATAGACAATGAAAGTGAATGGCAGTTTTCTCTCCGAAAAAGGAGTGAAAATTCTCACCTGGCTCCCAATTGACAACTTTATGTACCTATGGGCCCTTATTCAGCATGTAACAGTGGCAATAGGGTCGTTTCAGAGCCAGGTGAGAATCACTTCTTTTTTAGGAGAGAAAACTGCCATTGTCTACCGGGTGCAAATGTTCACCTGGCTTTGATTCAGCCCCAAGGTAAACAATGAATGTCAACCGGGTGTAAATTTTCACCTGGCTCTCAATCAGACCCAAGGTAGAAAAAAGTAGATGCTTTATTTGTAAATAAAACCTAATATTTTTCTTTCATTTACCATCCTAGCTTTCCGATTACATATTTTTGGGTTTCACTGCAGCAGGTTCTGCTGAAGCTGAGCTCCCTTGGCCACCATGACAAATGAAGACTGCAAAAGGACTAGGTTAGAAAGCTGGAACAGCAGAGCCTTTTTTTTTCATGAAGGACGGTGAGGATAGCCTTAAATGCTACCTGTAAACTAGCTTGTAAACAATCATTTTAAGGATTCAGGTTTTATTTAAGAAGAGATTTTTTTAAAACAGGTTAAAACATTAAGCCTGAAAATACCATGCCACATGAATGTGTGACAAAAAGCCTGCATGGATTTTAAATCACAGATATGAAAATGGAAGCTTACTGCTGCTTAAGTTCAATTTGGATGCACAGCGCAAGTTCCTTCCCCTTGGCTGTTGCATATTTTTGTCTTGCAGGCTTCGGTTAATGTCAAATCAGCTACTTCTTGAACGTTTTAACAATCAGCCAATCTGAGTGCAGCTTTTAACAAGGTCCTGCTTATCAGATCATAGGTCTTAGGCTATGAATAGAAATGTTGTATGTAAGGAAAGACTTAGCATGCAAATGTCTTATTATGGAGTAAAATAAAGCACTGGCACATTGGCTCATATATGATTGCAAATGAATAAGATTTTGTGCAATGTATAAATATGGCAGGACTGAGTGTAACAGTTTATTTAAAGTTCTGCTGTCTTCCAGATTTCCGGGTGGATGGTTATTTGCAAATTTCCATAAAGCTGAAGATAAAACAGATTTTCTCAGTGCTTATAGAACAGCTAAACCATGCTGTTTGCCCAACTAGCCAAGACTGACGCTGAGGATAGGAAGTATTGCTTTGCTATAAATAAGATTGTTTTAAAGCGAGTTTAAGAGCTTTTGCAGGTTCTGGTTGTATTTTCAAGTGAGGTTTTATTAAGTGAGGGCACATTTCATTAAGGGACTTTATATTGGGGGGCTTGTGTTATAGAGCTAAAATAAGAAGTTAAAGCCAAACATGCTGCAAATATAAGCACATCAATTGTGTTTTTAATGCTGTCTTTGTAACTTGGATAATGGCTAGCAACATTAGAGGTCTACTTCAGTGTACAATTTGCCATATGTATACACTTCAGGAGCAGAAGCTCCAAGGTGAATTCCTCTGTGATAAATGTGAGCATATTGCAACCTTGGATGCTGGGGTTAGAGATCTGGAGGCACAAAATCCAACACTGAGGTAGAGTGACAATTTGAAAAAGGGCATTCTGCTCATTTGGGTTGATTCAAAGAAACATGTAACAGCTTGGATTTGGGTCACGATCATCCTATTTTTCCCGAACGCTCGTGCGTTCGTATGAACTTGCGAGTGATTCTATAAGCAAATACGTTTCTATCCTAAAATATACGTCCGTTCGTATGGCAGTTCGGGAATCACACCTATGTCAGTTTCCATCCTGAATTTTCCGTTTCATTTCTCAGGTTGCAACATTGGTTTTGCCCTTTTTCCTTTTTTGTCTGGACGTAAATCCTTCTGATCTTGTGGCTGCGCACTACAAACTTAGCTCATTAAAGTGCATTCTAAATATTTGGTCTTATTTTTCTTTATTTCATTCATTTTGTAGTAACCAACCATTAATGAATGCATTTGCATAATAAAATCTTACTTTGTTTAATTTTTAGTTAACTTGCATTTTTTACTTGTTGATTTAATTTTAATATTTTGGCTTCAAATGGTACAACTTAAATTTTTTGTGTGTGGTTACCCACACCCTCTACATACAGATTGCTCTCAAATATTAAAAAACACCCAGCAACTTCTGCATGTTATGAGTCTAGAAACAGCCAAGATGGCGACTCAGGTATTCTCGGGCAGCCTGCAAACAGAAAGGGCCTTGTGACTGTCCGTGCCCCCAGCTCTGGGGACAAAATACAGCAGTAACCCACATCCTGCACTTTATCCCGCTCTCCTCTCCTCAGTAAGTGTGATGCATCTGACCAAAGATGTGCTTAAATAATTAAACAAAGCAAAGGTAAACAACTACACCAATAAATGCAATCTAAAAATATTATTCTAGTACATCAATTTTAAAATAAATAACAAAGGACATAAGTTTCTTTAATTAACGCAAATATATTGCAAAATAAAGGTTTACATGCAAAGGACTAATTAAGGTCCACATTAAAATGCTTTTATAAGGCATACATGAATCAGGTATGCATTGCCATACAATTAATGGCCTCGGCCATGCTGATACATGCAGTTCATTGGAGCACAAGACGCGCAGACTCCTCCACATAGCCCAAAAACCTGTTCACGAACAGCAATCCGGCTGCTAAAAGGTGTCGGCAGTGGCTTTCTTTTAAAACGCGTTTAGAGGTTTCTCTGAATCACACCTAAACACATCCAATTATCCTAAGTTTTACGTTTTGATCCTAAGTTTTAGGATTTGATCCTAAGTTTTACGTTTTGATCCTAAAATTTAGGAACGAACTTGCGATGATCGTAAGAGCATATACGCATTCGTACGTAGGCTCGTGCGAGTCGGAAATGGCCAAAAAAACAGGAAAAAATGACTAACACCCACCCAAACTTACGATTTTCGATACGAAATCAATTAACTTTTCCTCTTTGAATCGAGGGGATTGAGCAGGCATTACGTGGGGTAGAAACAGAGGATGGAGTAATGGATCAAGAGGAGCCGATAAGTAGCTGGGTAAATGTAGACAGAGGGAGTAGAATGGGTTCAAAGAAAAGGAAGGCCATACCTGTGTCTGTGAACCCTAGTAAAATTGCCAAGTTGGGTAATTATGCAAGAGTGTCATTGTCAGAAATGACAACCCTAGTGGATACTGCTCTCCCTAACAGCGAGGAGAACAGCCCAGCTAGTGAGCAGGTGGTTGGGACTGCAGGTAGGACTATTCTGACTATATAGGATTCTATTCTATCAGGCAGACTGATAGAATAATTTGTAATCAAGGCCGCCTCAGCCGAATGGTTTGCTGTCTCCCTGGTGCAAGGGTTCAGCATGTGGTGAAAAGGGTGGATAAATGACTAAGGGGCTGGGGATGACCCATGGACCTATGGATCTCCCATGTATTCTACAGATAATTTGCACCTGAATGGAAGGGAGATGCTATGCTGGGTAAGAGGATACTAGAAGTGGTGAAGGGGTATTTAAACTAGAGATGAGGGGGGAGGGCAAGATAAAAAAACAAAGTGGAAGACAGGTTAATTAGCAGAATATGATGGTGGGTGGAGAATTAGAAGGGGGGAGGACTGCTATGATGGATAAGGAGATCCATCTGCGGAAGCTAATACTAAAGCTCAATGTGTCAAACTATATAGGAACTTAAGTGTATGTTCACAAATGCCAGAAGTCTGGCAAGTAAAGTGGGGGAGCTTGAGGCGCTGTCACTGGAAGAAAATATTGATGTTATTGGAGTGGCTGAGACATGGCTGGATTCCACACGTGACTGGACTGTCAATGTTCAAAGTTTTGTTCTCTTTCAGAAAGACAGAGCAAAAAGGAAAGGGGCAGAGCATGTCTCTATGTAAAGCAAGAGTTCAAAGCATATATTAATGAGGAAGCTTGTGAGGATGTTGAATCCTTGTGGGTAGAAGTGAGGGGCAAAGTAAAAATATAAATAAGAGTAATCTATAGACCCCCCAAACTGAGGAAATAGAGGGTCAGCTGCATAAATAGACAGGTATCGATCGGAGACACAGTTCTGCTTTTACTAAAAGGGGAAGAGCATTCCCCAGCCTTCTACAAAACAACTTTATGAATCAATTTGTGGAGGCACCTACTAGGGGTGATGCTCTTTTAGATCTGGTAATATCAAATAATGATGACCTGATAGGAATAGTAACGTCTCATGAAAATCTTGGTAAAAGTGACCACAATATAGTTGTATTTAACATAAGCTAAGAAAGATTTTCTGTCTGGGAGCAAAAACACTGAATTTTAGGAATGCCAACATCCGCAGGCACAGAGCTGCAATCCAGGACATAGACTGGGAGCATCATTTCAGGAATAAGGATACAGATGTCAAATGGGAATGCTTGAAACCAATTATGAGTACCAACGTTGCATAAATTAATCCCATGAATAACAAAAATAAGTGGCTAATATTAAACCCCCTATAGCTGACACTTGGGGTTAAAAGGGCAATAAAGAACAAGAAATGGGTATTTAAACATTGCAAGGCTGAGCTCTCAGCTGTAACCCTTGAAAAGTATAAATTAGTAAATAAATAAAGCATGTAAGAAAGGAATGAGGTCGGCAAAAGCACAAAATGAAAAAGATGTGGCCAAAGAAAGCAAAACAAACCTTAAACATTTTTTAAATATATAAAAAAGAGAGCCTCCCTAAAGCCCTGGGCAGAAGAGCTTGGGGCCATTTAGGCTATGTACCCCAGAGTTTAGTGCTGGGCCCACTATTATTCAACTCGTTTATAAATAAGATAGAAGATGGAATTAAATGCACTGTCTACATTTTTGTAGATGACACAAAGATATGTAGCACAGTGCAGTCTATTGAAGATGTTCACAAGCTTCAGGCCGACTTGGACACTTTGAGTGTCTGGGCATCCACTTGGCAAATTAAGTTTAATGTGGAGAAATGTAAAGTTGTGCACTTGGGGTTTCATAACCTGAAGGCCACATATTTCCTTGTTGAAAAGGCTCTGGGGGTACTGGTAGATCACAGGCTAAATAACAGTAAGCAATGTCAAGCAGCTGCTTCCAAGGCCACCAAGGTATTATCATTCATTAAAAGAGGCATGAAATCACGGGATGTACCGTATTTTTCGCCCTATAAGACGCACCTGCCCATAAGACGCACCTAGGATTTGGGGGAGAAAAATAAGAAAAAAAATATTTTAAACCAAAAACGCACCATTACAGACAGTGTGGCATTCCCCTTTCCCATTGGCCGTGTGGGATGCCCCATTACATATACAGTGTCGCATGCCCCCATCCCATTCCTCGTATACCCAGTGTGGCATCCCCCTCCCATTCCCATATAGGCAGTGTACACCCCATTATCATAAGCAGTGTGGCATTCCCCCGTCCTATTCTCCATATAGGCAGTGTGCCCCCCCATTCCCATTGGCTGTGTGGCATCCCCCTCCCCCCATTAGTATAGGCTGTGTGGCATCCCCCTCTCCCTCCATAGGCTGTGTGGCATCCCCCTCCCCCATTAGTATAGGCTGTGTGGCATCCCCCTCTCCCCCCATAGGCTGTGTGGCATCCCCCTCTCCCCCATAGGCTGTGTGGCTTCCCCCTCTCCCCCCATAGGCTGTATGGCATCCCCTCTCCCCCCATTTGTATAGGCTGTGTGTCATCCCCCTCTCCCCTCATAGGCTGTGTGGCATCCCCCTCTCCCCCCATTTGTATAGGCTGTGTGGCATCCCCCTCTCCCCCCATAGGCTGTGTGGCATCCCTTTCTCCCCCCATTAGGCTGTGTGGCATCCCCCTCTCCCCCCCCATAGGCTGTGTGGCATCCCCCTCTCCCCCCATAGGCTGTGTGGCATTCCCCCTCCCCCCCATTAGTATAGGCTGTGTGGCATCCCCCTCTCCCCCCATAGGCTGTGTGGCATCCCCTCTCCCCCCCCATTTGTATAGGCTGTGTGGCATCCCCCTCCCCCCATTAGTATAGGCTGTGTGGCATCCCCTTCTCCCCCCATAGGCTGTGTGAAATCCCCTCTCCCCCCATTTGTATAGGCTGTGTGGCATCCCCTCTCCCCCCATAGGTTGTGTGGCATCCCCTCTCCCCCCATTTGTATAGCCTGTGTGGCATCCCCCTCTCCCCCCACAGGCTGTATGGTATCCCCCCTCTCCCCCCATTAGTATAGGCTGTGTGGCATCCCCCCCTCCCCCCATAGGCTGTGTGGCATCCCCCTCTACCCCCATTTGTATAGACTGTGTGGCATCCCCCCTCCCCCCAATTCCCATAGACTGTGTGGCATCCCCCTCTCCCCTCATAGGCTGTGTGGCATCCCCTCTCCCCCCATTTGTATAGGCTGTGTGGCATCCCCCTCTCCCCTCATAGGCTGTGTGGCATCCCCCTCTCCCCCCATTTGTATAGGCTGTGTGGCATCCCCCTCCCCCCCATAGGCTGTGTGGCATCCCCCTCTCCCCTCATAGGCTGTGTGGCATCCCCTCTCCCCCCATTTGTATAGGCTGTGTGGCATCCACCCCATTCACGGAGCTGGCCGTAAGAAGCAGCGGCGGGCTCTGTCCCGGCCCCGCCGCTGCGATCGCTATCTTTTACCGGCAGCGATGACAGCGGCGGGGCCAGAGACAGCACCCGCCGCTCCTCCATCTGCTGCTTCTTCCTGGGCACATGCGAGCATCCAGGTCAGGGCAGCAGGTGGGCGTGGCCTGCACCGACTTGGTGCAGGCCGCGCCCACCCGCTGCCTTGACCTGGGTGCTCGCATGTGCCCCAGGCGGAAGAATCAGCAGGCGGAGGAGCGGCGAGGGCACTGTCTCTGGCCCCGCCGCTGTCATCGCTGCCAGTAAAAGACAGCGATCGCAGTGGCTGGGCTGGGACAGAGCCCCCGCAGCTCCTCTGGGCTCTAGCAGTGTAACAGGCAAAGCGGGAGTGCCGGGAACGGGTGATTTTTTTTTTTTTTTTTTTACATTCGCCCGATAAGGCGTACGGACATTTTTCCCCCACTTTTGGGGAAAAATAAGTGCGTCTTATAGGGCAGAAAATACGGTAATTTTGCCTCTTTACAAGGCACTGGTTCACCCTCCCCTGGAATATGCCATCCAGTTCTGGGCACTGGTTCATAGAGGACCCTCTGACTATGAAATGAGTGCAGAGGAGAGTCACCAAACTAATAAGTGGAATGAAGGATCTTAGTTATGAAGAATTAAATCAGTTATAAGAATTAAATCTATTTAGTCTTCAGAGGAGATAGGGTCATGATTAACTTGTATAAATATAAAATATATAGTCAATACAAAAAATATATGCAAACACTAGTTCAGGTAAAATCCTTTCTAAAGACAAGGGGGCACTTCCTTCGACTGGAAAAAAAAGAAATTCAGTATCTGAAGGTGACAATCATTTTTTTACCATAAGAACTATAAATCTGTGGAATAGCCTCCCACATATGTTTTCTACAGCATTAACCTCTCAGAGCAGGGGCGGACTGGCCATAGAGCATACCAGACAAATGCCAGGTAGGTCGTCACTTACCCTGCACTGGCCGCCTGCCGATCTGATAGTTTATCGGCTCTAGCAATGCTTCTTGCAGCGGGATGGGTGGAAGGGAGCCGCCTCAGGCCGTCCGGCGGTGCAGGGGGACAACGGAGAACAGTTGACCAGGGTGGAAGTGCAGGGCCGATATATCGCGTCCCAGCGATCCGGGAAGGGGGGTTCGGAATCAGTCCACCCCAATGGCATTACTCTTTCCTACTTTTTTCTTTATACCTCTTTTGTTTATATCTCTTTCTTTCTTCATTACCTCTCTTCTTTGTTTTATGCACTTCCCTCTTACCTCTCTCTCACTTTCTGTTTTCATCTCATTTTTTGCTTTTCACTTTCTTTTCCTCCTTACTTTCAGCTTTCTTTCATTGTCTTCTCTCTCACTTTCTTTTTCTCTGTCCTCCATCCTCTGCCACTCCCTATCTCCCCCCTCTTTATTTACTTCTCCCTTTTTCTCTCTCCTCACACTCTCTCTCTGTTTTTCTCTTTCTACCAGTATTCTTTTTTTCCCAGAAATCTATAAAATTCCAGGGCCGCTGGATTCCCTCCCCCGGGCATTCAGAATCAGGATGCCCTGCTGTGTGAAATCCCCCAGGTCACCCAAGAACTCACCTTCTTTCCTGGTCCAACGGCCCATGTGTCAGCTGAAGCCGCATGCCCGCTATCCCTTTAGCTGGTGCGTGCATGCTCCCTGTTAGAGGGTAGCAGGGGATGCAGCCGCCAGTGTGCTTGGACCTGCTTGTATTAGACAAGCTCCTGGAAGAAGGGGCTCAAGTGGAACCAGGAAGAGGTGAGCTTGTTCGAGCAACCCGGGGGGGTTTCACACAGTGGGTCACCCCTCGATCGGGGTGCCCCGGGAGCAAGAATCAAAACCCAGAATAGTCAAAATCCTGGGTTTTGGTCAACTTTAAGGATAATTTTTTGAGAGTTTGGAATTAACAGCAGTGTATGGGGTATGCTAAAGAATTAGCATTTTTTTTTGCATACCCCATAGGATGCTGTTGATGCACCTCACTAGAGATGAGCGAACTTTTGAAAAGTTCGATTCGGCCGATTCGCCGAATTTCACAAAGAAATTCGGGTTCGGCCGAATCGAACTTTTACGAAGTTTTTACGAAGTTCCCCATCATAAATGCTGTCAGCGGAGCCGGCCGGCGGGCCGGTAAAGCCGGCCGGCCCGCTCCCACCATGCCGGCATTTAAAAAACAAAAAAAAAAAAAAAAAAAGCATTTTTGCCGGCATGGTGGGAGCGGGCCGGCCGGCTCCGCTGTCAGCGGAACCGGCCGGCCCGCTCCCACCATGCCGGCATTTCAAAAAAAAGCAAACACTTACCTGCAGGTCCGGAGCGTGGAGGCCGGCGCCGCTCTCAGCTGTCATCTGAGGGCGCGTCATCAGAGGGCGCTCTGATGACGCGCCCTCAGATGACAGCTGAGAGCGGCGCCGGCCTCCACGCTCCGGACCTGCAGGTAAGTGTTTGCTTTTTTTTGAAATGCCGGCATGGTGGGAGCGGGCCGGCCGGTTCCGCTGACAGCGGAGCCGGCCGGCCCGCTCCCACCATGCCGGCAAAAATGCTTTTTTTTTTTTTTTTTTTGTTTTTTAAATGCCGGCATGGTGGGAGCGGGCCGGCCGGCTTTACCGGCCCGCCGGCCGGCTCCGCTCCCACCATGCCGGCATTTTTTTTTTTGAATTTCAGGAAAAATTCGATCGGCACGAACCACAAAATATTCGGGTTCGTGCCGAATCGAATATTTCCTGAAATTCGGAGCGAATTCCGGTTCGTCCGAACCGGTTCTCTCATCTCTACACCTCACCTGTGAAAATGCCCCATCACAGGCATAGGTGAGATTTAGGGAAATAGAAATGCCTTATAGAATTTTCTTGTGCGCTCAAGTACAAAAACTCACTCAAAGAAATAAAAGGGATATTCTTCATTAGATAAAGATTCTATCTATCCAAAAAATTACCAAAAATCTAAAAAAAAACCATTAAAACTGAAAAAATACAATTAAAAAATGAAAAAGTCAGGTTATCCCTCATTAGAT
Source organism: Gastrophryne carolinensis (assembly GCA_027917425.1). Lineage (NCBI taxonomy): Eukaryota > Metazoa > Chordata > Amphibia > Anura > Microhylidae > Gastrophryne > Gastrophryne carolinensis. The sequence continues at coordinate 108,597,419 of CM051243.1, read as the reverse complement.
AAAAATTGCTTCTAACCAAATATGCCCAAAAAATGACCATCAATTTTAAAAAAGTTACTTGCAGCCGGAACAAATTAAACATTACAAACTTTCTATTTTTTTTTTATTTATTAATGTATTTAATTTTCTTGCTTTCTGTGATTTTGTGCAGGGCAATTTCGCTGGTGTTACCCCCTGATTTGCCCTCTGGCACCCATAAAAATTAATTATTTTTGAAATGTATATGTTCCTTTTTTTCTTGGTTTGGTGTTATTATTATATTATTATTTTGAGTACTTTCCCTACCCATTTTGCGCAGAACAATTGTCCTGGTGCCCCCCCCCCCCGCCCTCCCCAATTTCCAACCCTTGTTACCTGCATTTTACAGCCATTTTGGGGTCCACAAGTTCGGGTCCCTATTGACTTCATTGGGGGTTGGGAAACCCAAACTACAAATTTGGCTGAGCTTGTCAAACCCAAATTTTAGCAGGTTCGCTCATCCCTACTAGAAAGCTGGCTGTATAGAAAAAACACAGATCAAAGGAGAGAACAAAACCTTTCATATCATAATACTCTAAAGGCTAGTGATAATAATCTACTGCTGAGGAAGCGACATTGCAACAAGTAGGGGTCCTGCTTTGAAGCCTGATTTACATGTTTTATATTGATATTGATATAGTGACTTTTTGACTTTTTCCATTTCTTTGTTAATTTAATGCACTGTATATGTCCTTTTGTACTTTACAAAAACAACCTGCACAGTGTGCAATTGTCCCGCACCACCCCTCAAATTAACAAGAGAGAAGAGCGTGCTAATCCGGTGTCCACAAACACAATGAATAAACTCCCACGGTCCCAGTACACCGCAAATGGGACCACTGCAAGATGGCACCACTCACCCTTCAATAATCATTCATTGATAACATATATAATCATAGAAATAATCTTTAATCCATCAGCAATGCTAAAGATATGACAAACAATACATCATAGCCACATACATTTAAAAAACACATAGATCAGCCCCCAGCAGGAATACTCTAATTCATATCCAAATCCCATATATATATCAACATATATCTAAAAATGTCCTCCATGATAAATCCCATGACCTTCAAACTAAAGTGCTAATGTGCAAGCACGAAAGTGCTATAAGTGCTAATCAAGTGCTAATCAAGTGCTAGCACCTTGATAAAGTGACGTGGTGGTCACGGAACATGTGGGTGAGGATATCGATTGGACCCAGCCGGAGGGTAATTATGATGCCCAGCGGGACACCAGCCTTCTGTAAGCAGGCAACCCCAAATCTCCACCACTGCTTCTGCCTATAGTCAAGCCCCCGTTTTCCGGGACGCTAGGTACGCCTCACCAGACACGGTTGCCCCCAGGTCTTAATAGGCACAAACGATGGCTGCTTACGGTGAAGGCCGATGAACCACGAGGGTATCCCGAAGCCGAGGTCATTCACAGGTAGTCAGTCCGGAGGGTGCATCAGAGTACAGGGATGAGACAGGTGTGTAGTCAGGGGTAGCCAAAGGGTCAAGCCAGGAGCTCAGAGATCGTAGGGTATCCAAAGGAGCAGGCAGATTTGTGGTCAGACAAAGCAAAGGTCGGTACAGGCAGCGGACAGGGATGGTCAATAAAGCCGGGTCAGAAACAGATAATAACTAAACAGAATCACACCCTAATCACAAGCGACTATCACGGGCACTGAGTACTGGGCTGACTCCATATTTATTGGGGAATTGACCAATGGCCAACCTGGGGGGTGTATGTGCTGATTGGTGCAACTTACAACACTGAGTGATTGGAGAAACTATCCAGGGGTTGTTCAGTCTTGGCAGCAAGGCTGATCAGCCCCTGATTCCCATCAGGTGTGGAGCACTCTGTGCTGCCTGCCACTTGCAGCATAGCGCCTCCTAGTGGCAAAATTTACAGACTGCGGGAGGCTGCCAGAGTGAGCGCCGCGTTGCCCAGCAGATGCTCGCTGCGGGCCCCCTGGCAGAGGTAAGTTCCTTACAGTAATCTTTCTTATTTGCGCTGAGGTGAACCTATTCCAGATAGTTTGTCAAACACACTGTTTAACCCTTTAACTGCCAGCCTATCTGGAGATTTTGTCACACTTTGTTGCCAGACCACTTTGCACAATTTTGCGCTCCACATGTTCAACTGTGATTTTTGAAGGGATTTCCCAGGGAAATTGTAAATTGTGTTTTTCAGCAGAGTCTGGGCTTTAAAATGTTTGTCATTTTTTAGGTGTATTCTCAATATTATTGGGTGAAATATGTACAAAAAACATCTATTTTTTACAATTTGTAGTTTTTTTTGTGATAAAAATTGTAAGTTTGTCAATAAAATCTTACTGCGTGTGAAATCCCAATTTCTCCAGATTACAGCGGTACCACATGTGTATTGGTAGACACCCTTTCTTGCCCAGGAGACTCCCCCAAACTAAAAGAGCACTTTACTTTTGAAATACCCCCGACAAACTATATATATCTGGAAGTGCACACCTCAAACTTTCTAAGCATACCAGGTGTTAGGGCGAGCGCTGCGTCTTCCCCGCGCAGCGCCCCCCTCCGTGCCTCTCCTCGGGCGAGCGCTGCGTCCCCTTCCCGCAGCGCTCCCCGCTTCACCGCCATCCGGGCGTCTGCTGCTGGCCCCCCTGGCTGCGGTTTCCCCTTACCTGGTCCCCGCGCTTCCTCCTTTGACCGGCATGGCCGCCGGCTTCCTCCTTCTCTGTCTGTTCCGTCCTCCCTGCGCGCACGTCCCCGGCCACTAGGGGGCGCGCGCGTCAACCTCCCCAGATTTAAAGGGCCAAGGCCCTGTTAATTGGTCTCTGCCATCCAATCTCTTTTTTGCGCTTCCTATAAATGAAACCCTGCCTTACTTCCTGTGCCGGATCTTCGGTGTTGTTCCCTGAATGATTATCGCTGTATTGCTTGATTCCTCGTGTATGACCTCGGCTCTCCTATTGACCTCCGAACCTGTGCTGCCCGTCCCGACCTCGGCTTGTCTCACCGCTATTGAACCCGCGCTGCCAGTCCCGACCTCGGCTTGTCTCACCGCTACTGAACCCGCGCTGCCAGTCCTGACCTCGACCTTCTCCTCCGACCACTGTTTGTCTCTGCTGCACGTCACTTCAGCAGTTTGTGGAACTGTGCCGCTGTTGGGGGGTAGCGACCTGGGAGTCACCTGCCGCACAAGACCATCCCGCCTTGCGGTGGGCTCTGGTGAAAACCAGTGGCTCCTTAGACTCCGCTCCCCTGACGCGGTACCTGCCAAAACAGTTCTGCAGACCCTGCGGGTCCACTTCTTCGCACCCGGTGCGTAACAGTAAGATCCGGCCATGGATCCCGCTGAGGTGCCCTTGCCGGAGACTTCCGAACTCCCAGCGCTGGTGGCTTTGCAGTCTCGGCAGATTAATCAGCTTACCGCTATGATGCAGCAACTTTTGACCCAGCAGCTGTCGCCTTCTCCACCGCCACCGGTGCCGCCACCGCAGTCTCCAGCAGCTTCCTCATCCAGAATCCGCCTCTCCTTACCAGCAAAATATGAGGGGGACGCGAAGTTGTGCAGAGGCTTTCTAGCCCAGTGCTCTATGCACCTGGAATTATTGTTTGATCAATTTCCCACCGAACGCTCTAAAGTGGCCTTCATCATTAGTCTGCTCTCCGGAAAAGCCTTGGCTTGGGCCACTCCCTTGTGGGACCGTAACGATCCTCTCACCTTCACCGTTCAGGCCTTTGTTACTGAATTCCGTCAGGTTTTTGAAGAACCCGCTCGGGCCTCATCTGCCGAGTCCGCTCTATTGAATTTAACGCAAGGCGATCTTTCGGTGGGTGAATATGCTATTCGATTCCGTACTTTGGCCTCCGAGTTAGCATGGAATAATGAGGCCCTCTGCGCTTGTTTTAAGAAAGGTCTTTCTAGCAAGATCAAAGATGTTCTAGCGGCCCGAGAGATACCTGACTCCCTTTCTGAACTCATTCATCTTGTCACTCGCATTGACATACGCTTTGCTGAGAGGCGTGAGGAACTTCGCTTGGAGAGAGATTCCCAACGTGACAGGAGGATGTTCCGTTTGGCTCCCACCTTTCAGAAACCTTTGTCTGTACCATCTTCTCCAGAGGTGGAAGCCATGCAGGTCGGCCGCTCTCGCCTAACCCCCGTGGAGAGGTCTCGCAGGAGAAATGAAAATCTCTGTCTGTATTGCGCCAGTCCTGATCATTTTCTAAGAGATTGCCCCATTCGTCCTTCTCGACTGGGAAACGAGCGCACCTAGACTCGGTGGGAGAGGCGTCTCTGGGTGTGTGTGCTTCCTCTCCAAGATTTACCGTACCTGCACAGCTTTGTCTCTCATCTGCCTCTGTGCTTAATTTGCCGGTCTTCCTGGATTCTGGTTCGGCGGGCAATTTCATAGAGGCCTCCCTGATCAAGAAATACGACATAGCAGTTAACCGCTTGGCCAAACCGTTATTCATCGCCTCAGTTAATGGAGATAGACTGAATTGTATGGTGCAGTACCGTACCAAGCCTTTGCTCCTTAAGATTGGCCTCTTTCACCAGGAATACTTGGAACTCTTTGTGTTACCCCATTGTACTTCCCCAATCCTATTGGGTCTTCCTTGGCTTCAGCTTCATAATCCTACCCTAGACTGGGTCACTGGGGACATCAAGGCGTGGGGTACAACCTGCTTCAAGAATTGCTTGAAAGCTTTACCAGTTCGAACCGATCATCCTACCACATCTCTACCGGGCCTACCCGAAGTTTACCGGGCTTACGCTGATGTCTTCTGTAAGAAGCAAGCTGAGACTCTTCCGCCTCATCGCCCTTATGACTGCCCGATCGACCTCCTGCCTGGGACCACTCCTCCTCGTGGCCGTATCTATCCACTATCCGTCCCCGAAACTCAAGCAATGGCTACTTACATACAAGAAAATCTGCAGAGGGGCTTCATCCGGAAGTCCTCTTCTCCCGCTGGGGCTGGCTTTTTTTTTGTACAGAAGAAAGACGGTTCTCTCCGACCCTGTATCGACTATCGGGGTCTTAACAAGATCACGGTAAAGAACCGATACCCCTTACCCTTAATTCCAGAACTCTTCGACCGTCTTCGTGGCTCCAGGATCTTTTCCAAACTGGATCTCCGAGGAGCCTACAATCTGATCCGCATCCGCAAGGGAGACGAATGGAAGACTGCCTTTAATACCCGTGACGGTCATTTCGAGTATTTGGTGATGCCCTTCGGGCTTTGTAATGCCCCTGCCGTATTTCAAGAGTTCGTCAATGACATCTTCCGGGACTTGTTGTACTCCTGTGTCGTGGTCTATTTAGATGATATCCTCATCTTCTCTTCTTCCCTCGAAGAGCATCACCGGCACGTTCGTCTGGTACTATCCCGCCTTCGGCAGCATCATCTTTATGCCAAATTAGAAAAGTGTCTCTTTCACCAAACCGCTCTGCCCTTTTTGGGTTATACTGTTTCAGCCCAAGGACTACAAATGGACCCTAGCAAATTGAGAGCGGTTTTAGATTGGCCTCGGCCTGTTGGTCTGCGTTCCATTCAACGATTTCTGGGCTTCGCCAACTATTACCGTCAATTCATACCCCATTTTTCCACTATCGTGGCCCCCATTGTGGCTCTCACCAAAAAGGGAGCCAACCCCAAGTCATGGCCTCCACAGGCGGAGGCAGCCTTTTTAACTTTGAAAAAGACTTTCTCTACGGCCCCGGTGCTCACCAGACCAGACCCTTCTCGTCCTTTTTCTCTAGAGGTTGACGCTTCTTCCATCGGAGCAGGAGCTGTTCTCACACAGAGGTCTCCTTCAGGGAAAAATCATACTTGTGGGTTCTTTTCTAGGACTTTTTCTTCCGCGGAGCGAAACTACTCTATTGGGGATCGTGAACTCCTGGCTATCAAATTAGCTCTTGAAGAGTGGAGACATCTTCTAGAAGGGTCGCTTCACCCCATATCTATTTTTACCGACCATAAGAACCTTTTGTATCTTCAAACTGCTCAACGCTTGAATCCTCGCCAAGCTCGTTGGTCACTATTCTTCGCGCGGTTTAATTTCCGCATTCATTTTCGACCTGCCTCTAAGAACATCAGGGCAGATGCTCTATCTCGCTCCTCGGACGTCACAGACGTGGACGCTGCTCCTCAGTTCATTATATCTCCTGATCATTTGGTTCATTCCGCTCCAGCCTCCCTAGTGCAGGCTCCGCCTGGGAGAACCTTTGTCCCGGCTCGCCGACGCCTCCAAATATTAAAATGGGGTCATGCTTCCCGTATTGCCGGGCATGCTGGTATCAAAAAGTCTAACGCAATTATTGCCAGATATTATTGGTGGCCCTCCATTGAGAAGGATGTGGCAGAATTCGTGCAAGCTTGTACCACCTGTGCACGTAATAAAACGCCTCGCCAAAGACCGGCGGGTCTTCTTCATCCTCTTCCTATTCCTGAAATCCCTTGGTCTCACATCGCTATGGACTTTATCACGGATCTTCCTCCATCTCAAGGCAATACAGTGATCTGGGTGGTTGTGGATCGTTTTTCAAAAATGGCGCACTTCGTTCCGCTTCCAGGACTCCCATCCGCTCCTCAGTTGGCTAAGAACTTTTTTAAACATATTTTTCGGCTCCATGGACTTCCTTCCCATATTGTCTCCGACAGGGGAGTTCAATTTGTTTCAAAATTCTGGAGGGCTCTCTGTACTCAGTTAAAGGTGAAATTAGATTTTTCCTCGGCTTACCACCCCCAGTCCAACGGCCAAGTGGAGAGGGTCAATCAGGTTCTAGGACAATATCTACGTCACTTTGTTTCGGCCCGACAAGACGACTGGGTCGATCTCTTGCCATGGGCGGAGTTCTCTTATAATTTCAAAGATTCTGAAGCCACAAAGAAATCTCCATTCTTCATTGTTTATGGCCGCCAACCTTTGCCTCCTCTACCCTTACCTACACAGTCGGGTGTACCCGCCGTGGATGACTTAACACAGTTTTTTTCCTCTATCTGGCGTGAAACACGACATTCTCTTGTTCTAGCCTCTACCCGCATGAAGAGCAGCGCTAATAAAAGAAGGAGAATCGCTCCTGTTTTCTCTCCTGGACATAAAGTTTGGCTTTCAGCCAAGTACATTCGTTTCAAGATACCCAGTTATAAATTGGGCCCTCGCTATTTAGGGCCTTACAGGATCAAGCAACAAATTAATCCGGTCTGTTACAAACTTCATTTGCCAGCCTCCTTACGTATTCCCAACTCTTTTCATGTTTCTTTATTAAAACCTCTGACGACTAATCGATTCTCTTCTAAAACGTTGGAGCCACTTCCGGTCGCGGGTACCGAAGATGCCTTCTCGGTGAGAGAGATTCTGGCTTCCAAAACATCCAGAGGGAGACGATACTTTCTAGTGGATTGGGAGAATTGCGGTCCTGAAGAGAGGTCCTGGGAACCTGAGGAGAATATCCTCGATCGGAGCCTTATTTCAAACTTCCTCGGTCCCAAAAAGAGGGGAAGACCTAAGGGGGGGGGTACTGTTAGGGCGAGCGCTGCGTCTTCCCCGCGCAGCGCCCCCCTCCGTGCCTCTCCTCGGGCGAGCGCTGCGTCCCCTTCCCGCAGCGCTCCCCGCTTCACCGCCATCCGGGCGTCTGCTGCTGGCCCCCCTGGCTGCGGTTTCCCCTTACCTGGTCCCCGCGCTTCCTCCTTTGACCGGCATGGCCGCCGGCTTCCTCCTTCTCTGTCTGTTCCGTCCTCCCTGCGCGCACGTCCCCGGCCACTAGGGGGCGCGCGCGTCAACCTCCCCAGATTTAAAGGGCCAAGGCCCTGTTAATTGGTCTCTGCCATCCAATCTCTTTTTTGCGCTTCCTATAAATGAAACCCTGCCTTACTTCCTGTGCCGGATCTTCGGTGTTGTTCCCTGAATGATTATCGCTGTATTGCTTGATTCCTCGTGTATGACCTCGGCTCTCCTATTGACCTCCGAACCTGTGCTGCCCGTCCCGACCTCGGCTTGTCTCACCGCTATTGAACCCGCGCTGCCAGTCCCGACCTCGGCTTGTCTCACCGCTACTGAACCCGCGCTGCCAGTCCTGACCTCGACCTTCTCCTCCGACCACTGTTTGTCTCTGCTGCACGTCACTTCAGCAGTTTGTGGAACTGTGCCGCTGTTGGGGGGTAGCGACCTGGGAGTCACCTGCCGCACAAGACCATCCCGCCTTGCGGTGGGCTCTGGTGAAAACCAGTGGCTCCTTAGACTCCGCTCCCCTGACGCGGTACCTGCCAAAACAGTTCTGCAGACCCTGCGGGTCCACTTCTTCGCACCCGGTGCGTAACACCAGGCTTGTTGACATGGGTGCAGTTTTCTGGAAGTAATCCCTCAATGAATTCTTTGGTTGCACAGGGTTTCCCTTAAAAAAAAGAATAGAAACGCAGAATAAAAGCCACATTTTCCTAAAAAAAAAAACTATATGCAAACAAGAAAAAACAAATTAAATCTGAAAAAGCAACATCCCCCGAACAGAACAATACCCAACATGCCTAGCTACTGTCAAGGGAAGAGTTGCCAAACACCCCAAAGTTAAGCATGCGCATAACGGTAATTTTACTTGACAATGTCAGCTCTGCAGACACCAGCGCACATTGTGCTTTTTCTACCAAAACAACCCTTTAGATTTGGAAGACCCCCAAGAAACCCTATAGATTCCATGAAAGTTCACATGTTAAGCTTTCTAGGGATACCTGGCTTATTGTAGTGGGATCATCTTTCTGGAAGTAATCCCTTGAAGAATTCTTAGGTTTTACAGGGTTTCCCTAAAAATGTATAAAAGAGCAGAATAAAAAAACACCTTTCCTAAAATATCAATTTGCAAACAAGAAAAAACAACCTAAATCTGAAAACGCAAGGTCCCCCGAGCAGAACAATACCCAACATGCATAGCTAATTTTAACCCTTTTAATTGCCACCCTACTTGAGAATATGTCACCCTCTGTGGACAGGTCATTTTTCTGTGATTTTTGCAGGAATTTCCAGGAAAATTATATATATATATATATATATATTGTTTTGCTCAAAGTTTAGGCTTTAACATGAAATGTCTTGTTTGTAATTTTTCTACAGTTTTTTAATATTTTTGAAAAAATATTATTTTTTAAAATTAAATTAAAAATGATTTTAAATAAACCATTTATTTTATTAAAGAAAGCCATATGCATGTGATAGCCCCATTTCTCCCGATTACAACGGTACCACATATATATCAGTAGCCCCCGTTTCTGTCCAGAAGACCCCCCCAAACGGAAATGAGCACTCTAACATTTACAAATTAAATACAATTAATATCCACACTATAAAGGGTTGAATAAAAAAAAATTGGTGTGAGGTCTAGCATAGCCTAGAGCCACAGGCTACTCTTTCCTCCCTCCCCCCCCCCGGGCATTGGGGAGGCAGGTAATTGGGGGGCTTGGGGTTAATGGCAAGTCACCCTCTAGCAGCAGGTGACTTGCCAGACCCAGAGCTTTGTGAACTGGTATATGGGTCTCATAGATCCCTTACCAGTTCACAAAGGGTTAAATGTAAAAAAAACACACACAGAATCAGAGAAAAATATTTTATTATAATTTTTTAAGTCCCATGCTGATCAATTTGGCTTCTGCTCTCCTGCTGATGCTGGAAGCTTTTTATACCTGCATGGGGTTAATTAAAAAAAAGACCTAGGGAGGGGGACCCCATTTTTTCTGGAATTTTAAGGGTTAAAAAAATGCCGTGAGGTTCCCCCTACCCAGCTTAACCAGCCCAGGACCAGATATGGGGGCTTGTAGAACAGAGCGCAGGGGTCAGCTTTGGTGGCCCCTGGCCCTGCAGGTTACGAGCCGGCATAGCCTATGGCCACAGGCTCTTCTGCCCCCCCTGGGCTTTGGGGAGGCAGGTAATGAGGGGGCTCAGGGTTAATGGCAAGTCACCCGCTAGCCGCAGGTGATTTGCCAGACCCAGAGCCTTGTGAACCGGTATAGAGGTCTCATGGACCCCCTTACCAGTTCACAAAGGGTTAACAGTAAAAAAAAAACACACAACACACAAAAAAACATTTTTTTCTTTACTCACCTCCGATTGTCAGCTCCTGTGTCCCTCAGCAATCCGATAACATATGCCGATGATCACCAGCCAGGGGGAGGGGTCAGGGGATCAGAGCATCCCCTACCCCTCTACTGCTCTGCCCAGCGATCTCCGGGCATCTGACAGCTGCATGGTGACGTCATCCGCCCCGCCCCCAAAGTGGCCGGGTTAATCGGCAAGATGGCGGCGCCCATCGAGAAGACAGGAGGAGAGGGCCCGTTTGCCACCCTCCTGAAAAGAGTAGAGCCGGGGGCGGGGATCGGAGGCCCCCCGGAGAAGAGGAGAGCCGATGTGAGCGATCGGGCACCGAGGTGAATAAATGTAATTTCTTTTTTTTTTACATGTCATTCCGGCGGCTGTGGAAGCGGTGGGGGCACCTATTCCGGGCACTCCCCTGCAGCCGGAGGAGCCTGGGTGGGGGATCGAAGCCCCCCGGGATGAAGAGGAGACCCGGCCGGTTCGATAGAGGGGTCAGGTGAGTGGCTTCTTTTTTTTTTTTGCCTGCTAGCAGGGGGGAAACCCAGGTACATAAAATTTACGTAGCTGGCGTTTAACGACAGGAGAGGCAGCTACGTGAATTTTACATAGCTGGCACTAGAATGGTTAAACACAAGCAAATGAAATGTATAGAACAGCGACACTGAGCGAAAGATAATACCTGGCGCTCTGGAAGCTAGAGCGCCAACGCTACACACTGAGCCGCCTGTAATAATACATCGGACGCTACATGACGCTGTTAGAGTCGCTCACCAGATTCACTTTCATAAATGTGGTTTTGCGTACAGCACCCAGGGTTCACTAGACGCTGCCTGCCGCTACGAGGCAATACCTGGCACTATCCCTTTCTTAAATAACCCCATTAGCCAAAGCTGCTAGAGTTTACATATTGCATTGCAAGCATCCTGGAATATATAGTCAGTACTTTTTACTCAAGGCCACTCCCACCTTAAGATCACAGACACACAGAAATATAGGCAACTTGGAAACATCATGCTGATAAGTTAATTGCAGGTATGGGGTTACAATCCTGAAACAAATGTTTATTTTACATCCTGGAAGAGGAAAACCAAAAATCTGACAAAAAGGGAGTTTTCCTTTAAAATTGAAAAAAGTAAACATTAATAAAACTGTCCTCTATGATGTTGGAATTATCTGTCTTTAGTAGTTCAGATGCAGCTTTCTTTAAAACTCTACTAGGTGCACTGGTGCATCATGCTTTCTTGAAATCTTAAATGCTTTTCTATGGCTTCTTTGTGAGATGGGCTGAACTGGGATGTGTCTGGTAACGAATGCTGCTATACATCTGTATCTGTCAGTGCTATGGCTTTGTTATGAGATCCTCCTCTTGTTTTCAAGTTTGTCTTCAAGTAGAGGAAACAATGCAAAATCTTCTCTCTAGTGAAACAGACTAAAAATAGAATCTGATCAGGGGGTTAGTTTATCTCCTTGCCCACGCTGTACAATGCAGAAAGTTCTGCCCGGTGTTCTACTTTTTTCATAGTTTCCTACTTTATAAAACATAAAAGTGTGTGCATTTTTATGAAAATAATTAGAATCTAAATCAGTTTTATTCACTAAGTACATACCAGAGTTATATACAAGGACATTAGGGCTGATTCATTGCCTTCTCAAAACCGTCTTGTTTTTGGCTTGTGTAATTTTCACTATTTTCCCGTATGTCTATGTGTGTACGCATGATGCTGAGACGCCATCGGGAACGTTCCGTTGACTTTTCGTAGCTGCATACGCCATAGTGAATGGCTTTTTACGGCTCTCGTTGCGTACGCGAGAGGACAAGGTTTTCGTTTACGTTGCTTAGTAATCCCCATATAACACCATTTTTCAGCGTTTTAGTGAGGTCCATTTTATGGCTTTGGCTACTGGTGTCTCCGACCATTGCCTTGAACTTTATGGAAGCAATTCCAGATATAACATTTTAAAAATAATATTTAAACTGTGGGAGGAGATCACCAGCCGGTGAATTGTGTGGCCATGGAGTCCAAAAATGTGTCACAAACACAAAGTACATCTTCAGTCTTTGTGTTTGTGACAGTCTTTGTGTATGCCATTGTTCAGAGAATTTATAAGCACAAGTTGCATGGGTATAGATCAGACCTGGGCATTGTAAGGACCCAGGGCCACATACGGCCCTTTGATTGGCTATGACCGGCCCGCGACCAGCATTCCCTGTAAGGTGCGCGGCCAGAAAAGATGGTGCCGGGTTTAAACAGCACTTTTGCCCCTCTGTAGTGAGCCTAATGTAGTGAGGGCGTGTGTGGATTAGAGCCTGCTCTCCTATTGGACAGCTTCCTCCTGCAGGTTTGGCTGTGGGCGGAGTTTCTCTTCCCGCCCTTGGCCTGTACTGTGTGGCATGTATCAGTGACCAGTGATGCCAGAGATGGAGGTTCTCCAGCCACTTGTCTGTGCCTCACGTCGCAGGCTGCTGGCACTTGTAGTCCACACCAAATGTGTTACATGCCGTACGCAGCGCCTGATGATGCACTGGCTCTCGTAATCCATTTCTGGCCAGACCAATGCCTTTGGGAGGGTGGGGGGCCTATGCTGCAAGGTGAGAAGAGTTTTACACAGCCTTTTATCCAAGGCCGGCCACTGGTCCCCCCCCCCCCGGGCATCCCAAATCGGGATGCTCCACTTTTTGAAATCCTTTTTACTCAGTAGCAATGTGAAAAAGGGTGGATTCCTTCTTTAAAAGCAGAACAAAACCCAGAGTGGTCTTTCCCCTGGGTATCCCAGATCAGGATGCCCCACTGTGTGAAACCCTTGTTACTTGGTAGCAACTTGACAAATGGTGGACTCCCCCTTAAAGTGGAAATGAACCCAGAGCTGCCACTGGTCTTCCACCTGGGCATCCCAGATCGGGTCTTTGTTCCGCTTTAAGGGAGGGAGTCTGCCATTTTTCATGTCGCTACTGAGTAAAAAGGGTTTCACACAGTGGGGCATCCCGATCTGAGATTTCCAGGGGGAAGACCAGTGGCCGCTCTGGGTTTTGTTCTGCTTTATGTGAGGGAATCTTCAATTTTTCACATTGCTACTGAGCAAAAAGTGTGAGCAGCACTGTGTTACTTTAATAATAATGTAAAGGAGGGGGGTTATTCCATCCTAACCTGATTTGGTCATGATGTTTTAAAACGGACCAAAACCCATGTAACCCAGCACTTCGGAGTGTGAAGGAATCCAGGGCTGGGTTACAGGCATCATGCCTCTGGGGCATCCCAATTTGGGATGCCCTGCTGTGTGAGATCTCACTGGACACACAAAATGTGGTTTATTTTTCATTGTGTAACTATAACATATACTCGTACCAGCTTGTCAAAACAATGCTATTTACTGCTTTTTATAAAGAAATACAATTAATATTATGCCTTTTGGCCCGGCCCTCCACAATATTTTTAGTTTCTCATGTGGCCCCATGGTAAAAAAATTGCCCACCCCTGGTATAGATGGTTGTGTTGCTTGGGCAGGCTGATGTTGTGCATGACCATCTTAAATATTTATATTAATTCATGTATACGGTTGCAAGCAGGAGGTCGATATCCAGTCAAACTTCTATTTACTCCTGCAGAGGAACTGTGGCTTAATACACCCAGCTATACTCCAGGACATGGCAAACGTCTCTTAATCAACTCTAATGCCCTCTCAACAACAGGCCGGGTCTTCCGATTTGCACTCTTTTATACGACATGTGGCAGCGTCTGATGGCGCAGGTCATAAAGGATGGAAGCAGGGGGTATGTCAATTCCCCTTAAATTAAGACACATAAAAAACAAAAAATTAACTATGCATATTGTTAAAGTCCACTTATTATTTAAGATTGGTTGTACCGACCAAAAATATAACAGTAACAAAAATGAGTACCGTATTTTTCACCCTATAAGGCGCACTTATTTTTTCCCAAAAGTGTGGGGAAAATGTCCATGCACCTTATGGGGCGAATGTAAAAAAAAATAAATAAAAAAAAAACCTCACCCATTGCCTGCCACACTGCGAGAGGCCAGAGGAGCGGCGGGCTCTGTCCCCGACCCCGCCACCTCTATCTCTGTCTTTTCCGGCAGCAATAGCAGTGGCAGGGGCAGAGACAGCACCCGCCGCTCCTCCATCTGCTGCCTCTTCCGGCTTCAGCACACGCGAGCACCCAGATCCGTGCAGCAGGTGGGCGTGGCCTGCACCGAGTCGGTGCAGGCCTATGATAATGGGGGGAGTGGGATGCCACACAGCCTAGGATAATGGGGGGAGGTGGATGCCACACAGGCTAGGAGAATGGGGGGGAGGGGGATGGCACACTGCCTATGGGAATGGGGGGCACACTGCCTATATGGGGAATAGAAGGGGGAATGCCACACTGCTTATGATAATAGGGTGCACGCTGCCTATATGGGAATGGGAGGGGGGGAATGCCACACTGGGTATACGGGGAATGGGAGGGGGAGAATGCCACACTGCCTATATGGGGAATGGGAGGGGGGGGATGCCACACTGCCTATATGGGGAATGGGAGGGGGAAATGCCACACTGCCTATATGGGGAATGGGAGGGGGAAATGCCACACTGCCTATATGGGGAATGGGAGGGGAGAATGCCACACTGGGTATACGGGGAATGGGAGGGGGAGAATGCCACACTGCCTATATGGGGTATGGGAGGGGGAATGCCACACTGCCTATATGGGGAATGGGAGGGGGGGATGCCACACTGCCTATATGGGGAATGGGAGGGGGAAATGCCACACTGCCTATATGGGGAATGGGAGGGGGAAATGCCACACTGCCTATATGGGGAATGGGAGGGGGGAATGCCACACTGGGTATACGGGGAATGGGATGGAGGCATGCTACACTGTCTATGGAATGGGGGCATCCCACATGAATAATGGGAATGGGATAGGGGAATGCCACACTGTCTGTAATGGTGCGTTTTTGGTTTAAAATATTTTTTTTCTTATTTTCCTCCCCCAAACCCTAGGTGCGTCTTATGTGCAGGTGCGTCCTGTAGAGGGAAAATACGGTATGCTTTAAAGTAAATTTAGCTATACACTAAAATACACAATGCAAGGCAACATTACTATACATGTTGCAAAAAACATAATAATAAAACACATTTACAATATTGCTAAAATAAAGAAGGATGTCAAGATAAGCAAAATACCTGTATAGATGATCATCAGCAGCTGGAGGCACCGCAGCGCGTACAGTCGATTGCACACATGACTTAAGGCATATCGTGCACTAAGCAAGCTGAAATCCCACAGACACGTAGCTGCAGACGCAGAAATTCACCCATGTAGTCGGCCTCCATAACACTGCAACTGACACCACGACGGCACACTTTCACCAGGAAATAGACCCCGTAAGTTGGGCGGAAACACACTTGTTTTATTGGGCGTGTTCGAATCAACAATCAAGGCTTTGAATCATGCGCAAGCCCATACCAATAACTTATCATTCCCATGAACTTGACATTTTGCAGATAATAATATGACCATCTAATATGCTTATTCTCTTTAACGTAAAGGCAACATACACGAAAATACACGTAAATCCCATTAATGGCTGCAAAAATTCACCAAAAATACACAAACACATGTGAAAGTGAAGGAAAGGAGGCTGTGAATCAAGACTATTGTTTTGCCATTCAGGCAAAAGGTACATAAAGACATAAATGTATAAAATCAAAAATACTTATAGAGTCAAATACTTAATAATAGGAGTATTATACCATGTCATTGTATTTGAAGCTGTATGTGTTTTCCTGAACAGTTAACCAATTAGCAGAAGGGCTGCAAAAATTCAAAAAATATGCCTAAATATGGTTGTTCAGCTGAATAGAGAGTGCAGAAGTTGGAAAGAGGGTGCCCTGGATGGCATGGATCCTTAAAAACTCTTTTTGCCCAGTGGCAGGGGAGAACCAGTTACTCTTTCTGGTGCCCTGATTAGTCTTAGAAGTCTATATTACTACCTCTTGGAGTATCATACCAGACTGCAATGGAGGAGCACAAGAAACAAAAGAGCTAAAGAACAGAATCAATTCTGGGACAGTCCATATTTCCTCGGTTGGCAGGAGGAAGTACATCCTCTACTGAGCTTTTTTCAGGACCATGTTGATGTTGTCCTACCTGGACACTGGCTGCAGGCCTTGGCCACCTGCAACCCGGACCAGAGCGTGTGTGCAGTGGGCGGCGGGGGGTGGAGACCAGGGATCAGTTACCCTGCCTGCGCACTGCTTTTCCATTGTGCCCCATCCTGGTGGGGACCCTGCCAGTGATTGAGGAGGCTAGGCCACACTGCCATAATGGGGGAATTGGTGGGTATATTCTGCCACACTGTTTATAATGAGGGGATTAGGGGGCATATTCTGCCACACTGCCTACAATGGGGGATTTGGGGGCATATTCTGCCACACTGCCTATAATGGGGGGACTTGGAGATTTTCTGCCACACTACCTGTAATGGGTGGTTTGAAGAGGATTTTCTGCCACATTGTGGCATTATAAATTAAGAGAGGCAGCCTTATTGTCTGATGCTGCTTCTTGAATATGTGGGGGCTTTATGCGGGCGAGGAAGAAGTGGAAACCCAGGGTCAATCCCTGGCTGCTCCCACCTGCCCTCTCACACATGCCATGCAATAGCTGGGCAGTGCAGGCCCAGGCCCCTGGGCCTGTGGAACAAGAGTGCCTGGCGCACGCTGCCTCCATTATCCCTGCGGTATGAACTTGCCCCTAAATACTTATCTAGCCATGCCACCTCCTTTCCACTCCTACATGGCCCTGCACCTCCGCCAGAGCCGCACACGCACCCTGCGTCTCTGCCGGCGCCGCACACATTAAAGTTGCCAGACCGGGCAGGTGAGTATGCACAGTGGAAGGAGATTCTGTTGTGGAGGGTCAGATGTGGTGGGTGGGGCAGATGATGGGGACCCTGTTATGGGGCCCATCATGGTTATATATACAACACATTATTTTGTCATTGCAGTGTGTCACCATCACTGTAATTGGTAGCTTTCTACCAATGGGTGTAATGTCTTGTGTAAGGCTTTGATTAGGTAAACTTGTCTTAGGACTAAATAAAGTAAAGACTGGGTTGAAGTAAGGTGTGATTCAGTAAAGTAGGACCTACGTGCATGACTTACACCTAAACCATTCACTAGAGTAGTGTGACTCTACATTATTTTGCTGTTTAAAGTTAAACTTCAGTGATAATATATATCAGATCCACTGACTTGAAGTAATGAGAAAAATTGTCTGTTCTTCATCCATGACGTCCCTCTATGGCTTGAAGAAAAACATATATAGTGTTTAGTGGAATATTGTGCTTTGAACTGAATTTCGGGGTCAAGTCTTTTAAATGATTGGAAGAGCAGATTTTAGGAAGTCAAGTTATTAATCATAAACAAGAAGTTACAATATCTACCATGTCAGCCCTATTCTGTCTGCCTCACTGGCTGCTTTCTATACTTACGTACAATTCTGAAGCACAGCAATATAATAGAAACATTAAGCTTTTTCTTTTGCTTCAGTAGATTACTTTCTGGGTTGACCAGCAAAGTCTTACATTTCCAGTAAATGACATGTTAACACTAAGAAAAATATAGATGAGACGTAACAAGGTCAAATGAGGATGCTTATTTGGTCTCTATTAATCATATTAATCATTACAAGTGAATGTTAATAGTGCTGCTGCTCAGATTTGGGTAAAAGTTAAATTTGACCAGAGTTTGAAAGCATTTGCTGAGTTCCATTCAAAGGCGAATTGTATTTTTAATAAAAATAACCCTTTAATGATAGTACCGTAATATGTCTTTATATAATAGCAGAGGGTGGGTTCTATTTTTTCTTATTACAGTATGCTTACGTTTAGCATACTGTAAAATTCTTCTATTCTCTATGGTTTGATGTTATTCTTGTACAGTTTGGATGCATTTGGCCGCAACATTTTTCTCCAATAGACTTAAATGATATTCAGATTTGGTAGGTGTTTGCTTTTCAGAACAGGTTGGCTGAACTCTTCAAAATACTTGTGATTGTGAAAGACTCCAATCACTAATAATGTCTAAGGTGGGAAAATTCAGGATGTTTTCATGCTCCTACATCCCCAAATGCACCCAGAGTGGATAGAAAAACTGTCAAAAAAGATTGGGTCAGGTCAGAAAGAATGTGTGACCGTCAGCAAGATCAAAAGGGATCTCCTGAACCAGAGGTGTGTCTTTCTTCTCTCCAATAACCCATTATTCCAAAATATTTTCCATGACTATGGTGTTTCAGGAAACTGGCCCTGTCTGCAAAGCATCAGAAATAACCTTAGATCATGTGGTTTCTTAAACAGTCCAAGATGTCGCCCGATCTATTCACCAGCCATGACACATCTCTACAGCATGACCAGCACTACAGCTACGTGGCCTGCACAAGCGCAAAGTTTAAGACAACCATTTAAGTGGAAAAAATATATAAATATATAAGTTCCCATAGGAGCATCCTGATTGCCAGACTACCATCCTAGTGGTTAACTGCTCCCGTTTCGCTGATGGCTCTCTCACAATGACTTTGTGATTGTGAATAACCCAAGATCTTGGCTAGGATACATTAGTTTTGAAGTTAAAGAGCCTTGTCTTATGTAAAGGGTTCCTATAAGAACCAACATTTAAATCTTTTTAAGTTTTTCTTTAGCATAAACCTACCACTGATGCTGGTCTCTTTCAGTTTGAATACTATCATTCTACAGGTTACTGTTCGAATTATATATATATTTTGAGTAGCTCAGGCAATGTTATATAATTTTTGAAAACCACAACTTTTATTGTGCATTGTTTATTGTGATGAGTGGTATGTTATATTTACCAATAGCCTCACTATGCCTGAACTAGTCTGTCTTAGCACAGCTTTTGGCACAGTAAATTATGGTCTCTGTGTCCAGATCACCGGTAAAAATTCCCAAAATGCAGTCTAAGGGGGTTATTTAAGAAGGGATAGCTCCAGGTAGTGCCTCGTAGCGGCAGGCAGTGTCTGGTGAACGCCGGGCACTATACGCAAAACCACATTTATGAAAGCGAATCTGGTGAGCAAATCTAACAGCACCATGTAGCGTCCCATGTATTATTACAGGTGGCTCAGCATATAGCGCCAGCGCTCTAGCTTCCAGCCAGGTATTACCTTTCGCTCACTGTCGCTCTCCCATACATTTCAATGGCTGTTCATTCGCTTGTGTTTAAACAGCGTGTTTGACAATTTTTTTTTTTTGTTGCTCAAATCATTGTGTGACCTGGCTGCAAACAAACACTTTTAGAAACATTTTTGACTTTTTATATTTTTATGCAGAATTCTGAATTGTGAATTTATTCACAATTCACAATTAGTCTGGCACTAAAGTATTAATGTCACAGTGTTAAAACAATGTCATTCCATGTGTTTTCGCTTTGTTACAGGTGCATATGTGTTCAAAAACAGACTTTAATTACACAGCGTCTGGCGCTCTATGCTATAGCGACCAGATTTAGAGCGCCGACTCTGTGTGTGTAGTTTTTTGATAAGTATGGTGTGGAGCGCTGAGTGTCAGTCGCACTGAGCTGGCGCTACATTTCGTTTGCTGCAGCGCTGTACTGTGTTAGAGCGCCCAACATACATCACATTCATCGTTGCCGACCAAGTTACTAGAGCGACTGATACCCACTTACAGCGTCTACTAGCGGTCGATCTAAGCGCCGCTATACACACACTCATCTGCCGATACCTGGCATTAGTAGTGAATCAGCCTCCATGCTGACGTAGCTAATAGGAAATAAGAGCTCTTCATTCTGCCTTTTACCTTTTGCATTGAGCACCCAACTTCCTGCATCCTTCTATTATAATAGAATTTTGCATTGGCCTTTTGTCTCATTTGACCACTACACATCTCTATTTCCCTCCCTGTATGCTTTTGAAGGATCTCACTAGGGGCAAACTGCAGATTTCTTTTCTTTGTGGCTGCAGCCCAAAAATACATCATATTCTGATTTGTTCTCTCATATACCTTTTGACAAATTAATATATATATATATATATTTCATGAAAATGTAAAATATTACTTTTCTTTTAATTGTTCTGTTTCGCATTTGAAATATGAAAATTCTTTTGTGAGTTCATTAGTTTTTATTATGACACATCTTAATTAAAATTCACCAAATTCTACATGTTTTAGTGCTCTTGTCACAGTATGTTAACACTAGCATGCTGGTTTTAAAAATATAGACTGATGACATGTGTCATGATTTCTGAATATTTTAAACCAGTTATAAATATTTAATATTAAACCCTGTTTCATTATCCGCATTCACACCAATGCCAAAAAGGCCACACCTTCCCGTTTTGAAAATGATCTCTTGCTAGTGAACTCTACAAAAGGAGTCAGCCCCCCACCTAGTGGCCAGAACCCAAAATAACAGTCAATTAGTGTCAAAAGACAACATGATTATTTTTTATAATATATATAACAGGGACAAATTAACGGAGCTGTATTATGAAAATACAGCCCAGTAACAAAATAAAATGACACTTGGCTATATGAATCCTTGTCTTATACACAAACAACCTGAGCTGAAAGAAATTTAAAAAATAAAGTATGTACCTCCTAAATCATGTGAAATTCAATCCATTGCAGAATAGGGCAACCTTCTCCACTTGTAAACAGTGATGTCTGGGAGGACAGCTGCAGCATTAAGGGCTCACCCCCCCCCCCACCCACCAGCAGCAGCTGCCACTACCTAATTAGCATTTCAATATCCCACATTAAAAAAATGGGGAGAAGCAACAGGGTTTGCAATCCAGCAAACTGAAAAGAAGTAATGGCTTTTTACAAGCTTTGAAAAATGTATCCATTTTGGACATCACAAGGGGTAGACCTGCGGTTGTATAGGGCTGGCTGTAGTGTCAAGCCTTCAAAAAATGATCCCATTTGTAAAGGGCAGTAGTAGTAGGATTTGCACCCTTAAATTTTGGCTGAAGAAGAAGCAATGGTTTTTTGCAAGCCTTGAAAAAATTGCCCATTTTGGGCATCACAGGGTTGACCTGTATGTGTGTTGGCCTGGCAGTATCAGAGGGTAAGGCTGGCAGTGCAGGAGCTGTTGGTGGTAGTAGTAGTAGCACCATTAGCAGAGGCTGTAGCTGTTGAAGAAATAATAGGCGATGGCACGGACACCTGTGGTGGTTGTATAGGCCTGGCAGTAGCGGGCAAGCTCTCAAAAAATTATCCCATTTGTAACGGGGGGTAGCAGCGGGATTGGCATCTTGAGAACTTAGTTGAAGACCAAATAATGTTTTTTTTTAACAAGTCTTGATAAATGTTTTCATTTTGTGCATTTTGTGTGTCGATTGTGAGTAATCTGGGACTAGGGGAGCACCCCCAAGGGGTACATTGACTGCACTGAGTTACATTGATTTGTGGTGCCCTCTTTTCTGGTAAATTTTGTGCATCATGGCGTAGACCTGCTGTTGTGTAGTCCTAGTAGTAGCATAGGGTGGCAACGGAGGTGCTGTTAGTGGAAGTAGTGGCATTAGCAGTACTGAAAAATTAGACAAATAGACAGGAGACCTTTGATGGTTGTGTAGGGCTGGCAGTAGTGGGCAAGCCCCCCAAAAATAAGCCCCTTTTTACGGCAGTAGCGGCGGGATTGGCATCTTGACAACTTAGTTCAGGAAGACCCTTGATAAATGTTCCCATTTTGTGCATCACGGAGTATACTTGCGGTTGTGTAACAGAGGGTGACAGCAGAGGTGCTGTTGGTGGAAGTAGTCTAGAAAGACTGAAAGACTAGGCAGAGGGACAAGAGACCTGTGGTGGTTGTGTATGGCTGGCAATAGTGAGCAAGCCCCAAGAAAATGATCCCATTTGTAAAAGGGGGTAGCAGTAGGATTGGCATCTGGATAAATCTTGGTCTTGAAGAAGATCAAACAATGCTTTTTTTTTTTTACAAGCCTTGATAAATGTTTTGTGCATCACAGCGTAGACCTGCGGTTGTGTAGGCCTAGTAGTTGCCGAGGGTGGCAGCGGAGGTGCTGTTAGTGGTAGTAGTGGCATTAGCAGTACTTAAAGACTTATGCAGAGGGACAGGACATCTGTGGTGGTTGTGTAGGGATGGTGTTAGTAGACACAGAAAGGGTGCTGGGAGTGGTAGCATTAGCAGAAGCACAGATTTTAAAGACAGGACCGAAGGTCAGGAGACCTCTGATGTTGTGTAGGCCTTCTGCAGGCCTGGCAGTAGCTGACAAGCACTCAAAAAATGATCCCATTTTTAGAGGGGTAGCAACAGGATTGCCTGCCAGGAAATTGAAGAAGAGCATTTCTGTGCCGTTTTTGGCTTGGCTTTTCATTGTTGCCAGTACCAGAAGTACCCTCCTGCTCTGATGATGTCCCTTCCTTGTTGCCTGGTTCTCAGGTCTTGTTCAAAACTACATTATTCTCCTCCTCCTGATTCCCGCCACTTACCTGTTATGATGTTTTATCATGGTCTACTTGCCTCACCACACCACAACCACCTTCATAACTGCCAGTATGTCTACCACCAGCCCCAGTACCCCAGCTATGCGTCTCGAACACCGCTTCCACTTCCACCACCACCGCAACACATTCCAGAGGATGGTCTTCAAACAAATCCTTTTCGTCTCTAACCATATCCACCAGGCTACTGAGTAAAGCCCCCACTGGAGGGGACAGTAAAAAGAGTGATGATGGAAGAGAAAAGCTTCTTTTATTGTGATGTGTAGCTATAGTGGAGGAAGAATCCACTAAAACCTGGCTCAAAGTCATTGTGTCAGAGTCTTCCTCCTCCTGAGATGAGCGAGAGTCAACCAGTCCACAATTGAATTGCCTGAAATAACACACCTACTGGCTACTACTAGCAGTGGGGGCCCTGGGCAAATGGATGCTGCGACTTCTATGGCTAGGCCCTCTGCAAATGGCTGGTGCTACTTTTACTGGGCCTGGGCACATGGCTGCTAACCACAGTGATGGTGGCAGAAAGAATTGCAGGGATGTCTTTTCCTCTACCCTGTCCTTTCCCAACCCTTCCTTTCCCAGACATTTTACTTGAGTATAAAAAAAAAACATTCGGAGCAGCGCATACACCAAAATAACACACTTGCACAGCCCAGCTAAAACAGATAGATGTGCCCTAAAATATTGCTTGGCAGATGAAAAAGATTGCACACTTGAAACAGAGCTTCTGCTCTTGTTTTTTTTAACTGTATTTAACAAAGAAGCACTGTGGACCCCAACTTAGAGAGAGACAGAGCCTGCACACTTAAAACAGAGCTGCCCCCTTGTTTTTTTTAAACTGAATTTCACAAAGAGGCACTGTGGACCCCAACTTGAAGAAAGACAGTGCATGCATACTTAAAGTGGGCCAAAACACAGGAGATCGGCCTATATCTATACGATTTTAGGGCCGCTAGATTCCCTCCTCTCGGTGCATCCAAAATCTCTGTATGATACCCCCCAGGTCACTCAGAAACTCACCTTATTTTCCATTCTAATGGCGCATATGCGGGCAGAGGCCGCATCCTCACTATTCCTTTAGCAGGGTGCGTGCCAGGCATTTGTGAATGGCCACGCGGGCATGCTCCCTGTTAGAGGGTAGTGGGGGATGCGGCCGCCAGTGCGCTCGGATCTGCTTAGTGCTTACCTTAGACGAAGGGAGGGGAGCAGATCCGAGTGCCCTGATTGAATGAGCACCCGCGTTCGGGTGACCTGGGTGATTTTCACTTCTGGGGGACCCCCGATTGTCCTGGGGACAAGACCAAAACTCAGGATTGTGAAAATGAAAAAAAAAAATTGGTCCACTTTAAAACAGAGCTGCCCCCCCCCCCCCCCCCCAAAAAAAAATTGCTTGGCAGGTGAAAAAGATTGATTTTTTTAACTGTATTAAACACTGAGGCACTGTGTACCCCAAGTTCCGGAACACAGTGACAGGGGCCAGCTAAACCAGACAGATATGGCCAAAAAATAAAAAAACCCTCACTGAAGTTTTCAGACTTTACATGGTGGACTACAATGACCAGCAGATCCCAGCACAGGCAGATGCAACATCCTCCTCAGCATCCTAATGTGCCGACTTTCTTTCCTGCCCCTTCTTTTCTCCTATGCTGTGGTTAAAAATGCCCTAAACTGTCCCTGCTTTAAGAGCAATGCTCTCTCTGCAACAGTCAGCTCGATAATGGTGGATAGTCGGCGCAACCATTTGACCCTGTTTTTCTGCTTCTCCTTGGCTGGCCGTGACTTGTGGGGTGGGCCTGGTGAAATCCCCCCCAACTCGTCTTCTGCATTTCGCCTCGAACCATGTGAAGTTCAGATTTGCAGCAAACCAAACATTTCCTGAACCCTACACTGCCTGTTATGGGGTTCTAGGGGTGGATTTTGCATGCTGTCAATTATGGTGTTCTGGTGGGGATTCTGTCTTCTGTCTATTATGGTGTTCTGGTGGGGATCCTGTCTGCTGTCTGTTATAGGGACCTGGGGGATGGATTCTGCATGCTGTCTGGGGAGGGGGGTCTGCACACTACCTGTTATGGGGTGCTTTGGAGGATTCTGCACACTGCCTGTTAGGGGGTTTTAAGGGGGGGGGGGTTCACACCTATCTGTTATGGAGTGCTATGGAGGGGTCTGCACACTGTCTGTTATTGGCTCTTGTGGGGTTCTGCCACACTACCTACTACTGGGTTCTGGGAGGGGGTATTCTAGCACACATGTGGTTTAGAATATTGTTTCTTTTTCTACTCTAAACTCCAGGTATTTTTTTTATCCGCAATAGTTTATTTTGTGCAGAACTTTGTTTTGTTCGGTCCCACAGTGGTCTCCTCACAAACAACACCACTCCTCTCCACAGACACAGCTGTTACCAACATGTATTGTATGGTGCATGCATGTGGAGCCAGATATTCTGAGGTCACTGCTGCCATTACTAGGAGACCTGCAGGTTAGCATGGCCACAGTATACTGCATACAAGTGATGGATGCTTCCCTTCCATGGTCAGCTGTTTGCACTCACCTCACTAATTACAGTACAGGGGTTTCCCCTATTCAGCGAATGGCTTGAGGCACACACAGCCATACAGTTGGGGGGGGGGGCATAGCTGCACACAGACAGAGGTGTGCAGGAGATGCCAGTGCTGGCTATGCATGCATTGGGGATTTGCTGGCAAGATATGTAGGTGACCGTCAGCGGCATCCCAAATTGGGATGAAACGGTGGGTATTTAACAGGCTTTGGGAAGCTGAGAAGCCATCCGAACATATTTACAATTACATTACAATTTCTAACAATCACCTAAAATATACCACATGTTAGTAAGAGGAAAACTCTATTTTAGTTTACCAAACTTTGAAGGGATCAACAACCTGACAAGAGCCTCAGAAAAGGGTATAACTTGAGGGGGTACAGGGGGTGCGACCGCACCGGGTCCCATAAGGTCAGGGGGGCCCATCATTGTTGCTCCTCCACCTTATTTTTCATATTTGTGGTCACTTGTCAGCATTTAGATAACAGAAGCAGCAATTATCCATTTTGTTTCACTCATTAGCTGTCTAGCTGCACCCAGTTGAGTTAAAAGACTTTAGATTTAATTGTGAAAGGGCCCCATTTAATGTTTACACCAGGGCCTCATCACATTTAGTTATGGCACTGGCCTCAGGCTTTGCTCCATGGTCGGGATCAGGGAGGAGGCGGTGGAGGCAGCCAAGAGGAAGGGGAAATTCCCCTTCCTTTTGGTTACCAGAGCAAAGAAACTGAAACTGCATCAGGTAAGCTGCCAGCAATGGTTTATAATGTTTGACTTGCTCGTAATTTGCCAGGGTTCTGTCTGCGTGTTGATAATATCTCCTTCATATCACAAAAACCTGCTTTGAAATTGACAAATACAGGAGCCAATAGAATAATTAATAAAATGTAGCATTTATTTCATCTCCATAAAAAAATTGCCATGATTACATCCACAAAGAGCAGACAGTGCACAATCCACAAAATGGTTGACACATTTATGGACCCACTGAGCTCTGGACCCATCATGTCCTAATTTGCTATATAAATGCAGCATTATTTAGCCATACATAGAACTACTTCTGTCCACCCAAAGCCCCCACAACCTTTTTTCTGATCAACTGTGTAATGTCAGTGCACATCAGCCACAGCATGAGCCCCAGGGGACAGCATGTGAGGAAGGTGTTACCATGCAGCCTTGGGCGGCGAAAGAACTCCCGAACCCTGCCCCAACCAGTCGCACCATCTAGAAGTTTTGACTGTGAACACTTCTAGTTCTGGTGGTGGGGGTCCTCTCTCCAACACTTTACCAATGCACGTAGATAATTATTTCAGGTTTTCATAATAATGTATGCAACATCTCCAGTCATGCAGACTGCATTTCCTTTTTAAATGAAGAAACTAGGCTCATATACAGTATGCTTAGAATTGTCTGTTGGATTAAACTTGAACAGTAGATTTTGTCTGATGTTCAAATGTGTTTTGTTCCGGCCATGTGAAGTGATCTGTTATCTATTTCTAATAAGCAAAATAATTTCATGTTCTCGTAATTTGGTTAAGCAGAAGTACATGATTTGAAAACCAAAATTACAATGCAATCACATTTTATACAGCAGTCGCTGCAACATTTTGCCCAGTCCTGCAGGGTTTTTCAGCTAAATTTGGGTCTCTCAGCTAAATTCATGATCAGTTGTAACCCTCAAAAGGTTGAAAGGCTGTATAAAATGGAAATAAAACAAGAATGAAACAATAGGATGTTAAATACAATAGAATACATGTTCATTTGAAAAAGTAGAAAATGATGGCAACAACACAACTCAATAAAATTAGGAGATGGTTAACCAAGAGTTGTAAAACCTAATGTCTGAGAGTTTCTCAGATGGAAAGATGGTCAGAGGAGCGTTCATTTGTAAAGAAAATTGTGGACCAAGTTCAGAAAAAATGTTCCTCAGTAAAAAAAAGCAAAAATGTTAAAAAGCCCACTATTCACAGTATATAATATCATCGAAATGTGCACAAGGTCCTTGGTCAATATTGGATACTCGTGATCTATGTGCCCTCAGATGGTACAGAATTGGTATTGCAAATCACTGCACGGGATAAGGAATACTCCCAGAAATAATTGTTCACTGTGTAATTCACTCAATTTATCATGCAAAAAGCACATATCAACATAATCCATTTAAAATAGGCTAAGGCCCTTATTCATCAAGCGTCAGGTAGTGTCTGACGAGCGCCATGTCCCGCCAGCTAACGTCTGCTACTGACTCAAGTACGCCCGGCGTCGGCCACAATGACGCATTTATCAAGCTAAATGAGGCTAGCGCCGGCGAGAGCGACGGCAAGCGCGGCATTCATCATGAAGCCGACTGCAACGAACAGCGCCGCTGCTAATCCCATCACAGCGACAGGTATGACCTGGCGCTACCTGCCGCTCTCCCATACATTTCAATGGCAGACGCTGCAATGATTGTTTTAAGTGGTTTTTGTGTTCTTTTCTTTGGCACAAACTTCAACACATGTTTATAGTGATATGTTTTATTAATCTGGCTGGTTATTTTTATGTTTTTGAAGTTTTTATTAATTTTTACAATGTAATGTTGTGAGTGACATCTAAATTGCATCTCCTCCAACCAAACTCATTGGCATCAAAATCGCTTGTTTTCACCACACACGGGGCTTGTAAAGCTATTTTTTAGCCTGTCATGTTGGGCGGTCACGTTCGCTCTTCGAAATTGTCAGCGCCCAAGCTATTCGGCAGCCCTGTCCTTGATGAATCTGTGGTGGTCAGAGTTTGTGCAGTCGCTGTTTTAATTCGCTATGTGGCGTCGAGAGCGTCGCTGTGCTTCGCTGCGCTGCGTTGTGCGGCGCTGTGCTGTTCATACATGTTCCCTTCAGCCATTTGCAAGGAATTCACTTCCCGCGACCCCAGTCGTTCTTAATGAATACACTGTAGTTGTGAGCGTGCATGGCCACATATTGCAGGATTAACATTCAGTCGTACATGCTCATAACAACCCGTTATGCATTCTCATGTGTGCCACATTATCATGTAGTTGTATAGTTTTATTTTGTGATGATTTTAGGAAGTAATAAGATTTGTATATTTAAGCACCACTTTGTTTGCTTTTCAAGGACCTATGCATTACAGTATGTCGAACCCCCTGCTAAATCAAGCTAATAATTCGTGGCGCCTTGGGTCCTAGCTTGTTATAAAGCGTCATTTTACTTTTTCTGCCACTTAGCTTGCACATAGCTGATATTAGCTTGTCCCTGGTGCTCGCATCTTTTTTTTTAAATTTTTAATCACAGTTGCTTTCGTCATATCCGGTTCCGGTATCCTCCTTTGCGTTTCAAAGCCACCTAAAGCTAAAAATGTCTAGCGCTTATGCCAATAGCTTGTTTTAAAGCGTCATTTTACTTTATCCGCCACTTAGCTTGCACATAGCTGATATTAGCTTGTCCCTGTTGCGCGCATCTTTGTTTTTGAAATAGTAATCACAGTTGCTTTCATCATATCCGGTTCCGGTATCCTCCTTTGCGTTTCAAAGCCACCTAAAGCTAAAAATGTCTAGCGCTTATGCCAATAGCTTGTTTAAAAGCGTCATTTTACTTTTTCCGCCACTTAGCT
This sequence comes from Gastrophryne carolinensis, assembly GCA_027917425.1. NCBI lineage: Eukaryota > Metazoa > Chordata > Amphibia > Anura > Microhylidae > Gastrophryne > Gastrophryne carolinensis. Next base: position 108,568,685 of record CM051243.1, on the reverse strand, counting down.
TGCACATAGCTGATAATAGCTTGTTCCTGGTGCGCGGAGCGTTTTTTTTTTCTTCCCATGTCGCTTTGGTCATTTCCGGTTCCTGTTTCCTCCTTAGCGTTTCCACCATGCTTCCCAGAAGAAGAGTCATGCGCCTCCCCAGCTCCTCCTCCGACTCTGACCCCACCACCCCTCCCCCACCTCCCCCACCTACCTCACCTCCCCCACCTAGCACCCCTCCCACCCCTTCCCCTCCTGGGCAGGCCAAGAAAAGGCGCTTCAGAGTGGATAGCCGCGTTAATGGCCAGGTGGTCAAAGTGAGTATTTTTTTTTGGTATTTTATGTTTAAAGTGGAACAACACACAGGGGGGATTGGCCCTGAAATATCTAATTTTTCTGGGCCAATTGGATCACTCCCCGTGGGGCATCCCCATTCTGGATGTCCTGCGGGGATGACCCCCCCTGGAGGGCCATAAAAATTACCTCAGCCCCGTCCCATCTGTGCATGCGTGAGCTGCGGATGCCTCTTGCGCTTACCTCTAGCAGGGTGTACCCCTGCGCAAGACATTTGTTAATGTTGTGTGCAGGCGCACTCCCTGTTAGAGTCAAACGCCACATGCGTACTTTGCCGCGCAGAGCCAGCTGGTATGCACGTCCAAACGGCCTTGTATGCGCATACCACAGCGGCGCAGAGCGCTGTGCTAGGCTGGCGCAGTCACGTGGGAGCGTGGTCAGTGGTGTATTTGTGGCCTTCCAAGGGGGTTTCAGACAGCGGACCACCCACAATTGGTGTGGCCCACCAAAGTGCACACAAACCCAGAATAGTGATAATCCTGGGTGTGGGTCCACTTTGATCTGGTCTCTGTATAACTGTTTATGCCATTGTTCTGATGTCATGTATTGATTAGTGTTTCTTTTTCATTTCTCATAGGATTTCTGCATCATGCAGTACGACTATGCCCGTGGGGGAAAAAAAAGAATTGCCATGGAGGTGAAGGCCACAGTGTCCCGGCGCTTCCACACCCAGCTGTCCATACGAGCAATCCAGCAAAAGTGGTCGGACTTTAAGCGCCGGGACCCTGAAGGCGTGTACCGCCTATATGATGCCTACGCATCAGGTAAGTTAAAGTTTATGCAATGTTTATACTTTTTGGCTAATCATCTGCTAAGCTGTGTCCATTTGTGCTCTTTATATTAATTATTTTCTTTCACCCCCTCAACACAGATAAGCGTCCTCCCCTGGGGAAACGTGGGAAGGGATTCCTCCCCCGAACCAGGCAGGCGGACTCGGGGGAGTCATCGGGGGAGGGTCCCTCCCGCGGGTCCTATTTAGAGGACCCAGGGGAGGAAGGGGATGATGCCCCAGAGGAGTGTGCTGCTGGGGGGCTGGCAGGATCAAGCCTCAGCTCCTCACACTCTGAGTCTGAGGAGTCGCACCAGGCAAGGGGCCACTCTCAAGTGGGGAGTCCAAGTGGGGTGGTAGAAATGGACTCTCCCACACTCCCTGAAGGAGCAGGGAGTGAGAGGGAGGAGGGTGGCCCTTTGCCTGGTGGATCTTCCGACCAGAGTGTGAGGAGCCGAGGCTCCCCGCCTCCTCCTCAGAGCCCCCCCTGGGCTTCAAGTGGCGGATCATCCCCTGGGGAGTGTACTTTTTTTCATTGTTAGTCTGTGACAGGTTTCATCTGGCCATTTGTACTTAGCCCTTGCCATTCCTCTCTAATTTGCAGGGCATCATATAGGCGGCACCTCCATGGCCTTTTGGAGAAGCATTCTCCACGGGCATAGTCGTGGTAAGTGTTTGTTGTTATCCATCACATTCCCTATGTTATGACATTCCTTAAAGTGGACCAACAAACATTGTTGATAGTGCTTTGATTCTCGAAGCTTCCCTGCAAAATCACATCCCTCACCCAGGGCACCCCCCCAAAAAAACCCCCACAAACTCCTTACCTCTTTGGGGGTTGCAGAAGCCACCGTCCCAGCCTCCTGTGTGCCACTCTAGATGTGTGTGCGCCTGCGCTCTGTTTCCTAATGGGCTGCGCGTGCGCACACACCGGAGGAGTGATGTGTGGAAGGCAGCGGCGGATGTTGTCTCACTCAAATTGTGGTGCTCTGCCAAAGCGGACCAAAACACAGAATAGTTGCAATCCTGGGTCTTAGCCCACTTTTAACAGACACATGTTTCCTGGTCCATTGTCACATCTGGTTTGATAATGTACCTTAACCTCACAAACCCCACTACAGTGCTAGCCAACTGGCAACCACCCCTATGTTTCTGCCCACACCATGATGGGTGTTATCATTTTTTTTCTTGGGTTAAGTTGTTCCGGCTAACACATGTTGCACACTAGTAACATTAGCCAATAAACTGCTAATGAGTCCTTTACATTGCACTGTCTATGTTATTTGCACATTATCTTTAGGGATACATGTTGCAACCATAACTAATTTACATTAACTCATGGACCAGGAAATATGCTAATTTTGGTCAACCTGTATGTAACCATGCAAGCATTTGATTTTTCAGACTCCATAACCAGATGGATGTCAAATAGTCAGGTGTCATTGGCCCACTAATTTTGTTTTTGTCTTTTGCTTTCTGTTGACAGATGTGGCTCCTCCCCACCCCAGCTCCAGGGACGGCCAGCAGCATGGGCCCCCGCCACAGCTGCGATGGTGAGTACATCCCACTTCATATGCCTAAAGACTTGTGAAACCTATGTCTTCTAGTCACATCTGCAGACATTTAAAATGTACCTATGTGTTAATTTCACACACATCTAGATTCCATGTGTTTGTACAATAATCCAACATGCCTGTCTGCATGCTTGATTGTTGCCTCACATTCTTGATTTGGCCACATAGAGACTATTTGTGGCTTAGACACAACCAAATGGGCCGGATTAGGTCGTGACCTCTAACATTATAGGGCAAACTAGTTTACTCGTTAGGACTTAGGCCCTGATGTTTGGCTGTGACTAAACACATAAATGTACACACTGGGACTTATACCTTCTTTGCTTCCCAAGAGTTAAAGTGGAACAACAACCAGGATTTTGACTTTCCTGGGTCTTGGTCCACTACGGTGGGGCACCCCTGATCGTCACCGCTGTGTGACAACCCCCTGAACTCACTTTTCCTCAAGCTGACGGACAAGCCGCGGCAAAGCGGCTCCTCCTCCTCCGCCTCCCGCGCGTCCCTTTTTACGCGCGCGTGCCCGCGCCGGCCATTCACAGACGGCCGTCGCAGGCACGCACACGTCTAGAGGGGTGCGAGGGAGGGGCCGGCGGCCGTGCCCCACCGAAACTGAGGTAGGGAGTTTGGGGTGTTGGGGGGGGTTTCACCCCGCGGGACATCCTGATCTCGGATGTCCCGCGGGGAGGGAGGTGATCGGGCCGGGAATCTGATAGATTCCAGGGCCGATCACCGGTGGGTGTTGGTACACTTTAAGAGTAAATGTATGCTTGGGATGTGTTGTCCAAATTCCTGCCAGTCAATAGTACTCATATAATGTTAACAAATAAGCGCACAGTGGCCAACAATGTTAATGTGAGTGTCAGCTAATTGGACACACTGACATTACACTGCTACATCTGTGTCTGTTGAGGTCACATTCAATTTATTAATAAATTGTTGTTTATACATCTCTACAGCTTGTGAAAACCAGCATCGCAGACTGTGGCGGGAGATCAGGCGCCTGAAGCTGATGCTGCTGGCCAAGAAGAGGCGCCGGCGGCGTCGTTAGGGTGGGGGGATGCCTGGCCTGTTGACGCCCTTTGTTGGGCAATGTTGGCCCTGTTGGCCACCTTTGAAAATTAAAATTTTCGATTTATATAATTACAGTGTGGTGCCTTGCAAAGCATAGTTTAACTGTCTCAAAACCCATTTGTGTGTAAATTTAGCCATACCTTTGGAGCCATTTCATGTGTTAACCATAGTGGAGCTATGGTCACAAATGTGTGGCCTAAATTTACAAATACATTGACATATCTAGATCAAGATACTCATCCCTGACTGTGTTATTAGCTATGTCTTAGGGAAAACACAATTTAGAGGTGGGTTAAGCCAATATATTTACAGAAAAAAAAACAAACAAAATTAATATTCTTGGCTGGGTGGCCGGGGAGGTTGGGAGTCATTGCTAGGGGCGGTGTTGGGGGACAACAGTGCAGTAAAAAATATAGACTGCTGTTGTATGAGCTGTTGTATCAACAACAAAGTTTGGTCCTGCCGCTGTATAGCTTCTTGCTGCTGCTGGATAGATTGTTCCATTGCATTGGCCAGCCGACCAAGTTCCTGGTTTTGGTGAAGGTTATGCATCAACAGGTCGATCTGGCGCTGCTGGGCCTCATTTTGTTGCTGACACATCAGCACCTGCTGTTCCAACGCCGCAATGCGCTCATTAGTTCCATCACGCGGCTGTTGGCGACTGTAGTCCTCCAGCATCCGGACCCCTAGCTGGTAAAAATTGGCACTGGTTGGTGCAACACCTCCTCTTGCTGTGGTTTGAGGCTAACAAAATAGAAAACAACATTTTAGACAAACAGAAACAATGCATGTATGCCCCTCAAAATCATTTGCAAAAACAGTCACTATACAACTTACCCTTGTCTGAGCCTCGGAAGCTTGGCCACATGGGACTTGGGAAAAGGTCCCAGCTTGGGGTTCTGGTTCCGCCTCCTGCCAAAACGACAAAGAAAGGAAATGTGACATGTTGCTTCATCCACTACCCACGAACATGGCAATGTGGTTATAGGTCCTCTAAATCAGCCATGTTACCTCCGTGTCGTCCGCCACAGGTAGGAGCGAGGTATCGCTGCCAGAGAGGGGCAATTCAACATCAGAGATGTCCGGCAAGTTGGCATATGCTAAACAGGAAAGTCAGGTTAGTAGGTCAGTGGACCAAACTCAAATGTAACATGGCTAGGCTATCGAGGCCATACCTCCACAAAGTGCCAAATTACACACTAGACCTAAGGTATCTGTTAAACTCAGATTGTTAACATGTATGTTAGAGGATAGGGATGAGCGAATCGATCCGGACGAACCCGGATTCGATCCGAATTTCATGAAAAATTCGATTCGGATCGAATCCGAATTTCCCCGCGATTCGATCGATCGAAGTTTTCCTGAAATTTAAAAAAAAGGCCGGCCTGGTGGGAGCCGAGGAGGCCGGCTACTCTGTCAGCTGTGCAAACCAGCTTCCGCCTCCTGCTGACAGTGCAGCCGGCCTCCCCGGCTCCCACCATAACGGCATGTAGCACACACTTACCTACATGCCGGTATGGTGGGAGCGGAGGAAGCTGGCCGCACTGTCAGCGGGTGGCAGAAGCCGGGTTGCAAAGCTGACAGTGTGGCCGGCTTCCCCGCTCCCACCATGCCGGCATGTACACACTATAAAAACACTAGAAAATAAACTAAAATACCTGGAGCATAAAATAAATAGATAAACATTTAAAGAATGAATGAACAGTTAAAAATGTATTCATATATAAAAAATCAAACATTGAAAGAATGAATGAGCATTGTAAAGGGTTTCAAGATGGTGCCAGGAGGCTGTGCTGTTGCAGTCCTCAGGCTTGTTTGTTACAATGTATTTACCTGGGAAAAGGCAGTATGTATATGTAACAGATTATTATACAAATGTCACAAGGTATTGTAATTAAGTGTTCAGCTGTGCACCCGACTCTTCTGCAGAGATTCTGCGCATATAAAAGTATTGTGTTTGTACTCTATTTTGGATCCTGCTTGTGTGTGGAAAAAGGGGAATCATGTTTATAAATTCTATATATAAATAGAAGTGTTATATTTGTGTGAGGGAACTTAGATTTAAATATATATATATATATATATATATATATATATATATATATATATATGTAAATGTTATACATTTTATATATATATATATATATATATATATATATATATATATTTTTTTTATAAAAATATATAGTTACAAGCATAGGATAAATATAAATATAATATAAATATTATTTATTATAATTAGAAAGATATATAGATTAATTAGATATATAGATAGATTAATTAGATATATATATATATATATATATATATATATATATATCTATATAGATAGTACAAGTTGGTTTTGAGGATAAAGCGCAACTGGATAATATGAGCGGCTCCTACAGCAGGAAAACCTGTGATTCCCAGGAAAAATTGTAGTTTGTTAATCAATTTCAATTTAGGTGTAGCCCTAGAAGGAAAAAGATTGGTGTAGGAGCGCTGTGGATACACAAAGGTTGGTTGAATCATTACATGTGATAGAATGTATTATCACAGATTAAAAGTAGTAGGATGATAACTCGGATGTCCCGCGGGGAGGGAGGTGATCGGGCCGGGAATCTGATAGATTCCAGGGCCGATCACCGGTGGGTGTTGGTACACTTTAAGAGTAAATGTATGCTTGGGATGTGTTGTCCAAATTCCTGCCAGTCAATAGTACTCATATAATGTTAACAAATAAGCGCACAGTGGCCAACAATGTTAATGTGAGTGTCAGCTAATTGGACACACTGACATTACATTGCTACATCTGTGTCTGTTGAGGTCACATTCAATTTATTAATAAATTGTTGTTTATACATCTCTACAGCTTGTGAAAACCAGCATCGCAGACTGTGGCGGGAGATCAGGCGCCTGAAGCTGATGCTGCTGGCCAAGAAGAGGCGCCGGCGGCGTCGTTAGGGTGGGGGGATGCCTGGCCTGTTGACGCCCTTTGTTGGGCAAAGTTGGCCCTGTTGGCCACCTTTGAAAATTAAAATTTTCGATTTACATAATTACAGTGTGGTGCTTTGCAAAGCATAGTTTAACTGTCTCAAAACCCATTTGTGTGTAAATTTAGCCATACCTTTGGAGCCATTTCATGTGTTAACCATAGTAAGCTATGGTCACAAATGTGTGGCCTAAATTTACAAATACATTGACATATCTAGATCAAGATACTCATCCCTGACTGTGTTATTAGCTATGTCTTAGGAAAAACACAATTTAGAGGTGGGTTAAGCCAATATATTTACAGAAAAAAAAACAAACAAAATTAATATTCTTGGCTGGGTGGCCGGGGAGGTTGGGAGTCATTGCTAGGGGCGGTGTTGGGGGACAACAGTGCAGTAAAAAATATAGACTGCTGTTGTATGAGCTGTTGTATCAACAACAAAGTTTGGTCCTGCCGCTGTATAGCTTCTTGCTGCTGCTGGATAGATTGTTCCATTGCATTGGCCAGCCGACCAAGTTCCTGGTTTTGGTGAAGGTTATGCATCAACAGGTCGATCTGGCGCTGCTGGGCCTCATTTTGTTGCTGACACATCAGCACCTGCTGTTCCAACGCCGCAATGCGCTCATTAGTTCCATCACGCGGCTGTTGGCGACTGTAGTCCTCCAGCATCCGGACCCCTAGCTGGTAAAAATTGGCACTGGTTGGTGCAACACCTCCTCTTGCTGTGGTTTGAGGCTAACAAAATAGAAAACAACATTTTAGACAAACAGAAACAATGCATGTATGCCCCTCAAAATCATTTGCAAAAACAGTCACTATACAACTTACCCTTGTCTGAGCCTCGGAAGCTTGGCCACATGGGACTTGGGAAGAGGTCCCAGCTTGGGGTTCTGGTTCCGCCTCCTGCCAAAACGACAAAGAAAGGAAATGTGACATGTTGCTTCATCCACTACCCACGAACATGGCAATGTGGTTATAGGTCCTCTAAATCAGCCATGTTACCTCCGTGTCGTCCGCCACAGGTAGGAGCGAGGTATCGCTGCCAGAGAGGGGCAATTCAACATCAGAGATGTCCGGCAAGTTGGCATATGCTAAACAGGAAAGTCAGGTTAGTAGGTCAGTGGACCAAACTCAAATGTAACATGGCTAGGCTATCGAGGCCATACCTCCACAAAGTGCCAAATTACACACTAAACCTAAGGTATCTGTTAAACTCAGATTGTTAACATGTATGTTAGAGGATAGGGATGAGCGAATCGATCCGGACGAACCCGGATTCGATCCGAATTTCATGAAAAATTCGATTCGGATCGAATCCGAATTTCTCCGCGATTCGATCGATCGAAGTTTTCCTGAAATTTAAAAAAAAGGCTGGCCTGGTGGGAGCCGAGGAGGCCGGCTACTCTGTCAGCTGTGCAAACCAGCTTCCGCCTCCTGCTGACAGTGCAGCCGGCCTCCCCGGCTCCCACCATAACGGCATGTAGCACACACTTACCTACATGCCGGTATGGTGGGAGCGGAGGAAGCTGGCCGCACTGTCAGCGGGCGGCAGAAGCCGGGTTGCAAAGCTGACAGTGTGGCCGGCTTCCCCGCTCCCACCATGCCGGCATGTACACACTATAAAAACACTAGAAAATAAACTAAAATACCTGGAGCATAAAATAAATAGATAAACATTTAAAGAATGAATGAACAGTTAAAAATGTATTCACATATATAAAAAATCAAACATTGAAAGAATGAATGAGCATTGTAAAGTGCTGTGCTGTTGCAGTCCTCAGGCTTGTTTGTTACAATGTATTTACCTGGGAAAAGGCAGTATGTATATGTAACAGATTATTATACAAATGTCACAAGGTATTGTAATTAAGTGTTCAGCTGTGCACCCGACTCTTCTGCAGAGATTCTGCGCATATAAAAGTATTGTGTTTGTACTCTATTTTGGATCCTGCTTGTGTGTGGAAAAAGGGGAATCATGTTTATAAATTCTGTATATAAATAGAAGTGTTATATTTGTGTGAGGGAACTTAGATTTAAATATATATATATATATATATATATATATATATATATATATATATATATATATATATATATATGTAAATGTTATACATTTTATATATATATATATATATATATATATATATTTTTTTTTTTTAATAAAAATATATAGTTACAAGCATAGGATAAATATAAATATAATATAAATATTATTTATTATAATTAGAAAGATATATAGATTAATTAGATATATAGATAGATTAATTAGATATATATATATATATATATATATATATATATATATATATATATATATATCTATATAGATAGTACAAGTTGGTTTTGAGGATAAAGCGCAACTGGATAATATGAGCGGCTCCTACAGCAGGAAAACCTGTGATTCCCAGGAAAAATTGTAGTGTGTTAATCAATTTCAATTTAGGTGTAGCCCTAGAAGGAAAAAGATTGGTGTAGGAGCGCTGTGGATACACAAAGGTTGGTTGAATCATTACATGTGATAGAATGTATTATCACAGATTAAAAGTAGTAGGATGATAACTTATCATGGAAAAAAAAATAAAGAAGTACCAATATGATATACTGAATATAGTGGAACATCTTAAATAATTGTAGATAATATAAATTAATAGTGGATAGTATAAATTAATGATTAAATAATAAATTATTGATTGATCTAATAAATAAACAATAATTTTATTAAAATTTTGTTAGGGGGGCAATTCATTAGAAAGTTAGATACTATAAATTAGTGTATATTAATAGTGGGTACTGTAAGTTCATAATTAAATAATTAGTTATTGGTTGATCAAATAAAAAAAAAATAGAAAATGATTAAATCATTAGTAGAGGGACAATTCATTAAATAATTAGATGGAGGGATGTAAAATTGAAACTGGATAGACGTGAATAGATAGAATGGATATATAAACTAAGGATATGATAAAAATATGATAAGAGTATAAATATATAAATATATAGGTCATTGTGGATGAGGAATAAATTACTAGAGGATTAGTAAGAAGTAATTGATAAAAAACGATTTGATGGAAATATAAAGTAATGATATTATAAAAATATGATAAGACTATAAATATATAGATCATGGTTGATGAGGAATAAATTATTAGAGGATTAGTAAAAAGTAATTGATACAAAATGATTTGATATGATATGAAAATGATAAAAAGGTGGTGACATTAAGGATGTAAGGGTGTAAAAATGTAAAAGTTAATTAATTATGATTGAATAGTAATGTTAATGTTAATGGAAATAGTGTAGTCGAACATTGCGGTAAAGGAGTAAATTAATAAGTTTGATGAGTAGGGGGAAAGTCCAGACAAATATTTTCTAAGGAACAGATCAATATTGAAGGGGAACCAATCTAGTTAGTTGTTTTCTAAAAAGCAATTAAAATCCAAATCTATATTTTGTCCATGTGGTGAGAGTGTGTTTAATTCAAAAATCCAGAACGTTTTTTGAATAAAATCCTATTAATAGGTTATCATTGTCTCATTATTTTATCTATTATTATTTTTTTACCTATAAATAATCAATTTACCTATAAATAACTTATTTTATATCCACTGTTCACACATTCTTACATAATTTTCACTTATTTTATTCAAATTACCTCCACAGCCATATAAAGTCCATATTTTAATAATATATATATATATATATATATATATATATATATATATTATATTTTACTAATCATTCCATAGACTAATAAGAATATAAATTAATCCAGACATCTCTTTCATGTCCCACTCACAAATTACCACATACATTTTACTTGGATCATGATATTATATTATTCTCCTAATATTATTAATAGTGATGATAAAAATAATAATGATATTAATATTAGTGTTGTTATTATTATTATTTTTTTTTTCATTATATACATCCTCTAGTGCATAAACAATCTTTTCTAAACAATTTCTTTGATCACTTTCTCATTTTTTATCCAACTTCTATTAAATTTTTAATCATATCAATTTTATTCACTTTCATTAATTTATTCATTCTTATCAGTTTCATTCATCCAGATCTAATTCATCCAGTTATTTAATAATGTATTTATTTATTGAATTATTTAAACACTTAATCATTATAACCAATTTGTTAATTGCGTCAACTATTTTTTTCCCAATTATCTATTATGATAATCATTTATTTATTATGTAATCATAATTATGATAATCATTTATTTATTTGAATCAATAGTACAATTAACTGTCACAATTCACAGTCCTCTATTTAAACAATTGATTATTTCATTCAATTCATTTTTGATTAACCATATAATTATAACTATAATACCACCAAAGAAGACCCCGCCTTCACCTTGAAAGCGTCGGTGAACTGAAATACTCAAGTACAGCAGAAAAAAAGCCGGTAACCGGCTTTTCACTAGATAAGAGTATAAATATATAGATCATGGTTGATGAGAAATAAATTATTAGAGGATTAGTAAAAAGTAATTGATACAAAATGATTTGATATGATATGAAAATGATAAAAAGGTGGTGACATTAAGGATGTAAGGGTGTAAAAATGTAAAAGTTAATTAATTATGATTGAATAGTAATGTTAATGTTAATGGAAATAGTGTAGTCGAACATTGCGGTAAAGGAGTAAATTAATAAGTTTGATGAGTAGGGGGAAAGTCCAGACAAATATTTTCTAAGGAACAGATCAATATTGAAGGGGAACCAATCTAGTTAGTTGTTTTCTAAAAAGCAATTAAAATCCAAATCTGTATTTTGTCCATGTGGTGAGAGTGTGTTTAATTCAAAAATTCAAAAATATATATATATGAGTATAAAATCGGTATTCAATAGTAATAACTAGTAATACAATTATATAAAAATTAATATAAACAGTGGTCAGTAGATGGAGTTATATTAAATTGATATGAAAGATATATATGTGTATATAATTGTACCGGTGATATCATTGATGGTAATGCTCATAGAAAGGTAGCAATAAATTGATGAGTCTAGAGGTAATAGTTTAAATTCACTTTATATATATATATATATATATATATATATATATATATATATATATAAAACCTCTCACTCCATCGATTTTCTGGCATATTCATGTAGTTGTAGGCAGTAGTTCTATTGTCAGCTTTTCTTTGATAGCTCTATTGCCGGCTCTACTTTATTAGTTCAATTGTCGGCGTTTCCTTATTAAAAGCATACAAAAAACTTGGTAATGTTTTGTAGTGGAAATAGGACAAACCTTATGTATTTATTACTTAATTAACTGATGATTAAAATTAAATTGATGATTGAAAATAAAATGAAAGTCAAATGGAAAGGAATATAAGTTTCGGGGACTTGATTGTGGTCTGATTTATTTAGTTGATTAGCGGGAATCCGTTTTGTTTAGTTAATTGATAGAGTATGAATTTAATGGATGATAATAGAGAATTAATTTGGCGGATGATAATAGAGTATGAATTTGGAGGATGATTTTTGTGAATGACAGCTTGGAAAGAAAGTGGGCTCCTGCCTGCCGGCCCCGTCCGCTGTCATTCCAAGCTGTCATTACCTCCCCGCCCGCTGTAACTCCTCCCTCCCACCTCGCCCACTTTCTTTCCAAGCTGTCATTCCTCCCACCCCGGCCACTTTCTTTCCAAGCTGTCATTCCTCCCGCCCCGCCCACTTTCTTTCCAAGCTGTCATTACCTCCCCGCCCGCTGTCAGTACCTCCCTCTCGCCCGCCCACTTTCTTTCCAAGCTGTCATTCCTCCCTCCCACCCTGCCCACTTTCTTTCCAATCTGTCATTACCTCCCCGCCCGCTGTCAGTACCTCCCTCTCGCCCCGCCCACTTTCTTTCCAAGCTGTCATTCCTCCCTCCCACCCCGCCCACTTTCTTTCCAATCTGTCATTACCTCCCCGCCCGCTGTCAGTACCTCCCTCTCGCCCCGCCCACTTTCTTTCCAAGCTGTCATTCCTCCCTCCCACCCCGCCCACTTTCTTTCCAATCTGTCATTACCTCCCCGCCCGCTGTCAGTACCTCCCTCTCGCCCCGCCCACTTTCTTTCCAAGCTGTCATTCCTCCCTCTCGCCCCGCCCACTTTCTTTCCAAGCTGTCATTCCTCCCACCCCCTTTCTTTCCAAGCTGTCATTACCTCCCCGCCCGCTGTCAGTACCTCCCTCCCGCCCCGCCCACTTTCTTTCCAAGCTGTCATTCCTCCCTCCCACCCCGCCCACTTTCTTTCCAAGCTGTCATTACCTCCCCGCCGGCTGTCATTCCTCCCTCCTGCCCCGCCCGCTTTCTTTCCAAGCTGTTATTACCTCCCTCCCGCCCGCCCAACTTTGCGGCTGGGCTTTTTTTTTTCAAATGACAGAAAATCGGGGGGGGGGGGGGGGCTTTTCCGGGGGCTTTCCTGGGGCCATCCGAGCCCCTAGGGGGGATCGGATGGCACCAAATGAAAGAGGATACCCGGCCAATTCGATAGAGGGGTCAGGTGAGTATTTTTGTACAGTTATTTTTTTACTAGCAGCGGGGAAATCAAGGGTGGTTAATAGCGATTTGCCGCGAATAAATTCGGATCGAAACGATTTTTGTCAGAAAATTCGGCGAATCAGCCGAATCGAATTTTTCAAAACTTCGCTCATCTCTATTAGAGGACTAAGAGGCAATAATTTTGGCTAATAAGATCAGACACATTGCTTAAATTACACATACCCGCAATCTCCCAGATGTCTGGAGTGGGGCCCTCACTCGAGCTTGGACCTTTAAAATACATGTGGACACACAAGTTGCCAGAAGCAAGTGCCACAAAAGTAGAGCCAAAATACAGACTAGAGCAAGCCAAAACAACTTACCCTCATCTCTGGCAGCCTGAACTTGAGGGGCCCTTTCCGGACAGCCACTTCCGATATTCTGGTCAACTAAAAAACACAAGTAATGGCTCTAAATATTCATCAAACTACTACGGTGAATGTTTGTCCAAAAATATGTCCTACAAAATGCATTGATATCACTCCAAGAACTATTAGACTGACCCTGGGGAGGGAATAAGCACTCCCAAGAGGCATCTTCAAGTTGACAGAGCAAACATGTAGATTATTAGACTAACCAAATCGAACCAGTGTAACAGAAACAGCATAAAGGATACATTATGTATTGCTATACACACCAACAGGGTCCTGTTGACCTGCAACATCGGAAGTGGGGTCCAAAGATGAACCAGTCACTTGGCCTACCAATAAAAAAGAGGAATGAGACACATGCACTTGGGTTAAAGTGGATAAAGCAAGGTTGACACATGCACTTACCGACATCCAAAGAGTAGCTTGGCTCCTGAGGAGATGCTCGGGCCAATGGCGGGGGAGCTAGGCAAAAATCAAGCAAACATTGAGCCATTGTAAATGTGCGTGCAAAAATACAACATGCATTAAGGTGTGTGTGAGCAGCTCATTCACTAATATTCACTAATCAAGGCCAGTGTGGCTTCCACATTTATATGCAGATATATGGCCACACATCTCTGCCTTCCAACATAGCTACACATGTTAGGGCCTTGTTAGTTAGTTGCTGTGAGTGTTAAAGTTGCCGTGAAATTAGGCTGCAGGTCCATATTATTAATACTCAACAGTGCCCCACTCGATTGTTGGAGCTGCTCCCACACCCATTTGTTCCCCAAACAACCAGCACCTAAATTAGTGGTAAATACCTTCAATGGCAGACTGGGTTAGGCTTGAGGTTGGTTGAAGGGCAGGAGTTTGTGTGTCCTGAGGCACATCCTGGACAGCACCATGTGCACCTATGCAGAAAGCAACAGACAGGAAAGTAAAAAATGTATGAGGTCTAATGTACTACTTCACAGGTCCTACTGTTAGTTGGGCAGAAAGAGAAAATGCTAATCACATACATTAACAGTAGCTTTTAGAAAAAGGCAGAAAATATGTACCTTCAGTCCAACCTGTGGTGTCATCCCCAGGATCCACACCCTGCAGCCGAGCCAGTGGAATTTTGGCCTTCAGCATCTCCTCATACGGCCTGTAGGTACTCTTTGGAGCCTGGATGGTCCCACTGTCCACATCAAGATCGTGATTCATCTTTTTCATAAGGGCCCCTCTCAAAGTGTAGAAGCGTTTCCTGCAGGATGGGCCACTACGTGGGTGTTGAGCAGTGCTACTAAGCTCCACACCAATGGCATCCCACAGTTTGCTTCTTTCTTGTTTGCCTATGGACTTGCTTTGGGAGCCAAAGAGTAGCTCCCATTTAGCAAGTGTAAGGCGCACAAGATGATTATTCTCCGCCAAATTAAATTCAGGCTCCCTCTTGGCACCTGGGCGCTTAGCCTGGGGTGCTGCCCCACCTTCAGGCTGGGCCCTTTTCCGTAAGGGAGGTCTGCGCACAGCACCCACCAAACTCCTACTTGGGCCTGCTGTGGCCGGCAGATGTCCTGAATTTGGCTCCATCCTGTAGCTGCACACACACAAATACACACCCAACAAGCACGCATGCAGACTACAGAATGGCATCGCACTCTCTTTTGGTTGGCCAGGTTTTATGTGCTCTAACAGCCAATCACAAACCAGCCCACTTAATTGATTCACACATACAGCCCAGTTCCTTCTAGCCACACCTCCACTGCACTGACTGAAGCATGTGTGTTAGGCAATTAACTAATTACAGACCTCATTAACCAAACAACACACACCCAAATACAACAATGGACTGATGTATCTGAAACCCTTGTGACATGTGGCTAGCCTAACGGCTATTTAAATAAACAGCAGCTTACCTTTCATTGGCCCACCACTGAATTTTCGCCCATGTCCGTTAATGCACGCAAGTTTCTAGCGTGCGCGTGTGCACTCCGTTTTACGCACACCTGGGTCGGCTAATTGGCGCCCGGAAATAGCAGAGCAACGCAAAAGGCGGCAAAGCGGACCTGTCCTTTTTCAAAGTGAAGTATAAATGGAAGGAATTTGCAAGCTTCTGGTATTGTTACACTGTGGCAAAGGCTGTGGTGTGGTGCTTGTTTCCCTTAGCTCATTTGAGTCTCTGTCTGGGTTCTGTCCTCACTCTCTGTGGCTTGTTGGGTGATTTCTGACATCAGTGCTGTTTCTTTAGGAGATTGTTTTTGGTGGCATATGCAAATATTGTGGAGCATACAGCAAGTGAGGCTTGATTTTGGGGCCTTTTGTGGGCTGTGCAGCAACTCCCCTCTTGGTTGTGCCTAACTTAGAAAGCTGTTTTTCAGCAGGCTGGTGGTTTGGACCACTATAGTTCTGGTTTTGTGGTGAGCTGCATTGTAGCGGGTGTGTGAGGAGTGTGATTGTTTGTGTGTGGTGTGTTTGTGGTTTTTGTTTTTGTTTTTTTGATTTTGTATATCTGTTGAGTGTGTGTGATGGATAAGAGGGTGATGTATGGTGTCTGGGTGGATGGATGTATGTGTATGCTGAAAGAGCAGGAGGACAGGGAGCGGGGTGTTGTGAGGCTTAGGGCACCCCGCTCCTTTGCAATCCGCCTTTCAGTATGGGACTTAAGTGACGAGCAGATCAGGAGCCGCTTCCGTCTGAATCGTGCTGCACTACAGTCCCTATATGATCAGATTAAGCACAAAATCGAGCCATCCACCAAACGCACTCAATCCATTCCAGGCATAGTACGCCTGTGTGCCACGCTGAATATTTTGGCACGAGGGACCTTCCAGGCAACCTCCGCCCTCCTCAGCGGGATAAGCCAGGCTACTATGAGCCGCATACTAATCCAGGTAGTTCTGGCGATTTGTGATTTAATCCCAATTTACATCAAGTTTCCTGAGGATGAGGAAGAGGTTGCCAAAATAAAACATGCTTTCTATCTCATGGGAGGGATCCCGAATGTGCTAGGGTGCGTTGATGGTACCCTCCCTGTGCACAGGAGCTGTATTACAGAAACAGAAAGCAATTCCATTCAATCAACGTTATGCTTGTCTGTGACCATGACATGAGGCTGCGGGCGGTGAGATCGGGGTTCCCCGGCTCATGCCACGATTCTTACGTCTTGCAGCGGACAGTCCTGTGCCGGAAGTTTGAGAACAACGAAATGCCAGCTGGCTGGCTACTGGGTAAATAATTAACCATGTCAAAGTATTTGGACTCAAATATGTGGCCTAGTAAGCCAAATTTGAAAAAAAGAAAAACAAAACATGTACTAGTACTACTTGCTGTCTCTCTCCTTGTGTTTTTTCTACAGCGGATAAGGGATATGGGCAGAGAACGTGGGTCATGACTCCGGTCAGGAGCCCACGGACCTCTGCCCATGAACGCTACAATGCAGCACATCGCAAGACCAGAAGCATTGTGGAAAGAACCATCGGCCTGCTGAAAGCACGCTTTCTCTGTTTGGCACGCCCAGGAGGAGAGATGCTCTACAGCCCACAGAAGGTCTCCAAGATCATCCTCGCCTGCTGTGTGCTCCATAATATTTGTATATGCCACCGAATTCAATCCCCCGAGGAGACAGCACTGGTGCCAGAAATCCCCAACTTGCCCGCAGGAAGAAGTGAGGACACCCAGACTGCCGATGAGCTAAGGGAAAGGATGATCACTTCCTTTTTTGCGGTAAGCTAACTACCCTTCACTCTAATCCAAGTACTGCACTACTGGGTAAATGTATTTGACCTCCCATCAAAATTTGACAAAAACCACTCTAAGGGGGGTGTAAGATGACCCAAACCACTCTAAGGGGGGTGTAAGATGACCCAAACCACTCTAAGGGGGGGTGTAAGATGACCCAAACCACTCTAAGGGGGGGTGTAAGATGACCCAAACCACTCTAAGGGGGGGTGTAAGATGACCCAAACCACTCTAAGGGGGGGTGTAAGATGACCCAAACCACTCTAAGGGGGGTGTAAGATGACCCAAACCACTCTAAGGGGGGGTGTAAGATGACCCAAACCACTCTAAGGGGGGTGTAAGATGACCCAAACCACTCTAAGGGGGGTGTAAGATGACCCAAACCACTCTAAGGGGGGTGTAAGATGACCCAAACCTCTCTAAGGGGGGGTGGAAGATGACCCAAACCACTCTAAGGGGGGGTGGAAGATGACCCAAACCACTCTAAGGGGGGGTGGAAGATGACCCAAACCACTCTAAGGGGGTGTAAGATGACCCAAACCACTCTAAGGGGGGGTGGAAGCTGAACAACATAACAATTAGGGTTGGTGTGCAAGATTGACGCAAATGTTGGTTAAACCGGACCTTCACCATGATTTAATGAAAAGCCCAAACTCTTAAAAAACAATTCCTCAGCATCTAAAATTAATATATTTTACATGTTTAGTCACTAATTTATTATACTTTCCCCCACTGGGCTGCAACTCTGTTCGGGAATTTAGGATACGGGCGCCGCCATCTTGACTCAGAAGCATCACACTTACTGAGGAGAGGAGAGTGGGATAAGGTACAGGGGGCGGGTTATAGCTGTGCTTTGCTCAGACAGAGCAGAGCTGGGGTCAGGGAAAGGTCAGCAGTCCCAGAATGCAGAGCAGCACAGTCACTTCCTGTTTGCAGGCACTTCCTGTTTGCAGGCTGCCTGCAAAAATGGCAGCTTCCATAAGCCACCATCTTGGATGTTTAAAGGCTTATAAAATGCAGTAGATGCAGGTAGGATGATTTTTAATGTGAGCAATCTGTATGTACAGGGTGTGGGAAACATATAAGATAGACTCTTATTTAGAGTGAAGGTCCGCTTTAACTATTAATGCAATATTTTTTTACAGCGAAAAAACAAATTTAAAGATATATACTAACTGCACTTTTTTTAATTTTTCAGGCACCCCGAGATGCACCCTGATTCAAAATTTCCTTTTCTTTAACATTTCTGTATTTTCCTTTCAATTCTAATTTCTGTTTGATTTTTCATTTTCATTCTCATTTCTGTTTTAATTTTAGTTCCTTTTTAGACCAAAAATAAACTAAAGATACATGTGGCTATGTGTTTAATTCTGTTTTAATTTTCCTTTTCATTCTAATTCCTGTTTTAATTTTCCTTTTCATTCTAATTTCTGTTTTAATTTTCCTTTTCTTTCTAATTTCTGTTTTAATTTTCCTTTTCTTTCTCATTTCTGTTTTAATTTTCCTTTTCTTTCTAATTTCTGTTTTAATTTTCCTTTTCTTTCTCATTTCTGTTTTAATTTTCCTTTTCTTTCTAATTTCTGTTTTAATTTTCCTTTTCTTTCTCATTTCTGTTTTAATTTTCCTTTTCATTCTAATTTATGGTTTAATTTTCCTTTTCATTCTCATTTCTGGTTTAATTTTCATTTTCATTCTCATTTCTGGTTTAATTTTAGTTCCTTTTTCTAAAAAAAATAAAAAAAGATACATGTGGCTATGTGTTTAATTCTATTTTAATTTTCCTTTTCATTCTAATATCTGTTTTAATTTTATTTCCTTTTCAACACAAAATAAAAAAAAAAAAAACAAATAAAGAAACATGTTGCAATGTGTTTTATTCTGAAGGTACTTGATTCCCAGCCCACAGCAAAGCAAAGCGCAGGCGCTGTGTTGAATAGCGTGGTCAAACTGACTGACAGCGCCTACAAAGCTGAGCTCCAACATCATATTCAGCAATGTAGGCGTTGTTCCCAACAACGCCAGGTAGCGACTGAGGAGGCCTGCTATAGCGAATCGCTACCGCCCGCGGCGTACGCTAGCGGCGCTCATAGCGCCATACTTCAGTCGCTCATCTGTCGCTACCTGGCGCTATTAATGAATCGGCCTCCCCGTCAAATTGGAAATTCGTTTTGTAGCCCTGCATACTTAGTACCAGCGGTCTCCTCACAAACAGAACCTTCCCACTCCACAGAAACAGCTTTTACCAGCATGTACAGCGCATGCATCTGGAGCCATATAGGCTGAGGGTTCTGCTGCTATTGCTAGAAGACCTGCAGGCTAGCATTGCCACAGTTTCCTGCATACAAGTGATGGATGCTTTCTAAAAGTGCATATAAAGAATGAACTGGCCAATGAGAAACAAGCTCCTGTAAACAACCTGCATACTGAACCAACTAATCAGGAGCTGTCACAAATTATGTCGGCCTGTCCGCACTGCAGGGTTACCAGTAATGCCCCGATCAACATGATTGCTGATCGGGTCCCTGACAGATCTGACAGGTTTAACATCGAGCAGGGTGATCCCTGTCTCGGCAGCTTGGGATGGCACCTCAGGCAGTGAGTTGTGTATATGCCATCAATTTGACACTGGCACTACCAACCCTAAATATTGACAAATACATATTGGTAATAGGCATTTTCCATATACAGGTTACCAATATAGTAATTTAGTTGTTACTTCTATAACACTATATAACCATTATTAGGCAGCAGAAGTGGTCCTGTACATTAATCAATCAGAGGTTTGATGGCCATGCTACATATCCAAATAGTTAGGAAAAATGGATACCAGGTAATGTAATTGTTATATTAATCAATCAATATAGCCACATATTAGCCTTGGCGCTTGAGGTTCAGTCAAGAGAAAATTTAGGGGAAAAAAATCAAAGAATAATGAAGGGAAGACACAGGAGAAAAAGTAGTGGAAATTATTAAATGAGTTGATAAAATCAAGGAGGAGAGGAAAAGCAAAAAATAAGAAAGGGATAGAAAAAAATACCAGAATGGAATAAAGAGGACGAAAGAAAAAAAAAGAAAAGTAAAAGATAAAGATAAAGAAGAAAAAAAAGAAAGCTAAACAGATAAAAATGGAAAGAAAAGGGGAAGAGAAAGGAAAAAAGAAACAACATAGGAAACAAAAAGACCAATGAAAGGGTAACCAGAAAATCTAAAAGGCTAGAAGAAAAAGGGAAGACAGGAAAGACACAAGGATGAGGGAAGTATAAAAGAAGGCAATGACTAAAACAATCAAGGGAAGAATAATGTAGAAGACAGGGAAGAGAAGAAAAAAAGATAAGAAAAACAAGATGTCCATGCATCTGTAACAGCCTATGTTTCCAAAACGTTGTGGGGTTTGTTTTTACTGTATCCTTCATCACTACCTCCTCTGGCAGCGAATTCCATAGTCTCACTGCTCTTACAGAGAAGAATCCCCTCCTATGTCAGTGGAGAAAGCACCTTTCCTCTAACCTTAGTGGATTCCCTCGGGTTATGGGTAAATTTTGGGGTGTAAATAGATTGTGGGACAGATCTTTGTATTGACCCCAAATATATTTATACATAGATATTAGATCACCCCTAAGGCATCTTTTTTCTAAACTAAATAAACCTAACTTTGACAATCTTTTAGGGTACTCAAGTCCCCACAATCCTTTTACTATCTTAGTTGCCCTTCTTTGAATGCGCTCCAGTTCTGATATGTCCTTCCTAAACCGCACCTTCAGCATCAGTTAATGAAAAGCCCAAACCCTTAAAAAACTATTCCCCAGCATTAATAACTTATATAAAATTAATATATTTTACATCTTTAGTCACTTACTATTTATCTTTTCCCCCGCTGGGCTGCAACTCTGTTATATTTTAGAGAATTGGTCCCAGAACTGACCCTTGTGGTACTCCTCTAGTAATGGTGAACCAATCTGAGTGTGTACCATTGATAACCAACTCTGCTTCCAATCATTAATCCAATTTCTCACCCATCTGCACACGTTTTCCCCCAGTCCAAGCATTCTCATCTTTTGTACCAGTCTTTTATGTGGCACAGTATCAAATGCTTTAGAAAAGTCAAGATATATGATATCCAATGACTCCCCCTGATCCAATCTTAAACTTACCTCCTCATGTAACTAAAATACAAAAATATCTTTTTGGTCTTAAACAGTCAACAAGAGCATGGAACTCCAAAATGAACAAAGTCTTGATTCATGAAGGATATCAAAGATCTCAAACTGATCTATGTTAATACACAAAATGTGTAGCAGAGAAATGGACTTCTTTTTTTCTAGATGTAGATAATTTAATCATCGCCTATCAAAAAGGGTAAAGAAATTGAAAAATTAGGTGAAGTTCTCAATCAGAACTTTGAAACCAAGGACCTTGGAAATGTGACATGTTA
Source organism: Gastrophryne carolinensis (assembly GCA_027917425.1). Taxonomy (NCBI): domain Eukaryota; kingdom Metazoa; phylum Chordata; class Amphibia; order Anura; family Microhylidae; genus Gastrophryne; species Gastrophryne carolinensis. Next base: position 108,546,910 of record CM051243.1, on the reverse strand, counting down.
TTTGGGAATCCAAATATAGAGAGAGGAAGATGAGAGTTTTCTTCTCAACCAAGGTTCTAAAATCTCCTCAGCCCTAAACCAGTTTGGAATGTTAGAAGCCAAAGGTGCGTCAACATCAATTGATCCCATCCCACTTCAAGAAGAAGATCTGCTACCCAACAATGAGAGTTACCAGCAAGCAGTGGGGGTCACTTCTGTACATAGCAACTACTACTCACCCAGGTATCATAGCCTCAGTTGGAATTCTTTGTAGACACATAAGCAAGCCTCGCTAAAGATACTGGAATCCAATTAAGAGACATCTTCAGTATCTTAAAGAAAGATTAAATCTTAAGACTGCATCAGATGATCTGAGTTTTTTTGGACGCAGTGATCAGAAATCAACAAGTGGTTACTTCAACTTAGTCCAGCAGAAAACAGGTTGCGTTATCTTCAACAGTGATTAGTGGCACATAGGATACTTGAGTTTGATTATTATGAGTCTGAAATGATGATATCTGATGACATGACAGAGCTACTATCAAGAGCAAAATTCAAGGAATTCAGAGTGGCAATGGGACTAACAGGATACGTAGTTGTTGAGTGTTGATATAGCTTTAATGCAACAACAACAACTTATATATGACTGTCTAAGAAAAATTGAAAAAAGTATTTGTTCTGCCTTCTTCTTCCCCAGCATGTGCAGGCAAGATTGCATTTGCCCTGGCTGGCTTCTAGGTGGGCTTCTGGCCTCTCGGAATGGGGGTGTTGGTGGGTACTCCTTGGTGCCTGGCCTTGGGTGGCTACTCAGCGGGCAGGTGGGTAGGGAGGTTCTTGTTGGCTGGATGGACACAGTCTCTCCCATCAGTGCCACGGGGGCGGATCGGGGAGCTTGTAAGTCTTTCTGGTGACAGATTTACTTTAAATGATCTCATAGCAAAAAGTAGCGCAAAAAAGGTAAAGAATGCTTTTGACGGCAATTTTTTTTACGTGTTATAAAGTGAAGGTAGATTTAGCCATAGCTGTAGAAGGCATAAAAAGCGCTCTGATCTAAGTGGAGTTTTCTGCTTTGTGTTGTATGCTGGTTTACCTGAATGCTTTACATTTCCAGTTCTGACCATTCCTTACTACACATAAAAAGGTGAATATTAGTGGTGAACATTTTCATAAATACTAATGCAGTTGTATACAAATCCGGGTTTTCTAAGTAAGTCTCCAAATTCTAGAAGGTGATTTTGCTTCCCATTTGAATTAAATTGATATAAATCTTGTGAAAGAATGTAAAAAAGTATTTGAATGCGTGGGAGTACCACTAATATGGGAAGCATAGTTGTCTTAAGATTTTCGTTAAGATTGATTTCGAGCATATTGGTATTTAAATGGTGACAGATGCTAAATGCTTGCAATATAATCTAGGTCAAAAACTTTCCGAATGTTACACTTCTTTTTTGTCTGCAATAGCTATAATAGTCCATGATGCCTTGTCAGATGTAAATGTGTATAAATTAACTATTTTACTTACTTACAATGCAATCCTACTGTAAATATGATTTTAAAGCAGATCTAAATACATTTTTATCTACCTCCAGACATTGCTGATTTAGGATGCTCATCTGCCTGAAGCCCTTTAAAAAGGCTAAAAATCAGGCATAATACTTACTATTGCACCTTAAGGCCACATCAGCCTGTTCATTTACAATCCTTTGCTATCAATATGGATATGCATGTTTGGAAAAGGCTTTAAAGCGATACTGCAGGCAAAGGTAATTGTTAGACCATTGCATTGGGCTACAATTGGCACTGTCTTAAACTATTTTCCGTTTTTTATATTGAAGCAGAAATGGCTAAGATATTGGGGTTTACAGGTTCAGCCAATGGTATTAAATTTTTCATTCCCTCCCCCAAACAGCTCAGCAGAGCAGGACCGGATTGCTGGTCCCTCCCTTCTCCAGCCACTCCTCCTCCTCCAGATTCATCACATTGCTGTCAGAGCAGAGAGCTGATTATTATGCAGCATCACAGATCCAAGGGCCACGCCCACTTTTCTCAGAAGAAAAATCATAAGCAGAACCTGTAAACCCCAATATCTCAGACAATTCTTCTTCAATTTCAAAATGGAAAACAGTTTAGGACAGTGCCAAATGTAGCCCAATGCAATGGTTTACCAATTATGTTTGCCTGCAGTAGCCCTTTAAGCTGTTCAAAAAAAAAAAAAAAAAGCTGTCTGGAACAAATCCCATAAAATTCAAATCTGCGGAGATACAGCTTGTACCTAAGATTAAAGTTAAGTGTGTAAGAGCACATGAATTATAACATAAAACAGAATGGTAAGCATGAATTCTCCTATCGCCTTCTATATTCTCAGTAAAATGCTTTCTCTGCGCTGTCACAGCGGGCACTGTATATCCAGAGGCTGGAAAAGTGGACGGACCGCTGTGCTCCTGCCAATGAGACTCCTGGGATGCCTCCTGCAGAATTGTGACGCAACACTGCTCCAGCTGCTTGAGAGCTCACAGCTATCAGGCACATGTCACTGAGCAAACAGAGCACGGCAGGCACGCTCCTGGTTTATGAGCAAAAGCTAGTGCATGAGAATTATGCACGACTGGGAGGTGGGGTGGCTAGAACGCTTGTGCCTGCAGGGCTGCACAGTGCGGATGCAAGATTTTGCAGACCCCCCCCCCCCCAAAGAATTGTAAAGCATTGTGGCTCCAGCCTCTCGAGAGTTCATAGCTATCAGGCACACACACATGTCCCCAAGCAAACAGAGCAGGTCAGGCGCTGCACTCGAAACCACATTTATGAAAGCGAATCTGGTGAGTGACACTTACAGCGCCATGTCTTGCTTCCAGAGCACCAGATATTACCGTGCCGCTCTCCCCTACATTTCAGTGGGGCTTCATTTTCTTGTGTTTAAACAGCGTGTTTGACATTTTTTTTGTTTTTTTTGCTCAAATAATTGTGTGACCTCTCCTGGCTGCAAATAAACACTTTTATAAACTTTTTTGACTTTTTATATTTTATGCAGAATTGTCATTACAGGTCTGGCACTAAAGTGTTAATGTCACTGTGTTAAAACAATGTCATTCCATGTGTTTTTGCTTTGTTACATGTATATGTGTTCAAAGACAGCCTTTAATCACACAGCATCTGGCACTCTATGCTATAGCAACCTGATTTAGAGCGCCGACGCCGTGTGTGTGTCCTTTTTTGATAAGTATGGTGTGAGTGGCTAATAGTCGGTCGCACTGAGCTGGCGCTACCTCTTGCTCCCTGCGTGCTGGACTGGTGTTAGAGTGCCCAACATACATCACAGCAACTGAGGCTTTCTGTTACAGTGCCCGATACCTGCTTACAGCATTTACAAGCGGTTGCTCTAAGCACCGCTATACAGACGCTCATCTGCCGATACCTGGTGTTAGCAGTGAATCAGCCTCCACGGTGTATTTAAAGTACCTGCCCAGGCAAAAAAAACAGCATTTACCTGCCAGCTCTGAGGCTGGATCCCGTGGCTATAAACATAATTATAAATGGGTGCCCTACGCACATTTCATGCTTCATTTTGCCTAAACCATCATATATGTTAGTCTGCTCTGCCTCTGCTGGCAGACAGTCCCTGATTTGAGCTGGAATGTGTTGAGGAGGAGAGCAGTGTGAAGCAGCCAGCATGGTAAGGTCATTGATTTCTCAACTTCTCATAGCACCTTGACCTTTCAGGCCCTGTCATGGCTGCATCCTAAGCGGCCCAGGCTGGATCTTACTGGCTGATGAATTTTAGGCACTGTTGATCTTCTTGTCCCGTGTCTGCATGTCCTCCTGTTGCTGCTGGACATGTGCCTTGCACACCACAGGCAACACTTCTAATATTGGTACTGTACCCAGAGGGGCAATCAAGACACTGGTGCATGCTCCATATCCTCCATTTAGACACTACACACAGAGGAACGGGGCCAGCCAGGGGAATGCTGGTTAATTTTAAAAACAAATGAAAACTGTCTGGAACCCAATTAGCATCATTATCATGATGGCTGCCTGTGTGGATACTCCATCTGAACACCCCAAAAGCCAGCCCTGATTGTATCCTCACTAATTCATCTGTACCTAAACCTGACCTATAGTCGGACCCAGGTCACCAAAGATACGAGCGTGTTGCAAGTGAAGGACCAGGAAAGCTATTGAATGTTAACTAGTTATCGGGGCATACTCTTGTCCTGAGTTCCCCTCCCTCTCCTCATCGGCCAGATTCAAGCTCCCGGCCTTATCCCGACAGGATATAGGTCAGACTTAACCCGTGAAGACCACTGGTATTTCCCCCTCCCTATCTCATTCATTCTTGGATGCCAACTCCTGACATTGTTGCCAGGGATCCCAAACATTCACAAAGTTATCAGGTACACCCCTCGCAGCATACGTCAGTTTATACATAGTAAGCTACTGATTAATTAATCATTTCCATGCTTGCACTGAAGATTTAGCAGGGTGTCTCCAATTTAACAAAATGCACTTCCTGGTGTAAAAGAGCAGCAGCCGTAGCAATGACTTCAATGCTCTGAGCTCCGACAGCGGCTCAACCACCCCCAGGAGGCATAATGACACAGATCTCCGAATCCCCACCACTCTGCTGATCAGACCCACTACACCCTCCCAGAAGCTCACCAAAATTTCATATGACCAGGTCACATGCATCCACGTGCTGCTATCTCTTCCACACCTAGGGCACACGTCGCTAGCTAGCAGACCCATCATGTGCAGACGAACCGGGGTGATATAAGCTTGATGGATCCATTTAGTCTGGATTAATCTATCTCTGGCCTCAACCACCGACCAGTGGAAGTTATCCAGTATATCCTCCCAATGATCCTGGTTTAAGTTTTGGTCTAAGATCTGCATTTAGTTTCAACCTTACTCCTAAGGGATTCCAGCTTGCCCGTCAGGCACTTTTACAGCGTGGAGACGTATTTTGCAAGGTCTGTTTCTCTGACTGCACTTTTCCACACATGACATCAATAACCTCGGGGCCTCCCTGTGTAACTGGGCATGTAGTGCATGTCTGAGTTGCAAATAGCGGAAGAAATCCCGATGGGATACCTGGGACGTCTCTCTGATCTGATCGAAAGACATAAGCACCCCCTCCTGGTATAATTGGCCCACCAGGTGGATGCCTTTTCTTGTCCAGAACTGTGGGTCCTGCATAGCACCCATTTCCGGTAATCTAGGATTGTCCCAAAGGGGGTGAAAGGGGACCAGGCCCGGCTCTCATCCGGATTCACACCCAATTTGGCTACTCTTTCCCAAATGTTGCCAACCGTCCCCATACATGTAGCCACCTCTCGAACTCCTCTCGTTCCTCTATATACCAAGGAAGACAATAACCTAACATTGCTGCTTCCAGACATACCACTGAGTTATTCCTCGGCTGGCAAAGCCACCAATGAGCAAACAAGAGCTTATGCGTGGCATAAAAGTACATATGCATGTGTGGCACAGCAAGCCCCCCCACGTCTATTTGTGCCTTCATTATTTGCCTATTTAACCTTGGTGGAGACTGCCCCCATATAAAGCTAAAAATTATTGCCTCCAGTGTTTTAAAGTGGAAGTAACACCGGCGAGGCCTGGTATATGTACAAAAACTTTGGAAGTAAAATTATCTTGTATATTTTAATCCTGCCCATGACCGACAGCGGGAGACTCACCCACTGAGTGACTCTTTGCTTCAATTTTGACACCACTGGAGAGATATTAAGGGGGATTAATTCACTCGGCTGCTTACTAATCATGATTCCCAGGTATTTAAACTGCCGATCCACCCTCAGCTGAGATCTCGGGGAAATATTCAGAGGGTCGGGCTCATTCACTGGCATTAAGCTGGACTTATCCCAGTTAATTATCAGACCTGAGAATCTTTCAAATGCTGTCAGGCTGTCAGCCAGATACAACAGGGTATCATCTGCATAGAGTGAGATCATCTCCTCGATCTCCCCTAATTTCCTTCCTGTAATGGTTGGAGAATTTCTGACAATAATCGCCAAGGGTTCAATGGCCAATGCAAACAGCAATGGCGAAAGTGGGAAACCCTGCCTGGTTCCTCTGCTTAATACAAACGGGTCAGAATAACATCCATTGACCCGCACTCTGGCAGTTGGACGGCCATATAATAGTTTGATATATTTTATGAAGCCCACAGGGCAGTGGCATATTTAACCCTATCTGTTACACGCAAGCATTTCTTATAACTCGATTAGTTTTAATTTTTTTTGTGTCTGCTGTAAAAACCCCAGCCCACATGGGCATCCCATTTCAGCACATTTGACCCTATCTGTTACACTAAAGCAGCTTTTAAAGGCTATTTCTCATAAATATATTGCAGTTTGAATTGTTTTTGTGTGTGCTGTAAAAAAAACAGCCCTCAGGGTATCCCAAACCAGCACATTTGACCCTATCTGTTACACTAAAGCAGCTTTTAAAGGCTATTTTTCATAAATATATTGCAGTTTGAGTTGTTTCTGTGTGTGCTGTAAAAACACCAGTCCGCAGGGTATCCCAAACCTGCAAATTTGACCCTATCTGTTACACAAAAGCAGCTTTTAAAGGCTATTTCTCATAAATATATTGAAGTTTGAATTGTTTTTGTGTGTGCTGTAAAAACACCAGGCCGCAGGGTATCCCAAACCTGCACATGTGACCCTATCTGTTACACTAAAGCAGCTTTTAAAGGCTATTTCTCATAAATATATTGCAGTTTGAATTGTTTTTGTGTGTGCTGTAAAAACACCAGGCCGCAGGGTATCCCAAACCTGCACATTTGACCCTATCTGTTACACTAAAGCAGCTTGTAAAGGCTATTTCTCATAAATATATCGCAGATTGAATTGTTTTTGTGTCTGCTGTAAAAACACGAGACCTCAGGGTATCCCAAACCTGCACATTTGACCCTATCTGTTACACTAAAGCAGCTTGTAAAGGCTATTTCTCATAAATATATTGCAGTTTGAATTGTTTTTGTGTGTTCTGTAAAATCACCAGGCTGCAGGGTATCCCAAGCCTGCACATTTGACCCTATCTGTTACACTAAAACAGCTTTTAAAGGCTATTTCTCATAAATATATTGCAGTTTGAAATGTTTTTGTGTGTGCTGTAAAAACACCAGGCCGCACGGTATCCCAAACCTGCACATTTGACCCTATCTGTTACACAAAAGCAGCTTTTAAAGGCTATTTCTCATAAATATATTGCAGTTTGAATTATTTTTGTGTGTGCTGTAAAAACACCAGGCCGCAGGGTATCCCAAACCTGCACATTTGACCCTATCTGTTACACTAAAGCAGCTTTTAAAGGCTATTTCTCATAAATATATTGCAGTTTGAATTGTTTTTCTGTGTGCTGTAAAAACAGCAGGCCGGAGGGTATCCTAAACCTGCACATTTGACCCTATCTGTTACACTAAAAGCAGCTTTTAAAGGCTATTTCTCATAAATATATTGCAGTTTGAATTGTTTTTGTGTGTGCTATAAAAACACCAGGCCGCAGGGTATCCCAAACTGCACGTTTGACCCTATCTGTTACACTAAAGCAGCTTTTAAAGGCTATTTCTCATAAATATATTGCAGTTTGAAATGTTTTTGTGTGTGCTGTAAAAACACCAGGTCGCAGGGTATCCCAAACTACACATTTGACCCTATCTGTTACACTAAAGCAGCTTGTAAAGGCTATTTCTCATAAATATATTGCAGTTTGAATTATTTTTGTGTGTCCTGTAAAAACACCAGGCTGCAGTGTATCCCAAACCTGCACATTTGACCCTATCTGTTACACTAAAGCAGCTTTTAAAGGCAATTTCTCATAAATATATTGCAGTTTAAATTTTTGTGTGTGCTGAAAAAAAACACCAGGCCTCAGGGTATCCCAAACCTGCACATTTGACGCTATCTGTTACACTAAAGCAGCTTTTAAAGGCTATTTCTCATAAATATATCGCAGTTTGAATTGTTTTTGTGTGTGCTGTAAAAACGCCAGGCCACACGGTATCCCAAACCTGCACATTTGACCCTATCTGTTACACAAAAGCAGCTTTTAAAGGCTATTTCTCATAAATATATTGCAGTTTGAATTGTTTTTGTGTGTGCTGTAAAAAAAACAGCCCTCAGGGTATCCCAAACCAGCACATTTGACCCTATCTGTTACACTAAAGCAGCTTTTAAAGGCTATTTCTCATAAATATATTGCAGTTTGGATTGTTTTTGTGTGTGCTGTAAAAACACCAGGCCGCAGGGTATCCCAAACCTGCACATTTGACCCTATCTGTTACACTAAAGAAGCTTTTAAAGGCTATTTCTCATAAATGTATTGCAGTTTGAATTGTTTTTGTGTGTTCTGTAAAAACACCAGGCCGCAGGGTATGCCAAACCTGCACATTTGACCCTATCTGTTACACTAAAGCAGCTTTTAAAGGCTATTTCTCATAAATATATCGCAGTTTGAATTGTTTTTGTGTGTGCTGTAAAAACACCAGACCTCAGGGTATCCCAAACCTGCACATTTGACCCTATCTGTTACACTAAAGCAGCTTGTAGAGGCTATTTCTCATAAATATATTGCAGTTTGAATTGTTTTTGTGTGTGCTGTAAATTCACCAGGCTGCAGGGTATCCCAAGCCTGCACATTTGACCCTATCTGTTACACTAAAGCAGCTTTTAAAGGCTATTTCTCATAAATATATTGCAGTTTGAAATGTTTTTGTGTGTGCTGTAAAAAAAACACCAGGCGTCAGGGTATCCCAAACCTGCACATTTGACCCTATCTGTTACACTAAAGCAGCTTTTAAAGGCTATTTCTCATAAATATATTGCAGTTTGAAATGTTTTTGTGTGTGCTGTAAAAACACCAGGCCGCACGGTATCCCAAACCTGTACATTTGACCCTATCTGTTACACAAAAGCAGCTTTTAAAGGCTATTTCTCAAAAATATATTGCAGTTTGAATTATTTTTGTGTGTGCTGTAAAAACATCAGGCCGCAGGGTATCCCAAACCTGCACATTTGACCCTATCTGTTACACTAAAGCAGCTTTTAAAGGCTATTTCTCATAAATATATTTCAGTTTGAATTGTTTTTGTGTGTGCTGTAAAAACACCAGGCCGCACGGTATCCCAAACCTGTACATTTGACCCTATCTGTTACACAAAAGCAGCTTTTAAAGGTAGTGCCCCTTCTAGCTGCTGGCCTAGCATTGGGAATCCTAACATACAAAAAAAATTGCTGGGCACCTCCCACTGGCTGCTCCCCTCAGTCTGTGCATGCCCACGGCGGCCATTCAGCTAGGCCTGAAGTGGGAGTTTGCATCAGCAAGAGCGAAGCCACCCTAGCCAGTGCATGTGCTGTGGGATCACTGAAAAAATGTGGATGCCGTATAAGTGTGCAGCCACCTCCGGCTTCCCTGACAGGCTGAGCTCTGCAAGGTAAAGGTAAGTATCTATTAAATCCAAGGCTTACTGGTGTTGGGTTAGAGTAAATATTGTATTCCTGGTACATTCGCACTCTTAAGCCCCCCATTCCACCACCAGTAAGTAGGTCAAAACTCTAACTGGAGTCCTGTTCCACTTGCAATGATTGTGCCTTTTACTTACAGAACTACATCTGACAGAGGACTCCAAAGTGATTGCTCACATGTGCTGCAGCCACACTGGGGTATCAAAAATAAGTGATACTTCCTGCAGGTTTTGGTGATGAATGGGCCCTGAATCCAAGGGCCCACCAGGGGTTTAGATGGAGGGTTTAGTGACAGGAATAGATTGGAAATGGGTGTGGATGGAGGGATGGGTGGGTGACATAGGGGTAGGCTGAGGATCAGTGAGGATGGAGGGATGGGTGGGTGATAGGGGTAGGCTGAGGATCAGTGTGGATGGAGGGATGGGTGGGTGATAGGGGTAGGCTGAGGATAAGTGTGGATCGAGGGATGGGTGGGTGATAGGGGTAGGCTGAGGATCAGTGCGGATGGAGGGATGGGTGGGTGATAGGGGTAGGCTGAGGATCAGTGCAGATGGAGGGATAGGTGGGTGATAGGGGTAGGCTGAGGATAAGTGTGGATGGAGGGATGGGTGGGTGATAGGGGTAGGCTGAGGATCAGTGTGGATGGAGGGATGGGTGGGTGACACAGGGGTAGGCTGAGGATCAGTGTGGATCGAGGGATGGCTGGGTGACACAGGGGTAGGCTGAGGATCAGTGTGGATGGAGGGATGGGTGGGTGACACAGGGGTAGGCTGAGGATCAGTGTGGATGGAGGGATGGGTGGGTGACACAGGGGTAGGCTGAGGATCAGTGTGGATGGAGGGATGGGTGGGTGACACAGGGGTAGGCTGAGGATCAGTGTGGATGGAGGGATGGGTGGGTGACAGGGGTAGGCTGAGGATCAGTGTGGATGGAGGGATGGGTGGGTGATAGGGGTAGGCTGAGGATCAGTGCGGATGGAGGGATGGGTGGGTGACAGGGGAGAGGCTGAGGATAAGTGTGGATGGAGGGATGGGTGGGTGATAGGGGCAGCTTATGAATAAGGTACAGAGGGGAGGAATAACATATTACAGAAAAAGAGGGGAACTTACCTAATGATTTAAGCTGACTGCAGCAGCAATGAAACCAGACTTGTGTCACTGGCAATCTCATGCAGCCTGCGTCTGTCCCGGTCACTGAGCAGAGGAATCTGACACAGAGGTCACGTGTCAGGCAGACAGACCACCACGATGATCGGTAACAGAAGCTGCTTTGAGCTGCTCGCTTCTAGGCTGGGGCCCCTCCTATCACAGTGCAGCGTGCCCGGGTGCCTCAATGACGGGCAGCTGCATGATTTATGTGATGGACAGGGCCCATCACATTAATCAAAATGAACTTCCCCCCTTACCTCTGAAGGCAGCCTTAAACATCGCTGGGAACCAGAGAGGAGTCCCGCCCACTCTGGAAGGCGCCCGTCCGCTGCGCTGCACAGCCAATGTAGTAGACCAGCAGGGGGAATGGGGGCGGGGACTATCATCGTCGCGCTGCTCCGCTCAGCCAATGCTGCGGCGGCAGCGACAGATGGGGGTAGGATGTAGGGCCCCACTGAGCCACCAATGTAAAAAAAAAAAAAAACAGCTGCGCGACGTGCGCGGACGCCGGGCAGAGCTGCACGGCTGGGGAGCCGGCGGTGCGCGACCGCGCTCCCGCGCACCTTACAGGGAACACTGGCCGCAGGGTATCCCAAACCTGCACATTTGACCCTATCTGTTACACTAAAGCAGCTTTTAAAGGCTATTTCTCATAAATATATTGCAGTTTGAATTATTTTTGTGTGTGCTGTAAAAACACCAAGCCGCAGGGTATCCCAAACCTGCACATTTGACCCTATCTGTTACACTAAAGCAGCTTTTAAAGGCTATTTCTCATAAATATATTGCAGTTTGAATTGTTTTTGTGTGTGCTATAAAAACACCAGGCCGCAGGGTATCCCAAACGGCACGTTTGACCCTATTTGTTACACTAAAGCAGCTTTTAAAGGCTATTTCTCATAAACATATTGCAGTTTGAATTGTTTTTGTGTGTGCTGTAAAAACACCAGGCCGCAGGGTATCCCAAACCTACACATTTGACCCTATCTGTTACACTAAAGCAGCTTGTAAAGGCTATTTCTCATAAATATATTGCAGTTTGAATTGTTTTTGTGTGTGCTGTAAAAACGCCAGGCCACACGGTATCCCAAACCTGCACATTTGACCCTATCTGTTACACAAAAGCAGCTTTTAAAGGCTATTTCTCATAAATATATTGCAGTTTGAATTGTTTAGAGATGAGCGAACTTTTGAAAAATTCGATTCGGCTGATTCGCCGAATTTTCCGACAAAATTTGTTTCAGTCCGAATTTATTCGCGACGAATCGCTATTAAAAACGGCTATTTCTGAGCCTCCTAGAGCCTCAATAGGATTGTAAACCATTCTGCCTTGCTGTAACACGCATAGGATGCGTGCTGGGTTAGTTAAATAATACTGTAAATAAATATCACATGCAGATCAGAGGCATCGCTAATAGAATCACAGAGCGGCACAACTGCAGAGAGTTGCATCACTATGAGGGGCAGGATCCCAAACATTGCTTTAAAGAGACACTGGAGTTGGTTGCAGGAGGCCAAACATTGGATGAATCACACCCTGGAGTTGCAAGCAGCAGCAGGAGCACAAACATTGCTTTAAAGAGACACTGGAGTTGGCTGCAGGAGCCCAAAAATTGGATGAATCACACCCTGGAGTTGCAAGCAACAGCAGGAGCACAAACATTGCTTTAAAGAGACACTGGAGTTGGCTGCAGGAGGCCAAAAATTGGTTGAATCCCACCCTGGAGTTGCAAGCAGCAGCAGCAGCAGGAGCCCGAACATAGCTTGAAAAAGACACTGGAGTTGGCAGCAGGAGCCCAAAATTGGATGAATCACACCCTGGAGTTGCAAGCAGCAGCAGGAGCCCACACATAGCTTGAAAGAGACACTGGAGTTGGCAGCAGGAGCCCAAAAATTGGATGAATCACACCCTGGAGTTGCAAGCAGCAGCAGCAGCAGGAGCCCAAACATTACTTTAAAGAGACACTGGAGTTGGCAGCAGGAGCCCAAAAATTGACTGACACACCCTGGAGTTGGCAGCAGCAGCAGGAACCTAGAAATTGGCTGGAAGGCACCCTGAAGTTGGCAGCAGCAGGACCACATACATTAGCTGGAAGGCACACCCTGGAGTTGGCAGCAGCATAAGCAGGAGCCCAAACATTGCTTGAAAGACACCCTGGAGTTGGCAGCAGCAGCAGGAGGCCAAAAATTGGCTGAGAGAGACACTGGAGTTGGCAGCAGGAGCCCAAAATTGGATGAATCACACCCTGGAGTTGCAAGCAGCAGCAGGAGCCCACACATAGCTTGAAAGAGACACTGGAGTTGGCAGCAGGAGCCCAAAAATTGGATGAATCACACCCTGGAGTTGCAAGCAGCAGCAGCAGCAGGAGCCCAAACATTACTTTAAAGAGACACTGGAGTTGGCAGCAGGAGCCCAAAAATTGACTGACACACCCTGGATTTGGCAGCAGCAGCAGGAACCTAGAAATTGGCTGGAAGGCACCCTGAAGTTGGCAGCAGCAGGAGCACATACATTAGCTGGAAGGCACACCCTGGAGTTGGCAGCAGCATAAGCAGGAGCCCAAACATTGCTTGAAAGACACCCTGGAGTTGGCAGCAGCAGCAGGAGGCCAAACATTGGCTGAGAGAGACACTGGAGTTGGCAGCAGGAGCCCAAAAATTGGATGAATCACACCCTGGAGTTGCAAGCAGCAGCAGGAACCTAGAAATTGGCTGGAAGGCACCCTGAAGTTGGCAGCAGCAGGACCACATACATTAGCTGGAAGGCACACCCTGGAGTTGGCAGCAGCATAAGCAGGAGCCCAAACATTGCTTGAAAGACACCCTGGAGTTGGCAGCAGCAGCAGGAGGCCAAAAATTGGCTGAGAGAGACACTGGAGTTGGCAGCAGGAGCCCAAAATTGGATGAATCACACCCTGGAGTTGCAAGCAGCAGCAGGAGCCCACACATAGCTTGAAAGAGACACTGGAGTTGGCAGCAGGAGCCCAAAAATTGGATGAATCACACCCTGGAGTTGCAAGCAGCAGCAGCAGCAGGAGCCCAAACATTACTTTAAAGAGACACTGGAGTTGGCAGCAGGAGCCCAAAAATTGACTGACACACCCTGGAGTTGGCAGCAGCAGCAGGAACCTAGAAATTGGCTGGAAGGCACCCTGAAGTTGGCAGCAGCAGGAGCACATACATTAGCTGGAAGGCACACCCTGGAGTTGGCAGCAGCATAAGCAGGAGCCCAAACATTGCTTGAAAGACACCCTGGAGTTGGCAGCAGCAGCAGGAGGCCAAACATTGGCTGAGAGAGACACTGGAGTTGGCAGCAGGAGCCCAAAAATTGGATGAATCACACCCTGGAGTTGCAAGCAGCAGCAGGAACCTAGAAATTGGCTGGAAGGCACCCTGAAGTTGGCAGCAGCAGGAGCACATACATTAGCTGGAAGGCACACCCTGGAGTTGGCAGCAGCATAAGCAGGAGCCCAAACATTGCTTGAAAGACACCCTGGAGTTGGCAGCAGCAGCAGCAGGAGCAGCAGGAGGCCAAAAATTGGCTGAGAGAGACACTGGAGTTGGCAGCAGGAGCCCAAAAATTGGATGAATCACACCCTGGAGTGGCAAGCAGCAGCAGGAGCCCGAACATTACTTTAAAGAGACACTGGAGTTGGCAGCAGGAGCCCAAAAATTGGATGAATCACACCCTGGAGTTGCAAGCAGCAGCAGCAGGAGGCCAAACATTGGCTGAAAGGCACACCCTGAAGTTAGCATCAGCAGGAGGCCAAAAATTGGCCTAAAGACATAAATATGTTTTGCACCATTTGGAAAGTGTAAAACGTGGCACCATGCTGAATCTAGTCGCATGCATCAGGCATTGGTGGGTGGAAATCCTGGGTGATCCATCCCTGATTCATTTTGACAAAGGTGAGTCTCTCCACATTTTTAGTTGACAGACGAGTTCTCCTCGCCGTAACTATGGCCCCCGCCGCACTAAACACCCACTCAGATGGCACGCTACTTGCCGGGCAGGACAGCTTTTCCAGGGCAAACTCTGCTAGTTGCGGCCACAAATCAAGTTTGGCTGCCCAGAAGTCCAGCGGATCCTCAAGGTGTGTTGGCATGGTCATGTCAAAGTATGACATGACCTGCTGGTTCAGGTCCTGCTCCAGGTCTTCCTGCTGCTCATGAGTAGCCTCACTATTCGGGTGTAGAAAGCTACTCATTAGTGACTGAAGACTGAGGCTGTTGCTGATGGAGCTGCTGCTGCTGCTGCTGCTGCCAACCCCCCCAGCAGCCATGGCAGTGGAAGGTGAGCGCAGAGGTCCCCTCGAGTCAGACCTGCGAGAGTATGGACCATGGCGCAGATAGGCATCGGCCAACTGCCTACATAGAATGTCTTTGTAGTAGTTCAGTTTGTCCTCCCTCTCGGTGGGTTTAAAAAATGCCCCCATTTTGTGCCGGAAGCGAGGGTCCAATAAGGTGGACAGCCAGAAGTCATCCTGCCGACAAATGGAAACAATTCTGTGGTCACTACGCAAGCACGTGAGCATGCTTCCTGCCATTTGCGCAAGTGACTCGGATGGACTACCTGTCTCCATCTCCACTGCATACTGCCACGGTGTGTCCGGGTCCTCTGTCTCGCCTTCCTCAAAACCCTCTAGCTCCTCTGGCTGCTCCTGCTCCTCCTCTCCTGTCCGCTGACTAGATAAACCAGCCATTTCGCCAAGCATAAACTGTGTTTCGCTGGGCAACTCCTCCTCCTCTTCCTCCTCCTCCTCCAGTTCAGCTCCAACGGGGTTCATGTGGCCGTAAGATGTAGACGCCATGTCTCCAGTGCCCTGACCAGCCATGGTTTCCAACATGTGCTGTAGTACATGAAGCAGTGGAATCACGTCGTTCATCTCGTAATCCTGCCGACTGACAAATAAAGTAGCTTCCTCAAAGGGCCTGAGCAAACGGCAGGTCTCACATATGAGCGGCCACTGGTTGACATTGAAGTTACACAGGGGAGTCCCCCTATCCGCTTGGATCATCAGGAAATCCGTGATGGCTTTTCTCTGTTCATAAATTCGGTCCAACATGTGAAGGGTGGAATTCCAATGGGTGGAAACATTGCAAATCAGACTATGTTGGGGGATACCGTTCTGACGCTGTAGCTCAAGAAGGGTGTGTTTGGCGGTGTATGAGTGGCTGAAGTGCATGCAAAGTTTCCTTGAAGTTGTTAGGATGTCTTGCAGATGTGGGGAACACTTGACGTGAGCCATGCAGGGGGCATGGGTCAGGCTTCCTTGGCGCAGCACAGACAAAATGTTCTTCCCATTGTCGGTAACCATGATTCCCATTTTAAGTTTTCTTGGAGTAAGCCATGTTTGGATTTCCTGATGAATAAATTTAAGCAGTTCCTCCCCTGTGTGACTCCTTTCGCCAAGACAAACCATGTGAAGCACTGCGTGACACCTCCGTGCCCTGCACACATGGTAGACTGGAGGGGCACTGAGACTTGAGCCTACAGTGGAGGGTGAGGAGATGGCGGAGGATGAGGAGGCCGAGTCGCTCAGTGTCACAGGCCCAGCGGGCAGGGAGCGCGGAGGCCGAAGCTGCGTGACCTGTCCAAGTTGCTGCTGCTGCTGCTGCAAAGGGACCACATTCACCCAGTGGGCCGTAAACGACATGTACTGTCCCTGACCGTAGTTACAGCTCCAGACATCGGCGCTGCCATGCACTTTGCTACACACCGACAGGCTCAAGGGCTGGCCCACCTTCTGTTCAACAAAAGTGTGCAGCGCTGGTACTGCCTTCTTGGCAAAGAAATGACGGCTTGGGACTCTCCACCTCGCACAAGCCATCAGTTCTCTGAAAGGTGCAGAGTCCACCACCTGAAAAGGGAGCGACTGCAGCACCAGCAACTTGGACAGGAGCACATTCAGCTTCTGCGCCGTAGGATGAGTGGGCGCATACTGCTGTCTCTTGGACATGGCTTCGCTGATGGATTACTGGCGGAATGCATGACTTGGAGGAGGAGGAGGAGGAGGAGCAGGAGCGACAGAGGATGGGTATGACGCACAGCTGCCTTCGGCTGAGGTGCTGGAGCCTTGGCTGGCAGAAATTGGGAGCGGCGTGCCACTTGGTGATGAAGCAGACTGGACCACCCCTTGGGAGCCTCGGATCTCCCAGGTCGCTATATGGTGACGCATCATATGTTGACGCAGGGCCGTGGTGCCAACATTTGGACCCTGGCCACGCTTCACCTTCTGCCTACATATCTTGCATGTGGCCATGTTACCCTCCTGCGGATGCTTCAGGAAAAACTGCCACACTGCCGAGTAGCTACTTTTCCCACCCCCTGGCCTCACTGATTCGCTGCTATTGTCGCCAACTCCAGGAACCCCTGCCCCACTACCTCCCGGTAAGGTAGCCTGCCACGCAGCAGGTGCTCTACCCCGGCCCCGGCCCCGTTTGGCTCCAGGCTTTACAATTGTGCCCCCATGCTGACTGCCAACCATGCTGCTACCACCTTGCTGCCTGAGCTGCTGACTCCGGAGCAACCTGCGCCCCTCTTCTCCTGATGATGACGATGAAGCCCCTTCATCACCCGGCTCCCAAGTGCGATCAGCTTCATCATCATCATCACCGAGTTGTGGCTGTACGTCACTGATGTTCGTGGATTCGTCAACAGTGTCTGGCGCAGGAGCTGGAACGCTCGCAACACCCACGACACTGTCCACATCACTATTTGTCTGCCTAGCTAAAGAAGCCACCTCCATTTCTTGGCTGGGCAGTAGCTGCTGACTTTCCTCTATCTGATCGTCCTCCTCACTAAAGAGTGGAGCTGAACCCAAAGCATAGGATACGTCGCTGGGGGAGGGAATGGCGTAGGACAGAGGCAATGGGAGGACAGGGACTGCTCTCGGGGCATGCCAACTCAGGGTTGTGTCAGAGGAACCTACCGACCCTAGACTGGGGGTCTCAGACGTAACTTGTGATGATGTTGATGAGCGCGTTAACCAATCTACCACGGCAGATGCGTTACTGGTGGAGACATGACCGCTAGCAGATACTGGCAGATCAGGTTTCTCACCGTGACTCCTGCTGCCACTCGCCCCTAGTCTGCTGCGACCTCTGCCTGCTGAATCTTGGCCTCTGCCACTCCTCTTTGAACATCCTGGCACTTGTATGCCTGACATTTTTATGTTTTTAGCTTATTTAGTATAAACAGACAGGGATCAAGGTGCAGCTTTGGGGTGCCCTGCGGCCTGGTTTATTAAAAGCAGTCAAAAACAAGTGCAAACTGAAGTAGCTTAATAAAGCAGCTGATGCTGATCAACGCTTATGTTGTATAACAGATAGGGTTCAAAGTGCAGCTTTGGGGTGCCCTGCGGCCTGGTTTATTAAAAGCAGTCAAAAACAAGTGCAAACTGAAGTAGCTTAATAAAGCAGCTGATGCTGATCAATGCTTATGTTGTATAACAGATAGGGTGCAAGGTGCAGCTTTGGGGTGCCCTGCGGCCTGGTTTATTAAAAGCAGTCAAAAACAAGTGCAATCTGAAGTAGCTTAATAAAGCAGCTGATGCTGATCAACGCTTATGTTGTATAACAGATAGGGTTCAAGGTGCAGCTTTGGGGTGCCCTGCGGCCTGGTTTATTAAAAGCAGTCAAAAACAAGTGTAAACTGAAGTAGCTTAATAAAGCAGCTGATGCTGATCAATGCTTATGTTATATAACAGATAGGGTTAAAATAGCATGTGCCTTGGGAAAAAATCCTTAATTTCATGCCGATCAATCCAAAGGTCAATGCCCCCAACAAAAATAGTGTTCGGCATAAGTTTTCCTTCTGGAAGGACGTAACCTTTAGTTTAAATGGTTGTGGAAGGTTATATTACAAATTGGGATATCCCAGGCAGCAGTGTCATTGAAAGAGACAGATTGTAATGCAGACCATATGCAAGCAGAGAAACTCAGGCTGCAACAGGCCTCTTTAGTTTACATGGTTGGGGTAGGTTATCTTACAAATTGGGATACCCCACTGTATATGAAACCGAATATAATGCACACCCAAAAGTGGACAATCAGCCTCCAAGAGGCCTGCTTAGTTTAAATAAGAGAGCTGCTTAGCTTAAATAAGAGAGCTGCTTAGTGTAAATAAGAGGCCTGCTTAGTTTAAATAAGAGAGCTGCTTAGTGTAAATAAGAGAGGTAGGTTATGTTATGTTACAGAATGGGATACCCCAGAGCAGACCTGAGATCAGTAGATATGCACAGTAAAAGTGTCTAAGCAGGCTCCAACAGGCCAAATTACTTTAAATAAGTGTGCAGCTTAGTGAAGATCAAGAGGGGTATGGTATGTTACAGAATGGGATGACCCCACAGCAGACCTGAGATCAGTATATATGCACAGTAAAAGTGTCTAAGCAGGCTCCAACAGGCCAAATTACTTTAAATAAGTGTGCAGGTAAGTGAAGATCAAGAGGGGTATGGTATGTTACAGAATGGGATGCCCCCACAGCAGACCTGAGATCAGTATATATGCACAGTAAAAGTGTCTAAGCAGGCTCCAACAGGCCAAATTACTTTAAATAAGTGTGCAGCTTAGTGAAGATCAAGAGGGGTATGGTATGCTACAGAATGGGATGCCCCCACAGCAGACCTGAGATCAGTATATATGCACAGTAAAAGTGTCTAAGCAGGCTCCAACAGGCCAAATTACTTTAAATAAGTGTGCAGCTTAGTGAAGATCAAGAGGGGTATGGTATGCTACAGAATGGGATGCCCCCACAGCAGACCTGAGATCAGTATATATGCACAGAAAAAGTGTCTTAGCAGGCTGCAACAGGCAAAATTACTTTAAATAAGTGTGCAGCTTAGAGGAAATACAGAGGCTAATGGGATGTTACAGAATGGGATGCCCCCACAGCAGACCTGAGATCAGTATATATGCACAGTAAAAGTGGATAAGCAGGCTCCAACAGGCCAAATTACTTTAAATAAGTGTGCAGCTCAGTGAAGATCAAGAGGGGTATGGTATGTTACAGAATGGGATGCCCCCACAGCAGACCTGAGATCAGTATATATGCACAGTAAAAGTGTCTAAGCAGGCTCCAACAGGCCAAATTACTTTAAATAAGTGTGCAGCTTAGTGAAGATCAAGTGGGGTATGGTATGTTACAGAATGGGATGCCCCCACAGCAGACCGGAGATCAGTATATATGCACAGTAAAAGTGTCTAAGCAGGCTCCAACAGGCCAAATTACTTTAAATAAGTGTGCAGCTTAGTGAAGATCAAGAGGGGTATGGTATGTTATAGAGTGGGATACCCCCAAGCAGGTTTTAGAACAGTATATATGCGCAGCAACAGTGTCTAAGCAGGCTCCAACAGGCCAAATTACTTTAAATAAGTGTGCAGCTTAGTGAAGATCAAGAGGGGTATGGTATGTTACAGAATAAGATGCCCCCACAGCAGACCTGAGATCAGTATATATGCACAGTAAAAGTGTCTAAGCAGGCTCCAACAGGCCAAATTACTTCAAATAAAGGTGCAGCTTAGTGAAGATCAAGAGGGGTATGGTATGTTACAGAATGGGATGCCCCTACAGCAGACCTGAGATCAGTAGATATGCACAGTAAAAGTGTCTAAGCAGGCTCCAACAGGCCAAATTACTTTAAATAAGTGTGCAGCTTAGTGAAGATCAAGAGGGGTATGGTATGTTACAGAATGGGATGCCCCCACAGCAGACCTGAGATCAGTATATATGCACAGAAAAAGTGTCTAAGCAGGCTGCAACAGGCCAAATTACTTTAAATAAGTGTGCAGCTTAGAGGAAATCCAGAGGCTAATGGGATGTTACAGAATGGGATGCCCCCACAGCAGACCTGAGATCAGTGTATATGCACAGCAACAGTGTCTAAGCAGGCTCCAACAGGCCAAATTACTTTAAATAAGTGTGCAGCTTAGTGAAGATCAAGAGGGGTATGGTATGTTACAGAATGGGATGCCCCCGCAGCAGACCTGAGATCAGTATATATGCACAGTAAAAGTGTCTAAGCAGGCTCCAACAGGCCAAATTACTTTAAATAAGTGTGCAGCTTAGTGAAGATCAAGAGGGGTATGGTATGTTACAGAATGGGATGCCCCCACAGCAGAACTGAGATCAGTATATATGCACAGAAAAAGTGTCTAAGCAGGCTGCAACAGGCCAAATTACTTTAAATAAGTGTGCAGCTTAGAGGAAATACAGAGGCTAATGGGATGTTACAGAATGGGATGCCCCCACAGCAGACCTGAGATCAGTATATATGCACAGCAACAGTGTCTAAGCAGGCTCCAACAGGCCAAATTACTTTAAATAAGTGTGCAGCTTAGTGAAGATCAAGAGGGGTATGGTATGTTACAGAATGGGATGCCCCCACAGCAGACCTGAGATCAGCATATATGCACAGTAAAAGTGTCTAAGAAGGCTCCAACAGGACAAATTACTTTAAATAAGTGTGCAGCTTAGTGAAGATCAAGAGGGGAATGGTATGTTACAGAGTGGGATACCCCCAAGCAGGTTTTAGAACAGTATATATGCGCAGCAACAGTGTCTAAGCAGGCTCCAACAGGCCAAATTACTTTAAATAAGTGTGCAGCTTAGTGAAGATCAAGAGGGGTATGGTATGTTACAGAATAAGATGCCCCCACAGCAGACCTGAGATCAGTATATATGCACAGTAAAAGTGTCTAAGCAGGCTCCAACAGGCCAAATTACTTCAAATAAAGGTGCAGCTTAGTGAAGATCAAGAGGGGTATGGTATGTTACAGAATGGGATGCCCCCACAGCAGACCTGAGATCAGTAGATATGCACAGTAAAAGTGTCTAAGCAGGCTCCAACAGGCCAAATTACTTTAAATAAGTGTGCAGCTTAGTGAAGATCAAGAGGGGTATGGTATGTTACAGAATGGGATGCCCCCACAGCAGACCTGAGATCAGTATATATGCACAGAAAAAGTGTCTAAGCAGGCTGCAACAGGCCAAATTACTTTAAATAAGTGTGCAGCTTAGAGGAAATCCAGAGGCTAATGGGATGTTACAGAATGTGATGCCCCCACAGCAGACCTGAGATCAGTGTATATGCACAGCAACAGTGTCTAAGCAGGCTCCAACAGGCCAAATTACTTTAAATAAGTGTGCAGCTTAGTGAAGATCAAGAGGGGTATGGTATGTTACAGAATGGGATGCCCCCGCAGCAGACCTGAGATCAGTATATATGCACAGTAAAAGTGTCTAAGCAGGCTCCAACAGGCCAAATTACTTTAAATAAGTGTGCAGCTTAGTGAAGATCAAGAGGGGTATGGTATGTTACAGAATGGGATGCCCCCACAGCAGAACTGAGATCAGTATATATGCACAGAAAAAGTGTCTAAGCAGGCTCCAACAGGCCAAATTACTTTAAATAAGTGTGCAGCTTAGAGGAAATACAGAGGCTAATGGGATGTTACAGAATGGGATGCCCCCACAGCAGACCTGAGATCAGTATATATGCACAGCAACAGTGGATAAGCAGGCTCCAACAGGCCAAATTACTTTAAATAAGTGTGCAGCTTAGTGAAGATCAAGAGGGGTATGGTATGTTACAGAATGGGATGCCCCCACAGCAGACCTGAGATCAGCATATATGCACAGTAAAAGTGTCTAAGAAGGCTCCAACAGGACAAATTACTTTAAATAAGTGTGCAGCTTAGTGAAGATCAAGAGGGGAATGGTATGTTACAGAATGGGATGCCCCCACAGCAGACCTGAGATCAGTATATATGCACAGTAAAAGTGTCTAAGCAGGCTCCAACAGGCCAAATTACTTTAAATAAGTGTGCAGCTTAGTGAAGATCAAGAGGGGTATGGTATGTTACAGAATGGGATGCCCCCACAGCAGACCTGAGATCAGTATATATGCACAGTAAAAGTGTCTAAGCAGGCTCCAACAGGCCAAATTACTTTAAATAAGTGTGCAGCTTAGTGAAGATCAAGAGGGGTATGGTATGTTACAGAATGGGATGCCCCCACAGCAGACCTGAGATCAGTGTATATGCACAGAAAAAGTGTCTAAGCAGGCTGCAACAGGCCAAATTACTTTAAATAAGTGTGCAGCTTAGAGGAAATCCAGAGGCTAATGGGATGTTACAGAATGGGATGCCCCCACAGCAGACCTGAGATCAGTATATATGCACAGCAACAGTGGATAAGCAGGCTCCAACAGGCCAAATTACTTTAAATAAGTGTGCAGCTTAGTGAAGATCAAGAGGGGTATGGTATGTTACAGAATGGGATGCCCCCACAGCAGACCTGAGATCAGTATAGATGCACAGTAAAAGTGTCTAAGCAGGCTCCAACAGGCCAAATTACTTTAAATAAGTGTGCAGCTTAGTGAAGATCAAGAGGGGTATGGTATGTTACAGAATGGGATGCCCCCACAGCAGACCTGAGATCAGTATATATGCACAGTAAAAGTGTCTAAGCAGGCTCCAACAGGCCAAATTACTTTAAATAAGTGTGCAGCTTAGTGAAGATCAAGAGGGGTATGGTATGTTACAGAATGGGATGCCCCCACAGCAGACCTTAGATCAGTGTATATGCACAGAAAAAGTGTCTAAGCAGGCTGCAACAGGCCAAATTACTTTAAATAAGTGTGCAGCTTAGAGGAAATCCAGAGGCTAATGGGATGTTACAGAATGGGATGCCCCCACAGCAGACCTGAGATCAGTATATATGCACAGCAACAGTGGATAAGCAGGCTCCAACAGGCCAAATTACTTTAAATAAGTGTGCAGCTTAGTGAAGATCAAGAGGGGTATGGTATGTTACAGAATGGGATGCCCCCACAGCAGACCTGAGATCAGTATATATGCACAGTAAAAGTGTCTAAGAAGGCTCCAACAGGCCAAATTACTTTAAATAAGTGTGCAGCTTAGTGAAGATCAAGAGGGGAATGGTATGTTACAGAATGGGATGCCCCCACAGTAGACCTGAGATCAGTATATATGCACAGTAAAAGTGTCTAAGCAGGCTCCAACAGGCCAAATTACTTTAAATAAGTGTGCAGCTTAGTGAAGATCAAGAGGGGTATGGTATGTTATAGAGTGGGATGCCCCCACAGCAGACGTGAGATCAGTATATATGCACAGTAAAAGTGTCTAAGCAGGCTCCAACAGGCCAAATTACTTTAAATAAGTGTGCAGCTTAGAGGAAATACAGAGGCTAATGGGATGTTACAGAATGGGATGCCCCCACAGCAGACTTGAGATCAGTATATATACACAGCAAAAGTGTCTAAGCAGGCTGCAACAGGCCAAATTACTTTAAATAAGTGTGCAGCTTAGAGGACATACAGAGGCTAATGAGAAAATGGTAATGTTCCCACAGCAGACTTGAGATCAGTTCAGTATATATGCACATCAAAAGTGTATAAGCAGCCTGACTTCCTGCCTGTCTCCTGCCTGTCCCTGGCTGTCCCTGGCTCTCTAACTGTCTCTCCCTGAATACAGCAGTGTCCTGTCTCTCACGAATGCAATGGAGAAATGAACAAAAGCAAGATGCCTGCCGCCTTATATAGCGCTGTGACGTCACCGGGCTTGCTGGCTGCTGATAGGCTGCATGTGACTGCCCCAGCATGCACTGGAGCGGGGTAGATGTCTGGACATGTCCCGTCCGCCATCTTAGAATGCCTGTAATGTAAATGAATGGATGTTAAAGAAAAACTTTGAGCGATTGAAGCACGGGGAAATTCGGATTCGATCCGAATCGAATTTTTCATGAAATCCGGATCGATTCACTCATCCCTAGAATTGTTTTTGTGTGTGCTGTAAAAGCACCAGGCCGCAGGGTATCCCAAACCTGCACATTTGACCCTATCTGTTACACTAAAGCAGCTTTTAAGGGCTATTTCTCATAAATATATTGCAGTTTGAATTTTTTTTGTGTGTGCTGTAAAAACACCAGGCCGCAGGGTATCCCAAACTTGCACATTTGACCCTATCTGTTACACTAAAGCAGCTTTTAAAGGCTATTTCTCATAAATATATTGCAGTTTGAATTGTTTTTGTGTGTGCTGTAAAAACACAAGGCCGCACTGTATCCCAAACCTGCACATTTGACCCTATCTGTTACACTAAAGCAGCTTTTAAAGGCTATTTCTCATAAACATATTGCAGTTTGAATTGTTTTTGTGTGTGCTGTAAAAACACCAGGCCGCAGGGTATCCCACCCTGCACATTTGGCCCTATCTGTTACACTAAAGCAGCTTTTAAAGGCTATTTCTCATAAATATATTGCAGTTTGAATTGTTTTTGTGTGTGCTGTAAAAACACCAGGCCTCAGGGTATCCCAAACCTGCACATTTGACCCTATCTGTTACACTAAACCAGCTTTTAAAGCCTATTTCTCATAAATATATTGCAGTTTGAATTGTTTTTGTGTGTGCTGTAAAAACACCAGGCCGCAGGGTATCCCAAGCCTGCACATTTGACCCTATCTGTTACACTAAAGCAGCTTTTAAAGGCTATTTCTCATAAATATATTGCAGTTTGAATTGTTTTTGTGTGTGCTGTAAAAACACAAGGCTGCACGGTATCCCAAACCTGCACATTTGACCCTATCTGTTACACTAAAGCAGCTTTTAAAGGCTATTTCTCATAAACATATTGCAGTTTGAATTGTTTTTGTGTGTGCTGTAAAAACACCAGGCCTCGGGGTATCCCAAACCTGCACATTTGACCCTATCTGTTACACTAAAGCAGCTTTTAAAGGCTATTTCTCATAAATATATTGCAGTTTGAATTGTTTTTGTGTGTGCTGTAAAAACACCAGGCCGCAGGGTATCCCAAACCTGCACATTTGACCCTATCTGTTATACTAAAGCAGCTTTTAAAGTCTATTTCTCATAAATATATTGCAGTTTGAATTGTTTTTGTGTGTGCTGTAAAAACACCAGGCCTCAGGGTATCCCAAACCTGCACATTTGACCCTATCTGTTACACTAAAGCAGCTTGTAAAGGCTATTTCTCATAAATATATTGCAGTTTGAAATGTTTTTGTGTGTGCTGTAAAAATACCAGGCCGCAGGGTATCCCAAACCTGCACACTTGACCCCATCTGTTACACTAAAGCAGCTTGTAAAGGCTATTTCTCATAAATATATTGCAGTTTGAATTGTTTTTGTGTGTGCTGTAAAAACACCAGGCCTCAGGGTATCCCAAACCTGCACATTTGACCCTATCTGTTACACAAAACCAGCTTTTAAAGGCTATTTCTCATAAATATATTGCAGTTTGAATTATTTTTGTGTGTGCTGTAAAAACACCAGGCCGCAGGGTATCCCAAGCCTGCACATTTGACCCTATCTGTTACACTAAAGCAGCTTTTAAAGGCTATTTCTCATAAATATATTGCAGTTTGAATTGTTTTTGTGTGTGCTGTAAAAACACAAGGCCGCACGGTATCCCAAACCTGCACATTTGACCCTATCTGTTACACAAAACCAGCTTTTAAAGGCTATTTCTCATAAATATATTGCAGTTTGAATTATTTTTGTGTGTGCTGTAAAAACACCAGGCCGCAGGGTATCCCAAGCCTGCACATTTGACCCTATCTGTTACACAAAACCAGCTTTTAAAGGCTATTTCTCATAAATATATTGCAGTTTGAATTATTTTTGTGTGTGCTGTAAAAACACCAGGCCGCAGGGTATCCCAAGCCTGCACATTTGACCCTATCTGTTACACTAAAGCAGCTTTTAAAGGCTATTTCTCATAAATATATTGCAGTTTGAATTGTTTTTGTGTGTGCTGTAAAAACACAAGGCCGCACGGTATCCCAAACCTGCACATTTGACCCTATCTGTTACACTAAAGCAGCTTTTAAAGGGTATTTCTCATAAACATATTGCAGTTTGAATTGTTTTTGTGTGTGCTGTAAAAACACCATGCCTCAGGGTATCCCAAACCTGCACATTTGACCCTATCTGTTACACTAAAGCAGCTTTTAACCCTTTAACCGCCAGCCTACCTTGAGATTTTGTCACCCTTTGTTGCCAGACCATTTTGCACTATTTTGCGCTCCCCTTGTTCAACTGTGATTTTTGAAGGGATTTCCAGGGTTTTCCCAGAAAAGTGATATATTGTTTTTTTCAGCAGAGTCTAAGCTTTAACATGAAATGTCTTGTTTGTCATTTTTTAGGTGTATTCTCAATATTTTTGGATGAAATATGTGCAAAAAAACCCCCAAAAAACAATTTTTTACAATTTGTAGTGTTTTTTGTAATAAAAAATGTAAGTTTGTCAATAAAATCTTATTGCACGTGAAACCCCAATTTCTCCCGGTTACAGTGATACCACATATGTATAGGTAGACACCCTTTCCTGCCCAGGAGACTCCCCCAAACTGAAACAACTCTTTAGGAGATTTTCAGATAAAATACAACTATGCTACGTGCTAAGCGCACCTTGCAGTTTTTCAAGAAAAACAACCCTTTACATTTGAAATACCCCCCACAAACTATATATTCTCTGGAAGTACACACCTCAAGCTTTCTAGGCGTACCAGGCTTGTTGACATGGGTGCAGTTTTCTGGAAGTAATCCCTCAATATATTCTTTGGTTGCACAGGGTTTCTCTAAAAAAGTATAAAAAAGCAGAATCAAAACCACATTTTCCTAAAAAAACCTATGCAAACAAGAAAAAAACTGAAAATCTGAAAAAGCAACATCCCCCGAACAGAACAATACCCAGCATGCATAGCTACTGTCAAGGGAAGAGTTGCCAAACACACCAAAGTAAAGCATGTGCGTAACGGTAATTTTACTTCAAAATTTCAGCTCTGCATACAAAGTGCGCACCTTGTGCTTTTTCTACCAAAACAACCCTTTACATTTAGAATATCCCCCATAAACCATATATTCCCTGAAAGTACACATTTTAAGCTTTCTAAGCGTACCCAGCTTGTTGTCGTGGGCTCATCTTTCTGGAAGTAATCCCTTGAAGAATTCTTAGGTTGCACAGGGTTTCACAAAAAAAATTATAAAAAAGCAGAATAAAAAAAACCTTTTCCTAAAATATCAATATGCAAATAAGAAAAAACAAGCTAAATCTGAAAGCGCAAGGTCCCCCGAGCAGAACAATACCCAACATGCATAGGTACTATTAACCCTTTTAATTGCCAGCCTACTTGAACTTTTGTCGCCCTCAGTTGGTCATTTTTCCCCATTTTGCGGCATGTTTAACCGTGATTTTTGTCGGAATTTCTTGGAAAATATATATATATTTTTTTGCAGCAGAATTTAGGCTTTAACATTAAATGTCTTGTTTGTAATTTTTCTACTGTTTTTTAAATATTTTTGCGTAAAAAAAACAAAAAAATAAATAAAATAATATTTTTTAAACAATTGTCTCCTTTATTTTAAATAAAACATTTTTTAGTAATAAAAACCATATTGCATGTGATAGCCCCATTTCTCCCGATTACAACGGTACTACATATGTATCAATAGCCCCTCATTCTTGCCCAGGAGACCCCCCAAACTGAAAAGAGCATTTTATAACATTTACAAATAAAATACTACTATCCACACTATAAACATAAGGGGTTAACTTAAAATGACATAGGGACCCCCTCCCGGGGGGGGGGGACCCCAGTTTTTTTTGAGAATTTTTGGCTAAGCCTAACCCCAAAAATTAAAAATATAGTGGGCCCCCCCTGGGAGGGGGTCCCTATGTCATTTTCTTTTTAATTTTAATTCTTTAAAATTTTAATTTTTTTTAATTTTTTCTTTTTAATCCCAGAGGGTGGGGGGACCCCATTTTTGGGGGGAATTCTAAGGGTTAGGGTTAGCCTAACCCTAACCCGTAAAGTGGACCAACACCCAGGATTTTCACTATCCTGGGTTTTGATCCACTTCCGCGGGGGTGCCCCGCTGCGTAAAACCCCCAAGAAAGGTATAAAAAACTCACCTCAGCCCGCTCCTATGGCGCATGCGCGAGCGCTCGTCCAATCAGAGCGCTCAGAGCCGCTATGGTATGCACGGACAAGGGACGGACAACCACAGCGGCTCTGAGCGCGCTGGCAGCCGCATCTCGCGCTTCCCTCTAACAGGGAGCGTGCCCGCGTCGGCGATTCACAAACGACCGGAACGTGTGCGCGCCCTGATAGAGAGAGGCGCGAGATGCGGCCCGCGCATGCACCCTTGGAACAGGGATAAGGTAAGGCGATTGGGGCGTCCTGGGGGGTTTCACACAGTGGGGCATCCCGATTTCGGATGCCCCGCAGGGAGGGATCTGATCCGGGCCGATCAGCCTGGGTGTTGGTCCACTTAAAAAAAAAAAAAAAAAAAGTAGGGGGGGGGACCCCATTTTTGGGGGGAATTTTAAGGGTTAGGGTTAGGCTAACCCTACCCGTTAAACATTTTTTTAAAAATCACGTAGGGACCCTCATTTTTTTTTGGAATTTTAAGGGTTAGGGTTAGCCTAACCCTAACCCTTAAAATTAAAAAAAAAAATGACATAGGGTCCCCCCTCACAGGGTGGGGGACCTCATTTTTTTTTTAATTTTAAGGGTTAGGGTTAGGGTTAGGCTAACCTTAACCCTAACCCTAACCCTTAAAATAAAAAAAAAAATGACGTAGGGTCCCCCCTACCCGTCATAACCAGCCCGGGACCAGCTATGGGGGCTTGTAGGCACAGAGTGGGGGGGCCAGCTTTTGTGGCCCCCCCACCCTGCAGCCTACGAGCCCACATAGCCTATGTGGGCCCGGGCTCTTCTGCCCCCCCTGGGCTTTGGGGAGGCAGGTAATTGGGGGTGCAGGGGTTAATGGCAAGTCACCCGCTAGGGCAGGTGACTTGCCAGACCCCAGCCTTGTGAACTGGTACAGGGGTCTCATGGACCCCTTACCAGTTCACAAAGGGTTAACAGAAAAAAAAAACAGGACACAAAATTTTTATTTATTAAAAAAAAAAAAAAAATTTACTCTTTACTCACCTTCGATTGTCAGCTCCTGTGTCCCTCGCTGATCTGCTGCCAGATGCCGGTGATCGGCATCCAGAGAAGGAGGAGACAGGAGATCAGAGGATCTCCTGTCACCTCCTTCCAGGGCACCGATCACCGGCATCTGACAGCTAACAGAGCTGGGAATGACGTCATAGCCCCGCCCCCAAAGGGGCGGGGCTTAGCGGGGACGACGGCCCGGACTGACGTCATTAGCCCCGCCCCCAAAAGGGGCGGGGCTTAGCGTCAAGATGGCGGCCACCATCGGAACAGGAGAGGGGAGAGAGCCTTCCAGGCTCTCTCCTGAAGATCGGAATGACCTGGGGGGGGATCGGAGGCCCCCCAGGTGAAGAGGAGGGTTGGCGGGAGCCAGCGCACACAGAGGTAAGTAAATGTCATTTTTTTTTTTTTTTTATTTCACAGGAAAAGCCGGAGGCAGCTGAAATGGGGGGGGGGCACCCTATTCCAGGCCCTCCCCTGCAGCCAGAGGAGGTCCGGTGAACGATCGAAGACCACCATTTTGAAGAGGAGACCCGGCTGAATCAAACGAGGGGTCAGGTAAGTGACTTTTTTAAAAACTTTTTTTACTATTAGTGGGGAAAGTCAGGCACGTAAAATTTACGTGGCTGGCAGTTAACTGCAGGAGAGGCAGCCACGTAAATTTTACGTGGCTGGCGTTTAAAGGGTTAAAGGCTATTTCTCATAAATATATTGCAGTTTGAATTGTTTTTGTGTGTGCTGTAAAAACACAAGGCCGCAGGGTATCCCAAACCTGCACATTTGACCCTATCTGTTATACTAAAGCAGCTTTTAAAGTCTATTTCTCATAAATATATTGCAGTTTGAATTGTTTTTGTGTGTGCTGTAAAAACACCAGGCCGCAGGGTATCCCAAACCTGCACATTTGACCCTGTTACACTAAAGCAGCTTGTAAAGGCTATTTCTCATAAATATATTGCAGTTTGAAATGTTTTTGTGTGTGCTGTAAAAATACCAGGCCGCAGGGTATCCCAAACCTGCACACTTGACCCCATCTGTTACACTAAAGCAGCTTGTAAAGGCTATTTCTCATAAATATATTGCAGTTTGAATTGTTTTTGTGTGTGCTGTAAAAACACCAGGCCTCAGGGTATCCCAAACCTGCACATTTGACCCTATCTGTTACACTAAACCAGCTTTTAAAGGCTATTTCTCATAAATATATTGCAGTTTGAATTATTTTTGTGTGTGCTGTAAAAACACCAGGCCGCAGGGTATCCCAAGCCTGCACATTTGACCCTATCTGTTACACTAAAGCAGCTTTTAAAGGCTATTTCTCATAAATATATTGCAGTTTGAATTGTTTTTGTGTGTGCTGTAAAAACACCAGGCCTCAGGGTATCCCAAACCTGCACATTTGACCCTATCTGTTACACTAAAGCAGCTTTTAAAGGCTATTTCTCATAAACATATTGCAGTTTGAATTGTTTTTGTGTGTGCTGTAAAAACACCAGGCCGCAGGGTATCCCAAGCCTGCACATTTGACCCTATCTGTTACACTAAAGCAGCTTTTAAAGGCTATTTCTCATAAATATATTGCAGTTTGAATTGTTTTTGTGTGTGCTGTAAAAACACTAGGCCGCACGGTATCCCAAACCTGCACATTTGACCCTATCTGTTACACTAAAGCAGCTTTTAAAGGCTATTTCTCATAAACATATCGCAGTTTGAATTTTTTTTGGGTGTGCTGTAAAAATACCAGGCCGCAGGGTATCCCAAACCTGCACACTTGACCCCATCTGTTACACTAAAGCAGCTTGTAAAGGCTATTTCTCATAAATATATTGCAGTTTGAATTGTTTTTGTGTGTGCTGTAAAAACACAAGGCCGCACGGTATCCCAAACCTGCACATTTGACCCTATCTGTTACACTAAAGCAGCTTGTAAAGGCTTTTTCTCATAAATATATTGCAGTTTGAATTGTTTTTGTGTGTGCTGTAAAAACACCAGGCCTCAGGGTATCCCAAACCTGCACATTTGACCCTATCTGTTACACTAAACCAGCTTTTAAAGGCTATTTCTCATAAATATATTGCAGTTTGAATTGTTTTTGTGTGTGCTGTAAAAACACCAGGCTGCACATTATCCCAAACCTGCACATTTGACCCTATCTGTTACACTAAAGCAGTTTTTAAAGGCTATTTCTCATAAATATATTGCAGTTTGAATTGTTTTTGTGTGTGCTGTAAAAACAGCAGGCCGCAGGGTATCCCAAACCAGCACATTTGACCCTATCTGTTACACTAAAGCAGCTTTTAAAGGCTATTTCTCATAAATATATTGCAGTTTGAATTGTTTTTGTGTGTGCTGTAAAAACACCAGGCCTCAGGGTATCCCAAACCTGCACATTTGACCCTATCTGTTACACTAAAGCAGCTTTTAAAGGCTATTTCTCATAAATACATTGCAGTTTGAATTGTTTTTGTGTGTGCTGTAAAAACACCAGGCTGCAGGGTATCCCAAACTTGCACATTTGACCCTATCTGTTACAAGCAGCTTTTAAAGGTTTTTTTCTTATAAATATATTGCAGTTTCAATTGTTTCTGTGTCTGCTGTAAACAGCCCTGCCCACAGGGCATCCCAATTTTCATAGTATCTGTTACAGAGAAACATTTCCTCCGTTTATTTAGCTTCTGGTTTTTAAAGTAAACACATTTTTAAAGTGCCTATTGCGCATTTCAAATACAAAAAAATGTCAGGCAGACAAGTGCCTGGATGTTCACAGAGTAGTGGCAGAGGCCAAGATTCAGCAGGCAGAGGTCGCAGCAGACTAAGGTCGAGTGGCAGCAGGAGTAGCGGTGAGAGACTTGATCTGCCAGTATCTGCTAGCGGTCGTGTCTCCACCAGTAACACATCTGCCATGGTAGATTGGTTAATGCGGTCATCCACATCATCACAAGTTACATCTGACACCCCCAGTCTAAGGTCGGTAGGTTCCTCTGACACAAGTTGGCATGGCCTGAGAGCAGTCCCTATCCTCACATTGCCTCTGTCCTATGCCGTTCCCTCCCCCAGCGACGTATCCTATGCTTTGGGTTCAGCTCCACTCTTTAGTGAGGAGGACGATCAGATAGAGGACAGTCAGCAGTTACTGCCCAGCCAAGAAATGGAGGTGGCTTCTCTCGCTAGGCAGACAAATAGTGATGTGGAGATTAGCGTGAGTGTTGCGAGCGTTCCAGCTCCTGCACCAGACACAGTTGAGGAAACCGAGAACATCAGTGACGTGCAGCCACAACTCGATGATGATGATGATGATGAAACCGATTGCACTTGGGAGCCGGGTGCAGAAGGAGCTTCATCATCATCATCAGGAGAAGAGGGGCGCAGGTTGCCCCGGAGTCAGCAGCTGAGGCAGCAAGGTGTTAGCAGCATGGTTGGCAGTCAGCATGGGGGCAGAATTGTAAAGCCTGGAGGCAAACGGGGCCTGGGCCAGGGTAGAGCACTTGCTGCGCAGCAGGCAACCTTATCGGGAGGTAGTGGAGCAGGGGTTCCTGGAGTTGGCGACAGTAGCAGTGAATCAGTGCGGGCTGTTGGTGGGAAAAGTAGCTCCTGCTGCCAACTCCAGTGTTTCTTTCAAGCAATGTTTGGGCTCCTGCTCCTGCTGCCGCCAACTGCGAAACTGCGGGTTGAAACGAATTTCGACGGAAAATTTCTAAGCACAATGATTAGGCAAAATATACTAGACAAGACAATATGACAACTATAATTTCAATACACAACTAAGCACATACTGGTAATGATAACTTAAAAATAGCATAACAACTGCATAATTATATTTATTCTATTTTCAAGATCTACATTTGTCATCATATCACAGATAAATGTCATTAACATTTTCCAATTTCTTTTGACTGCCACGGCAGAGAAAAGAGAACTAGTGTTTTTTAAAAAACAGGAGAAATGTCAGTATCTTCATAAAAGTTACATTTTACATGTTTTATTACAGATATCTAAAAATTTGATATACAGTACCTATCCCTGTGATGTTGTTAAATGGGTTCAAGAATTTCAATTTTCTCGCCAGCTAGGACGAGCTTCTTTTTTTTTGTCAAAAAAGGATGGGGGCTACGCCCTTATATAGATTACCAAGGTCTGAACAAAGCCACTATAAAAAACAGATACCTCTTGCCTATCATCTATGATCTCTTCAACCAGGTTATCGGTGCCCAGTTTTTCATTAAGTTAGACCTGAGATGGACATATAATCTCAACCTTTAAAGTAAAACACAGGCACTATGAATATTAAGTTATGCCCTTCGGGCTATGTAATGCCCCTGCGGTCTTTCAAGATTTCTATTTAGATGACATTTTCATTTTCTCCCGGTCAGTGGTTGAACACCGCCAACATGTTAAGGCGGTGTTGCAAAAGCTGAAGGAGAACAGTCTTTTTGTTAAACTGTCCAAGTGTGTGTTTGAGGCCACTAAAGTCCCTTTCCTGGGGTATCTGGTCTCCAAATCAGGGTCTGTTTATGGATCCAACCAAATTGTTGGACCTACAACCTAGAACCCTAAAAGCAATGCAGAGATTTCTAGGATTCACCACTTTTTAAAGGTGCCTTTGTGACGCCATCAATCTCCCGGCACTGAGCTGTCAGATGCCAAGGGTGATCACTGGAGGGAGGTTGGAGGGAAAGGGGGGCTGTGATCCCCTGCTTCCCCAGCCCCTCTCCAGAGATCACCATCACCATCATCGGATTGCCGTGGGACTGGATCGCCGCCAATGAGCTCTAATTTTACTGGTGGGCGAAACACCCTAATAATGTATAGGGCAATCAGCCCACAGGTTGTTTAGTTGGGGCAATGTGCTTGAGTGTTGCCCCTGGCCAATCCTGTTACTTCCCGTCTAATAGAGATTGTCCCTCCATACTGTCTCATTGCCCGTGATAGAGTGCTGCTGGGTGCTCTTGATCCTGTGTTGTTGATTATCATTGCCGACCTAGCTTGTCTGACCATTCTGTAACCCCCCGCCAGAACCGATATTTGCCTGGATTTTGACAACATCCCTGCCTCATAGTAGTAGTAGTAGCGCAAACGCTCTGCTTACCCAGTTCGACCTTTGGCTTGACTTTTGACCTTTCTAGCATTTCTCCCTTGGCACTGTGCATTAAAAGGACTGATTGATCTGTGTATGACCCTAGCGTGCCCGACTACGCCCAGTCTTACCTCCGGTTCATCCCTTTCACCCGTGTGAGTTTACAATCTTTGAGTTATCAAGTCCTGGGGACTACTGTGTCCGTTAAGGCGTTTAAAGTGTCCCGGAAAATGGGGGCTTGACTATAGGTGAAGCTAGCTGCAAAGATTGGGGGTTGGGAACTCACTAGAACATGGGTGTCTTGGGGGTTTGATACCTGTTCTATAAGCCCTCATAGCCTGTTATGCTGGGTAGGGGGACCCCACATAA
The DNA here is from genome assembly GCA_027917425.1 of Gastrophryne carolinensis. Classification (NCBI taxonomy): domain Eukaryota; kingdom Metazoa; phylum Chordata; class Amphibia; order Anura; family Microhylidae; genus Gastrophryne; species Gastrophryne carolinensis. The sequence goes on along the minus strand of CM051243.1, from coordinate 108,511,873 downwards.
TTTTTGGAGTGGACTTTTAATGGTTTTTAACCGTCAAAATTAAAAAAAACATGGGGTCTCTCCCACCAGGGAGGGGGGCCCTACACCAATTTGTTTTCATTTAAATTTATTTATATACTTTATAGTGTGAATATTAGTTGTATTTTATTTGTCAATATTATAAAGTGATTCCAGAGCAAATAGGAAAGGGGACCGAGTGTGTCTTTTTGGACTGGGGATACTAGCTGAGGATTGTGAAGATGTAGAATCCTTGTGGGTAGAAGCGCAGGGTGATGAAAACAATGTTAAAATACATCTTCGTGAAATCTATAAACCCCCCAACATAACTAAGGAAATAGAGAGTCAACTGCATAAACAGATAGAGCGAGCAGCACAGGCAGGTACAGTGGTGATAAAGGAGGACTTCACTGCCTGGCTGGAGCCACGGATCTGCTTCAGCTGCAAGGGGGAGAGCATTCCTGACCTTGCTGCAAGATAACCAGTTGGGGGAGCACATAATAGAGGTGATGCTCTATTGGATCTGGTAATATCAAATGATGATGACCTGGTAGATACTGTAACAGTTCATGAAAATCTTGGTAACAGTGACCAAAATATAGTTGTATTCAACATAAACTGTAAAAAATATTCTCTGGCAGGGAGGGTAAAAACCCTACATTTTAGGAAGACCATCTTCCCCGGGTTAAAGGCTGCACTCCAGGACATAGACTGGAAGCATGTGTTAAGGATACAGATGGCAAATGGGAATACTTTAAATCAGTTGTGAGTACCAAAATTCCACAATTTATTCCTATAAATAACAAGTATAAGTGACATAAATTAAATATCTCCTGGCTGACACCTGCCGTTAAACAGGCAACTAAAAACAAGAACATTTTAAAATTACAAATATAATCTCTCAGCAGTAACCTTTGAAAAGTATAAAGCAATAAATAAATCATGTAAATAGGTAATAAAGCTGCCAAAAGCCCAAAATGAAAGAGATGAGGCCAAAGAAAGCAAAAACAACCCTAAACATTTCTTTAAATATATAAACTCACAGAAACCAAAATCAGAACAGGTAGGTACCACAATTAATAGTAATTGGGAGTTGGTCACTAGGACCAAGAAAAGGTGGTGCTGCTAAATGGGTTCTTTAGTTTGTGTTCACAAATAAGACACAAGGTTCCAATTTAGACGTTGCCACTGCAAACAATACCCCAAGCATCATTTTAACTGGCTAAACATGGATATCATAAAAGAAAGTTAACCCTCTGCACACTCATACTAAAAACTGATCATCTGGGTCAAAGTCCCAGTCGGGGACGAAACGCGTTGGAGCTGGTATGTGCTAAGTTTTAGCGAGGAGTCGGTGAGACGCATCATTAGCATTTCTGAATGCCTGAAGCTTGTTTTTAAAATGTGAGTGAGTTGGAATTAAAAGTATATGTCTTTCTACTAAACTGTGTCACGCTAGATGTGGTTCTTCCCTCCTCTTTCTCCTCTATGTTTGAATCATCGGCTGTATGATTATTTGAACCTCATGTGCTGCTATTGTGACGAGGTGTTGCCTAAAGAGGATCCAAGTGAGAAGGCAATCCCTTGAAAGAGATTTATATAAGGTGTATTCCATTATACCATCTGCTTAAAGAGGACCTAAGGAGGCTATTGCTCATACAAGGCTCTTTTCCTTATACCATCTGGTAAGAGGCTATTTGGTATTTGGTGGCGGTCGGCACTGAAAAGTGATTGATTAAGACACTGGGTGAATAAGGAAGAGACTTTTTACTCAACAAAGTTTATTGTTATATCTGAGCTCTGTTTTCCGATTTGCATTATATGTAAATTTCTGGCAAACCTCCAGCTTGTCGATATGTTCCACTGCATTTGCACCTGTCTGTGTTACAATAGTTCCATGACGCCAAAATATCTAATTGCTTGGGTAACTGGAAAACCCTGGCCCTCGCCAAACGCCATGTGTGGTGGCCCACCATCAGACGCAATGTCATTGCCTTTGTCGAAGCATGTCCTATTTGCTCCCAAAACAAGGGAACCCAAAGACCCCCATCTGGGTATTGGTACCCTTAGAGGTTCCTGAGGATCCATGGACTCTTTTCTATGGATTTTATTGTCGATTTGCCGCAATCTCAGAACAATACTGTAATTTGGGTGGTGGTTGACCGATTCAATTTTAAATTGGCACCAAAATACATCAGTCCCTTTCATGTTGTTCATGAGCCAATGAGCCTGAAGCTGTTCCAGCAAATCCCCTGCACCCAAGCCCTATTAAAGTCTCCCCAGTTCACTATCTCACTACACGTGAAAGCATCCTTCTGGGTGCTGTAGTTCCTCTGTATTGTGTTTAGTTGCTGACTTAGCCTTGTCTGACCATTCCTTTGATCGCTGCTTGGACCGATGCCTCTCTGCAACGCAAACTTTCTGACCACCCGGCTTTGACCTCTGGCTTGCCCCTCGACCTCCTCATGCCTATCCTCTTGGTGCCACATATCATGAGGACTGTCTTTTCTATGTATAATTCTGGCCAGCCTGACTTCCACCTAGTCTAGTGCCTGGTCCAGGGACCTGGAGGCAACCGTGACCAGTGAGGCGTATCCAGCTTTCCGGTGAAAGGAGGCTTGTCTATAGGCAGAAGCAGCAGCTGAGATAAGGGATTGTGGACTCACCTGAAGGTGTTTTAGGCATTTTGTGAAAGCCACTGAGCTCTTCAGCAGGGCTCCTATTATGGCACATTATAGCACACCCTTTTCCTGCCACCTGTGGCAAAAAAAGGTCATCTTCTTCTGATGGCCACCTACAGGTTGCAAGATGCAGAGGCTGCCTTTTTGGGCTATTTGGGGGGCTGATGTTCTGACCTCAGGATTTGAGAAGATATTGGTGGGCCTGGCCTAGGGTTCATAGTTAATTAAATGTACTATTTAAAATATAAACTTTTAATCTGCTGGTTAATATATTTCCTAATGGTATGAAAATGGTATTCATTGCATTGTTTTCTAAATGCTTAAAATGTCTATTTCTGCAGGATTCAAGGAGACTGCCATCCATTTACTGCAGCCAAAGACAACTTTGTTTCAAACAAATTATAATGAATAGAAAAAGCCAGTGCCAGGAAAACATAAAATACAATTTGTTGCGTTGTTTCTTCATTGAGGGGCTTCGAAAAATGGAACATGACAGGGAGTGCATAAACAGACTTAAGAGGTTTCGCATCTCTGCTATGCGAGCACTGCCTGCCTGCCTTCTTCACTCAGGGTCTTCTATCAATGACACGCTTGATGAATGCTATTAATATACTGTTTGGCCCCAGAAGCCTTACATATAAACAATAGCCAAGGCAATTTAAACGAAAGTCACTAAGGTCAAAGTATCAAGGATGTAGTCTTATCTGATATCATAAACTCCAAATTCATTGACATATCCCAACTGACCTGTTTAGCAAATATTTTTATTTTAAAGAAATGGTGGCACACAAACATGGGCATTTTTTGGACATCGAACAAGATTGACTCATTGACTATGGATTTGAATTGAAAATATATACTCTATCCCTCTATTTGATGGCATCCTGGGCTAGACTTGAGCAAGCTGTAGGATGTAAATGCCTTGCTTTAAAAGGAACCTCTGGTTCTAGCCAGTGCTCACCACCCCATAAAATTATCCATGGCTTCCAAGTCAGGAAACCCCATTCTTGTGAAGCAGACTGTGTTAATTTAGAATTGTTAAATACTGAAATTTCAGTGCAGTATTTCACAAAAGTGACTACATCTGTCTGTAGAAATGTTATTATAACATTTCATGGGAAAACATTGAAGTTAAGCTATTTTGATACACTGTTAGTAGTCAGTGTACAGCTTGTATTACAGTGTAAATTTGGTGTGTACTCAAAATAACTCAAGACACAGCCATTAATGTTTAAATCACTGGCAACAAAAGAGAGTACACCTCATTAGTCATTTCCCTCCCCGGTGTCATGTGACTCATTGGTGTTTCTGGTGTTAATGGGGAACAGATGTGTTACATTAGGTCACTCCTAAACTCTCATCCTGGTCACTGGAAGTTCAAAATGGCACTACATAGCAAAGAACTCTCTGAGGATTTGAAAAAAAAATGTCCCTCTACATAAAGATGGCCCGGGCTTTAAAAAGATTGACTACACCCTGAAATTGAGCTTGTAGGCCAAGACTATGTAGCACCAAGGTTTCACTCAGATCAGGCCTCACCATAGTCTACCAAAGAATTTGAGTGCACATGCTCAGGGTCATATCCAAAGGTATTACTGGAACCATTGGCTTGATGCAGAGCGTTGGTTTTGGGCTTTGATCGGGTCAGGAAAGGGTGCTACGTTGATTTTAGTGTGCGCTTATGCGCCCAGGTGTGCGCTCAGCCGCCTTTCCGATTGTCGGCTCGCACGAGGCTGTTTCCCGGGAAAACGGACGCCTCGTTCATTGGTCCGTTTTTTTCAGTGATGCAGAGCCTTGATTTCCGATTGAAATCACCCTAATAAAACGGGGCAGCCAGAGCAGCCGTATTTGCACTCGGGCAATAATATGCAGTCCTCTGTTGGAGCACATCAGCGGCGCCAGCTCCGCGGTCTTGTCCTGCTGAGTATGGCAGAAACCAGGCTGCGCCGCACGCCTTTGGACATCGATGGCATGAGTATTTGATATATTTTAGGGGGTTTTTTTTGGGATCCTTTTTACAGGGTCTCCCTAATTTTTTTTTATTGCCTGTGTGCAGGAATTGGAAGATGGGACATAGCATAAATGTGCAGGCACTGGCTGGCCCTGATTTGGTTTTTGGGAGTCGTTTTGCTGGCTTTCCCTGCCTAGGAATTCCTGCCTACATGAGCGATTCAAATCAGGTGATCTTTTTGGTGGCTGGCTACTTGGTATGTGTTTGAAACTTGTATTGGTTACGCACCCTGTCTGACTGTGTTTTTTCCCTTAACCCACTATTTGTTAAATATTTTCGTAGTATATTTGGAGCCTAATTATTGAGCTACAAATTAAATGGGTTAAGTGATTGTACCCTATTGCGTCATGTTCTTGCCCTCTTATGTAAGTAGTATTCCCCAGACTTTTTTAATGAGAGTACAGGTTGGATGTGCATGTAGTCTCATTACAAATGTCCTTTCCTCCCACCCTACCCCACTCACCTATTTGTCCCTCTTTTCTTTTTTTTTCGTTCAATAAGTTTTTATTGCACAAGCTACAGTACAGAAATACACATTATCAATTAGTAGTACAATATCAAAATCAACACCTCAAGATACCTTGAGTAACAATATACACTTATAATCTTGTAGAACTGAGCTAAACATTCTTCTTATACAATATAGGGGACGTATAAGCTCAAAATATCAGCTCTCAGCTTATTTTATAAGTCCCACTCCAAACATAACATCTTTACATAACCAGAGAACTCAATAAATTCTTGCAAATTTCAGGCTAAATATTCAAGTGAAAGAATTGAAGAACATAGGGACATAACAAAAACAGAAGAAAAGAAAGAAAGAAAAAAAAAAAAAAATTAAAAATAAGGGGGGGTAGAGAAGAGGAAGGAGAGGGGAGGTAGGGAGAAAGGGGAGGGAAAGAATAAGGGAAAAAGGGAACCAATGTAGAGGCGCATGTTAATGTGCATCAACATTCAGATGCTCAAAAGGTTTTCATCAAATGCAACAGGGAAAACTTCCTTTGTCCAAGGGGTCCACACCTCTCGAAACTCCCCCAACCTATCCTCGTGAATGGCCGATAACTTTTCCATTGCCATAATATTACTTACTCTATTCTTAAAATCCCTAAAGCTTAATGTTGTTGTTTTCCATGCCTTGGCTATTACCATCTTGGCACAGGTAAATATATGGTATAATAGTTGTCTTTCTTTTACCGAACTGCCCAATAGGGGTTCATTTAAGAGCGCTACCCAGGGGTCTGGACTTATATTTCTTCCAAAAATCCTTCCCAGCATATTATAGATCTTATTCCAAAATGTTCTAACTATTGTGCATTTCCACCAAATGTGACTATTTGTTCCGAGCACGTCACAGCCACGGAAACAGGTACTCTGCATTGCTCCTGCTATATGTGACATTTGCGCAGGGACCATATACCAGCGTAAAACAACTTTGACATTCGCTTCAATAGCTTGTACTGAGGCCCTTTTCCCAAAGGATGCCTGCCACATCTTCTGCCATGTTTCCGGAGTTTTCTCTTCCTCCAATTCAGATTCCCATTTCTTTCTATATGGAAGAACGCCCCCATCTAATTTCGAGCAAAGTGACTGGTAAATTTTTGCAATAGCACTCCTACCCCTCGGGTCCTGCATACAACGTGTTTCAAAACAGGTAAGGTCTTCAAGATTTGGAGAATTTTTCACTATTGATCTCACAAAATGGGAAACTTGTAGGTATCCAAAAAGGTCCTTGGACTGCAGGCCATATCTTTCTACAAGGTATGAGAAAGAGGCGATACTAGATCCCTGACAGCAATCTCGCACACATCGGATACCTGCATTTTTCCACCTACTGAACCTAGAAGGGTCCGTGTTCTCTGGAGTAAATAACAAGTTCCCCCAAAGAGGCATTAAAGGCATATGCGGAGAGGCCAGCCCGCCCGAGAATTTAACGTCATCCCACAGCCATAAGGAATGGATCATGACTGGATTCCTCATAGCTTTTCTCGCCTTTGGTGTGAGCCAAAGGAGGTCACTGACCAATAATGGAGCAGCTATAGCTGCCTCGATACGAACCCAACCAGGTACATCTACCACAGTATGGTATGAGAGAAGTTGAGCAACCTGTGCTGCTTGGTAGTACTTATCAAATCTCGGAACTCCCAGGCCCCCTGCAAACTTTGACCTTACCATAATCTTTCGTGCTATCCTTTGTCGTTTGTCATTCCAAACGAACGTGAGGACCTGGCCCTGTAACTCTCTTAAAAACTTAGATGGAAGCCGTATTGGCAGGGTTCTTACCAGATACAAAAATTTAGGTAATAAGGACATCTTCACCGCCGCCACTTTACCAAGCCACGATAGGTTGTATTCCTTCCACTGTGCCAACAGATTAGTAAATTTCCTACGTAGGGGAAGAAAATTTGCTGGAAAAAGGGAATCATAGTTATTGGTCAGAGCTATTCCTAAATATTTAATAGCGTTGTCTTCCCAGCTAAAATCATATACAGAATGTAGTTGTCGCCAAATATTCATTGGAAGATTAATATTCAGCGCCTTGGATTTAGTGGTATTTACACAAAGACCAGAGATCTTTGCAAATTGGTCTAAAATGTGCAGTAAATTTGGTAGGGAGACAATGGGGTTTGAGATATTTAACAGAACGTCGTCCGCAAACAGGCTAAGCTTATGCTGTTCACCTCCAATTGTTATTCCCGAGACGTCTGGGGACTCCCTGATCATTTGAGCTAATGGTTCTATTGCCAGAGCAAACAATAAGGGGGACAGAGGGCAACCCTGTCTCGTTCCTCTAGCCAGAGGGAAGGGATCTGACCTGTATCCACAGTACTTCACAAAAGCCACTGGGGCATTGTAAACCGTTTTCAATATGTTTAGGAAATGTGAACCAAAACCCCATTTCCTAATCAGGCAAAAGAGATACTCCCAAGACACAGAGTCGAACGCTTTTCTGATGTCCAGTGAGAGCAACATAATAGGTTGATCCCTTTCTCTGGCTAACTGCGAGATCTGGATAACTCTCCTAATGTTATCTCCCGCTTGTCTGCCTGGTATAAAGCCAGTCTGATCATTATGGATTAAAAGTGGTAAGAACCCTGCCAATCTGTCTGCCAGTACTTTAGCAAGGATCTTGACATCCAGATTGATTAAGGATATCGGTCTAAAGTTTGACCAAATAGCATGGTCAGAATCCGGTTTTGGAATCATGCTTATCGACGCGGTGAGTGTTTCTTGAGAGAAAGACTCACCCCCTCGAACTGCATTGAAAACCGCCGTCAATTTTGGAGCTAATATAGAGTTAAAACTTTTATAATAAGCCGCCGGGAAACCGTCTGGGCCCGGCCTTTTATTAGGTTTCAGACCCGCTATCACTCGCTGTACCTCTGCGACGTCGAAGTCACCTTCCATAAGGTCTCTCAGCCCATCGGGTAACATGGGTAGTGAAAGCCGATCTAAGAAACCGGAAATTTCATCTACATTTGGCGGATTAGGATTGGAATATAATTTAGAGAGCTGCGTTCTAAAAATTTCTATGATCTTAGCAGGATTACTGGATATAACCCCTCTATCACTTTTCAATCTGATTGGGTGATAGGTTTGATCGGGAGTCTTTAATCTTCTAGCCAGTAGAGAGTCTGGCTTGTTCGCTCTACAATAGTATTTATGCTTGATTCGTCTCAACGCATCCTCAGCGTTACCTGCTAGGGCTAAGTTTAACTCACTAGTTACTTTATATAATTTAGCTCTAAGCTCTGCGGACATTCGTCCTTTAGCTAAGTCAGCTAGTTCTAAATATTCCTTCTCTAATCTATCTATGTTGGCGTTCCTTTCTCGTTTTTTCTTCGTAGCTAATTGTATTAATTTGCCCCTTATAGTGGGTTTATGAGCCTCCCAACATATAGTAGAGGAAACTTCCGGTGTCATATTCAATTCAAAATATTCAGTTAATGACTCCGTAATGGATTGAACTAAAGTCGGGTCTGACAATAGAGAAACATTTAGAGACCAAAAAAAATCCTGATGGCCTATTGAGAAGGGAGTTCATCTTGAGTAACAAACCATCATGGTCTGACCATGATATTGGGATAATACTTACCTCTCTCATTTGTGTCATCGTAGTCAATGGTAACAAAAAATGATCTATTCTAGTATATACTGAATGTGGGTGTGAAAAATGCGTAAAATTTTGAGTGCCTGGATGGGCTTCTCTCCAGCAATCAGCCAATGAATAAGAATCTAACAGTTTCCTAAATGCTTTTGAGGACGCAACCATTTGGGTGCTAGCTAGAGTATTTGTAATGGATTGTCTGTCAAGAAGAGGATTTAAAACTAGATTTGAGTCTCCGCAAATTATCGTTGCCCCTTTAGCGACTGACATTACCTCCTTCAGAAAATTAGACAAGAAGGGTAGCTGATTAGTGTTAGGTGTATAATAAGTTGCAAATGTCACCTCAACATCCTGCATTTCCCCAATAAGAATAAGGAATCTTCCCTCTGGATCGGTAATCTCTCTAGTGCAATGGAATTGTGAGCCTCTTCGAAATCCTATAAGGACCCCTTTTTGTTTTGTTTCGGCACAGGACATAAAAATTTGTGGATATCTGGCATTGAGAAATTTGGGCTTAGAGGAGCTCGAGAAGTGTGTTTCCTGGAGGCATAATACATCTGGGCGCAATGTATTAATCTTGCGGAATGCTAAGTTCCGTTTATTAGGAGAGTTAAAACCCTGTACATTTAATGAAAATATTGTCGCCATGATATATAAATGTACAGTATGAAGTATTACTAGGTGTAAGAGAAAGGGTAGATAGGGGCAAAAAGGGAAGGAAGAGGGAAAAGGGGAAGGGAAAGTCTAGAAGTGAGGAAGGGGAAGAAGAGAGAGAAAAAAAAAAAAAAAAAAAGAGATATCTAACTACCAAGGAGAATAACGAAATAAAGCACGTCTATTCGGTTCCGTGTAAGAGGGCGATCCTCTACTTAACTCCCACAAAGGTATCTAAACTTTCAAGGGCAATAGCTCTCAGCACGGACTCGAGCAGACGCAGTGTGCAAAAAATTATATTATATTGTAGTAGTAAAATTAGCACTTAACCAGTATAAACAGGTAGGAGAAAAAAGGAAAATAACCTAGAGGTAATCTACCTCAGATTTATCGTGAGCACGACATATGAATGCCACCGGACAAAAGGGGGTTATTAAGACACGTAACTAAGGCAAACCGCGCCGAAACACTTAACAATCGAATGTTTCATAACAAATAACAGAGAATAGCCCGTAAAAAAATGTCAAGTATCAATATCAGGGCTTCAATATTCAACACATCAAAAACTTATTTTAAGCGTATCGCCAACTTTATAATTATCCCAACTTTAATGTAACTAATTAGGTTTCAATTATACGGGAACAGTTGTAAATATAAACCTATATACCACACTGTAAACCAGTACGGCATGAAGAATTTCAAGTGTCTTCATAGGACAATCGAACGCCTCTACTATTAGTAGATGTCCATCGCTTCTGCCTTTTCCCTGCTCGTTGCATTCTAGGGGAATCATCTACGGTTCTGGATGATTTGGATCCGGGCGTCTTGGACAATTGCATGGCTGACAGATGTTGCTGCAGTTCCTCAAAGGATGTGGCGGAGTAGGAGTCTCCTTTAAATTCAAATGACACACGAAAGGGGTATCCCCATTTATATTTAATATTATGATCACGAAGTACCAGCAATAAAGGCCTAAGTTCTCTCCTTCTGGCCATAGTGGCGGCTGAAAGGTCCGAGAACACTTGAAATTTACATCCCTGGAAGAGGAGATCAGTAGCATCTCGGGCGGCTTTCTGGATCAGATCATTACTGGCAAAAAAATGGAACTTGGCGATAATATCGCGCGGGGGTTCTTCTGGTGCGCGTCTCGGGCCCAGGGCCCTATGTACTCGATCAAGCTCAAGCCGCTCAGCCGGTATCCCCGGGACCAACTCCTGACACAGTGCTGTGACAACCGCTCTAGTATCTTCCATATATTCTGGGAGGCCCCGGAAACGTAGATTTGCTCTGCGGTCCCTGTTCTCAAAGTCCTCCATCTTGGCACTTAATATAGAGTTGTCCTTTTTTAATTGTGAAAGCTCGGATTCTAGGACTCCTTGTGCCATAGTAATGTCTCCCATTTTTTTATCTAATGTAATTAGGCCGCAAGAGACTTTGTCAATTTCTTTAGATAAATGCTCCATAATGAGTCGAGTGTTAGATGCAAGAGCTGTTTTAAGCAAATCATCTATTTTTGGTAGTAAGTCAGAACTCATTGACTCACGTGCTGAAAGAGGGACAGTGTCCTTCTCACTTGCGAGGAAGGAGGCCTCACTGCCTTCCACTTCCTCCATCTCCTCAGCTGACAGGCCACCTGCCATCTTGCAGCTTTCCTTTGCTGCGTCAGGGAGTCTCCTCAGCCCTCTCTGATGACAGACCTCGCCTCGCCCGGTCCCGCCGTCACCCGCCACTCGTCCGGCCGGTCTGCTATGTGTTGGGATGCAGACAGCACAACCACCCGCACTCTGCGGTCCGTCAATCAACCCGCGGGTCCGGCCCGCCACCGCTGTCACCTCCCGCTGGCTCCGCCGACGATCCGCCTCACCCGTCGCAGCTCTCACTGGCTCCCGCTGTCACTCTGGCTCCGTGACCAAAAACGGGAGGTAAGTCGCGCGTCCGCTCCTGCTATAGCGCCCGCTGTTTGTCCGGTGGGCACGGAGCTCGCTTAGCAGGCAGCCATTCGAGATCCGTGCGCCTGCGCACTCATTCCCCTCGATTCAAAGAGCAAAAGTTAAGTGATTTCGTATCGAGAATCGTAAGTTTGGGTGGGTGTTTGTCATTTTTTCTTGTTTTTTTGCCCATTTCGTATTCGCACGATCGTTCGCGCATAGACGTATATGAACATACGCATTTCGTACGAGAATCGTATAATTTGCGTTAGTTCGTGTGTTTTTCCCGTCCAAATCGTATTATTTGCGTCCGATCCTATTTTTTACGTCCTTCACATGGGCTTGCGCCCAATTCAGAGAGGTGATTGCTAATTGTTTTGAAGCCCATTAAAGAGCTGCTTTACGAAATGTTTGCCGGCAGCTATTTGGCCTCGGGAGTAGGATGGAGCGGAGCGAGTTTGTGGCACATCAAGGGCTTATGCTTTTTGGCATTGAGTTGATCGAGATGTCTGAGAGCAGATTGCCCCTGCGTCGTCGCATGAACATCGATAGCATGAATGATGTTGAGCTGTTCGAGCTGACCAGGCTTAATCGCGCTTCCCTCCATAAATTATATAGTGAGCTGCGGCCATGGTTAGCCCGCACCACAAGGAAGGGGCATGCAATTTCAGGTATGACCAAGATGCTTGGCTGCCTGCAATTTTTGGCGAACGGCTCGTTCCAGAGGCCGGGTGCCCTCTCTGTGGGGATGTCACAGCCTACGCTGAGCCGCGCACTGTCTAAATTTTTGGAAGGCATGGCTGCCATAACTCAAAAATATATTTATTTTCCTGATGATATGGCAGCCAGAAACGCCATTAAGCTTGGGTTTTATAATGTGGCCGACATGCCCAACGTTATTGGTGCAATTGACTGCACACATGTGGCACTCGTACCTAGGGCAGCCGACGAGTATATATATAGGTATTGAGATTGGTTATTATGTTGCCCAACGTGTCATGTAACCTGTTTTCCTTTGCGGCAGCATATTTGTTTATCCCTCATTTGTGTAGCTGCTTTATCTCGGCTTTTCATTAGTCTTTCCCAATAGAGTGCAGACATGTTTTGTGGTTAATTTATTAGTTTGGGTCAAATATCAATTACCCTTTTTGTATGTTTTTTCCTTAAGGAATCGTAAAATGGGACACTCACTTAATGTCCAGGCCGTGGTTGGTCCGGATATGCGGTTTATGAGTGTCCTTGCCGGCTACCCCGGATCGTCCCACGACTCCTATATCCTCCGGCGATCTGGGTTGTTTCGGAGATTTGAGGCAGGTGAATTTTCGGGGGCATGGCTGCTTGGTAAGTGTGTCCTATTTGTGTGTTATTAAATGTGGCATTAATCTTGTATTTGTTGATATGTTTTTTAAGGATAAATTTACAGAAGCGTACAACTGCCTTTTTCTTGGCTCATATATTAGGAACTTACCCAAAAAATCCTTGTCTCGCTGTGGCCTTCAGAATGTTTTCCCTTTAGTTAGGATGTCTGTAAGTTCCTTGTGCCTAAATATATTGGTTTGGAGTTTATACCCAAGGATCTTTGACCTTTGGCTCCTTTGGGACTATTGGTCTTTAAATGTCAAAGTGGACTTAAACTGCATACATTGTATTTTCCAGTGAAATGTGGATAGGGATCTTTGACCTTTGGCTCCTTTGGTACTATTGGTCGTTAAATGTCAAAGTGGACTTAAACTGCATACATTGTAGTTTCCAGAGAAATGTGGATAGGCCCTCCGCAGCATCCTAATTGTAACATGTCTGAAAACTACAAATATATGTAAAATACAAATACCCTTGGCCGTGCAGATGTTTGTTAATTAATTGGTATATAGAAGTGCCATTTTTATTTAGGTGATACCTTAGTGCAATTTTTGTGGGCCCTAATGTGCCCTGTTTTTTTTTGGGAACACTTTACCTTACATCATTATGATATCTGTGAAATTTTTGGTGTTGGTTGTGTTGCCTTTTTAATTTTGATTACATTTAATTCTCTGTTTAAGGTGATTCCGGGTACCCACTTCTACCCTGGCTCATGACGCCTGTGCTGCGGCCCCAGGATGCCTCTCAGGAAGCGTATAACCGTGCGCATCGCAAGACCCGGGCTGTTGTGGAGAGGGCCTTTGGTCTGCTGAAGACACGTTTTCGTTGCCTTGACCATACTGGGGGGGCCCTGCAATATGATCCCAAGAAAGTGATCGACATTATAATGGCATGTGCTGTTTTGCACAATTTTGCCATCATGGAACGTGTCCCACGTTATGTGGACAGCCTGCCCTCTTCAGCCGTCGAGGATGAAGCCAAGAATTTTGAGGGGCCCCCCAGTGAGTCTGGCCAATCTGTTCGAGCCAACCTGATCAGCCAGCATTTTAGTTAACTTTTTTCCCTGTCTCACCATTCTGTATGTCTGTGTTATCCTTTTTGAAACATATGTTGTTTTGCCGTAATGTGGCATTACCTCTAAGTAAAACATTTAGACCTTAATTGTTGCCTAATGTATTTCATGTAGTTTCCTTAGCTTTCGCTTTGCATTGTTACACCTCTTCAAACCAAAATTATCTGGTTTAGGCCAAGCTGTTAAAAATGTCTTCCCACTAAAAACGCCACAAGTATTGGAAGTGAAATTTTTGTTTTACTTTGAAAATGAAAAATTATAGTGGTTAACAGAAATCAGTCCACATACATCTGTGGTAACAAATGGATAACATTAAAAAAAAAACATCGAGCACATCTACACCTGGAAGTGAGTGGCACAACCAAACAAGGACACCCAGTCCAAAGGCCAGCCTAGTCCAGTCATTAATATTGCCTGTGCCCAGGGATATTTGGGCATGGCCATAATGTCACACAAACATGTCTGCAAACAGGAGGAGCACCAACCAAATACATAGGTAAAGCCATAAGTGGCCAGATAAACTCCACATAGACCTATGGCATTGGCTAGTGGCCTTAAGCATTACTCTAAGGAGCTATATGGGAGCAAATACAAAACACAACCTGCCAGAGCAACACAAAATGGATTGTTTGAAACCTCAAAGGACAAGTAAATACAGTGGGGGTTAAGAGAAAAGATGTCCCACACACCCATGGCTTAATAGGGTGGCTGCCCATAATACCCAGGTGGAGGTCCAGGTGGAGGTCCATGGGAATGGGACCTAGCCTGGGCCATGGCAGCATTGTGAATTTGAAACTGCTCCACAATGTTTCTCTGCATATTGGTCATCTCAGCCATGGCTGACTGGATGCCATTACTTGCATTGGCCACGTTGCTGTTGAGGGTACGCAACTCCGCGAGGATGCCCTGTAGACTGGTATGGATGTTCACCATGTCGGCATGCCTTTGCTCACGCTCTGTAACGAGCTGGGCGTCATAAGAGTCCCTTTGTTGGGTCCATAATTGAAGCAGGGCACTCTGCCTCCCCTGGGAAATTGTGGGGCGGCGTAATGGCGTCCGCCGCACAATTACCCTGGCTCTTGGGCGTGCCCTGCCGCGTGGTGTCGTACCCTCAACAGCAACCGGCCTGCTTTGCAAATCCTCAGCAGCAGAGTGAACACTGGGGACTGTAGTGTCAGTCTCCCCATGTGCAAGCACAATGGATGGAGATTCACTCTGCTGCTGAGGATTGGCCAGAGAAACATTATGGAGCAGTTCCAAATTGGGACCCAGGGGGAGTTCATCCGACGTGCCCTGTACGGAGACATCATCATCTTCCTCCATGTCCTGGATCTCTTCCATGAGTGTGCGGGTCTGTAGGGACATATCAAAAAAAAAAGGCTAAGTTTGCGTCCCAATTTTGGATTTCAACAGTTTAACACATTCTTAAGCACTTGTTAGTATTTATGCTACTAAATTAACTTACCGAAAATCTCTGATCTGGGCTCCTATGCTGTACGGACCTGGTAGGCATAACCAAACTGGGGGGTGAGTTTACCCTTGCTGAGGGATCATGCTGGGCTGAAGAAGAGAAAAACAAACCACGTAAACACACACACATAACCTTTTTTTGGATAGGTAATCAAATATAGCTCTATTTGTAATATTATTCAACTCTAGAGCAATGGTGACCTTTGTTCAAACCCACGCAAGTTTACATAGGTGCAATGGCTCTGACAAACTGCTAAGTGACCTCAGTTCTAAGTCATGAAGTGTACCCAGTCAGCATCCAACTTTCAAGGCACATTTTTGGATTTAGCCTACCATTCGCTAGGTCCGGGGTACTCAAACAATTGTTTGAAACGCCCATTTAAAGGTATGTGGTGAGAGGTGAATGTCTGGCCATGGTGCTGACGCAGGGGGTGTCTAGTTAAAAATAAAGACACTGGTGGAGGGGCTGGAGATTTCTAAGTGCCAACTAATAAAGGCTGCTTGCCCTTGCTGGGCTGGATGGGCCAGAGCTGAGGGGACAGGGATTGGATGGCTAAAGGGGGGAGTTAACGTATTGATGGTGATGGGATGGATGGAGCCAATCTGTTACAAATGTATGGGGCTTATGTGGGGGGGGGCATGGGGGGACTGTGGCACATGGGCCAGAGCAGGGGCAGCGGGACACGATTGTGGCCAGTGAAAATTTAAATAAGTTACTGTGTACCTTGCAATGCCACTTCCTGGGCAGTACTTCATATTGCAATGCTATGTTTCACGGAGCCATGACATTGGGCAGGAGACCAACCACTACATGGCCGATCAAGGGGGCAGCTCTGAGCACGTCAACACAGAAGTAACTGAGTGCAGGGCTGTCTGGGCAGGGGTCCTTGAATGTGGTGGCAAGGTCCGCATTGGGACCCCGGGCCGCCAGTTGAGTCTCGCTGCTCTTGGTCACATATGTTTGTGGGTGGCTAATTAAATTGTTAACTCAAACACAACTCACACAAGCAAAAGGCAACCCATACATAATGATGTGTGTTTTGTGATTGATTCAAAATATCTCACTTATCTTGCGAAACTTCATGACTTTAACAATACAATTGGACATTTGAACTTTGCCATAATGGCTGTGGGCCTAAATGTGTGATTCCCAGGGCCAAAAAGAGGACACAAACAGCCACAGTAGTGCGAGGCCAAGCAAGGCAAACCATAGGGGCATCCCGTTAGCTTGTTACTAGTGAACTGTCGATTATTTAGCAAACAGGCAAACATGCAGATTTAAGAGTACTCACCGTGGGTACGGGTCGGTGAGTCTGTGTCCCTTAGACCAGCATGTCCACCGACCGCGACCGGATGGAGAAGTCCAAGCACAATCTCCTCAGCAGGGGTAAACTCCAATTTAGATGGAAAGCCACCGCCAGTTTTCAGGCTGAAAAGAGAAAATTGTTTGGTACTCAGAAAAGGTGCATACAGTACATCCAAAACATTAGATTTAGCGTAAACATTTAGTTACCTGTAATTATGCCTTTTAATTTCTTTTTGCCGTACAGCATACTTCAGATCAGAGATTTTCTTCTGAATTTGGGACACATCTTTCCTCTCTTCCCCCGCTGCATTTACTTGTCGGAGGATGGTTTCAAACAATTCCATCTTGCGCTGCTTGGTGGTGTGTTTGGATTTGCTCCCATATAGCTCGTCATAGTATAATGTAAGGCCACTAGCCAATGCCATATTTTGGTCATGGGAGAATCTCCCACTCAACTGGCCGCGGCGCAATGTGCGGCCAGATGGTTGGCTTGGCTGCTCCTCCATGTGTGCAGACACATGTGGTGACATTATGGCCTGGGGCTGGGTCGGGGAATGGCCGGATTGGTGGCTTCCCAATGACTGGACTGGACTGGCCAAGGGACTGGGTGTTCTTGCGTGGCTGGCCACCGAACTTCCAGGTGTAGATGTGGTCATGGGGGCAATTCGGGGCCCTCTTGGGGGGCTAGGTTCCCGGCTGGTGCCAGGTCGTGGGCTCTGTTCCCGGCTGGTGCCAGGTCGGGGGCTTCTGGCCCTGGATTGGGTTCGTCGGGCCCTGTAGGGGCTTCTGGCCCTGGATTGTGTTCTTCTGGGCCTGTCGGGGCTTCTGGCCCTGGATTGGGATCTGCGGGCCATGTAGGGGCTTCTGGCCCTGGATTGGGTTCGTCGGGCCCTGTAGGGGCTTCTGGCCCTGGATTGGGTTCGTCGGGCCCTGTAGGGGCTTCTGGCCCTGGATTGTGTTCTTCTGGGCCTGTCGGGGCTTCTGGCCCTGGATTGGGATCTGCGGGCCATGTAGGGGCTTCTGGCCCTGGTTTGGGATCTGCGGGCCCTGTAGGGGCTTCTGGCCCTGGATTGTGTTCTTCTGGGCCTGTCGGGGCTTCTGGCCCTGGATTGGGATCTGCGGGCCATGTAGGGGCTTCTGGCCCTGGATTGGGATCTGCGGGCCATGTAGGGGCTTCTGGCCCTGGATTGGGTTCGTCGGGCCCTGTAGGGGCTTCTGGCCCTGGATTGTGTTCTTCTGGGCCTGTCGGGGCTTCTGGCCCTGGATTGGGATCTGCGGGCCATGTAGGGGCTTCTGGCCCTGGTTTGGGATCTGCGGGCCCTGTAGGGGCTTCTGGCCCTGGATTGTGTTCTTCTGGGCCTGTCGGGGCTTCTGGCCCTGGATTGGGATCTGCGGGCCCTGTAGGGGCTTCTGGCCCTGGTTTTGGATCTGCGGCCTCTGGATGGGCTTCGGGGCCTGGATGGGGTTCGGGCCCTGGATGGGGTTCGGGCCCTGGCTGGGCTTCGTGCCCTGACTTGGGTTCTTCGCCCTCTGGCTGTGCTTCGGGCCCTGGATGGGGTTCGGGCCCTGGATGGGGTTCGGGCCCTGCTGCGGGGCATGGGTTTCCGAACTGCCCTACTTGAAGGCATGGCCGGTGTGGGCTCACTGGTGCTGCCTGTTCTGGGGGCAGAGGTGGTGGGTGCTGCAGTTGCCAGCTTTTTGGCTGCAGGAGGGGCACGAGGCTTGGGGCCCCTTTTTTGGGTACCTGAGGGTCCAGGGTCCCTTGGTGGGGCCGAGGTGGGAGTCTTGGATCTCAGTTTTCGGCCAGCTTGCTGGGACCTTGTGGTGGGGCCCTCCGCGGTCTTGCTTGCCTGGGGTCGCTTGCTCATCGCCTTTTTTGGTGCCATCGTACACAAATGCTCAAAGAGAATGAGCTTGGGGGGAAGGGACCTTTAAATAATGAGCCCAGCGTGTGACGCCTATGCGCACGACTACGCGCTCGTACGAACGTACGTTCGAGCGGAACCAGGAAACCGCTGGGGTTTCACTTATCTGCTGCCTGGAAGAAGACTAAAGATGGCGCCCACTATCTTCACCCGTCAACAGGAAGAGATCCTCATGCTGGTAAGTGGCTGCCTGTGCATTTTAATAGAATAGTCAATGATGGCCTAAATGTAAATGATGCGTTGGGAACTAGTTTGGGGTCTCTTAATGTTTAATCACTGGCTCCTCACACTTCATCCTCAAGGGCCGAGCCTGGCCACGTTTTCACCTGTCTATGCTGATGTCCTAATTCGGCCAATTGCTCCGGCTTAGCAACAGTTAATTAACCTGTGGAGTAGCGGGGCGAGCTGTCAAACCTGGCCTGTCTCGGACCTTGATGCGGATGTTTGCGGAACACTGTTTTCCTAAGCCATAAAAACACAACGGGAAGCCACACACGTGGTCCAAAAGCCTAAGCATTAGGCTACATCTTGGATGTTTAAACCATCCTAACATGCCATAGATGCAGGTGGCCTGATTCTTGATGTTGGCTATTATCTGTATGTACATGGTGTGTGATACATATAACATAAGACCAGACTGTCAATCACAGTCAACGTCCTCTTTAAGGCACTCCCCAAAAATGGCGGCCATTCGAAATGTGTGTGTTAATGACATTAAATACTAAACTTGTGATGCAACACATATGGGTCTGTGTGTAAAAGTAAAAGCTCTGTGTCCATTATGTTTTTCAGATCATGCTTCAGCGCCGGTATGACTTCGCGCCCAATGTGTGCGAGAAAAGGGACATCGCCCGGGAGATCATCGCCGAGATCCACCGTGTGACCAGCACCACCTTCACTCACACCCAGATAATGCAGCATTGGTCGGACCTGAAGCGTCTGCACATGCCCCGGGTGCGGAGGTTTTTTGGGATCCATTTCCCAAGTAAGTACAAAGCAATTGCATGGTATATGTTCCAAATGTCTAAGTTATGCCTTTATTTATAATGACTTTTCTTTGGTAGTGTTGGAAATGGATTTCAGAATTCGCCGCACCCGGAGACGTACAGGCCGACCAGTGCTGCATGACTCTGCATCTGTGAGTGAAGGTGGTGGATCTCCCGGGCGACGGACCTACCCCTCCTCTGTGGCCTCCTCAGACCAGCCCCTGGACCTTACCACAGAGGAGGGGCCAAGGCGCGTGGGCGTGGAGTCATACCTGGCCACGCATGGGGAAGGCTCTGGTATGTCACTCTTCATGTATAGGCACAAAGATATACATGGCAGGCCAAAAACTAAGTTATCCTTTATTATGTATTTGTAGAAGCTTCAGGAGCGGGTGAGATAGTGGAGGAGGAGGCAGCAGAGATGCTTGAAGTCGATCCTGGCGAAGGTGAGTGATGTCAGCCAGACTGGGAGCCAGATATGTTGGGGATAGTGACTCTATACAAATACTAACCAAATGTCACATGTTTCTCCAGGGACTTCTTCACAGCAGAGCCAGGACCAAGGGCAGCCTGTTGGCCCCAACCAGCCATCTGTCGGCCACCAACTCCGTAAGTCTCCATGCCATTATTCATATTAATGTTTGCTTAGCTAATAACACACACATAACTAAAGGCGTAGCCAATGTGTAGTTCACACTTTCATGTGGGCACTTCGTTAGCTTAAAGAGGACCCAAACTAGTATTAAGAAACAAAGACTTAGCCATCACACTGTACCTACAGATTAGAAACATGGAAAAACACCCTTCACCCATCTAATGCATGTTATTAGACAGAACAAAACCAATATTGGGGAATATGGAATGCACAATATTTACAGGCAGCATGGGATACAGATTGAAAAAAGGAAGGTGCTGCCATGCATTGTGTGAGTGATGACCTTTCCCTCAACCCAGCTATGCTCTGGATTCCCAACGCACCACTGTAACCTACTCCCCTGTACTTTATCCAACTCTCCACTCCTCATTAAGTGTTATGCTTCAGAGTCCAGATGGCGGCGCTGTAATCCCAAAAAAGCCCTAAATAACTTTGAGGTGGTGCAGAATCATTTGTGAATAGTTTTTGGTTTTCATTAAATAATGTTGAAGGTCCGGTTTAAGGAGTTTAAACACTTACCTGTGGGAAATGCATTAACTGTATCCCTTTGAAGAAGGACATATGTCATGCATTTACATGTATTTGATTAACCCTAAATCTATTTCCAGCATACAAACCGGTCTGGGAGTCCTATTTATGTTTCTTTCTCTATTGGTTACAGGGATGATCCCCCAAACCTTGGCGGGAAAAAAAAAAAGAATGAAGGAGTTGGTGGCCGAGCTGCTGGCCATACAGGCGACGTTGGGGCCAACAGATGAAGAAGAGGATGATGAATAGTGCCCTTGGTCCTGGCTCCTTTCTTTAACTTGTTTTTAAAGTTGTTCACATTTGAGAAAGTGTTTTATAGTTTTTTAAAAAAAAAAAAAAATTTTTTTTAACCAAAAAAACCCACCAAAAAAAAAAAAAGTGTTTTACTGTTAAAAACAAAAAAAAAAATTATATATGTTTTACCGAGGCCAAAAAAAAAAAAAGTTTAAAAAAAAAAAAAACAATATACAAAAAATTTGGAATTTGATTCCAAACAAAACAAAGATAATATTTTAAATAAATTATATTTTAAGCCTTCCTAAATGTGTCTTTTCTAATATGCACACACCCAAAAAATTACACAAACCAGAAACAACACACTTAGAAACATATAGACATATGTAAATTATGTGATTTTCTTACGTTTTATGGACCGAGAAATGAAGTGGGATGCAGCCGCTACGGGGTTTAGGTAAGTTTGAGGGACCGAGAAATGAAGTTGGATGCAAGCGCTAAAGGGTTTAGGTAAGTTTGAGGGACAGAGAAATGAAGTTGGATGCAGCCGCTAAAGGGTTTAGGTAAGTTTGAGGGACCGAGAAATGAAGTTGGATGCAGCCGCTAAAGGGTTTAGGTAAGTTTGAGGGACCGAGAAATGAAGTTGGATGCAGCCGCTAAAGGGTTTAGGTAAGTTTGAGGGACCGAGATATGAAGTTGGATGCAAGCGCTAAGGGGTTTAGGTAAGTTTGAGGGACCGAGAAATGAAGTTGGATGCAAGCGCTAAGGGGTTTAGGTAAGTTTGAGGGACCGAGAAATGAAGTTGGATGCAAGCGCTAAGGGGTTTAGGTAAGTTTGAGGGACCGAGAAATGAAGTTGGATGCAAGCGCTAAGGGGTTTAGGTAAGTTTGAGGGACCGAGAAATGAAGTTGGATGCAAGCGCTAAAGGGTTTAGGTAAGTTTGAGGGACCGAGAAATGAAGTTGGATGCAGCCGCTAAAGGGTTTAGGTAAGTTTGAGGGACCGAGATATGAAGTTGGATGCAAGCGCTAAGGGGTTTAGGTAAGTTTGAGGGACCGAGAAATGAAGTTGGATGCAGCCGCTAAAGGGTTTAGGTAAGTTTGAGGGACCGAGATATGAAGTTGGATGCAGCCGCTAAAGGGTTTAGGTAAGTTTGAGGGACCGAGAAATGAAGTTGGATGCAAGCGCTAAGGGGTTTAGGTAAGTTTGAGGGACCGAGAAATGAAGTTGGATGCAAGCGCTAAAGGGTTTAGGTACGTTAGAGGGACCGAGAAATGAAGTTGGATGCAGCCGCTACGGGGTTTATGTAAGTTTCTGGTTGAGGGTGCGCATGCGCAAGATCTTATAAACATACGAACGCACGAATCTAAGAGGCCAAAAACCAATGAAAACCAGAGGCAAACGCAAGTAATTGGAAGAGCTGGACGATGGAAGCAGCCGAAAAAACAGGCTGCCGCCGCAACAGGTGAGCACATGAACGTGATTTTTACGATTGGCAACTGACTGAGGCAAGTTCGGGAGATATCATACGAATGGACGTATCTTTTAGGATAGAAACGTATTTGCTTATTGAATCACTCGCAAGTTCATACGAACGCACGAGCGGACGTAAAAAATAGGATGATCGTGAGCCAAATCCAAGCTGTTACATGTTTCTTTGAATCAACCCAATTGTGTCCCTCTTTTCTATTGTTGCAATGCACACCTTTTTTTTTATTTATTTTTTGGGGGTTTTAGGGCAGGAGACTTTGCCTATCCTTTGGTCCCCTGGATGAAGACCCCCATCCTGCACCGATCTTCACAGGCAGAGGAGTGCTACAATACTGCCCCCAGGAGGACTTGCTCTGTGTTGGAGGGAGGCTTTGTTCTCTTGAAGATGAGGTTCCGTTGTCTTGATGAGACTGGTGGGGCACTACAATAGATGCCTGCAACGGTCCTAAACCTAATCATGGCTTGTGGGCTACTCCACCACCTTTAGTTTCAGCCCTCCCCACCCCTCCTTTTTCTTGCACCCAAAGTGGCACCGCTCAAACCATATGTGCACAACTAGTGTTTAGTGTTTTTTCAGAAACCACAAATTTTTTTTGGTTTTTTGTGTTTTTTATTTTCCAAACAAATTTTGTTTTGTCATTTGTTTTTTTGGGACCAAAAGAAAAATTACACGTGGGGTCAGAAAATGTATTCCCCACAAATTAGTGCTATGTTGGGTTGCATGGTGACGAGGAATGATGTTGTGCCTGCAAATTGGCTGCAATGTGGGCCAGGCTTTGATTAATCTCACCCATATGGCTGGTTAGGGCAGAGATATTTCTGTTTAATACCTCTAATTGGGCGTTGAGGTTTGTGAGTTGGGTGTCTCATTGAATTGCTGTGTTGTCGCAGCAAAGGCTATATTTTCCTGCCTCCATGTTTCCAAAGTTGCCTTCTTTGGGAAATATGGCGTCTAGACTGGGTTGGAGCAGTGGGACGGGTGGTTGGTTCTGGTTCCAAAGGTGGTTGTGGATGTGGTGGCTGTGCTGGGGTTGACTGCGTTGCTGCCACTGGTTCAGGAGTGGTTAGTGACATATGTGGGGTGTCCTCCTCCAAATCTCGTATATGGTCGATGATGGGTGGGCTTCCTGTGGTCTGTAAAGAAATATAGCATCCTTTTAGTTTATTTCTGTCCACAAAAGCTCTCAAATATCAATGTTAAAAGTACACACCAAGGACCATTGACTTACCTCATCGCAATCCACAATTTGGGTTTGTGGTGTAGAAGCCTGGTGTGCCCTTGGCCTCGGTGCTAACGCAGGGGTTTGGGGGCCTGGTGTGTCCTGTTGACTTGGTCCTTAGAATGTAGATAGGAAGATTAGCTAAATGGCCAAGTACAGTGTGTTGTGTAGCATAACACTGCCTTCTTGAACTTTTTGTAATAGGTCATGGCAAAATCAGACTCACCTTGGGACATTTCATTCCGGTCTGTGTCTTGTGCCTCTGCCAGGCCCTGGATGCTGGCCGGGTGTATGTATGTATATACATGTTCCTCGGCGGGAGTAAGGATTATTTTAGTGGGTAAGCCACCCCCTGTCTGTTGGCTGGGGAAGATTAAATCACACCTAATAAGTGTTACATCCTTTTAACAATGCGACTACAAATGCATTTAATTTGCCCTTTACCTCTGCTACACCCCCTGTCTGTTGGCTGGGGAAGATTAAATTACACCTAATAAGTGTTACATCCTGTTACCAATGCGACTAAAAATGCATTTAATTTGCCCTTTACCTCTGCTACACCCCCTGTCTTTGGGAGGATGAGGCATGTGTGCGGCTGCTATGTGCCTCGGCCCTTGGTTGGCTCTTTTTGCTCCCTTTAGGTCTGCCCATAATGATATGGTATCCAACACAGAGCTGAGTGCCTTGTGGTTTAAATATGTTTCCCGTGTGGGCGTGGTCAACAGCAGGTGCGTGCCTGCGCGCACGTACGCACGTCACCGCGGGGGAACGTCAGAGCTATACCTTGCAAACCAAGAAAAGATGTCGCCCACCATCTTTACCCGGGAGCAGGACGACATCATCATGGATGTGAGTATGCGAGCGTGCGTTTATGTGCACGCACACATTCCTTCTAATAAAAAAAAAAAAAAAGCAAGAAGAGTCTGAAACAACTTAGTTTGTGACGTGAAATACAAGCCCACCTTAGTTTAACACATGTCCGCAGCTACAAACTAGCCTACATGCAGATAGCAGAACTAGGGCAATGTGAGGCAGCAAGAGGTTAATAAAGTGACTTTAGTTAGGCCCAGAAACTTGTTAATGTATTTTGTGTATTAATGGTGGGTCCTTGTATCTATGCTTGACAGATGATGCTGAGGAATCGCTACGACTTCCTGCCGTCAGATTATGACAACGTTGGACGTTGGCCCTGGCGGTGGTGGACGCGATTGAACGATGATCCCAAACCACCTATACCTTCACCCAGATCGCCCAACACTGGTCTGATTTAAAAAGAAGACATAAGCCCCGGGTGAGGCGGTACTTCGCAAAACATTTCCCATGTAAGTGTGGAAAATGTAAATGCACCTATAACCCTGGCCTCGCCTGGGCGTGGTTTAATGATTGTGTTTGTATTTCAGCCCATGAATGGAATTTGCGGTTCCGCCCCACCCGGACCAGGACACGCAGCCCAGTGTTGGGCGAAACAGGTGAAGGTGTAGGTGGCCCACCGCCAGGGTCAACGGCCACCCCCTCCTCTGCCAGTGAGTATGAGGAGCCTCTGGACCTCAGCATGCAGGGGAGGGGGGAATCTGACGGCAGGGAGTCGAGCAGAACAGAGCCTCAACCGGACTCCGGTAAGGGAAAGAAAGTTAGATATGTGGTAAGACATGCATTAAATACAGATACTCATGTGCACTATTGTTTTAGATTCAGACGTCGCTGGAACATCCCAAGGGATGAGTGAGGAAGGGGGCGAGGAGGAAGAGGTTGCTGGGGAAGGTGAGTAGATTGATACCTAGAAGCCTAACATAATATTATATTAATGAAAGAACAACAGTCTCTAATATCAGTGTGATTTTCATTCATACAGATTCCCAACTGCCACAGAGGGAGGATGAAGGGAGACTCCGCCCCGACGCAATGTGCGGCCTAAACCTTGTAAGTGGTGTTTATTTAAACTAAAGTAAAAGAGCAAACAATACAATTAGAAAAAAAAAAAATTAACATTTCCATCAAAATGTATCCAAAAAAGCCCTTAAAGCGGACCTTAACTATGAATAAGAGGCTAGCTTAGATAGTTTCCACACCCTGTACATACAGATTGACCACCTTACAAATCATCTTACCAACCTTTTCCAGAGCACAGCTCGGCTCTGTGTGAGCAAAGCACAGCTATAACCCACCCCCTGTACCTTATCCCACTCTCCTCTCCTCAGTAAGTGTGATGCTTCAGAGTCAACATGGCGTTGCATGTATCCTAAATTCTGGGACTGTTGGGACTGGGAGTTGCAGCCCAGTGGGGGAAAGAATAATAATAGATTGACTAAAAAATGTATATATATTAGTTTAAGATGCTGTGGAAACGTTTCTGAAGAGTTTGGCCTTTTCCTTAAATCACGCAGAAGGTCCGATTTAAAAAGTGCACAAACCAAAAAAAAAAAAAAACAACAAAAAACAATGCTAAAGTAATGTTGTTTTTCATTCACAGATCAAAGAAAACAGGATACAGACCCCGAGGCCTAATTTTAAATTAAAAAAAAAAATGTAAATATGTTTTTTTACGTTTTAAAAACAAAAATGTTTTTATTTAACAAAAAAAAAAAAAATTTTAACTAATAAATAATTATTACAATTTCGAGAGTTGTGTTTCCTGCAAAAGTACCATCACACAACATCAGCACACATTTACATGACACACAAAAGGTTTAGATATGGGACAATAAAACATAAAAATACACAAACAATAAAGGTATGCATTAAGGACAAGGAAGAAGGAACTACTAGATGATTAAGGTATGCATTAAGGACAAGGAAGAAGGAACTACTAGATGATTAAGGTATGCATTAAGGACAAGGAAGAAGGAACTACTAGATGATTAAGGTATGCATTAAGGACAAGGAAGAAGGAACTACTAGATGATTAAGGTATGCATTAAGGACAAGGAAACCCCCACAAAAAAGCAAAAAAATAAAAAAGATGTGTGTCAAATTTGCATTTGTTGCCATATGCATATTCCAATGGAGTTTGAGGGATGTGCGCTTGCGTGTAGCCAGATTGGCAACTGAAGAGCCATGGAGATGTAACTATACTTGCTAAAACCACCAAAATGGAAGGTCAAATACGACGGAAACCAAGCAGGTACGTTCAAAAAGCCAGGAAAAATCAGGGAAAAACGGGCCGCCCGTGTGAACGTGAACAGGAGCCCCGATCAAATTGAAGGCACCCGAGAGAGCAAAAAAAGCTTTCCGAGTAAAGTGAAATTGACGGATCAGTTAGGGAGCCATTCCGACGGAGGCTCTGCATCACATTTGAGCCACGATTCAAACGGGAGCCCTGGACAATCGGAAGGTTTTAAGGGCAGTTCAGAGGAGGCTCTGCATCAGGCCCCATGTTCTGTGGTCTGTGACCAAGATAAACCTATTTGGTTCAGATGAATTTGAGTGTGTATGGCAGCAACCAGGATAGAAGTACAAAGACAAGTGTCTTGTGCAGGGGCCTGGGTGTAAATAGAAATATGTTAGTTAATAAGAAACTCTTGTACATAGAGTTTTTTTTTTTTGTTTCTAACCGTTAAAGTGTATAGACATTGTAGTACCCTTAATTAGACTGTAGATTGCAGGCCATAGACAATCGTCGAGCCATAGACTTTAATGGAGACTGTTCTAGAAGGGAAGGTATATAGAGTTAATAGCCAGAGCAGGATGCTTGGTAGAGACCTAATAACAACCAGGATAGTGATTGGTTGGAAGGTCTGAGGAAACAGCCTATCATAAGTTTAACATGTGGGCGAACATGTGATGGAAGGTTCTAGGAGGTAGCTAGAGATATAAGGAAGAGAGACCCCTTACTAGGGTTCTATTCCACAGTTCTAAACCACAATGCTTACAACATGAATTGTTGAGGAGCAGAGTTATGATTATTCCCTGTCCGAGAGTGTGAGTTAACCCTTTAAACGCCAGCTACGTAAAATTCACGTAGCTGCCTCTCCTGTCATTAAACGCCAGCTACGTAAATTTTACGTACCTGGCTTTCCCCCCTGCTAACTGGCAAAAAAAAAAAAAAAAAGACACTCACCTGACCCCTCGTTTGATTCGGCCGGGTCTCCCCTTTAAGATGGTGTGCTCCGATCGTCCGTGGGACCTCCTCCGGCTGCAGGGGAGGGCCCGGAATAGGGTGCCCCCCCCGTTTTAGCTGCCACTGGCTTTCCTGTAAAAAAAAAAATAAAATAAAAATGACATTTACCTACCTGCATGTGCGCTGGCTCCCGTCGACCCTCCTCTTCACCTGGGGGGCCTCCGATCCCCCCCCAGGGCTTGCCGATCTTCAGGAGAGAGCCCGGGAGGCTCTCTCCTCTCTCCTTTTCGATGGCGGCCGCCATCTTGCCTTGGGGGCGGGTCTATGACGTCATCCCGTTCCGTCTCCCCGTCAAGCCCCGCCCCTTTTGGGGCGGGGCTATGACGTCATCCCAGTCCCGATCACTGGCTTCAGCTGTTTCAGCTGTCAGATGCCGGTGATCGGCGACCTGGAAGGAGGATCTCCTGCCCCCCCTTCTCTGGATGCCGATCACCGGCATCTGTCATCAGAGCGGCGAGGGACAAGAGCTTGCAATCGGAGGTAAGTACAGTAAAAAATTTTTTTTTTTTTTAATAAAATCATTTTGTGTGTGTGTTTTTTTTGTTACAGTTAACCCTTTGTGAGCTGGTAAGGAGTCTATCAGACCCCTGTACCAGCTCACAAGGCTCTGGGTCTGGCAAGTCACCTGCGGGCTAGCGGGTGACTTGCCATTAACCCCCAGCCCCCCATTACCTGCCTCCCCAAAGGCCGGGGGGGCAGAAGGGCCCGGGCCACTATGGCTATGTGGGCCTGTTCTACAAGCCCCCATAGCTGGCCCGGGTCGGTAACGCTGGGTAGGGGGGACACTACGTCATTTTTTTTTTGGATTTTTAAGGGGTTTTAACCCTTAAAATTCCCAAAAAAAAGGGGTCCCCCACCCTGGGAGGGGGGACCCTATGTCAATTTTTTTTTTTAATGAACCCCTTATGTCCTGTCACCCAGCTGGTAATAAATGCTTCCAGCATTTTGTGGTGTGGTGTGTTTTTTTTTTTTTACATTTTAAGTGGACCAACACCCAGGATTTTGACTTTCCTGGGTATTGGTCCTTTCCCATGGACGTCTAAGAGACATCTAAACTCAGCCGCTCTGAGCGCGCTGGCGGCCGCATCCCCCACTTCCCTCTAACAGGGAGCGTGCCCGCGTCGGCCATTCATAAATAGCCGGCCTGGGCACGCGTCCTGCTAGAGGGATAGCGGGGATGCGGCCCGCGCATGCGCCGTAGGACCGGATTCAAGTAAGTGATAGCAGGTGTTCCGAGGGGTTTCACACAGGGGGGCATCCCGGTTTTGGATGCCCCAGGGGGAGGGAATAGAACGGTCCAGGAATCTTATAGATTCCAGGGCCGATCAGCACTGGGTGTTGGTCCACTTTAACCCATTGTGAACTTGTAAGGAGTCCATGAGACCCCTGTACCAGTTCACAAGGCTCGAGGGCTGTCAAGTGACCTGCGGCTAGCGGGTGACTTGCCATTAACCCCGGCCCCCCTATTACCTGCCTCCCCGAAGCCCAGGGGGGGCAGAAGGGCCCGGGCTGATTTAGGCGGTGCTGGCTTGTACTTGGCAGGGCGGGAGGCCACCAAAGCTGGACCCTGCGCCCTGTTCTACAATCCCTGCATAGCTGATCCCCGGGCTGGTTATGCTGGGTAGGGGGGACCCCATGTCATTTTTATGGGAATTATTAAAATAAAAAAAATGGGGGTTACCTCCCCCCCAGGAAGGGGAACCCCACACCGATTTTTTTTCTTGATTTAACCCTTTATAGTGTGGATTGTAGTTGTATTTTATTTTTACATGTTATAAAATGTTTTTTCAGTTTGGGGGGTCTTCTGAACAGTAACAGGGGGCTACCGATACATATGTGGTACCGTTGTAATCGGAAGAAATGGGGCTTTCACATGCAATATGGTTTTCTTTAATAAAACAAATGTTTTATTTGAAATAAAGGAGATAATTTTCTAAAAAAAAATTTTTTATTTTGTTTTGTTTAATGTACTCAAAAATATTTAAAAAAAACTGTAAAAAAATTACAAACAAGACATTTCATGTTAAAGCCTAAACTCTGCCGCAAAAAAAAAATATATGATTTTCCTGGAAATTCCTGCAAAAATCACAGTTAAGCATAGCGCAAAATGGTGAAAAATGACCTGTCAAGAGAGGGTGACAAAGCCTAAAGTAGGCTGGCAGTTAAAAGGGTTAGTAGTACCTATGCATGTTGGGTATCGTTCTGCTCGGGAGATTTTGCGCTTTCAGATTTAGCTTGTTTTTTTTTGTTTGCATATTGATATTTTAGGAAAACTCATTTTTTATTCTGCTTTATTATACATTTTTTAAGGAAACCCTGTGCGACCAACGAATTCTTTGAGGGATTACTTCCAGAAAGATGGGCCCACTACAACATGCTGGGTATGCTTAGAAAGCTTATCATGTGTACTTTCAGAAAATATATGGTTTATGGCGGGTATTCCAAATGTAAAGGGTTGTTTTGGTAGAAAAAGTGCAAGGTGCCACTTTGTCTGCAGAGCTGAAATTTTCAAGCAAAATTACCGTCTCCCCAAGCTTTACTTTGGGGTGTTCGGCAACTCTTCCCTTGACAGTAGCTATGCATGTTGGGTATCGTTCTGTTCGGGGGATGTTGCTTTTTTAGATTAACTTGTTTTTTCTTGTTTGCTTATAGTTTTCTTTAGAAAAATGTGGCTTTGATTCTGCTTTTTATCCTTTTTTAGGGAAGTTCTGTGTAACCAAAGAATACATTGAGGGAGAACTTCCAGAAAACTGTGGCAACATCAACAAGCCTGGTATGCCTAAAAAGCTTGAGGTGTGTACTTCCAGAGAATATATAGTTTGTGGGGGGTATTTCAAATGTAAAGGGTTGTTTTTATTGAAAAACTGCAAGGTGCGCATATTGCATAGCATAGTTGTATTTGATCTGAAAATCCCCTAAAGCGCTGCTTCAGTTTGGGGGAGTCTCCTGGGCAGGAAAGGGTGTCTACCAATATATATGTGGTGCCGTTGTAACCGGGAGAAATTGGGATTTCACACGCAATAAGATTTTATTGACAAACTTACATTTTTTATTACAAAAAAACACTACAAATTGTAAAAAATAGATTTTTTTTTTATTTTTTTGCACATATCTCACCCCAAAATATTAAGAATACACCTAAAAAATGACAAACAAGATATTTCATGTTAAAGCCCAGACTCTGCGGAAAAAAACAATATACAATTTTTCTGGGAAATCCCTGGAAATCCCTTCAAAAATCACAGTTGAACATGCATAGTGCAAAATAGTGAAAAATGGTCTGGCAACAAAGCGTAACAAAAACTCCAGGTAGGCTGGCAGCGAAAGGGTTAAAGCTCCAGCCTGATAGAAGTGGCCACCCATAGGAACTCAGTGGAAGAAATCTGGGGAATCCTTCTAGGGGAGTAAGTAAGCTGATCTGAGGCTGCGGATGTGGCAGGAAGAAACGTGACTGATTGGATTTATAAAGCTGGGCCATATGTTAATGTCTACTATTGGAGTCAATAAAGAGGAACCCTGTTTTTATATATATTGGATTGTTGATCGTCTTTATGAAACTGCACAATGAGTACCAACAACCCCTGTGGTAGAGCCCCAGCACCCCACCCACACAGACACACTTGGAGCACCCTGGGCCCAGAAGAACCTGCTCCCTGCCATACTCATTTAACACCAGGTGTGTGAGGGCTACAAAATTGGTGCCTAACGTGGGGCCCAGGAGGTTGATCAGTTTGTCAGGAAGGGTTAGAACGCCTCTAAAGGGAAATTTTGTGTTTTTTGTCTGAAAATTGACTTATGTGGGTTCTAGAGACTTTGGGTTTGCTGTAATAGTGCCTAGAGACTGTTTTGAGTGACTCTAGAGCTTCAGAAACCATTTCGGTCAACTGAAAATCATAGGGTGTAGGTTTCCCAGGGACTGTCTGTAAAATTTGGAGTTATTTGACCATCTGTGACAAAGTTATGGCTATTTGAAGAAAGTGTCATTTTCAATATTAAACAGCTAAAGTTTTTTCTGTGATCACTAAACAGTTACCTGTGCTGCAGGAGAGACTTGCCCAGACTTGCTCATCACCCCTCAGCTGCTGCCCCTCTGAAAAGAGCAGGGGCTGTGAGCCAATCAGAGCTGCCTTTGAGAGCGGCAGTGGGTGGAGCCTAATTCTGAGGAAGTGAGCCTGCTGTGTGAAAGGAGCAGGAACCTTATGGCTGCCAATCCACCTGTTGATCTCATGGCGCCATTCAGCACAGATTCATCAGAGATGCCACCACAGCCACCTTACCAAAGGGACCATGTCCAAGGAGGAAAAGAACTCGCCAGCATCAGGTGCCAGGAGTTATAACCACAGGGTGCCCCTGCAAAGACTACCAAAAGCAGCAGAGAAGAGTGGCCAGCACTAGGGATGAGCGAATCGATCCGGACGAACCCGGATTCCTTCTGAATTTCATAAAAAATTCGATTCTGAACGAATCCGAATTTCCCCGCAATTCGATCGATCAAAGTTTTCC
This sequence comes from Gastrophryne carolinensis, assembly GCA_027917425.1. NCBI lineage: Eukaryota > Metazoa > Chordata > Amphibia > Anura > Microhylidae > Gastrophryne > Gastrophryne carolinensis. The sequence continues at coordinate 108,479,632 of CM051243.1, read as the reverse complement.
TTTAAACTCCATTTACTTCAATAACAGGCATTGTAAAATGGTGGATGGACATGTCTGGACATATCCCCTGGGGCAAGTTATCATGTGAAGGTCACATGCAGCCTATCAGGAGCCAGGAGCCCCGGTGACATCACAGTGCTATATAAAGCGGCGGCCATCTTGCTTGTGCGCATTTGAGACTTGCAGTGCACAGACAACGGAGCTTGCTAAGTTGCTACAGACAGGGAGAGAGTAACAGAGAGGCAGGGAGACCCACAGAGACCCACAGAGTGCCAGGGAGAGCCAGGGAAAGATAGTGAAAAATCGGGAACGATCCAGGCAGGGACAGCAGATAAAGTGACAGGGAAAGAAAGCTTTGCTTATTTTCATTTCACTTCATTTGCCAGATCAGTTTTAAATTGCTGTGTTTTGTGCTGTAAAAATTCCTGGCCACTGTGCATCCCATGTTGGCAGTGGCTCATTTAACATTTCTTATAGCTCGATTAGATTTAATTTTTTTGGTCTGCTGTAAAAATCTGTTATACTAAATAACCATCTACAGCCTCAGCTTTATTAAGCTATTGCATTATGAATTGGTTTTTGTCCTGCTGTCAATACACCAGGCCGCAGGGTATCCCAAGCCACCACGTGGCACCCTATCTGTTATACTAAATAAGCGTCTACAGCCTCAGCTTTATTAAGTTATTGCATTTTGAATTGGTTTTGGTCTGCTTTAAATACACCAGGCCGCAGGGTATCCCAAACCACCACGTTGCACCCTATCTGTTATACTTAATAAGCGTCTACAGTCTCAGCTTTTTTAAGCTATTGCATTATGAATTGGTTTTTGTCCTGCTGTCAATACACCAGGCCGCAGGGTATCCCAAACCACCACGTGGCACCCTATCTGTTATACTAAATAAGCGTCTACAGCCTCAACTTTATTAAGTTATTGCATTTTAAATTGGTTTTTGTCCTGCTGTCAATACACCAGGCCGCTGGGTATCCCAAACCTCCACGTTGCACCCTATCTGTTATGCTAAATAAGCGTCTACAGTCTCAGCTTTATTAAGCTATTACATTTTGAATTGGTTTTTGTCCTGCTGTCAATACACCAGGCCACAGGGTATCCCAAACCACCACGTTGCACCATATCTGTATTACTAAATAAGCGTCTACAGTCTCAGCTTTATTAAGCTATTGCATTTTGAATTGGTTTTTGTCCTGCTGTCAATACACCAGGCTGCAGGGTATCCCAGACCACCACGTGGCACCCTATCTGTTATACTAAATAAGCATCTACAGCCTCAGCTTTATTAAGTTATTGCATTTTGAATTGGTTTTTGTCCTGCTGTCAATACACCAGGCCGCAGGGTATCCCAAACCACCACGTTGCACCCTATCTGTTATACTAAATAAGCGTCTACAGTCTCAGCTTTATTAAGCTATTGCATTTTGCATAGTTTTTTGTCCTGCTGTCAATACACCAGGCCGCAGGGTACCCCAAACCACCACGTTGCACCCTATCTGTTATACTAAATAAGCGTCTACAGTCTCAGCTTTATTAAGCTATTGCATTTTGCATAGTTTTTTGTCCTGCTGTCAATACACCAGGCCGCAGGGTATCCCAAACCACCACGTTGCACCCTATCTGTTATACTTAGTAAGCGTCTACAGTCTCAGCTTTATTAAGTTATTGCATTTTGAATTGGTTTTTGTCCTGCTGTCAATAAACCAGGCCGCAGAGTATCCCAAACCACCACGCTGAACCCTATCTGTTATACTAAATAACGTCTACAGTCTCAGCTTTATTAAGCTATTACATTTTGAATTGGTTTTTGTCCTGCTGTCAATACACCAGGCCACAGGGTATCCCAAACCACCACGTTGCACCATATCTGTATTACTAAATAAGCGTCTACAGTCTCAGCTTTATTAAGCTATTGCATTTTGAATTGGTTTTTGTCCTGCTGTCAATACACCAGGCTGCAGGGTATCCCAGACCACCACGTGGCACCCTATCTGTTATACTAAATAAGCATCTACAGCCTCAGCTTTATTAAGTTATTGCATTTTGAATTGGTTTTTGTCCTGCTGTCAATACACCAGGCCGCAGGGTATCCCAAACCACCACGTTGCACCCTATCTGTTATACTAAATAAGCGTCTACAGTCTCAGCTTTATTAAGCTATTGCATTTTGCATAGTTTTTTGTCCTGCTGTCAATACACCAGGCCGCAGGGTATCCCAAACCACCACGTGGCACCCTATCTGTTATACTAAATAAGCGTCTACAGTCTCAGCTTTATTAAGCTATTGCATTTTGCATAGTTTTTTGTCCTGCTGTCAATACACCAGGCCGCAGGGTATCCCAAACCACCACGTTGCACCCTATCTGTTATACTTAGTAAGCGTCTACAGTCTCAGCTTTATTAAGTTATTGCATTTTGAATTGGTTTTTGTCCTGCTGTCAATAAACCAGGCCGCAGAGTATCCCAAACCACCACGTTGAACCCTATCTGTTATACTAAATAACGTCTACAGCCTCAGCTTTATTAAGTTATTGCATTTTGAATTGGTTTTTGTCCTGCTTTAAATACACCAGGCCGCAGGGTATCCCAGACCACCACGTGGCACCCTATCTGTTATACTAAATAAGCGTCTACAGCCTCAGCTTTATTAAGTTATTGCATTTTGAATTGGTTTTTGTCCTGCTGTCAATACACCAGGCCGCAGGGTATCCCAAACCACCACGTGGCACCCTATCTGTTATACTAAATAAGCGTCTACAGTCTCAGCTTTATTAAGCTATTGCATTTTGCATAGTTTTTTGTCCTGCTGTCAATACACCAGGCCGCAGGGTATCCCAAACCACCACGTTGCACCCTATCTGTTATACTAAATAAGCGTCTACAGCCTCAGCTTTATTAAGTTATTGCATTTTGAATTGGTTTTTGTCCTGCTTTAAATACACCAGGCCGCAGGGTATCCCAGACCACCACGTGGCACCCTATCTGTTATACTAAATAAGCGTCTACAGCCTCAGCTTTATTAAGTTATTGCATTTTGAATTGGTTTTTGTCCTGCTGTCAATACACCAGGCCGCAGGGTATCCCAAACCACCACGTGGCACCCTATCTGTTATACTAAATAAGCGTCTACAGTCTCAGCTTTATTAAGCTATTGCATTTTGCATAGTTTTTTGTCCTGCTGTCAATACACCAGGCCGCAGGGTATCCCAAACCACCACGTGGCACCCTATCTGTTATACTAAATAAGCATCTACAGCCTCAGCTTTATTAAGTTATTGCATTTTGAATTGGTTTTTGTCCTGCTGTCAATACACCAGGCCGCAGGGTATCCCAATCCACCACGTGGCACCCTATCTGTTATACTAAATAAGCATCTACAGCCTCAGCTTTATTAAGTTATTGCATTTTGAATTGGTTTTTGTCCTGCTGTCAATACACCAGGCTGCTCTCTGCTGAAAAAAACAATATATCATTTTCCTGGGAAATCCCTGGAAATCCCTTCAAAAATCACATTTGAACATGGGGAGCGCAAAATAGTGCAAAATGGTTTGGCAACAGAGTGTGACAAAAACTCCAGGTAGGCTGGCACTTAAAGGGTTAACTACACCAGGCCGCAGGATATCCCAAACCACAATGTTGCACCCTATCTGTTATACTAAATAAGCGTCTACAGCCTCAGCTTTATTAAGTTATTGCATTTTGAATTGGTTTTTGTCCTGCTGTCAATACACCAGGCCGCAGGGTATCCCAAACCACCACGTTGCACCCTATTTGTTATACTAAATAAGCGTCTACAGCCTCAGCTTTATTAAGTTATTGCATTTTGAATTGGTTTTGGTCTGCTTTAAATACACCAGGCCGCAGGGTATCCCAAACCACCACGTTGCACCCTATCTGTTATACTTAAGAAACGTTTACAGCCATAGCTTTATTTAGTTACTGCATTTTGAATTGGTTTTTGTCCTGCTGTCAATAAACCAAGCCGCAGAGTATCCCAAACCACCACGTTGCACCCTATCTGTTATACTAAATAAGCATCTACAGCCTCAGCTTTATTAAGTTATTGCATTTTGAATTGGTTTTTGTCCTGCTGTCAATACACCAGGCCGCAGGGTATCCCAAACCACCACGTTCCACCCTATCTGTTATACTAAATAAGCATCTATAGCCTCAGCTTTATTAAGTTATTGCATTTTGAATTGGTTTTGGTCTGCTTTAAATACACCAGGCCGCAGGGTATCCCAAACCACCATGTTGCACCCTATCTGTTATACTAAATAAGCGTCTACAGCCTCAGCTTTATTAAGTTATTGCATTTTGAATTGGTTTTGGTCTACTTTAAATACACCAGGCCGCAGGGTATCCCAAACCACCAAGTTGCACCCTATCTGTTATACTAAATAAGTGTCTACAGCCTCAGCTTTATTAAGTTATTGCATTTTGAATTGGTTTTTGTCCTGCTGTCAATACACCAGGCCGCAGAGTATCCCAAACCACCACATTGCACCCTATCTGTTATACTAAATAAGCGTTGTTCAGCATCAGCTTTATTAAGCTATTGCATTTTGAGTTGGTTTTTGTCCTGCTGTCAATACACCAGGCCGCAGGGTATCCGAAACCACCACGTGGCACCGTATCTGTTATACTAAATAAGCATCTACAGCCTCAGTTTTATTAAGTTATTGCATTTTGAATTGGTTTTTGGTCTGCCTTTAACAAAAAAAACACCAGCCCACCTGGGTATCCCAAACCTGCACTTAGCAGCCTATCTGTTATACTAAATACGCTTGTTCATCCTTCCTCAGCTTGATCAAAGTATTGCATTTTGAATTGGGTTTTGATCTGCCTTTAACAAAAAAAAACACCAGGCCGCAGGGCATCCCAAACCTGCATTAGGCAGCCTATCTGTTATATTAAATACGCTTGTTGATCCTTCCTCAAAGTATTGCATTTTGAATTGGTTTTTGTCCTGCAGTCAAAACACCAGCCCACATGGGCATCCCAAACCAGCACGTCACCCTATCTTTTATACTAAATAAGCTTGTTCAGCCTCAGTTTTATTAAGCTATTGCATTTTGAATTGGTTTTTGTTCTGCTGTCAAAACACTAACCCACATGGGCATCCCAAACCAGCACATGTCACCCTATCTGTTATACTAAATAAGCTTCTACAGGCCCTTTTTTTTATTTTTTTATATAGAGCTGTAATAGATTATATAGTGAGGTAAATTCGCCATTTTGCACCATTATATAGAGAAGACCACTGTGTAAATCTGAGGAGCAATAGTTTATATTGTGAGGTAAAATTGCCATTTTATAGAGCAGGCCCTGTCTGAAAATCTCATTTTGCAATCTATGTTATATTGTGAGCTAAATTCGCCATGTTGCACCGTTCTTTAGAGTGTCCCTCCTGTGTAAATCAGAGCAGCAATAGTTTATATTGGACAATACATTTGCCCTGTTTTGCACCATTATATGGAGCAGCCCCTGAATAAATCTGGGGGGCAATAGTTTATATTATGAGGTAAATTCATGGTTTTGCACCATTACATAGACCAGTCCCTATATAAAACTGAGAAATAGGTTATATTGTGTGAGTTAAATCCGCTCTTGGTTTTGTAGCATTCTATAGAGCAGGCCCTGTGTAAATCTGAGGGGCAATAGTTTAAATTATGAGGTAAATTCATGGTTTTGCACTGTTATATACAGCAGCCCCTATATAAACCTGAGGAGTAATAGTTTATAGTGTGAGATAAATTCAGTTTTGCACCATAATATGGAGCAGCAATAGTTTATATTGTAGGTAAATTCATGGTTTTGCACCGTTACATAGAGCAGTCCCTTTATAAACCTGAGAAATAGGTTATATTGTGTGAGTTAAATCCGCTCTTGGTTTTGTAGCATTATATAGAGCAGCTCCTGTGTCAATCTGAGGGGCAATAGCTTATACTGTGAGGTAAATTTGCCATTTTGCAGCATAATATAGAGCAGCCCCTGTGTAAATCTGAGGGGCAATAGCTTATATTGTGAGGTAAATTTGCCATTTTGCAGCATAATATAGAGCAGGCCCTGTGTAAATCTGAGGGGCAATAGCTGATATAGTGAGGTAAATTTGCCATTTTGCAGCATAATATAGAGCAGCCCAGTTGCCATCTAAATCAACTACTGGCCGGACAGGACAACTTTTCCAGGGCAAACTCTGCTAGTTGCGGCCACAAGTCAAGTTTGGCTTCCCAGAAGTCTAGCGGGTCCTCAAGGTGTGTTGGCATGGTCATGTCAAGGTATGACATGACCTGCTGGTTCAGGTCCTGCTTCCTGCTGCTCATGAGTAGACTCACTATGCGGGTGTAGAAAGCTACTCATTAGCGACTGAAGACTGAGGCTGCTGATGGAGCTGCTGCTCCTGCCACTTCCCCCCCCCCCCGGCAGCCATGGCAGTGGAAGGTGAGCGCGGAGGTCCCCCCAGTCAAACCTGCGAGAGTATGGACCATGGCGCAGATAGACATCGTCCAACTGACTACGTAGGATGATTCTGTAGTAGGTCAGTTTGTCCTCCCTCTCAGTGGGTATAAATAATGCCCCCATTTTGTGCCGGAAGCGAGGGTCCAATAAGGTGAAGAGCCAGAAGTCATCCCGCTGACAAATGGAGACAATTCTGTGGTCACTACGCAAGCACGTGAGCATGCATCGTGCCATTTGTGCAAGTGACTCGGAGGGACTACCTGTCTCCATCTCCACTGCATACTGCCACGGTGTGTCTGGGTCCTCTGTCTCGCCTTCCTCACAACCCTCTAGCTCCTATGGCTGCTCCTGCTCCTCCTCTCCTGTCAGATGACTAGATAAAATGATCATTTTGTCAAGCCTAAACTGTGCTTCGGTGTGCCCCACCCCCTCCTCCTCCTCCACTTCAGCCCCCACAGGCTTCATGTCGCTGTGAAATGTATGCGTCATGTCTCTAGTGCCCTGACCAGCCATGGTTTCCAACATGTGTTGTAGCACATGAAGCAGTGGAATCTCATCGTTCATCTCATAGTCCTGGCGACTGACTAATAAAGTAGCTTCCTCAAAGGGCCTGAGCAAACGGCAGGTGTCACGTATGAGCTGCCACTGGTTTACATTGAAGTTACACAGGGGAGTCCCCCTATCCGTTTGGATCATCAAGAAATCTGTGATGGCTTTTCTCTGTTCCTATAGTCGATCCTGCATATGGAGGGTGGAATTCCAACGGGTGGAAGAATCGCAAATCAGACTATGTTGGGAGATACCGTTCTGACGCTGAAGATCAAGAAGGGTTTGCTTGGCGGTGTAGGAGTGCCTGAAGTGCATGCAAAGTTTCCTTCCCATTGTTAGGATGTCTTTCAGTTTGGGGGAAGACTTCAGAAAATGCTTAACAACTAGATTGAACACGTGTGCCATGGCAGGACGCATGGCTCAGGCTTCCTTGTCGCAGCGCACTGACTATGTTGCTCAAGGCAAACCATGTGAAGAACAGCATGAAACCGCCGTGTCCTGCACGCATGGTAGGCTGGAAGGGCACTGGGAAAAAAAAAAAAAAATTAAAAAAAGGAGAAAAAATAAATATTTAGAAAAAAAAGTAAAAAAAAAAAATTAAAAAATTTTAAAAAAAAAATTGTACAAAAAATCACAAAATATTAAAAGGCTATGGAAAAAAAAAAAAATATATATATATATATATATATATATATATATATTTTTTTTTTTTTTTTTTTTTTTTCTAAAAAAAACTAAATATAAAAAAAAAAAATACAAAATTAACCAAAAAAAATGTTGATACAATTTATATGTTACTGTTATCATGTTATATGTTATTGTTGCTATGTTATATGTTATTATATGTTATTATTATAAATATGTTCAAATAAGATAAATGTTAACTATTAATATGTAATTGACAATTTGCCACTTTTCTCTGTGACACCATTGCTAACTGCAAGTGCACTGTCACAGGCACAAAGGCCTAGGAGCGTGGAGGCCACAGCGGAGGGACCTGTCCAAGTTGCTTTTGTGGTTGTGCAGGAACCACAATCACCCAGTGGTCCTAAAAGGATATTTATTGTCCCTGACCATAGTTACAGCTCCAGACTTAGGCACTGCTGTGCACTTTGGTACACACTGACAGGCTAAAGGACTGCCCCACCTTCTGTTCAACAAAATTGTACAGGGCTGGTACTGCCTTCTTTGCAAAGAAATGACAGCATGGGACTCTCCACCTCGGCTCGGCACAAGCCATCAGTTCTCTGAAAGGTCCACCAACTCAAAAGGGAAGGACTGCAGCACCAGCAACTTATACAGGAGCACATTTAGCCTCTGAACGTTGGATGAGTGGGCACATACTGTTGTCTCTTGGACATGGCTTGGCAATGGATTGCTGGCTGAATGACTGATTCGAATTAAGAGGAGGAGGAGCATCTGGAGCGACAGAGGATGGGTATGACACACAGGAGGTGGTGGAGCCTTGGCTGGCTGGAACAGAGAGCGGTGTGCCACTGGGTAATGCAGCAGGCTGGACCACCGCTTTGGAGCCAACTCTCCCAGGCCGCTTTATGGTGACGCTGCAAATGTTGACGCAGGGCTGTGGGTCCAACATTGGGACCCTGGCCACACTTCACCTTCTGCCTACACATCTTTCATATAGCCATGTTAACCTCCTGCGGATGCTTGATGAAAAACTGCAACATGGGCTTGTAGCTGATTTCTCCTACCAACAGTCCGCACTAATTCACTGATGCTGCTGCCGCCGCCAACTCCAGGGACCCTCTTCCACTACCTCCTGGGAAGATAGCCTGCGCGCGAGTGGTCTACCCCGAACATTTGCCTCCATACTTTCCCCTTCTGCCACCATGCTGGCCGCTAAATCTGTCACTCTCCATCACTCCAAGCCTTTAAAAGTGCCCTCAAAACTCACTGATGTCCTCCTCAGGTTCCTCAACAGTGTCTGCTTAAGGAGCTAAAACGCTTGCAACACCTCCTCCCACGACACTCTCCTTATCACTACTTGCCCGCCTAGTGGAAGAAGCGGCAAGTGTCTCCTCCACTTCTTGGCTGGGCAGTAGCTGCTGATATCAGATCGTCCTCACTGAATAGTGGAGCTGAACCCAAAGCATATCATGCAACAGACAGTTGACTGGGGGTGTCAGATGTCACTTGTGATGCAGTGGATGATCGTGTTAACCAATGGATGACGGCAGATGGGTTGCTGTTCAAGACACGACCGCTAGCTGATCCCGGGAGATCAGGCCTCTCACTGAGACTCCTGCTGCCACTCACCCCTATTCTGCAGAGACCTCTGCTTGATGAAATGAGGCCTTATATGTTACTATGTTACTAATATGTTACTAATATGTTACTAATCTGTCACTCTCCATGTTTTTTTTTTTTGAGAGACTGGCCTGCGTGGAAATGAATCGGGCATGGATCAGCCAAGATTTCCACCCACCAATGCCTGATGCATTAGAGTAGATTGATGATGGGGCCAGACCAACACTAAAGAAATATGGATCGTGCAAAACAGATTTAAGGCGCTGCTCTCCAGTTACAGACATTCCTCCGCATCAGACCACAAGTAATTACTGAGAAAATGCTTTACGTTACTCTTCTACTTTTTATTAATATTCTTCGGATAAGATATATGTGCCGAAAATCTGTATATGTTCTCTTCATGCTGCTGCCAACTCCAGGGTGTGTCTTTCTGGCAATTTTGGGCTCCTGCTGCCAACTCCAGTGTCTCTTTCAAGCTATGTTTGGGCTCCTGCTGCTGCTGCTTACAACTCCAGGGTGTGATTCATCCAATTTTTGGGCTCCTGCAGCCAACTCCAGTGTCTCTTTCAAGCTATGTTGGGGCTGCTGCTTGCAACTCCAGGGTGTGAGTCATCCAATTTTTGGGCTCCTGGAGCCAAATCCAGTGTCTCTTTCAAGCTATGTTTGGACTCCTGCTGCTGCTGCTTGCAACTCCAGTGTGTGATTCATCCAATTTCTGGCCTCCTGAAGCCAACTCCAGTATCTCTTTAAAGCAATATTTGGGCTCCTGCTGCTGCTTGCAACTCCAGGGTGTGATTCATCCAATTTTTGGGCTCCTACAGCCAACTCCAGTGTCTCTTTCAAGCTATGTTTGGGCTTGTGCTGCTGCTGCTTGTAACTCCAGGGTGTGATTCATCCAATTGTTGGGCTCCTGCTGCCAACTCCATTGTGTCTTTCAAGCTATGTTTGGGCTCCATCTGCTGCTGCTGCTTGCAACTCCAGGGTGTGATTCATCCAATTTTTGGGCTCCTACTGCCAACTCCAGTGTCTCTTTCAAGCTATGTTTGGGCTCCTGATGCTTGCAACTCCAGGGTGTGAGTCATCCAATTTTTGGGCTCCTGGAGCCAAATCCAGTGTCTCTTTCAAGCTATGTTTGGGCTCCTGCTGCTTGCAACTCCAGGGTGTGATTCATCCAATTTTTGGCCTCCTGAAGCCAACTCCAGTGTCTCTTTCAAGCAATGTTTGGGCTCCTGCTGCTGCTTGCAACTCCAGGGTGTGATTCATCCAATTTTTGGGCTCCTGCTGCCAACTCCAGTGTCTCTTTCAAGCTATGTTTGGGCTCCTGCTGCTGCTGCTGCTGCTTGCAACTCCAGGGTATGATTCATCCAATGTTTGGGCTTCTGCTGCCAACTCCAGTGTCTCTTTCAAGCTATGTTTGGACTCCTGCTGCTGCTGCTTGCAACTCCAGTGTGTGATTCATCCAATTTCTGGCCTCCTGAAGCCAACTCCAGTATCTCTTTAAAGCAATATTTGGGCTCCTGCTGCTGCTTGCAACTCCAGGGTGTGATTCATCCAATTGTTGGGCTCCTGCAGCCAACTCCAGTGTCTCTTTCAAGCAATGTTTGGGCTCCTGCTGCTGCTTGCAACTCCAGGGTGTGATTCATCCAATTTTTGGGCTCCTGCTGCCAACTCCAGTGTCTCTTTCAAGCTATGTTTGGGCTCCTGCTGCTGCTGCTGCTGCTTGCAACTCCAGGGTATGATTCATCCAATGTTTGGGCTTCTGCTGCCAACTCCAGTGTCTCTTTCAAGCTATGTTTGGACTCCTGCTGCTGCTGCTTGCAACTCCAGTGTGTGATTCATCCAATTTCTGGCCTCCTGAAGCCAACTCCAGTATCTCTTTAAAGCAATATTTGGGCTCCTGCTGCTGCTTGCAACTCCAGTGTGTGATTCATCCAATTTCTGGCCTCCTGAAGCCAACTCCAGTATCTCTTTAAAGCAATATTTGGGCTCCTGCTGCTGCTTGCAACTCCAGGGTGTGATTCATCCAATTTTTGGGCTCCTGCAGCCAACTCCAGTGTCTCTTTCAAGCTATGTTTGGGCTCGTGCTGCTGCTGCTGCTTGTAACTCCAGGGTGTGATTCATCCAATTGTTGGGCTCCTGCTGCCAACTCCATTGTGTCTTTCAAGCTATGTTTGGGCTCCATCTGCTGCTGCTGCTTGCAACTCCAGGGTGTGATTCATCCAATTTTTGGGCTCCTACTGCCAACTCCAGTGTCTCTTTCAAGCTATGTTTGGGCTCCTGATGCTTGCAACTCCAGGGTGTGAGTCATCCAATTTTTGGGCTCCTGGAGCCAAATCCAGTGTCTCTTTCAAGCTATGTTTGGGCTCCTGCTGCTTGCAACTCCAGGGTGTGATTCATCCAATTTTTGGCCTCCTGAAGCCAACTCCAGTGTCTCTTTCAAGCAATGTTTGGGCTCCTGCTGCTGCTTGCAACTCCAGGGTGTGATTCATCCAATTTTTGGGCTCCTGCTGCCAACTCCAGTGTCTCTTTCAAGCTATGTTTGGGCTCCTGCTGCTGCTGCTGCTGCTTGCAACTCCAGGGTATGATTCATCCAATGTTTGGCCTCCTGAAGCCAACTCCAGTATCTCTTTAAAGCAATATTTGGGCTCCTGCTGCTGCTTGCAACTCCAGGGTGTGATTCATCCAATTTTTGGGCTCCTGCAGCCAACTCCAGTGTCTCTTTCAAGCTATGTTTGGGCTCGTGCTGCTGCTGCTTGTAACTCCAGGGTGTGATTCATCCAATTGTTGGGCTCCTGCTGCCAACTCCATTGTGTCTTTCAAGCTATGTTTGGGCTCCATCTGCTGCTGCTGCTTGCAACTCCAGGGTGTGATTCATCCAATTTTTGGGCTCCTACTGCCAACTCCAGTGTCTCTTTCAAGCTATGTTTGGGCTCCTGATGCTTGCAACTCCAGGGTGTGATTCATCCAATTTTTGGCCTCCTGAAGCCAACTCCAGTGTCTCTTTCAAGCAATGTTTGGGCTCCTGCTGCTGCTTGCAACTCCAGGGTGTGATTCATCCAATTTTTGGGCTCCTGCTGCCAACTCCAGTGTCTCTTTCAAGCTATGTTTGGGCTCCTGCTGCTGCTTGCAACTCCAGGGTGTGATTCATCCAATTTTTGGGCTCCTGCAGCCAACTCCAGTGTCTCTTTCAAGCTATGTTTGGGCTCGTGCTGCTGCTGCTTGTAACTCCAGGGTGTGATTCATCCAATTGTTGGGCTCCTGCTGCCAACTCCATTGTGTCTTTCAAGCTATGTTTGGGCTCCATCTGCTGCTGCTGCTTGCAACTCCAGGGTGTGATTCATCCAATTTTTGGGCTCCTACTGCCAACTCCAGTGTCTCTTTCAAGCTATGTTTGGGCTCCTGATGCTTGCAACTCCAGGGTGTGAGTCATCCAATTTTTGGGCTCCTGGAGCCAAATCCAGTGTCTCTTTCAAGCTATGTTTGGGCTCCTGCTGCTTGCAACTCCAGGGTGTGATTCATCCAATTTTTGGCCTCCTGAAGCCAACTCCAGTGTCTCTTTCAAGCAATGTTTGGGCTCCTGCTGCTGCTTGCAACTCCAGGGTGTGATTCATCCAATTTTTGGGCTCCTGCTGCCAACTCCAGTGTCTCTTTCAAGCTATGTTTGGGCTCCTGCTGCTGCTGCTGCTGCTGCTTGCAACTCCAGGGTATGATTCATCCAATATTTGGGCTTCTGCTGCCAACTCCAGTGTCTCTTTCAAGCTATGTTTGGGCTCCTGCTGCTGCTTGCAACTCCAGGGTGTGATTCATCCAATTTTTGGGCTCCTGCTGCCAACTCCAGTGTCTCTTTCAAGCTAGGTTTGGGCTCCTGCTGCTGCTGCTTGCAACTCCAGGGTGTGATTCATCCAATTTTTGGGCTCCTGCTGCCAACTCCAGTGTCTCTTTCAAGCTATGTTTGGGCTCCTGCTGCTGCTTGCAACTCCAGGGTGTGATTCATCCAATTTTTGGGCTCCTGCTGCCAACTCCAGTGTCTCTTTTAAGCTATGTTTGGGCTCCTGCTGCTTGCAACTCCAGGGTGTGAATCATCCAATTTTTGGGCTCCTGCAGCCAACTCCAGTGTCTCTTTAAAGCAATGTTTGGGCTCGTGCAGCTGCTGCTGCTGCTTGCAACTCCAGGGTGTGATTCAGCTAATTTTTGGGCTCCTGCTGCTGCCAGCTCCAGGGTGTGTTTTTCAGGCACTATAGGGGCCCCTCATAGTGATGCCACCTCAACTCTCTGCAATTGTGCCTCTCTGCGATTCTATTATCGATGCTTCCGATCTGCCAGCTCCTGATTCCCTGATAAAAAAGACTGCCCCTGAGAACTGCCCAAAGACTGCCCATGTTCCTTCCCTGACCCATCTCCAAAGTGCATGTGCCAACACCATACAGGAGAATGGTGGATCAGCCAGACCCAACTCCCAGTTTGTTTTAAGATCAAACATTATGCTTGACAGTTTCTCAAATTAGAAAACAGGCCTAAGTAAGATGCATTGAAGAAGCTCAAAAGGGAAAAGATGTTTTTTATGCTGTACTTTTATATTAATTTTTATTCAGGTTTGACACATCTGAAAGTGAGCCCAGTCAGATTTGCCCTCACTTTTAGAAACCTATTACTGGCTATTTAAAAATTAAATGTTCTTTTAACCCGACCCTTCAGCATCATTTAATGAAAAGCCCAAATCCCTAAAAAAACTATTCACCAGCATCTAAAATTAATATATTTTAAGCTCTTAGTTGCTTACTCTTCATTCTTTACCCCGCTAGGCTGCATCTCTGTTAGGACACGGGCACCGTCATCTTGCCTCAGAAGCATCACATACTGAGATGAGGAGAGTGGTGGAAAATGCAAGGGGTGGGGTTTTAGCTGTGCTTTGCACAGACAGAGCAGAGCTGGGGTCAGAAAAAGGACAGCAATCCCAGAATGCAGAGCGGCACAGTCAGAAGACACTTCCTGTCTGCAGGCTGACTGATGCACCATGGCCCACCATCTTGGATGTTTAAAGGCTAAGAATACACACTAGATGCAAGTAGGGTGATTTTTAATGTGGGCAATCTGTATGTACAGGGTGGGGGAAACCTGTAGGATAGACTCTTATTCAGGGTGAAGGTCCGGTTTAAATGTGTAGCTAGAGTTAGGGTCTTAAAGTTTTCTTTCAAGAATGAAGATAAATACAGAGACAAGTGACACCCAGATGAAAAAATGTTGAATGTATTTAATGGCATGCCATACTATGCTTTTGGTTGCAGGCAAATCAAGGCAAATAGCTAGTGTGAAGGGACTTAGAGACTAGCTGTAATCGATGATGTGATGTAATGTGTTTGTAACTGAGACATGAGTTTGTTTAATCTACCTCAGTGGTAAAAACTACCACTGCTGGGGCTCTTAGTTGTAGCTCCTGTGGGTGGGCAGTAAATAGAGCTTCTGGATAAGTGCTAGCCCTACTTTCAGTGGTGGATGGCTCTAGGCTTCTGTTTCCCATAGTTAATTAATGTGTTTGGATAGATGGGACAGAGTGTGGTTTGATCACCCACCTCCCAAGGCTGGGTTGTAGCTGCCGTAACCTGCAGATCTAGTCATTATGGGGTGACCTACTCAATTCCTCTACACAGGCAGCACCTCTCTGGGAAGTAGATTAACCAGTTGGGAGGCCCAGCTTTTCCCACCAGGGGTGGTAGTGATTCAACAAACAGGAGGTTCTTAGCTGACCACTATTTTTGGGTCCTATGTACCAAGTAAGGAAATAAGTTAGGTAGTGTATGGTGCATTCTGGCTGAACATGGGCGCAAGAATGGTATCATCACCCTCTCTCAGGATGTGGTGGAGGGTTAACCTATTTTAGGCCCTACCAGAAGCTGCAGCTCTGACAGGAGAGTATGAGACACAGTGAGCCTAAGGCGCTCATTAACTCATGGGGTTGTGAGAAAAGAAACTTAGTAGTAGTAGAGTGGTTAAACATCTGCAAAGATGAACTGAGTGCTCTGGCAGTGATTCTTGATCATAACCGAGGACCCTGGAAGTGTAACTATTAGAGATGAGCGAACTTTTGAAAAATTCGACTCGCTGATTCGCCGAATTTTCCGGCGAAGAATCGCTATTAAAAACGGCTATTTCTGGCCGTCCGAGAGCCTCCATATGGTTGCAGAATATTTTGCTTGGCTGTAACATGCATAGGATGCATGCTGGGTTAGTGAAATACTATTGTAAAGAAGTATGACATGCAGATCAGAGGCGTCACTATTAGATTCGCTGTCACAGAGCGGCACAATTACAGAGCCTTGAGGTGGCATCAGCAGGATGAGCCAATATATTGCCCGAAAGAACAAACTCTAGACTTGGGAGCAGCATAGGGAGCCCATATATTGCCTGAAAGACACACTATGGACTTGGCAGCAGCATAGGGAGCCCATATATTGCCTGAAAGAGACACTGGAGTTGGCAGCAGCATTAGGAGACCATATATTGCCTGAAAAACAAACCCTGGAGTTGGCAGCAGCATAGGGAGCCCATATATTGCCTGAAAGACACACCCAGGAGTTGACAGCAGCATTAGGAGCCCATATATTGCCTGAAAGACACACCCTGGAGTTGGCAGCAGCATAGGGAGCTCACATATTGCCTGAAAAACACATTGGAGTTGGCAGCAGCATAGGGAGCTCATATATTGCCTGAAAAACACATTGGAGTTGGCACCAGCATAGGGAGCTCATATATTGCCTGAAAGACACACCCAGGAGTTGGCAGCAGCATAGGGAGCTCATATATTGCCTGAAAAACACATTGGAGTTGGCAGCAGCATTGGGAGCTCATATATTGCCTGAAAGACACACCCAGGAGTTGGCAGCAGCATAGATGCCCATATATTGCCTGAAAGACACATTGCAGTTGGCACCAGCAGCAGCAGCATAGGGAGCCCATAACTTGCCTGAAAAACACATTGGGGTTGGCAGCAGCATAGGGAGCTCATATATTGCCTGAAAGACACGCCCAGGAGTTGGCAGCAGCATTAGGGGCCCATATATTGCCTGAAAAACACATTGGATTTGGCAGCAGCATAGGGAACTCATATATTGCCTGAAAAACACATTGGAGTTGGCAGCAACATAGGGAGCTCATATATTGCCTGAAAGACACACCCAGGAGTTGGCAGCAGCAGCATTAGGAGCCCATATATTGCCTGAAAGACACACTCTGGACTTGGCAGCAGCATAGGGTGCTCATATATTGAGCAAAGGGGTGGGAGTAGCTCCATCACTATTATTTATACAAAATTATCATCATTATTATTCAGGGCCTGGGAACCAATTTACCGCCCAGTTTAACCCTCTCATCATCCAAGTATTAAGCACTAAACATATCTAGCTATGTGGAAAGACAGAGATTTGGTTGCACATATCTGCAGATACATGTATAAGCCACACTGCTCCGGCAAGGCACTCTGTATTTAGTGTGGTCCCTACACTTATTTTTGAGTCCCCAAAGTTGGGACATGCAATGCAGCCAGAGCTACTCACCTGGGAAGCTGCCAGCCTCCCTTTAGAACACTCCATAGGGAGAGATCCATGGTGGCTGAATCCCTCCCTGTGTGTGTTCATGGCAATTCAAACTGAGCAAAGGGGGTGGGAGTAGCTCCATCACTATTATTTATACAAAATTATCATCATTATTATTCAGGGCCTGGGAACCAATTTACCGCCCAGTTTAACCCTCTCATCATCCAAGTATTAAGCACCAAACATGTCTAGCTATGTGGAAAGACAGAGATTTGGTTGCACATATCTGCAGATACATGTGGAAGCCACACTGCCCCGGCAAGGCACTCTATTGGCCTGATGCAGAGCCTCCCCTGAACTGACCTTAAAACCTTCCGATTGTCCGGGGCTCCCGTTTGAATCGTGGCTCAAATGTGATGCAGAGCCTCTGTCGGAATGGCTCCCTAACTGATCCGTCAATTTGACTTCACTCAGGAAGTTTTTTTTGCTCTCTCGGGTGCCTTCAATTTGATCGGGGCTTCCGTTCCCATTCACACGGGCGGCCCGTTTTTCCCTGCCTTTTCCTTGGTTTTTGAACGTACCTGCTTGGTTTCAGTCGTATTTGACCTTCCATTTTGGTGTTTTTTTCAAGTATACATCTCCATGGCTCTTCAGTTGCCAATCTGGCTACACGCAAGCGCACATCTCTAAACCTCCATTGGAATATACATATGGCACCAACTGCCAATTTTACACATATATATATTGTCATTATTATTTTTGGGTGTTCGCCATTAACGCATACCTTAATCTCCTTGGTGTTCCTTGTCCCTTGCCATTAATGCATACCTTAATCTCTGTGGTGTTCCTTGTCCCTTGCCATTAATGCATACCTTAATCTCCTTGGTGTTCCTTGTCCCTTGCCATTAATGCATACCTTAATCTCCTTGGTGTTCCTTGTCCCTTGCCATTAATGCATACCTTAATCTCCTTGGTGTTCCTTGTCCCTTGCCATTAATGCATACCTTAATCTCCTTGGTGTTCCTTGTCCCTTGCCATTAATGCATACCTTTATCTCCTTGGTGTTCCTTGTCCCTTGCCATTAATGCATACCTTAATCTCCTTGGTGTTCCTTCTTCCCTGCCATTAATGCTTACCGTAATAGTTTGTGAGTTTTTCAGATTTATTGGCCTTTATCTAAACCTTTTGTGTCATGTAAATGTGTGATGATGTTGTGTGATTGTACATTTGCAGGAAAGACAACACACCAAATTTTTTTTTTTTTGTTTTTTTTTTATTAAAACGTTGTGTAACTTTTTTTTTGTTTGTGGCTTTTTCAGATTAAATTTTTTTTTGTGTAAAAATAAATACAATTTTAACATTCTCCTCTGAAATCCATAAAATTAGGCCTCGGGGTCTTGACCATGTCGTTTTCTTTTATCTGTGAATGCAAAACAACATTAGTTAAGCATTGTTATTCTAAGTATGTCACACACCCCGCTTCAAGAAATTCATAACGTGTGGGTAATACTGACCTGTAGAGAGCGATATGCAGAGATGCCAGGAAAAAAGAGAGCCCCTCCCAGTCCATAAATACCTGGGACCTCCCACTCATTACCCAGTCTTCATCTCTGCAGATGGCGAGCAAGTCAGAAGATGTGGTCTCCTCCTTGCACAGGGGGATTTCAGGTAGCCGGGATGACTCCCGGCCCTTTAGTTATCTATTTCTGCCTGGATCTTTTTTTTCTGTTACCTCATGCCTCCCAGCCTAGGCTGACGGTCCGGGTGAGGGTAGAAAAGCACCCTTGGTGCTTAAGAGCAAATGCTCTCCCGTGAGACCCTATATAAGAGGGTAGGCGGTCATCCGGGAAGGTGACCCCGGTTTGGGATGCCCTATCCCTTGGCCTTAACCTTTGGGTGGTCCCCCCTTTGGGTAATGCCCCTCTCTCTAGCGGGATAGCGGAGGGTAGGAGCAGGGCCCCTTATTCGGTGTTAGGTCCAAATTTTGTAATCATTAATTCTTAATAATGTTTTAATGTATTAATTTATTAAATTATCCTCCCAATAATTATTAACGTATTTATTACTTCATAACAGCGTGTATTTCTCTGTCAAAATGGCGCTGTGGCCGCCATTTTTATGCAGGCTTTCTCCCTGAGGTAAAAGGGGCGGGGCCGGGCATCAGGGTCAAAGCCATGGCCCGCTCCCCTCTTTCTGTCTCTTCTGAGACCGGCGCCGCGGCCGCACATGGCTGCGGTGCCGGCCTTTTTGCATTGTCATGGCGGAGGGGAGCTGGGCAGTTATTTGCCCAGTGCCCCCCTCAGACAGGGGTCGGGGCTTTTATTCCAATCTGTTCACAGTGCCCAAGAAGGACGGCTCAGTTCGACCCATTCTGGATCTAAAGATCCTCAACAGGTTCGTCCGTCCGCGGAAATTTCGCATGGAAACGCTGCGTTCAGCTATCCATTCTCTTCGGCAGGGGGACTTTCTGACGTCCGTAGACATCAAGGACGCCTATCTGCATGTGCCGATTTTTCCAGCACACCAGAGATTTCTCGGGTTCGTGGTGGAGGATCGGCATTTTCAGTTTGTGGCACTTCCTTTCGGTCTTACCTCGGCTCCAAGGGTTTTCACCAAGGTGCTGGCCGGGGTGATGGCTCTCCTCAGACCCCAGGATATTCGCATTGTCCCTTATCTGGACGACCTTCTCATTATGGCATCTTCCTTCAGCCAGAACTGTGGTGTCCACTCTGGAGAGATTCGGGTGGGTGATCAACTACCCCAAGTCCTCCCTTTCTCCGTCCAGGTTAGTGTCTTTTCTGGGAATGTCCCTGGATACTTCCCAGGCCAGGGTGTTTCTTCCTCAGTCCAAGGTTCTCTTGATTCAGAAGTTGGTTCGACTCCTCCTGTCTATCCCTCGTCCGGCCATCAGACTGGGGATGAGGCTGGTGGGATTGATGGTAGCCTCCTTCGAAGTGGTTCCCTTTGCTCAGTTCCACACAAGGACACTCCAGCTCCATCTGTTGGCGGCCTGGGACGGGTCACCACTGTCGTTGCATCAGTCCTTCCTGATGACCCCCCGAGTTCGGATTCTCCCTTCAGTGGTGGCTGGATCCAATCAATCTGTCGAGGGGCCTTTCTGGCCCCTTGTTGGGAGACGGTCACCACGGATGCCAGTCTATCAGGATGGGGGGGGTTCTGGAAGGATCGTCAGTTCAGTGACTGTGGGGGCCTCAGGAGGCTCACGAGTCCATCAATGTTGTGGAATTGAGGGCCATCAGGATGGTTCTGTTTCGCTTGACTCATCAGTTGCAAGGATTGCCGGTTCAAGTCCGGTCCGACAATCGGACAGCGGTCGCCTACATCAATCACCAGGGAGGGACTCGCAGCAGGAGTGCCCTCAAGGAAGTGTCTTTGATTCTGGCCTGGGCGGAGACCCACGTCCCGTGCATTTCAGCAGTTTACATTCCGGGAGCGGAGAACACGGAGGCGGACTCTCTGAGCAGGTTCTCAGCTCGCCGGGGGGAATGGTCTCTCAGCCCCAAAGTGTTTCGCTTGATTTGTCTCAGGTGGGGGTCCCCGGTGGTGGACCTCTTTGCCTCTCATCACAATCACAAACTTCCGACATTTGTGTCTCTCTCGCGGGATCCACTGGCTCTGGCAGTGGATGCCATGTCTCTGAACTGGAGGGATCTGGGGTTTCTGTATCTGTTCCCTCCGTTTCCCTTGGTGGCCAGAGTGGTGCGCAAGCTGGCCCTGGAGGATGCGTCAGCAATTCTGGTGGCTCCAAGGTGGCCAAGACAGGTTTGGTTCGCAGATGTGGTAAGGTTAGCAGAGGATCAGTTCGTTCTGCCCCTGCTGCCGAATCTGCTCACCCAGGGTCAACTATGTTATCCCAATTTACCAACGCTGGCTTTGACGGCGTGGCTGCTGAAACCTCCATCTTGAAGGAGGAAGGTCTTTCCGATGCTGTGATTCGAACTCTCATTATTGCTAGGAAGCGGTCTTCCTCTAATATCTACTATAGGACTTGGAGGTCTTATATTGATTGGTGTGAGATCAGGGTGTTGCCTTGTAGGGAATTTTCCATCTCCAGAATCCTGGAGTTTCTTCAACATGGTCTGGACCTGGGGCTCCAGCTTAGTACTCTGAAGGGGCAGGTTTCTGCCCTGGCGGTGTTCTTTCAAAGGTCATTTGCCCTACATCCTTTGGTTAAGACTTTTTTTCCAGGGAGTCACGCACGTGCGGCCTCCTAGAAAACCTTTGCTCCCTGTTTGGGATTTGAATTTGGTTCTTTCTGCTCTTCAGGATTCTCCTTTTGACCCCTTGAATGATATTGCCTTGTCTTCACTTACGCAGAAGGTGGCCTTTTTGGTAGCCATCACTTCGGTTAGGCGTGTCTCTGAGTTGGCGGCTTTGTCCATTCAAGCCTCGTACTTTGAGGGGCATCAGGACAAGGTGGTTTTTCGTTTCAAGTCCGATTTCCTTCCTAAGGTTGTTTCTGCCTTTCACCTAAACCAAGACATTGTTCTGCCCTCTCTGTGTCCTAGTCCCAGCAATGACAAGGAGAGGGCCCTGCATTCTTTGGATGTGGTTCGTGTTGTGAAGTATTATTTGGAGGTAACGTCTTCCTTTCGTAAGACGGATGCCTTTTTTGTGGTGCCCTCCGGGCCCCGAAAAGGCTTGGCGCCTGCCAAGTCTTCCATTAGTAAATGGATCCGTCAGACCATAGTTGGGGCCTATTCTGCCAAAGGGAAGGTACCCCCTTTTCGTGTTACTGCTCATTCTACTCGTGCGGTTGGGGCGTCCTGGGCTTTTCAGCACCAGGCCTCTGTTGAGCAAGTTTGTAAGGCTGCTACTTGGTCTTCTGTTAACACTTTTTCCAAGTTTTACAAGGTTGATGTTCGGGCCTCAGCGGATGCTGTGTTTGGCCGCAAAGTTCTGCAAGCTGCAGTGGTTTAAGTTGTGCCTTGTTGCCTTGTTTTGGATCCCCGCCCTTTATGGACACTGCTGTTGGATATCCCACACAATAATACCATTTTGTGAATACTCACCTGTAAAATGGGTATTATAAGTATGTCACACACCCCGCTTCACCCTGCCCTTTTGTATTCTGGATCCTTTATATGGTGAACTTTGCGTTGTTATGCTTTGTGTTGGGCTCTTCCTGGTCCCTTACCTTACTGCTGTTCTTATACTGGGTAATGAGTGGGAGGTCCCAGGTATTTATGGACTGGGAGGGGCTCTCTTTTTTCCTGGCATCTCTGCTCTACAGGTCAGTATTACCCACACGTTATGAATTTCTTGAAGCGGGGTGTGTGACATACTTATAATACCCATTTTACAGGTGAGTATTCACAAAATGGTATTTTTAAGGTTTGGTTGGGCGTTGTTTTTTTTGGGGCCCTTTTTAAACCGGACCTTCAGCGTGATTTAATGAAAAGCCAAAACTCTTCAAAAACGAGTCCGCAGCATCTGAAATTATTATTTTTCTAGTTTTTAGTCACTAACTTATTATTCTTTCCCCCACTGGGCTGCAACTCTGTTCAGGAATTTAGGATACGGACGCCGCCATCTTGACTCAGAAGCATCACACTTACGGAGGAGAGGAGAGTGGGATAAGGTACATGGGTGGGTTATAGCTGTGCTTTGCTCAGACAGAGCAGAGCTGTGCTCTGGAAAAGGTCAGCAATCCCAGAATGCAGAGCAGCACAGTTAGAAGGCACTTCCTGTTTGCAGGCTGCCTGATAAGATGGCGGCTTCCATAATCCGCCATCTTGGATGTTTAAAGGCTCATAACATGCACTAGGTGCAAGTAGGATGATTTTAATGTGGGCAATCTGTATGTACAGGGTGTGGGAAACATATAAGATAGTCTCTTAATCAGAGTGAAGGTCCGCTTTAAGGCCTTTTGTTCCCAATTTTAAATTTTGTTATTTTGTTTTATTTGGATTTTTTTGCCAATGGTTGCCAATTGTTAGTTCATTTACTTTGTATAAAAAAAAAAACACTTACAATGCTTTGGGCGCACATTGCGTCGGGGGCGTCTCCTTTCTTCCTCCCTGGGTTGCTGCTGTTAATCTGTTTGGATGACAAACACACTGATATTAGAGACTGTTGTCTCATGAATATCATATTAAGGCTTCTAGGTACCAATCTACTCACCTTCCCCAGCCACCTCTTCCTCGTCGCCCCCTTCCTCGCTTATCCCTTGGGATGTCCCTGCGGCGTCTGAATCTACAACTAACAATAGTGCACATGAGTATCTGTATTTAATGCATGTATTACCACATATCTAACTATATTTCCCTTACCGGAGTCAGGTTGAGGCTCATTTCGGCTCGACTCCCTGCCGTCAGATTCCCCCCTCCCCTGCATGCTGAGGTCAAGAGGCTCCTCATACTCACTTGCAGAGGAGGGGGTGGCCGTTGACACTGGCGGTGGACCACCTACACCTTCACCTGTTTCACCCAACACTGGGCTGCGTGTCATGGTCCAGGTGGGGCGGAACCGCATATTCCATGCATGGGCTGAAATACAAACACAATCATTAACCCTTTAAACGCCAGCCAAGTAAAATTTACGTGGCTGCCTCCCCTGCAGTTAACCGCCAGCCACGTAAATTTTACGTGGCTGGCGTTCCCTTACCTTACGGGCATCGGCGGGGCATCAGTGGGCCAGTTACAGAGGATTCAGGCAGAAGGGAGTCCAGGGGTCAGGGGGAGGTGACCTGTTGGTGACCCAAGTCACCCGATCGCCTCCCCGACCAATCAGCAGGGGGCGCACGGCAGCTGTCATCAGCCGGCGCCCCCTGCTCTTTCCAGGCATCACGTGGCCGCCGGCGTCATTTTTCAGTGGGCCAGTTACCGAGGAATTATGCAGAAGAGAGTCCAGGGGTCAGGGGGAGGTGACCTGTGGGTGACCCAAGTCACCCGATCACCCCCCGGACCAATCAGCGGGGGGCGCACGGCAGATGTCATCAGCCAGCACCCCCTGCTATGCAACTACGCGGGTGCCAGCCAGCCAACCTCTTTCTCCGGGATCGCAGGTAAGTGAATGTTTGGGGATGGGATCTGTATGTTTTTTAGGGGTGGGTGGCCGTAGGAGACAATTTCTTTACGTTTGAATCTCATAGTAATGAGATTCACTGACAAAAAACGGCGATCTACCTGAGATCGCCGTTTTTTGTGAATGGATCTCATTACTATGAGATTCAAATATGAGAGCAACCACCCTTACACCCCCAATTCACAATCCACCTACACCCCCATAGCCACTCTTGCACCCCTGGTCTCCCTAGCCACTTTTTTACCCAGGGGCGTACTGGCCATAAGCCATACCGGGCACAATCCCGGTGGGCTGCGCCTGCCCCACACTGCAAAAATGGGGGAGGGGGACCTCACTGCCTGCAATTGGGATGCCCCTCACTGCCTGCAATTGGGATGCCCTTCACTGCCTGCAATTGGGATGCCCCTCACTGCCTGAAATTGGGATGCCCCCTCACTGCCTGCAATTGGGATGCCCCACACTGCCTGCAATTGGGATGCCCCTCACTGCCTGCAATGGGGTTGCCCCCCACTGCCTGCAATTGGGATGCCCCCCACTGCCTGCAATTGGGATGCCCCTCACTGCCTGCAATTGGGATGCCCCTCACTGCCTGCAATTGGGATGCCTTTACCCTGCCTGCAATTGGGATGCCCCTCACTGCCTGCAATTGGGATGCCCCTCACTGCCTGCAATTGGGATGCCTTTACCCTGCCTGTAATTGGGATGCCCCTCACTGCCTGCAATTGGGATGCACCCCACTGCCTGCAATTGGGATGCCCCCCACTGCCTGCACTTGGGATGCCCCTCACTGCCTGCACTTGGGATGCCCCTCACTGCCTGCACTTGGGATGCCCCTCACTGCCTGCACTTGGGATGCCCCTCACTGCCTGCACTTGGGATGCCCCTCACTGCCTGCACTTGGGATGCCCCTCACTGCCTGCCATTGGGATGCCCCTCACTGCCTGCAATTGGGATGCCCCTCACTGCCTGCAATTGGGATGCCTTTACCCTGCCTGCAATCGGGATGCCTTTACCCTGCCTGCAATTGGGATGCCCCTCACTGCCTGCAATTGGGATGCCCCTCACTGCCTGCAATTGGGATGCCCCTCGCTGACTGCAATTGGGATGCCCCTCACTGCCTGCCATTGGGATGCCCCTCACTGCCTGCAATTGGGATCCCCCTCATTGCCTGCAATTGGGATGCCCCTCATTGTCTGCAATTGGGATGCCCCTCACTGTCTGCCATTGGGATGTCCCTCACTGCCTGCAATTGGGATGCCCCTCATTGCCTGCAATTGGGATGCCCCTCATTGTCTGCAATTGGGATGCCCCTCACTGCCTGCAGTTGGGATCTGTATGTTTTTTAGGGGTGGGTGGCCGTAGGAGACAATTTTTTATGTTTGAATCTCATAGTAATGAGATTTATGGACAAAAAACGGCGATCTACCTCCGTTTTTTGTGAATGGATCTCATTACTATGAGATGTACTACTGTTGTTCTGTTTTGCAGCCTGCATTTGAAGATTCCAGTTGCTTGATATATATTATATATACTCCTCATTGGTCAAGCAACTGAAATCTTCTAATGCAGGCTGAGGCTCAGTGAACAGTACTAGTAAAAAAGTAGTAGAAAATGTTTTTTTTTTCTTGCTATTTTTTTTTTAGAAAAATCCGGTACAACCAGTGAGTTTCGGGATTGCTTGCGTCCAGAACGCTGTAGCTACAACAACAAGCCTGGTACGCCTAGAACGCTCGAGGTGTGTACTTTCAGGGAACATATGGTTTGTGGTGGGTATTTTAATTGAAAAGTGGTGTTTTGGTTAAAAAAGCGCAAGGTGTGCACTTTGTCTGCAGAGCAGGAAATTTCAAGTGAAATGCCGTTTATGCATACACTTTGCTTTGGGATAATTGGCAACCCTACCCTTGGAGGTAGCTATGCATGTTGGGTATTGTTCTGTTCAGGAGACTTTGCCGTTTCAGATTTGGTTTGTTTTTTTTGGTTAGCGCATGTTTTTTATAGGAAAATTTGGTCTTAATGCTGCATTTTTGCTATTTTTTTAGTGAAATCCGGTACAACCAGTGAGTTTCAGAAAGGCTTGCGTCCATAAAGCCGGAGCTACAACAACAAGCCTGGTACGCCTAGAACCCTGGAGGTGTGTACTTTCAGTGTACATATGGTTTGTGGGGGGTATTTCAAATGAAAAGTTGAGTTTTTGTTGTAAAACTGCAAGGAGAGCAAAATGGTTGTATTTTCTTTGAAAATTGGCTCAGTCGCTCTTTTCAGTTTTACGTGTCTCCTGGGCAGGAAAGGATGTCTACCAATACATATGTGGTACTGTTGCAATCTGGAGGAATAGGGCTTTTACACACAATATGATTTTCTGGAACAACTTACAAGAAAACGCACTACAAATTGTAAAAAAATGTTTTTTTTGTTTTTTTTTAACATATTTTCCACAAAAATATTTAAAAAACCCTGACAATCTTACAAACAAGACACTTCATGTTAAAGCCCAGACTGTGCTGAAAAAAACAATATATAATTTTCCAGGGAAATACTGGGAAATCCCTTCAAAAATCACCGTTGAACATGTGGAGCGCAAAATGGTGCAAAATGGTCTGGCAACAAAGGGTGACAAAATCTCAAGGTAGGCTGGCGGTTAAAGGGTTAAACCACGCCCAGGCGATGCCAGGGTTATAGGTGCATTAACATTTTAAACACTTACATGGGAAATGTTTGGAGAAGTACCGCCTCACCCTCACTTCTCTTTAAATCAGACCAGTGTTGGGCGATCTGGGTGAAGGTATAGGTGGTTTGGGATCGTCGCTCTATCGCGTCCACCACCTCCAGGGCCAACGTCCGCTTCTCATAATCTGACGGCAGGAAGTCGTAGCGATTCCTCAGCATCATCTGTCAAAAAAAGATACAAGGACCCACCATTAATACACCAAATACATTAACAAGTTTCCTGGCCTAACTAAAGTCACTTTATTAACCTCTTGCTGTCTCACATTGCCCTAGTTCTGCTATCTGCATGTAGCCTAGTTTGTAGCTGCGTACATGTGTTAAACTAAGGTGGCCTTGTATTTAACGTCACAAACTAAGTTGTTTCAGACTATTCTTGAGCTTTGTTTTTTTTTTTTTATAAGGAATGTGTGCGCGCACATAAACGCACGCTCGCACGCTCGCATACTCACATCCATGATGATGTCGTCCTGCTCCTGTGTAAAGATGGCGGGTGACATCTTTTCTTGGTTTTCCTGGTATAGCTCTGACGTTCCCCCGCGGTGACGCGCGTGCGTGCGCGCACCCGCTGTTGACCACGCCCACACGGGAAACATATTTAAAGCACAAGGCACTCAGCTCTGTGTTGGATACCATATCATTATGGGCAGACCTAAAGGGAGCAAAAAGAGCCAACCAAGGCCCGAGGCACATAGCAGCCGCACACATGCCTCATCCTCCAAAAGACAGAAGAGCAGGCACCAGACACAGGCAGAACATGCCCCAACTAAAACGCTGGATACTCCACACACACAGGCACATTCCAAAAAACACAGGACCAAGGAGACATTAACCCATTCACCACCACCTGCCCAAAAAGCACGAACACACAACGGTGCCAAATCGAGTAAGACCCTGCAGCATCCTCAGCCTCAACACACCAAGCATACCCACAAAACAAAACACATCAGCAAGGGAAAGCGTATTGCCAAACCCGCCACCCCACCAAGGTCACCCACCCCTCCACCTCAACCCTCTGGTTCTCCCAATTCCAGTACCTCACATTCCACATGCAGCACCACATCTGATAGCTCAACAGGAACCCAGACAGTAAGCCATAGCAGCACACACACAACATCACCCTCTCCCATAAGCCCCAGAACCACACACGACTCACCAGATAACCAACCATCCAGTTCCACAGATGCAGGGGACACCACACACCCATGTGGCCGACAACTACGCCGTGGCTCCCTAACTGCACGTTTTTGCGATGCTCAAAGCATGGCTGTGGCAAATGCAGTTTGTGAGCATTATGATGCCCTATTTGGCAGGAGCTCCAAATCAACCACTAAGCAGGCTAAGCTGGAGATCTGGACGAATATTTGCTGCCAAGTAAATAGTGTGGGATCTGTCTGGCGAGATATTCAACAAATCAAAAGGAAATTTGGGGACCTGAAATACTACAGTAAAAAAAAAAATGGACATGCGCTGTCAGCAGAGGTAAAGGGCAAATTAAATGCATTTGTAGTCGCATTGTTAAAAGGATGTAACACTTATTAGGTGTGATTTAATCTTCCCCAGCCAACAGACAGGGGGTGGAGCAGAGGTAAAGGGCAAATTAAATGCATTTGTATTCGCATTGTTAAAAGGATGTAACACTTATTAGGTGTGATTTAATCTTCCCCAGCCAACAAACAGGGGGTGGCTTACCCACTAAAATAATCCTTACACCCACCGAGGAACATGTATATACATACATACACCCGGCCAGCATCCAGGGCCTGGCAGAGGCACAAG
Source organism: Gastrophryne carolinensis (assembly GCA_027917425.1). Classification (NCBI taxonomy): domain Eukaryota; kingdom Metazoa; phylum Chordata; class Amphibia; order Anura; family Microhylidae; genus Gastrophryne; species Gastrophryne carolinensis. The sequence goes on along the minus strand of CM051243.1, from coordinate 108,451,264 downwards.
ACACAGACCGGAATGTAAAGTCCCAAGGTGAGTCTGAATTTGCCATGACCTATTACAAAAAGTTCAATAAGGCAGTGTTAGGCTACACAACACACTGTACTTGGCCATTTAGCTAATCTTCAAATCTACATTCTAAGGACCAAGTCAACAGGACACACCAGGCCCCCAACCCCTGCGTTAGCACCGAGGCCAAGGGCACACCAGGATTCTACACCACGAACCCAAATTGTGGATTGCGATGAGGTAAGTCAATGGTCATTGGTGTGTACTTTTAACATTGATCTTTGAGAGCTTTTGTGGACAGAAATAAACTAAAAGGAACCTATATTTCTTTACAGACCACAGGAAGCCCACCCATCATCGACCATATAAGAGATTTGGAGGAGGACACCACACATATGTCACTAACCACTATGGCAACAGTGGCAGCAAAGCAGTCAACCCCAGCACAACCACCACATCCACAACCACCTTCTGAACCAGAACCAACCACCCGTCCCATTGCTCCAACCCAGTCCAGACGCCATATTTCCCAAAGAAGGCAACTTCAAATTTTGGAGGAAGCATGGAGGCAGGAAAATATAGCCTTTTCGGCTGTTGTGAAAAAATATATTCAGAAGCAAAATGTCTTCAGGAAATGCAATATTTATTCGGTTAACCGGGGGCCGATATTCCTCGAATGCCCAATACAACAGTTTCTCAGAGTTGCTTAAATACAGCTTCAGACAAAGAATCTTAAATGACCATCTGGATTGGTTGGTGACACATGTAAAGATTGGATTGGCTATTTCAAACATACACAGACATATATGGAAGGTATAGCTCGGACATAAAGAACATCTGTTTCTCATCAAGCAGACACAACATTCCATTCTTGGTAATGGTTTAAACCTATGAGGAGGGAGGGGTGAGAACCTCTCCATCCACTGGAGATGTGAGAGATGGCATTCAGGCGGCTCATAAATTTATTCTGAATTTAATATCTAATTTCCCACTTCAGTCCCCCCTGTTGTTAGTATTTACTAACACAACCAACACAGCTGATGGCATTTTCTTCATCTTCCTCATCGAACGAGCTCTTCCTGGTCTTTCACATCTTGGGTAGCAACAGGTGTATATGTTAACATCATGGTGGCCTTGAAGAACAGCAGAAAATAGTAGGAGTCATGTACATAGCAGAAGAAAAGGAGCAAACACAAGCATAATGGTCTTCAGTAACAGCAGGAACCAGGATGGGAGACTTAGTGACCATCCCGACAACCAGTAACGCCTGCTTCATCAATCATCTGCTTCTTCAGCGCGTGGAGATGTTTAATAGCTTAGGCTTATGTTCTGTTATGCTCATCGGCAATTGCTGGAATGGAAGTACAGCAGGAGATATCTGCACAACACCTCATTGGGATACAACATCATATCAAGCACATATCGGTTCTGTATAGTGGTCAACCTCAGAACTCTTAATTCCTCCTTGACGGCATTGAAAGCTTCGTCAGTGATATTGATGAACTTCATGCCTATTTCCTATATACTTGGCATTCACTGCTGCTTGTATTCCTGGAGTTAGCCAACTTGCAAAAAAGCTCAGCTTTTGAAGAAATTTGTATTCATCGGGGACATCTTCAGATGAACTTCTTCTGGGCGTGCCTGCTCACCTGGAATGGTCGCCTAGGAACTACTAACAACGGGTGAATGAGTCAAAATATTGAGCACACACCTGACCAGTCTCCAGGGAGTCTGGTATATGCCATACCACCACATTGCCAATACACATCCATCAAATTGCAAATCACAAATTTAAACATTTCATCACTTTACATTTAGATTTCTTCCACAACCTTTGTCCACCTCTATTATTATAATAACAAATGTCAAACTTCTTCTTTAATATCACTTCAAGTTAAGATGTGGGGAATTCCCTCCAAACCTCCTTACATTGGTTGACATCTTTATCAGACTTGTATCTTTAATGAAATTACAAAGAGTCTGTCCCGCACAATGTAACCACCAGCATATGGGAACCATGCATTATTAGAAATCATTACCTATAACCAGCAACATAGTTCTATAGCCACAATTTATATTATCTGTGTAGTTGTTACACATATAACTGGAAGTTTCTGAAACTCCAAACGCAGACATTTTAATATATAACACTTCACTGCCCTGCTCATATTTCGTTAAAATGGGCCAAGCCCTCTTCCCAGTAATATCACATGGTTGAATTTGCTCTCCTAATTTACAAATAAAAATATTTAGCAAACATTCTATTTCCCTCTCACCCATCTCTTCTGACCACATCACTTTTCTGTCCCTGCTGTATGAGGCACCATTTAACATACGTAACATTATTCATTGTGTTCGCTACTTGTTTACAGGTCTATACCATAAATATCTTTAAAAAATTTGAAATCCCAATCCCGTTATACAATTATCAGGAAGTCCATTAAAACAGCTAACATTACATACTTGCAATTTTAAAAAGTATTTTATGCAATAATTTAGTTTACTATAACATCTTAGAACATCACTTATGAATATAGTCATACTAAACTACATAAACCCAAATATGTATTGGCAAGGAATAACCATCATATGGCAACACAAGGGGAAATTCAACCTAATCAAAACTTTCTGCAGTGGCTAAAATGAATTCACGAAGCTCTGCCCATCGATTGGTGTTTACTGGTCACCTGTTGGAAACAAAACCTTATAACAATGGTTAATTCTTTCAAATAGGTCTTGAACCTCATCCATGTCAACTAAGAACACAGTATAGGCCCACCTATAACTAACTCATAATGGGTAGATAGTAATCCCATCTCTATTAGTCTCCAAAGGCAGAGGAGCTAGAGTTAAGAAGCATCACTAGTATTTAACCCCAACATCTTCTTTATGTGATTTCTAATTCCTGTTATCCTGGTTCTGCAACATCCCTACAATGTGATGCATTACCACTGGTACCCGTAAGTTCCAAAAACACCTGTCAAGTTAGGTGAATCATATCTCCTTGCAAATGGGAACTCGTATATAGGTGGAAAGGATGTATATTTTGGATGCACACTTTAACAAAGACCGGAAATCAACCAAAGGCTTTCCATCTTAAAATGTCAACTTTTAAATTTGGAGCATATTAAGCATCTTAGATAACACTGAACATAAAACATTTACCCTCATATGTTGGAAAGCATGATTACAATATGCTTTGGATAGGCCATACCTTCTCAAATTTAAAAGAAGTCAATAATAAATCAATATTCTAAGGCATTTGCAACACTGGAGTATATGATATTGCACACAGGTTTTTCAAAAAATTTTAGCTTCAGATACTGTATATCTCTTCCTCCCCCCTGTATGTGCAACGCACTTAGCTGCTGCTAAACTATTGGTGAATTAATAACCTGGGTCCATAGTATGACGGAAGGAATATGCGACATATATAGACCATCAGACCTAGCAAAGGCACATCTTTCCCATTTTGGTATTTCATAGAACAATGATGTTGCAACATAAGCAGAGTTGGTGTACAAATGTAGGGCCTGATTTATGTGCAGGGCTGTTAAGGCCAATATAAGTTCAACTGCCTTAGCAGAGTGGGTAGGAGGCAAAGCCCACTTACCTAGTACTGCTGGTTCATTGTCATTTAGAACTACTGCTGCACATCCAGTAAACCGTATAACATTCTCTGGGTTCAGAGGTGAGGACCCATCAATGTACACATAAATTCTGTTGGAAAGGATCTTCTGGTGCATTGCTGAACAAGGATGTCCGACCTGAGAGTCAGCTCTTTTATTTATACATTACCAGTGTTGGATTGGGGTGTCTGGGGGCCCACCCCATGCTTGGATGTGAGTATTACCAGCCTATATTCCAGCCACATGCACAGAAACATTACATCAAACCATATTGTCCCTACGTATACGTTCAAGATGCCACAAATGAGCTTACTTAACTTTGAGTACGGGTGCCCACTGGGGATGCCCTGGTAACCCTGTGGGTCATTCTGAGCCCTTTTTAATCCAACACTGTAACAATTAACCTTTTATATCTTCATACTCCACGTGAAACTGCTACTCTTTACATTACCAAACTTTTATTTATGACAAATTGCAATAACATCCAGATCCATAAAAGCTATTCTATTCCTTAACTGGAACTGGTTGCATCCTGCAACAAGAAACTTCAAAACAATTAATGTTACATCTCTAAGTAATCCTAATGAACAATTTTTTAACTATTGGTTCACAGTCCCTTTATTGCTAACATCATAACTGTCTTAAATTCACCAGTCAGTGGTATTTTATGTCCAAATGAACACACATCCCTGATGGGGGGGGGGGGGGGGGGGGGTCATCACATCACACAAAGCGAGGAGGGGCAGTCTCCACACACACACAAAATTCCTTTGGGAGGGTCTCACTCCAGAAATGATCGTTACCTAGCACTTACAGCTGAACCTTCCTAGTACTTACTATTCTGGTCCCTTCCTTTCAGCAGAAATTAACTAGTACTGCCGACTTTCTTAACCCAACTATTTCACAACTATGAAACACAATGTGTACTTACACATACTCATAACATACTTAATACACACATTAATACTCAGCAGCCACCTAGAGCATCCTTAACCTCCTTTCCATACAGACACACTGATACAGCAAAGCTACATGTATATAACAAGAAAAGAGAGGTCACCCCATCAATCTTCGGACTTGCAAATGTTAACCTCCTAACCGAACAATAAGAACTACAAACAAATACCTAGCATTAACCAAGAGAATATATAACTATAGATCCTGCAATTGTATGCACTACTATGTCAGTAGATAATATTTAGCTATCTTGTCACCAAATCTGACCCAACAGAACGGCACACATAGTATATAAACCTTCTCATGCCTGGTTCATGTTGCTACTATCTATTTTTCAGATCGACCTATTAATCCAGTAAGGCACATCTGTGGCCATATGCACTATGCTGCCATCCTAGTGCCATCTTACTAAAGACAAAAGTTTCTAGCCAGCTTATATAAATGAAACATGGGTAGGAACTTATTTAAAAGGGGAACCTAATTAACTTTTAATTATTACCTTTTATTAAATAACCCATGCAAGAAATATATACATATATTCCCTGTAAATTTACTCAGCTCAGTTCCCAGAGTTCTGAGATGTGTGAAACCTCCCTGTATTAACCTTGGAAGGGTTAAATCACTCTTCCCCCTCCCCTCTCTGCCTGCTAAATGCTGACATCTGGTCACTAGAAATTAACTCCAGGGGAGAAGCACCAAGAGATGTTTGAACTACATTGATAGACTTAATCTAGGGACAAAATATTTAACTTTTCCTTTATCCAAATATAAACCTGTCTCACCCATAATCCAACCCCTCATACAAATAACAGGAAGAAACTTTAATTTGGTTATTTCATGGCTTAAGACAGATGATTCCATTGATTGATCCATCCATCCAATCTGGATTGAACACAAACAGTGAGACATTAATACATTTCCTGATTGCAATCACTTATATTATACATACACACATAAACCCCCCATGCATAGCATGCACATGTATTAACAAACACATTACCATAAACAAATAAACACAATTAGACAAACATGATCTCATTTATAACCACGTGGATATTCTTTATATTGGTACCATATCTTAAAAGGATGTCCATAAACCTTATTAACTCGCCACAGCTAAGTTAAACGTCAAAATAACACTTAAACAACTTTTTGCTATACATATCATATACATAGGTATATTTGTCAAGAAACGTAAACAGTTACTTGTTCAATGCGTTACAATCAACAAAGGGGGGGGGGGTTGCTCTCCCCCTCTCTCCCTCTCCCTCACTTATACACACACAAGGCAGAGTGGAGGAGGGAGGAAGAGCAGCTGCTGGAAAAAAAAGAGAACATGTCATTTCTACCTCTGAAATGATTTGAGACGTTTCCAGTTATTTGGTAGGTACCAAAGTTGCAGAAGCAGGCACTAATGATACAGCAACATACAACCATTATAATCAAGACAACTGGGGCTGCTCCACGACGCAATGTGGAGCCTTTGCCGCTCAGTGAAAACAAAAAACAGTACAGTACAATCAGTACAACATTGAACACAATTTCAACATAAAACATAAGACAAGCCATAGGCTATAATAATCTCTATGGGACCCTCGCGTCAGCTCGACAGCTAGGTCCACATGCGCATTTCATAAGCTTATAACTCAACTCATAACTCATATCTTCATCAAGACTATTATGGCAGTCTACCCGTGGTCGACCTGACCTGGCTGCCTATACACCTTAAACTGGGCTTTAATTTCAACCAGAGGTTATAACCCATCCACAATATTCTTTAAACACATAAAAAAAATCTTAAACTTCAACCAGAGGTTATAAAACTACTACAAAACTTATTTTCAATAAACATTGCATTTCCCAGAAGTGCTGTTCACATTTACCCAACCCAACTCCACTTACTTGACATATGGTGACCAAAGGAAAAATGAAACAGTGCAGACAGAATTTTTGCAAAGCACGGTATCTGCTTACCTAGATGCGCAACTGCACTGATCATTTTATCCAATAGTCGTCAAGAAGCATTGGTTGGCATAAATCACGTCGGGGTCACCAAATGTTGTGAAAAAATATATTCAGAAGCAAAATGTCTTCAGGAAATGCAATATTTATTCGGTTAACCGGGGGCCGATATTCCTCGAATGCCCAATACAACAGTTTCTCAGAGTTGCTTAAATACAGCTTCAGACAAAGAATCTTAAATGACCATCTGGATTGGTTGGTGACACATGTAAAGATTGGATTGGCTATTTCAAACATACACAGACATATATGGAAGGTATAGCTCGGACATAAAGAACATCTGTTTCTCATCAAGCAGACACAACATTCCATTCTTGGTAATGGTTTAAACCTATGAGGAGGGAGGGGTGAGAACCTCTCCATCCACTGGAGATGTGAGAGATGGCATTCAGGCGGCTCATAAATTTATTCTGAATTTAATATCTAATTTCCCACTTCACGGCGACAACACAGCAATTCAGTGAGACTGTGTGCACCCAACTCACAAACCTCAACGCCCAATTAGAGGTATTAAACAGAAATATCTCTGCCCTAACCAGCCATATGGGTGAGATTAATCAAAGCCTGGCCCACATTGCAGCCAATTTGCAGGCACAACATCATTCCTCGTCACCATGCAACCCAACATACCACTAATTTTTGGGGAATACATTTTCTTACCCAACGTGTAATTTTTCTTTTGTTCCGAAAAAAACAAATGACACACCAAAATTTGTTGGTAAAATAAAAAAAAATAACAAAAAAAAAAAAAGTTTGGTCTCTGAAAAAACACTAAACAATAGTTGTGCACGGATGGCTTGCGCAGTGCCACTTTGGGTGCAAGAAAAAGGAGGGGTGGGGACTAGAGATGAGCGAACTTTTGAAAAGTTCGATTCGGCCGATTCGCCGAATTTCACAAAGAAATTCGGGTTCGGCCGAATCGAACTTTTACGAAGTTCCCCATCAAAAATGCCGGCATGGTGACAGCGGAGCCGGCCGGCCCGCTCCCACCATGCCGGCATTTAAAAAAAAAAAAAAAAAAAAAAAGAGCATTTTTGCCGGCATGGTGGGAGCGGGCCGGCCGGCTCCGCTGTCAGCGGAACCGGCCGGCCCGCTCCCACCATGCCGGCATTTAAAAAAAAAAAGCAAACACTTACCTGCAGGTCCGGAGCGTGGAGCCCGGCGCCGCTCTCAGCTGTCATCTGAGGGCGCGTCATCAGAACGAGGCGTCCGTTTTCCCGGGAAACAGCCTCGTGCGAGCCGACAATCAGAAAGCCGGCTGAGCGCACACCTGAGCGCATAAACGCACACTAAAATCAACGTAGCACCCTTTCCTGACCCGATCAAAGCGCAAAAACGCACGGGATAGCTGAACGGGGAGGCTCTGCATCAAGCCATATAGCCTCGATTCAGAGACACATTCGTCCGGACTTCCGTAGCTGTCTGTGAAAGTTTTGGTGGGTGTTAGTCTTTTTTTTGCTTTTTTTCGTCCATTTTCTACTCGCACGAACGTTCGGGAAAATGTGTATATGCTCTTTTGATGAACGGAAGCAAATCAGAACATTTCCAAACAAAATCGGAAATTTCCGTTTGTTCACATAACTTCTGTTGTTGGGATGGTTTCTGTCTGATTCCGAGAGCTGATTTCCGATGGATCTCCACCCTATAAATCCGTTTCATTTCCGATCCACTTACGAGACCTTTGAGGGCTCGGATTGCTATTGTTGAACATGTCTTGTGGCTATGTGGAGGAGTGTGCGCGCCTTTAGCACCAAGGCATTGCATGTATCAGCATGGCCGAGGCCATAAATTGTATAGCAATGCATACCTGAATCAATACATTTCATGTATGCCTTATAGATGCATTTTAATGCTGACCTAAATTAGTCCTTAGCATGTAAACATTTATTTTCCCACACATCCATATAATTGCTATATTTTTTTAGACTTATGTCCTTTGTGAATTATATTAGGATTGTTGAACTTGAATCTTAATTTGTTGTAGGAGTTATTGTTTTAGTTGGTTACCTTTGCTTTGTGTAATTATTTTATATTTGGTTGCAGGAACCGCAAGATGTGCCACTCGCCCTTGCTCCTGATGCCCGTTCTTTGCCTGCAGAATGCGGGACAGGGGTTCTCTAATCGGGCACTATGCAAAACCCGGGCCGTGGTGGCGAGGGGCCTCTGGCTTTTGCAGTCCAGATTTAGGTGTTTGGACCATACGGGGGGGGGGGGGGGCACTGCAGTATGACCCCAACAAGGTTATACCAAAATGTTAATTTACGTTTTTTAACAGGGACCACACATGCCAGAGTGGCACAACTGAGTGTCAGGGTCCTTCAGTTGGTGGGCGAGATGCAGGAGCTGCGCAACCCGTTGGGGACCACAGATGAAGAATAATGTTCAGTGGCCTGCCATTGCTATGTATTTTGTTTTTTATAGTAGTAAAAATTTTACATTTTCAAAATTTTTTAAAATTTTATATTTTATGATGGTATAAAAAAAAATGTTACATTGTCATTTCATTTACAAAATACATAACACAAAACTAATGGACCCAGAAATATTTAAAGATGAATATTCACATGACCGAAAAGTGATTTGGGTAAGTTTAAGGGGGCTAAAATGGAAGAAGAACCTAACCGAGAAGTGGTTTGGGTGAGCTTTAAGGGTCCAAAAGGGAAGATGGAGGATAGTGCTAAGTGGTTTGGGTGAGCTTTAAGGGTCCAAAAGGGAAGATGGAGGAGAGTGCTAAGTGATTTAGCTAAACATTGTAGTAGAAGTGAGGGTGGCAAATATGTAGGCAAGCACTTTAATGAGTTAAGTTTGTAGTGTGCAGGCGCAAGATGGTAAGGATTTCCGTCTGGACAAATATTTATTGAAAAAGGGAAACAGAATCGAACGGGAAACGTAAAGGATTCGTTGGAGGATATGATGGGAAAAGGGCAAAAACGAAAGCCTACGTTTACATGTGAAAATGAAACGGAAAAGTCTGGATGGAAAATGACATCCTCGTAATTCGAAATCTGCCGTACGAACGGACGGAAACTTTACAGAAGGTTTTCAATGCATGCATTGAATCGCTCGAACGCTCATACGAGAACGGAAACATTTCACAAAAAAAACAGATCGGCACGAAAACTGAAGTTTTTTTTGTGTCTCTCTGAATCGAGGCTTATCTGTGCAACCAAATCTCTGTCTTTCCACATAGCTAGACATGTTTGGTGCTTAATACTTGGATGATGAGAGGGTTAAACTGGGCGGTAAATTGGTTCCCAGGCCCTGAATAATAATGTTGATAATTTTGTATAAATAATAGTGATGGAGCTTCTCCCACCCCCTTTGCTCAGTTTGAATTGCCATGAACACACACAGGCAGGGATTCAGCCACCATGGATCTCTCCCTATGGAGTGTTCTAAAGGGAAGCTGGCAGCTTCCCAGGTGAGTAGCTCTGGCTGCATTGCATGTCCCAACTTTGGGGACTCAAAAATAAGAGTAGGGACCACACTAAACACAGAGTGCCTTGCCGGGGCAGTGTGGCTTCCACATGTATCTGCAGATATGTGCAACCAAATCTCCGTCTTTCCACATAGCTAGACATGTTTGGTGCTTAATACTTGGATGATGAGAGGGTTAAACTGGGCGGTAAATTGGTTCCCAGGCCCTGAATAATAATGTTGATAATTTTGTATAAATAATAGTGATGGAGCTGCTCCCACCCCCTTTGCTCAGCTCATATATTGCCTGAAAGACACACCCAGGAGTTGGTAGTAGCATAGTGAGCCCATATATTGCCTGAAAGACACACCCAGGAGTTGGCAGCAGCATTAGGAGCTCATATATTGCCTGAAAGACACACCCAGGAGTTGGCAGCAGTATTAGGAGCCCATATATTGCCTGAAAAACACATTGGAGTTGGCAGCAGCATTAGGAGCCCATATATTGCCTGAAAGACACACTCTGGACTTGGCAGCAGCATAGTGTTTGGGATGCTCCCTCCTTACATACAGAGGTTGGCTCCTTTCATAGTGGTAAAGTGACTTTGCTTACAAAATGCAACCAGTTAGTACACAGGTAGTCTTGAAATATTTATGCTAGTGTTTGGGATGCCCCCTCTTCACATACAGAGGTGGGCTCCTTTTATAGTGCTAAAGTGACGTTGATTATAAAATGCAACCAGTTATTAGACAGGTAGTCTTGAAATATTAATGCTAGTGTTTGGGATGCCCCGTCCTCACATACAGAGGTGGGCTTCTTTTATAGTGGTAAAGTGACGTTGATTATAAAATGCAACCAGTTAGTACACAGGTAGTCTTGGGATATTAATGCTAGTGTTTGGGATGCCCCCTCCTCACATACAGAGGTGGGCTCCTTTTATAGTGGTAAAGTGACGTTGATTATAAAATGCAACCAGTTAGTACACAGGTAGTCTTAAAATATTAATGCTAGTGTTTGGGATGCCCCCTCTTCAGATACAGAGGTGGGCTCCTTTTATAGTGGTAAAGTGACGTTGATTATAAAATGCAACCAGTTATTAGACAGGTAGTCTTAAAATATTAATGCTAGTGTTTGGGATGCCCCCTCCTCACATACAGAGGTGGGCTCTTTTTATAGTGGTAAAGTGACGTTGATTATAAAATGCAACCAGTTATTAGACAGGTAGTCTTGAAATATTAATGCTAGCACGCTTTTTAAAGAATGACACCAGGAAAAGGAAAAGCTAAATAGGCAGGTGTGTTATTAAATATTAAACATTAAATAGGCTTGAAAGCTAATGCAAACACTTTAAACTGTCCCTGTCTTTATCTGTCACTGTCACAGGCTCTCTCCTTCTCTATCTGTCCCTCGCTTCTTCTGTTCCATCTATCTATCTATCTATCTATCTATCTATCTATCTATCTATCTATCTATCTATCCCTCGCTCTCTCCCTGCCTGATCTGCTCTGGCCGCAATACAGTGTCAGAATGAGCTTCCGCAAGATGGCCGCTGCTTATATGGGGCTGTGACATCATCGGTAAGCCTGTCTGCTGATCGGTAGCAGGTGACACCTACCCAGGATTTCTTGCCCCATGGAACATGTCCTGACATGTGGATCCACAATTTTTATAGCAGTAAATGGAGTTTTAAGGAAGCGATTCGAGCGATCTACTCACGGCGATATTCAGAATCGTAATGAATCAAATATTTCCTGAAATTCGTAACAGCTATATGTGCCACTATACTATCTATGGGTCATGTACGTCCTGTCCTAGTTGTGTTGTAGAGAACAGTTCAGGTCTACTTCAATATTTAACCCTTTCCGGCCATGATTTCCAATTCAAATATGCAATAAATTTCTCTTTGGGAAAGTTGTTTAATCCAATCCTCCCCTATCCAGTGTCGGCTGACTTGTTCAGTTACCCAGTACTGTAAACCTGTGGGATCCTTATTGTGTACTGTGTGTGGTGACACATTGTGGGAAATCAGTTTTATTTTGTATTTGAGTTCATTTTGTACAGCTCCTCTTTCTTTTGTACAGAGAAGGACACAAACCTGCAAAACAGCTTTTGGGACATATTAACCGTGGTGTCTCAGAGTGTTGTCTGCTGCAAAAACAGGCCAATAATGTTTTATGTTTTTTTCTAGTTGTTTATATTGACAGTTATACCATGAAATAAAGCTCAGGAAGGCATAGATTCCCTAACTAGCCATTAAGACACCATATTGATACATTTCTTCAACCAGTTGAAAGAGTAGCAAGTGGCTGTATGTTAATCATTCTGTTTCTGGTGGCTACTGAGTTTGACTATACACAAGAGAGCAGGGTAAGAGAGAAAACAAGGGGGTAAAAAGGTTACTTAGGGGACAGCATATGATGTTGAGTGGAGAATTAGAAGGGGGAGGACTGCTATGATGGATAAGGAGATCCATGTGTTGCAAACCAGCAGTGATAAAATAGGTGGATGCATTACTGCAGAAGCTAATACAAAGCTCAATGTGTCAAATAGCAACTTCAAGAGTATGTTCACAAATGCCAGAAGTCTGGCAAGTAAAGTGGGGGAGCTTAACCCTTTAAGTGCCAGCCTACCTGGAGTTTTTGTCACCCTTTGTTGCCAGACCATTTTTCAATATTTTGCACTACGCATGTTCAAATGTGATTTTTGAAAGGATTTCCAGGGATTTCCCAACAAAATTATAATTTTTTTGTTAGTCTGTGCTTTAACATGAAATGTGTTGGTTGTCATTTAAGTGTATTCTCAATATTTTGGGGTGAAATATGTGCAAACATTTTTTTTTTAAAATCTATTTTTTACAATTTGTAGTGTTTTTATAATAAAAAATGTAAGTTTGTCAATAAAATCTTATTGCGTGTGAAATCCTAATTTCTCCCACTTACAACGGTACCACATATGTATTGAATTAAATAAATTAAAACACCTGGGAGATCCCATACACACTCACTTCCTGTGCACTGCCCTAATCCAAAAATAGCGGGGACATTCAGGGCGCCTCACTAAACTAAACATACACATGTAAACAAAACATGTAACACCTTTCTTTCTTTCTTGTGAAGCAGGCACTAGGAAAAAAGGATGAGGCTTAATTGACAAGAGAAACACCCTAAGTTTTAATGAAGTACATAGAATTGTCACATTAAATACACCCACCTCCCTTTTGTCAAAAAGTTAAAAAGCAATGTTGCTTTGTTTAAAGCCACACGGGAGCCCCGCCACACCCCCCTCTCTCACACTCTACACTCACACACACAAGACGGCTGTCCAGCACGTTTGGAATATAATTGTGTATAGGTCCTCCTGAAAAATGGGGACTAAGTGATCCTATGGCTGTCCCAATTGCTGTGGCATCACTGCTATCCAAGTAAAGTGCTGAGCGTGCTGATGTACTTAAGAGTAACTTTCCAGTGAACTGGACATTTACACTTAAGTACATCAGCATGCTCAGCCACATATATCCTCGGGGGTGTAAAACTGGGAGAATCACTTGTTGAGAAGGATCTGGGGTACTGGTAGATTACAGGCTAAATAAAAGCTTGCAATGTCAAGCAGCTGCTTCCAAGGCCACCAAGATATTATAATGCATTAAAAGAGGTATGGAATCACGGGATAGGGATGTAATTGGCCCTGGTGAGCCCTCACCTGGAATACGCCGTCCAGTTCTGGGCACCTGTTCATAGAAAGGACTCTCTGACTAAGGAGAGGTTGCAGAGGAGAGCCACCAAACTAATAAGAGGAAGGAAGGAGAATTAAATCTGTTTAGTCTTGAGAGGAGACGACTGAGGGAGGACATGATTAACTGGTATAAATATATAAATGGGCAATATAACAAATTTGGGGAAATACTATTTCAGGTAGAAAAACCTCTCTAAAGACAAGGCGGTACAACCTTCGACTGGAAAAAAAAAATCAGTCTCCGGGGCCAAAATCATTTTTTACCATCAGAACTATAGGCTCGATTCAAAATCCCAAATGTCATTATGTTCGTATTTGCAATCGAAAGTTTTGTTGGGTGTTTGTCATTTTTTCCTTTTTTTTTGGCCATTTTTGACTCGCACGAACGTTCGAACATAGACGTATATGTTCGTTCGTCCATCGAAATTCATTTTGTGTTTTTACGCAACTTCGGGACTTTTTTCCTTCGAAATCGAAAATGTTTCGATCGGTCAAATCATTTACGTCATTGCAATGGGCTGGCGATTAATTCAGAGAGCTGATTGGCAAGTATTCCGACGCCCATATAGTCATTTCCTTGTCGAGCGTCTTACGGCACCTTTTTGACCTCGGGACTAGGCAGCCAAGCGTGATGGAGAGTGACTTTGAAGAGCATCAAGGTCTTCTTCTGTTTGGCATTGATGGGATCTTGAGGTCAGAGCCCAGATTGCACCGGCGGCGACGCATGAACATCAATGGCATGCATGACGTTGAGCTGTTCGAGCTGACCAGGCTTAATCGCGCTTCCCTCCATAAATTGTATAGTGAGCTGCGGCCATGGTTAGCCCGCACCACAAGGAAGGGGCATGCAATTTCAGGTATGACCAAGATGCTTGGCTGCCTGCAATTTTTGGCGAACGGCTCGTTCCAGAGGCTGGGTGCCCTCTCCGTGGGGATCTCACAGCCTACGCTGAGCCGCGCACTATCACATTTTTTGGAAGGCATGGCTACCCTAACCCCCAAATATATTTTTTTCCCCGATGATATGGTAGCCAGAAACGCCATTAAGCTTGGTTTTTATAATATCGCCGACATGCCCAACGTCATTGGTGCCATTGACTGTACCCACGTCGCCCTGGTGCCTCCTGCTGCCGACGAGTACATATACAGGTAAGTAATGTTTTTAATTTTTGGTTTCATTTTAGGTTAAGCCTCCTTGTAATGGTCCCTCCTTGTAATGGTCCCTCCTTGTAATGGTCCCTCCTTGTAATGTTTCCACCTTCTAATGGTTCCACCTTGTAATGCACCCACCTTGTAATGCTCCCACCTTGTAATGTTCCCACCTTGTAATGGTCCCTCCTTGTAATGGACCCACCTTGTAATGCTCCCACCTTGTAATGGTCCCACCTTGTAATGCTCCCACCTTGTAATGGTCCCTCCTTGTAATGTTTCCACCTTCTAATGGCTCCACCTTGTAATGGACCCACCTTGTAATGGTCCCACCTTTTAATGGTCCCACATTGTAATGGTCCCTCCTTGTAATGTTTACACCTTCTAATGGTTCCACCTTGTAATGCACCCACCTTGTAATGCTCCCACCTTGTAATGTTCCCACCTTGTAATGGTCCCTCCTTGTAATGGACCCACCTTGTAATGCTCCCACCTTGTAATGGTCCCACCTTGTAATGCTCCCACCTTGTAATGGTCCCTCCTTGTAATGTTTCCACCTTCTAATGGCTCCACCTTGTAATGGACCCACCTTGTAATGGTCCCACCTTTTAATGGTCCCACATTGTAATGGTCCCTCCTTGTAATGTTTACACCTTCTAATGGTTCCACCTTGTAATGGACCCACCTTGTAATGGTCCCACCTTTTAATGGTCCCACCTTGTAATGGTCCCACCTTGTAATGGTCCCTCCTTGTAATGTTTCCACCTTCTAATGGCTCCACCTTGTAATGGACCCACCTTGTAATGGTCCCACCTTGTAATGCTCCCACCTTGTAATGGTCCCACCTTTTAATGGTCCCACATTGTAATGGTCCCTCCTTGTAATGTTTACACCTTCTAATGGTTCCACCTTGTAATGGTCCCACCTTTTAATGGTCCCACCTTGTAATGGTCCCACCTTGTAATGGTCCCTCCTTGTAATGTTTCCACCTTCTAATGGCTCCACCTTGTAATGGTCCCACCTTGTAATGCTCCCACCTTGTAATGGTCCCACCTTGTAATGGTCCCTCCTTATCGAAATGTGTGTGTTCATTTTTCTAAATGCCTTCCTAATGTTTTCTTGTCTTCCTTTTTTTCCAGGAACCGCAAAATGGGCCACTCCTTTAATGTGCAGGCAGTGGTGGGGCCGGACATGCGGTTCCTTAGCGTCCTCGCCGGCTACCCAGGCTCAGCCCATGATGCGTACATCCTTAGACGATCAGGATTGTACCGACGGTTTGAGTCTGGGGAATTTTCCGGTGCATGGCTCCTTGGTAAGTGAACATAAACCACATAATGTAGTTGTGGATGTTTGTTTTTAATTAGCATTTGGCAGTAATGTCTGCCAAACTTACACCTTAAATAAACTTCTGCCCATGTGAAACCACACTTGAATGTTAGTTATTAACCAACCAAGCGTTTCGCCAAGTTTGGCCTGCATTAGCCACATTCTAAATTATCTGTTGGTCTAATTTAATAATCCCTCTTACACCACCCTTGTGTGGAATCGTGCACTTAACTTGAGCATAGTTTCGGACCCATCTTTGCTAAGCTGGTTTGCACTTCCACACGAGAGTAGAGCGGGATAAAGTGCATGTGGCGTGTTTCTGCTGTTTTGGTCTCACACAAAGCATATAAGGGGTCAGCAAAACCTACATCCTAAGCACACTTTGAAACCCAGAGCTGGGATCCATATGTATGATTGTCCCTCATCCTCACTCTTTGTATGTTGTCCTTTTGTAAACCTCTAGGACAGATGTTTAGTTTGGGACTGGGACAGTGGCAAATGTTGCCTCATGTTGATCACACAATTGACAAATAGCCTCCTATTGATGTTGCTGGTGCCTTGATGGTCTTACATGTTTGTTTTCCTAATCTTATGTATAAGGTGATTCAGGATACCCGCTGCTGCCGTGGCTCTTGACGCCAGTACTCTGGCCCCAGGATGCCTCCCAGGATGCCTACAACTGTGCGCACCGCAAGACCAGGGCTGTGGTAGAGAGTGCCTTTGGTCTTTTGAAGACTAGGTTTCGTTGTTTGGATCATACCGGGGGCGCCCTGCAATATGATCCGAAAAAGGTCATAGACATAATAATGGCCTGTGCTGTTCTTCACAATTTTGCTATTTCACAACGGGTCCCCCGGTATGTAGAATTTGCTCCCTCTCCACCCAGCGAAGACCAGGAGGAGTCATTTCTGGACACACACAGTAGTGTGTCTGGCCAAAGTGTGCGGACTAATTTGATCGCGACCCATTTTGCTTAATGTAACCTGTATTGGCCTTTGTTTAACATTGTGTTGTTGATTTAGTTTTATTTCCCTTTGTGTATGTTTCGTTATGTTTGTGGTGTTCAAATAAGTAATAAAGTAATTACTCACCACAGGCCTAATGCTTTCCAACTCTCTTTTTTGGATGTGTGAACTGTGTGAATGTCCAAGTATATATTTCTCTGTGACACCCAAAAAAGAGACAATAAAATTTATGAGCCACAGGTGTCTTTAACTGTTTATTTGTAAAAAATAAGAGCTCCAACTTGGAGTTGCTGCTCACTCCAATTTGCTCAAAAAATTGAGGTAAACACAAAGGATTAATGGTTAGATCAACCATGGCAATAATGAAAAAAACAAACAATCCTGGTTGGCCACATTTGGCCCTGCCACAGGTGTAAACCTGGTACAGGGGTAGAAGCTTGAGTGGCACGTTCAGTGAGGATTCAGATATGGCCTTGGCTAGTGGCCTACCTCACCACTCTAAGGAGCTCTATGGGCGCAAATCAAAAACACACAACCCAAGGCATACACCAAGGGTATCTTGGTTTGCCTCACCAGACAAGTCAATACAGGGGGGATTAAGAGCAAAGATGTTGTACAGATTCATGTTGTGGAGACATTAATATGGGTGATGGCCATAGTACCCAGGTGGTGGCCCTTGCTGATTGGCCCGAACGTGGGCCTGTGTGGCATTCTGAATCTGCAACTGGTCCAAAATGTTGCGCATGATATTTACCATTTCACCCCTGTAGGCACGGTTGTCATTGTTGGCAGTCTCCATGTGGCTGTTGAGGGTCCTCAATTCGTTCTGCACAGCCTGTAATGTGGTATTTAGGTTCTCGATCCGGCCATGCAGTGCCTCTCGGTTTAGTTGGTTTTGGTGCTGGAAGGTCAGCCTCTCGTGGTGCCATGCGTCCAACATTGCCATGCCCCTCCCCTGGTTGCGCCGTAGCGGATTCCGCCTCCCCAATCCCCTGGTTCGGGGTCGTGCCGAGGCTGTTGGTCTGGGCCCCTCAACAGACACAGGCATGCTTTCACTATCCTCAACAGCAGAGACAACACTGGGGACTTGACTGTCAGTCTGTGCATGCTGGCCATCATGTGCAGCCACCATGCTGCCAGATTCCCTCTGCTGCTGCTGAGTTGGTGGTGAAACATTTTGGACCAGTTGCAGATTCTGGGCCAGGGGTAGATCTTCAGAAGGGCACATAAAGGATCCATCCTCCTCCAGCTCCTGGATTTCATCCATGAGTGTGTGGGTCTGTATGGACAGAGACAAATTAGATGTTAGCTTGCCCACTACATATGTCAATCTGTTAGTAGTAACATGCAAAGTAACATGGCTAAACGACATTTGCTCAATAAACTTACCGAATATATCGGTTCCTCCCTCCTAGGCTGCACGGAAGTTGACGGCATGTCCACACTGGCAGTGGATTCCACAGTAGCTGAGCGATGATGGTGGCCTGCATGAGAAGCAAAGACACTATGTAAACACACACCTATGCATTGTTGACGGGTCAAAAGACATATGCCGAATTAGTTAACGGGTCAAAACTGTCATGGGCACTTCAACAACGGGGCCAAATAAGCTTCAATTTCCATGCCATTATGTTGTTAAATTTTTGGCCTACAACTACTTCCACATTGTTCTACTCAACTAAGCCAAACATTCAAGTTCAGCTTGTTATGTGGCTGACCACATCCCTTAGAGGCCATTAAAGCGGACCTTCACTCTGATTAAGAGTCTAGCTTCTATGTTTCCCACACCCTGTACATACAGATTGACCACATTACAAATCTTCCAACCTGCATCTACTGCATGTTATGAGCCTTTAAACATCAAAGATGGCGGCTTATGGAATCCGCCATCTTATCAGGCAGCCTGCAAACAGTAAGTGCCTCCTGACTGTGCTGCTCTGCATTCTTGGACTGCTGACCTTTCCCTGACCCCAGCTCTGCTCTGTCTGAGCAAAGCACAGCTATAACCCGCCCCCCTGTACCTTATCCCACTCTCCTCTCCTCAGTAAGTGTGATGCTTCGGAGTCAAGATGGCGGCGGCCGTATCCTAAATTGCCGAACAGAGTTGCAGCCCAGTGGTGGAAAGTATAATACATTAGTGACTACACATGTAAAATATATTAATTTTAGATGCTGAGGATTTTTTGGATAAGAGTTTGTGCTTTTCATTAAATCATGGTGAAGGTCCGGTTTAATGGGAACCCACAAACTTTTACACTCGGGTTCAATGTACATTCACGTCTTGTATGTGGACCAAAAATCAACAGTTAAGTGGCCACACACATGCCACACCCTGGCCCAACACAGAAATCACCTACAAGCCACAGCCTAGGTGCCTGGCTTCCCAGATGTGTTACTGGTTAATTGTGCATGCTCACTAATTGTAAAGGTCACATACATCTTACTCACCTGCAGGACGGGTCGGGGAATCTGTGTCCCTTAGGGCCGCGTGGCCTTCGACGGCGACTGGATGCATCAATCCATAAATCATCTCCTCAGCCGGGGTCAACTTGAGTTTGGAGGGAAAACCTCCTCCAGTTTTCATGCTGCAAAACAGAGTTAGGGTAATTTAGAACCAGGTGGCCAATACAACATCCAGTCTAATCCTAAAGCTAACATTTTTACCTGTCAATCCGCCTTTGATTTTCTTTCTTCCGTGCAGCATATTTGAGGTCCGATATCTTGCGCTGAATCTGTACAACATCCTTTAACTCTTCCCCCGCTGCATTCACTTGTCTGGTTAGGTCTGCCAAGATGTTGGCTCTGCGCTGTTTGGTGGTGTTTTTTGATCTGCGCCCATATAGCTCATCATAAACTAAGGTCAGGCCACTAGCCAAGGCCATAATTTGGGCCTCACCAAAACGCCCACTCAACTGCCCTCTTCGCAATGTGCGCCCGGTTGTTTTGGGTTGTGGGTCCTCCATGGTGTCATCCAAATGGGGTGACATCCTTGGCTGGGTTTGTGGGGTATAATGCAGGGAATGGTGGCTGCCTGGGGATTGGCCTGGACTGGGCAAGGGACTGGGTGTTCTGGCCTGGCTGGCCACAGAAGTCCCAGGTGTTGATGTGGCATAGTAACCTTGCCTTTCCACCTGTGCCGGTGCCAAATGTGGGCGAGCAGGAGAGCTTCGTTCGGAGCCTGAAGTAGTGCTGCCCTTGGAGTTAGTAGGGCGGACCAAGGGTGAGGGCGATCTTGCAGGGCCGGCCCTCTTCTGTTTTTTTTTTGGGCACACTCGTGGTGGGCTGCGGGACCTGGTTCGGCCTCTTTGTGGGCTGCATGGCCTGCTGCGGCGTCTAGGGGGGCTGCGGGACCTGGTTCGGCCTCGAGGGGGGCTGCGGGACCTGGTTCGGCCTCTTTGTGGGCTGCGTGGCCTGCTGCGGCGTCTAGGGGGGCTGCGGGACCTGGTTCGGCCTCGAGGGGGGCTGCGGGACCTGGTTCGGCCTCTTTGTGGGCTGCGTGGCCTGCTGCGGCGTCTAGGGGGGCTGCGGGACCTGGTTCGGCCTTTTTGTGGGCTGCGTGGCCTGCTGCGGCGTCTAGGGGGGCTGCGGGACCTGGTTCGGCCTCGAGGGGGGCTGCGGGACCTGGTTCGGCCTCTTTGTGGGCTGCGTGGCCTGCTGCGGCGTCTAGGGGGGCTGCGGGACCTGGTTCGGCCTCTTTGTGGGCTGCGTGGCCTGCTGCGGCGTCTAGGGGGGCTGCGGGACCTGGTTCGGCCTCGAGGGGGACTGCGGGACCTACTGCGGACTATTGTGGGTGTTGTAGTGGGGCAGGGTGGGGTGGGTCTTCGGACCCTCTTACCCGTTTTTGGCCCAGTAGCCATACTAGCCTTTGTGGCCTGGGTCTTTGGTTTGCCTGCCTGCTCCTTTTTTTGCCCATAGCTGGTAGTTGGCTTGGCCGGCGTTTTGGTACTAGGCCGTAATTTTGCTTTTGGCTGCTGCGACCTGGTTTTGGGCCCTTCGGAAGGCTCCTGCCGTTTGGCTGCCTTCTTCCCCGTTTGCTCCTTTCCAGTTTTGCCCGGAGGTTTTTTGGGTGCCATTTTGATTTTCTCAAATAATCAGCTGGGTGTGCAGGGACCTTTAAGTAAGCAAGCCAGCGTGTGACGTACGTTCGCACGGCCGTGCGGAACCCGCTGAGGCATTGCGTACGTTCGCACGGCCGTGCGGAACGCGCTGGGGCGTTACTTATCTGCTGCCGAGAAAAAGAAGCAAGATGGCACCCACTATCTTCACCCGCCAACAAGAAGAGATCATCATGTTCGTAAGTGTATTCGATGGACTTTTGTTAGATTAGGAAATGCTGCTCTATATGTGAAGGAAGCGCAGGAATAAATGGCTTTGGTTAAAAATGTGATAAACTACATGCACAACCAAAGGCACGCAACACACGTGCCAAACAACATTTAGGCCATATTGTGAAATTACTGAACACTAGAAATGTGTGTGTGTTAATGTAATTACCCCAAAAAATGTTTTGCTGACACATATTGATATGTATTGAGAAGTAAAGTCGATGTTTTCTTTCTGTTTTGTAGACCATGCTGGAGCGCAGGTACGACTACCTGCCCAACACATTTGAAAAACGCCACGTCGCCCTGGAGATAATCTCCACCATCCAACAGCAGACCAACACCACCTTCACCCACACGCAGATCATGCAGCATTGGTCGGACCTCAAACGGCTGCACATGCCCCGGGTGCGGAGGTTCTTCGGAATCCATTTTCCAAGTAAGTAGATTGCGATTGCATGCAATATGTAACTAAGACAGAAGGTAGGACTTTACTTAGAATGCCTTTTCTTTTCTAGTGTTGGAAATGGATTACCGAATTCGCCGCACCCGGAGGCGCAGAGGACGACCAGTGCTGCATGATTCTGCAGCTGGGAGTGAAGGTGGTGGATCTCCAGGGCGACGGGCCGACCCCTCCTCTGTGGCCTCCTCAGACCAGCCCCTGGACCTTACCACAGAGGAGGGGCGGCACAGCGTGGGCAGGCAGTCGTACCCTGCCACGCATGCGGGATCCTCGGGTATGTCACTCTTCATGTCTACACCAAAAAAGAGAATTGCTAGCTCCTGATATCACCAAACTGAATCCTTTATTCTGTATTTGTAGATGTTTCGGTTGCGGGTGAAGTAGTGGGTCAGGAGGCAGCAGATAGGAGCCCACAAGACCCTGGAGAAGGTGAGTGATGTGACCCAGACTTAGCTCAAAACATTGGAGGACTGCGGAATCAGACATCCAAACTAACCATTTGGCCCATGTTTCTACAGGCACTTCTTCACAGCAGAGCCAGGAACCAGGACCTCAGGGTGTTGTCCCCAACGAGCCATCTCTCGGCCACCAACCAAGTAAGTAGTCATGTCATTCTAGAGATTTCGGTCTAAATTCCCATGAACACAAAAACACATAATGCCCTAGTCAATGCCAATATAAGAGGGACCTGTGGCCACTGAATTAGCTTAATTAGTTGCCCAACTGTCCTGTGGCCACTGAATTAGCTTAATTAGTTGCCCAACTGTCCTGTGGCCACTGAATTAGCTTAATTAGTTGCCCAACTGTCCTGTGGCCACTGAATTAGCTTAATTAGTTGCCCAACTGTCCTGTGTCCACTGAATTAGCTTAATTAGTTGCCCAACTGTCCTGTGGCCACTGAATTAGCTTAATTAGTTGCCCAACTGTCCTGTGGCCACTTACTAACCTTAATTCCTGTGATTAATCATATGTGCATTATACTTAATTTGTTTCTTTAAATACATTAATTACACAGGTGATAAACATGTATTGTTCTCCGAATAATTAGAATTTCTGATTTTTGGGAAGGGACCACAAGACAGCGACTTGCTGATATCAATCGGAGGGTCCTTGAGTTGGTGGCCGATCTGCAGGCGATGCGGGACACGTTGGGGACAACAGAAGAGGAAGACTAGTGTCCTGGTTCCTGGCCCTGTAGATTTGTAAATAGTTGTATTTGTACATAGTTTTCTTGGTTAAACACCAAATTTCTTTGTATATAGTTTTCTGGTTTTTAAAAAGTTTTAAATTGTATATAGTTTTTAAAGTTTTTAACAAAAACAGTGTATATATTTTTAGTAAAGCCAAAACAATTTGTATATAGTTATTAATTTTTTTGGGCCAAAGTTGCCAGAAAAATTTTGCCAACAAATGGCAATTGAGCAATTAAAAACCAAAAAAAAAAAAAAAAAAATGTTGTCCCATTTATTTGCACACATACATTGAAAAAAAACAAGGGGACAATGACATATTTGAAAATCAAGATTGTGATGTCCGTGAAGTGATTTGGGTAAGTTTTAGGGACCTAAAATGGAAGAAGAACCAAGGCGCTAAGTGATTTGGGTAAGTTTTAGGGACCTAAAATGGAAGAAGAACCAAGGCGCTAAGTGATTGGGGTAAGTTTTAGGGACCTAAAATGGAAGAAGAACCAAGGCGCTAAGTGATTTGGGTAAGTTTTAGGGACCTAAAATGGAAGAAGAACCAAGGCGCTAAGTGATTTGGGTAAGTTTTAGGGACCTAAAATGGAAGAAGAACCAAGGCGCTAAGTGATTGGGGTAAGTTTTAGGGACCTAAAATGGAAGAAGAACCAAGGCGCTAAGTGATTGGGGTAAGTTTTAGGGACCTAAAATGGAAGAAGAACCAAGGCGCTAAGTGATTTGGGTAAGTTTTAGGGACCTAAAATGGAAGAAGAACCAAGGCGCTAAGTGATTTGGGTAAGTTTTATGGACCTAAAATTGAAGAAGAACCAAGGCGCTAAGGGATTTTGGTAAGTTTTAGGGACCTAAAATGGAAGAAGAACCAAGGCGCTAAGTGATTTGGGTAAGTTTTAGGGACCTAAAATGGAAGAAGAACCAAGGTGCTAAGTGATTTGGGTAAGTTTTAGGGACCAAAAATGGAAGAAGAAACAAGGCGCTAAGTGATTGGGGTAAGTTTTAGGGACCTAAAATGGAAGAAGAACCAAGGCGCTAAGTGATTGGGGTAAGTTTTAGGGACCTAAAATGGAAGAAGAACCAAGGCGCTAAGTGATTGGGGTAAGTTTTAGGGACCTAAAATGGAAGAAGAACCAAGGCGCTAAGTGATTTGGGTAAGTTTTAGGGACCTAAAATGGAAGAAGAACCAAGGCGCTAAGTGATTTGGGTAAGTTTTAGGGACCAAAAATGGAAGAAGAACCAAGGCGCTAAGTGATTTGGGTAAGTTTTAGGGACCTAAAATGGAAGAAGAACCAAGGCGCTAAGTGATTTGGGTAAGTTTTAGGGACCAAAAATGGAAGAAGAACCAAGGCGCTAAGTGATTTGGGTAAGTTTTAGGGACCTAAAATGGAAGAAGAACCAAGGCGCTATGTGATTTGGGTAAGTTTGAGGGTGTGAAAATGGAAGAAGAAACAAGGCGCTAAGTGATTTGGGTAAGTTTGAGGGTGTGAAAATGGAAGAAGAAACAAGGCGCTAAGTGATTTGGGTAAGTTTTAAGGGAGGTCAAGGGAAAAGGCAGAAGAGCGCTAAGTGGTTAGGGTGAGCTTTAAGGGAGCTCCAGGGAAAAGGCAGGAGAGCGCTAAGTGGTTAGGGTGAGTTTAGTGATGGAAGTGAAATTATGTAGGCGAACACTTTAATGAGAGAAGTTTGTAGTGCGCAGGCGCAATATCGCAAGAATTTCGTCTGGACAGATACTTTAGGAAAAAATGAAGCAGGATGTAGCGGGAAAATGATAGGATTCGTGTGAGGATACGATGGGAAAAGGGCAAAAACGAAAGGCTACGTTGGTAGTTGGGCAAAATAAATCTGAACCTTTTCGATGGAAAATGACATCCTCGTCTGCGTACTCTGGCATACGAGCACACGGACGCGCTACGGAAGGTTTACGAAGCATGCATAGAATCGATCGAACGTTCATGCGAGAGCGGGAAATTTTGAAAATCTTACGACGTCGGCACCAAACCGAAAGTTTGTTTGTGTCTCTCTGAATCGAGCCTTATGGGCCTGATGCAGAGCCTCCTCTGAACTGCCCTTAAAACCCTCCGATTGTCCGGGGCTCCCGTTTGAATCGTGGCTCAAATGTGATGCAGAGCCTCCGTCGGAATGGCTCCCTAACTGATCCGTCAATTTCACTTTACTCGGAAAGCTTTTTTTGCTCTCTCGGGTGCCTTCAATTTGATCGGGGCTCCCGTTCACGTTCACACGGGCGGCCCGTTTTTCCCTGATTTTTCCTGCCTTTTTGAACGTACCTGCTTGGTTTCCTTCGTATTTGACCTTCCATTTTGGTTGTTTTAGCAAGTATACTTACATCTCCATGGCTCTTCAGTTGCCAATCTGGCTACAAGCAAGCGCACATCCCTCAAACTCCATTGGAATATACATATGGCAACCACTGCCAATTTGACACATATTTTTTTGGGAACAATAAATTTGGGTTGTTCCTTTTTCCTTGCCATTAATGCATACCTTAATCTCCTTTGTGTTCCTTTTTCCTTGCCATTAATGCATACCTTAATTCTTTCTGATTGTTTTGGATTTATTGTACCATATCTAAACTTTTTGTGTCATGGAAATGTGTGATGATGTTGTGTGATTGTACATTTGCAGGAATCACAACTTTCATTTTTTTTTTTTATTTGATTTTATTCCAGCGTTTGAAATTGAAATTTTTAAACAAAGTTTTTTACAAATAATTGAATCTAAATGTTTTAACAAATAAACTATTTTCATTTTAAGCCAAATTAAAATTCTTTAGGCCTCGGTGTCTTGTGCCTGTGTTTTTCTTGTATCTGTGAAAGAAAAACAACATTAGTTTAGCATTGTTTATTTGGTTTGGTTGTGCGTGTTTTTTTTGGGGCCCTTTTTAAACCGGACCTTCTGCGTTATTTACTGAAAAGCCCAAACTCTTAACAAAAGATTCCGCAGCATCTCAAAATAATAGATAGTAATTTTTTAGTCAATCAATAATTATTCTTTCCACCACTGGGCTGCAACTCAGTTCAGGAATTTAGTATACGGCCGCCGCCATCTTGAAGCATCACACTTACTGAGGAGAGGAGAGTGGGATAAGGTACAGGGGGTGGGTTATAGCTGTGCTTTGCTCACACAGAGCAGAGACCTCTTGAAAAGGTCAGCAATCCCAGAATGCAGAGCAGCACGGTTAGAAGGCACTTCCTGTTTGCAGGCTGCCTGATAAGATGGCGGCTTCTATAATCCGCCATCTTGGATGTTGAAAGCCTCATAACATGCACTAGGTGCAGGTAGGATGATTTTGAAGGTGGGCAAACTTTATGTACAGGGTGTGGGAAACATATAAGATAGACTCTTATTCTGAGTGAAGGTCCGCTTTAAGGGCTTTTTAGACTGTGGCCCTTATTCATCAAGCGATAGCGCCAGGTAGTGTCTGACGAGCACCAGGTAGCGGCAGCTAACGGCGACTACCGACTCAAGTACGCCCGGCGGCGGTCACAATGACGCATTTATCAAGCAAAATGAGGCTAGCGCCGACGAGAGCGACGGCTAGCGCGGCATTCATCATGAAGCCGCCTGGACCGAACAGCGCCTTTGCAAATTCCCTCACAGCGCCAGGTATGAGCTGTCGCTCCCTGGCGATGTCCAATGCATTTCAATGGAGCAATCTATAATTATTCATAATTAATTGGGATTTTTTTATTTTTATTTTTTTAATGTCAAAAAATTCTGCAATGTTAGGATTTATTTTTAAGTAAAAAAAAAAAATTATGTGCAGAATTGATCTAACAGGTCTGAGATTAATGTATTCATATTACAAAATGATTCTAAAAACATGTATAATGTTACATTCAAAAAATATGGTTGTTTAGGGGTTAAAAACTAGTTAATACACATCGCCGCCAGCGCTCTGGGGTTTAAACAAGGAATGGACAGCGACAGCACATTCGGAGCGTGATTTTTTGATGAATATGAAGCTAGCCGTTCGCTCTGGCCATTCGTTGTCAGGCGCTCACATACAACGCTGGACCTGTGAAACAGCGACCCCCCAGCCCGTATTCAACATTACCGCACACCGAGTCGCTGTCATCAAGCTAATGCCGGCCAAGCACAGCGAATACTGGCTGGCGCTGAAAAAATCACGCTACAGTCGCTCATCTGTCGCTACCTGGCGCTATTGATGAATCGGCCTCAAAGTCTTTGGTTGTTTTTTTTGGTTTTTACATTTTGTGGCCAATGGAATTGTTGGTTCATTTACTTTGGTACCAAAAAACGCCACTTACCATGTTTTAGGCGCATATTGCGTCAGGGGCGGAGTCTCCATTCTTGCTCCCTTGGTTGCTGCTGTGAATCTGTTTGCATGACAAAGACACAGATATTAGAGACTGTTGTTGTCTCATGTACACAAAAAGCATTAACAAGTTTGCTGGCCTAACTAAAGTCACTTTTTGAACCTCTTGCTCCCCCACATTGCCCTAGTTCTGCTATCTGCATGTAGGCTAGTTTGTAGCGGCGTACATGTGTTAAACTAAGGTGGGCTGGTATGTAACGTGACAAACTAAGTTGTTTCAGACTATTCTTGCACTTTGTTTTTTTTTTTATTATAAGGAATGTGTGCGCGCACATAAACGCACGCTCGCATACTCACATCCATGATGATGTCGTCCTGCTCCTGTGTAAAGATGGCATAGCTCCTGGTATAGCTCTGACGTTCCCCCGCAGTGACGTGCAGGACATCCCAAATTGGAATGCCCCAGAGACATGATGCCTGTAACCCAGCCCTGGATTTCTTCACACTCCAAAGGGCTGGGTTACATGGGTTTTGGTCTGCTTTAAAACATCATGACCAAATCAGGTTAGGATGGAATAACCCACCTCCTACATTATTATTAAAGTAACACAGGTTCCCTCACATAAAGCAGAACAAAACCCAGAGCGGCCACTGGTCGTCCCCCTGGAAATCCAAGATCGGGATGCCCCACTGTGTGAAACCCTTTTTACTCAGACTTTACTCAGAAATGGCAGACTCCCTCTCTTAAAGCGGAACAAGCCATGATTAGTTTAATGACCTTTGCAGGCGTATATTGTAGTGCCCCACCAGTCTGATCAAGACAACGGAACCTCATCTTCAAGAGACCAAAGGCTCGCTCCACCACAAAGCGAGTCCTCCTGGGGGCAGTATTGTAGGGCTCCTCTGCCTGTGAAGATGGGTGCAGGATTGGGGTCAGCAGCCAGGGGAGCAAAGGATAGCCAGAGTCTCCTGTTCTAAAAAAACAAAAAAACAAAATAAAATAAAAAAAGGTGTGCATTGCAACAATAGAAAAGAGGGACAAATAGGTGAGCGGGGTAGGGTTGGAGTAAAGGACATTAGTAATGAGCCTACATGCACATCCAACCTGTACACTCATTAAAAAAGTCTGGGGAATACTACTTACATAAGAGGGCAAGAACATGACGCAATAGGGTTCTATCACTTAACCCATTTAATTTAAAGTTAACAAATTTGGCTAAAAATATAATAACAACAAAAATTACCAAATAGTGTGTTAAGGGAAAAAAAAATAAAAGACAGGGTGGGCAACCAATACAAGTTTCATACACATACCCAGTAAGGCGGGTGAGCTCAAATAGGTGCAGCCTGGTTTCTGCCATACTCAGCAGGACAAGACCGCGGAGCTGGCGCCGCTGATGTGCTCCAACAGAGGACTGCATATTATTGCCCGAGTGCAAATACGGCTGCTCTGACTTGCCGTAAGTGAAGGCTCGGCGGCCCCGTTTTATTAGGGTGTTTTCAATCGGAAATCAAGGCTCTGCATCACTGAAAAAAACGGACCAATGAACGAGGCATCCGTTTTCCCGGGAAACAGCCTCGTGCGAGCCGACAATCGGAAAGGCGGCTGAGCGCACACCTGAGCGCATAAGCGCACACTAAAATCAACGTAGCACCCTTTCCTGACCCGATCAAAGCCCAAAACCAACGGGAAAACGCACGGGGGAGCTGAACGGGGAGGCTCTGCATCAAGCCATATAAGTCTGTGAAATAGCCTTCCACAGATGCCTATTACAGCATCAATCGCTGACAGCTTCAAAGAAAGGATTAGATGCTTATTTAGAAGAAATAACATTAGCAGTTAATATTAGCTGCTATCAGTAAAAAGAAAAAACAAAAAATAAAATAAAAAATAACTTCCCCTACCCCAACACCCTTGGTTGAACCTGATGGAAATCTGTCATTTTTTACCCGTATTAACTATGTAACATCATTTTCTGAGACCCAACTAGAAATAGAAAGAGCAGTGGGAGACATCAATATCAGTGGTGCCCAATGAGTTGAATTATTGGTACCCAGACATTATATATATATATTTATTTCTGTAAAAATTTCTGTAACAGTAGTAACCATCTGTTTTAGTGCAGCTATTCCTATATAGCCAGAGTGCAGTGTAAGAAGCATTGTCAGGAAGCTTTACTCTGAAACTAAGGGGGTGCAGGCTCTATTGCCTTGTTAGAAGGCTGCTATGTTGACCCCTAGACACAATCACAAGCAAACAGGCAGCCATGGGTGATTCAAATTAGGTGAAGGGGTGAGTGAAACACTAATTAGACACAACTCCAGTCCATATGCTAATTATAGGAAGGGGGCAGACTGGTGGAATGGGAGCTGACAGTAATAGCTCAGGTTGTAAAATACTAGTGTGCTTGTTTTTGCTGAGCTGACAACGGGCTGAGCTATAGACCACAGCCTGGCCCTATGATTGGTGGTTTATGGCAAAGGAATTCAGGGTGTGTGCCATTACTCTTGGCCTTGTTTCTACTTCCAGTAGCAGCTGCCTTCTGACAGGAATAGAGAGGACAGCCATTAGGAGGTGATTTGCTGAATAATAGTTTATGCATTTTGCTTACAGAGTCCCTATAATCATCTTCTGAGTGTAGAAGTTGCCACTGATATTGCACATCCAGTGATACTTTGATCTGTTTGACTTTCTGAATGTGATCATTGGCCGAGTCTTTGCCATTTTAGTTATTCCTTGATATAGGAACATCTTTCAGGCTTAGTTTGCCACTTCAAGGCATCTGATTTTAGCTGAGCACTGATTTAACTACCAGCTGCTTTTATTTTGCACAAGCACATTTCAATAATGATTCAATGACTCTGAATTATGGGCCACATGTCCAATTGTCACATCTGTTTTTTTCTATTCCTTCTATCTCTAGGTCGCTAAAAAATTACTTTAGGTGAAACAAGAATGGTAATTTCACTGTTGCTGAATCACCAGCTAGTAATATAATGAAAGGCAATGGTACTTTTTACTACAAATTAAAAATAAGTAAAAAAAATGCAGTGCTTTTCGTAGAAGTAAAAATTGCCATTGTCATATATTGTCTTCATAGCTGGTGATTCAGCAAGCACTGAAATTCTCATACTTTTTTCACCTAAAGTGAATTTATTAGTCAAGTCAAAAGTCATGACCATAGGGAGGTACATTTTTGTAAACAAATACCTTTTTTTCCATTGGGTTCTCTTTTTATTTACTTATGTTCTGGGACAACTACGCCCCAACATTTAAAACGTAAAATAGAGAATACAATCAAGTTCAAATGGAACACTGATTTATGGAGCATAAGCAGCATTTAAATCCCCTTAGCACCAAGTAATCTTTTAGCACAGCATCAATTTATGCTTCATTGTGTGCAAATGTGTACACTAGATGGCGCCAAATTTATTACTTTCGCCCTTTTCACTAAAAAATGGGGGGACCCCCCTCCCTGAGTGTTTGCCAGAGTCTTATTACTGCACACTCCAAAATTATTAATAAAAAATAAGTGTATTTATTTGCTAATTAAATTCCAAGACATTACATCAAAGACAAATTGTTAAAAGACATTTAAGAAAAACTAAAACATATTCTGCCAGGAGGGGGCGCAGATGTATTTTGCTGCCATATGGACTAATGTGAATATTCAGTGTTCGCCCTTTTCACCATAGTGATCAGCACTTTTGTATAAGCAGCTCCAGTTTTTAGCGCTGAAGCTCAAGCTGCCATATTTCCCAATGGGCAGAACTTTATTAAAGTGTTTTTTATTTATAACTTATGTTAAACAAATGTATTTTACATAACTTGCTTTGGCAACTTGTCATGAATGTAAAAGCATGACTTAGATGCTTTATTAATTAGAATAAGAAGTTTATTAATTTCTTGAAAATTGTGTGTTCTTTGGAGAACAACAACTAAAAAGGGGACTTTAACTCACTATAAAGTTTGGTCCTTATCATCTCCTGTGATTGTAATCAGGCTCCTATTGGCCCAAAGGGTTACCAGGAAATCCTCCAGTGAGCCACTGGACTCAGGGGCCTCTTTTGAGGATATTATTGACCAAAACCTGAACTATTTATAGCTTATTTGTGGCATCTCAAGTTTGCACATTGAGACAATAGCTTTTTGCATAAAGTTTCTTTGCATGGACCATGAATATAAGCTGGTGATATTTGCATCTAAGTGTGGGTGAGACTCTTTTCTACTGGTGGGCCCCAGACACCCCAGTCTGTCACTTACTGTGATGAAGAAACATCAACCAGCGCCTGTTAAATACACCGTCAATTTTTCCTGCTTGTTAAAAGTTTTCAGATATGGCATGCATCATTATTTAGTTGCCAGAACAGGGTGGTGTACTTTGAGTGCTGTGTGGCATTCCCCCTCCCATTCCCCATAGTCAGTGCGACATTCCCCCTCCCATTCCCCATAGGCAGTGTGGAATTCCCCCCTCCAATTCCCTATTATTGGTAGGAAGGCATTCCCCCCTTCCAATCCCCATAGGCAGTGTTGCATTACCCCTTCCCTATCCTCATAGGCGTTGCTGCATTCCCCCCTCCCAATCCCCATATGTAGTGTGGCATCCCCCCCTCCCAATCCCTATAGGCAATGTGACATGCATCCCTCCCCAGATGCTGGAGGAAAATAAAACAGTAACTTACATAACCGTCGCTCCTGCGCCACTGCCAGATAAAGAAAGAATGGTGGGCTGTTGTTCAGGGAGAGGTCAGGGTAAATTAACCATGCCCACTTTCCTCATTCTGGGTGCTGTCGCTGCTGATGCTCAGGTGCACCGCGCAAACACATACCTGGGTCAATGCAGCATGTTGGCCTGGCCTGTGGCACGCTTCAAGCCCCCGAAAAAGGATGTCCCCACAAAAAAGGATGTCCCCATAGAAACATTGGTAAAACAAACAACAAAAATCTGAATAAAAACTGCTATTTCCCATTGCATTTTTGTTAAACCAGCCTGACAGTTTGTAACAATAAAAAAAATTTTTTTTGAAGCACTATCTGGTTTCTTGTGCATAAAAAACAAATACACCAAAGTTATATTGTTAAATAATGTGGTTAATTATGACAAGAATGTGTGAACAATATGTTGTTGTTAAAGGGGGTGTATAATGACATGGTGTAATATTAAAAATTCCTATAAACACATTGGCTAATGAGAGGAGGAGTGAATTTCACCTGAACTGAATAAAACTCCCACCAAGCTTGTGTTTTATTCTCTTGGTAGGAATATAATCCAGGGGTGACAGGTTTATGTGTATCGGGGACGAACCTGCGACCCTCTGATTTCCTCTTCCTTCCATTAAAAGAGAACAAGCCTGGCTGAATATTTCTTGAAACTGGGTATATTAGTGATTAGGGATGGCACTAGGAGTGTCCTCACTCATGGGAGTCAGTGGACATCTTTTTGTTGACCTGGCTGGGGTCAAATGCTGCTGCTATCGCCGCTGACAGGAGAGGATTGGGTAAAGGTGAGTTAAAGCAGCTTGCTGCAACCCTCTGTCACAAACACGCCTCTGTGTTCGGACCAGACGCCGAACTCGAACATGGACATCTGGTTGAAGTCTGTGTTTCGGGTTTGGTAGACCGAATTCGCAAAGTTCAGTACGAACCCAAAATTAGCAATTTGGGTTTACCCATCTCTCATCCCATCATCCAGCATATTTATTTGGATTTTTATCATTGCCATTATTTCACGATAGTCCTCCTTTAACAATAAGGAAATAGCCAAGCAATGCCAAAATACTCTGAAAAGCAAGCTAGTATACCGTATATACTCGAGTATAGGCCGACCCGAATATAAGCCGAGGCACCTAATTTTACCACAAAAAACTGGAAAAAGTTATTGACTCGAGTATAAGCCGAGGGCGCCCTGTTCCCCCCGCACTGTCAGCCAGGCAATTCACAGGAGCGTGCCCAATCAGGAAGCAGCATTTTCCTCACCCATGTCTTAGCAGAGCTTGATGACAGGATGAGAGATATTCTAGCCCTAATGTTTGCTTTAGTTAAAGCAGCCTCTCTATCTGCCCTGCAGCAGCATCTTCTTCACACAAGCCCCCTGCATGACTACTACAAACGGGGGGGGGGGGGGGGGGGCCACAGGAAGCCGCAGTTGCGGGGAATAGGATTGTGGGTGACTGTTAGTCGCCCAATCACTGCAGCAGCAGCTATGTTGGGGTGACTTTTAATTTCCCCACAATCTCTGCAGACCCTGGAAGCTCTCTGCTTTCACAAATCAGGGCAGAGGCATGGATGGGAGAGTTGGGTGGGTCACAGGACAGGACTGTAGTTGCACCTTTAATCTAAGCTAATAATAATGTGCTCATATGACCAGTTTATGCAGACGCATACAAAGTATTTTGTGCCCCACTTTCAACCCATCTATGCAAATGTGCGGCACACAAAGTAACCACACTAGTGTACGCCCGCCGGGGACAGCCGCCTCCCCCCCGCTCCTCCACTCCAACTCACCGCCGCCGTCCGGGTCTTCAGCCGCCCACACTTCGCCACCCGCCGGGGACAGCCGCCTCCTCCCCGCTCCTCCGCCTCGATTCACCGCCGCCGTCCGGGTCTTCAGCCGCCCACACTTCGCCACCCGCCGGGGACAGCCGCCTCCTCCCCGCTCCTCCGCCTCGATTCACCGCCGCCGTCCGGGTCTTCAGCCACCCACACTTCGCCGCCCGCCGGGGACAGCTGCCTCCTCCCCGCTCCTCCGCCTCGGTTCACCGCCGCCGTCCGGAGCAGTGCTGCAGATCCGCAGCCGCCCGCACCTCACCTCGGGGACGCACGTGGCCGACACAGCCGCTCCTCCACTCCCAGTCACTGCTGCCTTCGGGGGGCCGCCGCCTGCTCCACAACACACTGACTCGAGTATAAGCCGAGGCGGCTTTTTTCAGCCCAAAAAGTGGGCTGAAAAACTCGGCTTATACTCGAGTATATACGGTATATATAATTCATAAACTAAGCTATTAAAGAAACTCTTTGTATTCTGTTTTGTGGTATTTCTAAGTGAAATTCAAAATGTTTCGCAATAAGGTATGTGTGAAGAATTTATAAACTACATCTACACTTATACCACTGATTTTGGGCATAGTTCTATTATTGTTTAAATTACTTACTATGAATATTTGTATTTAACAAGAGAAGGCCTGTAAAATAAAATGTGCTAACTACAATACATGCATTACACCATGTGACCACGAGCTGATGCTTGTTCTCCCTCTTATTAGCTGTCAAATGACCTATGAAAAAGCAACCTTATTTATAAATGTAGGTTTGCTATTAATGTATTATATTTAACAATGGAAACATGTTAAGCATACATTCATATATATATGAGCGGTTGGTAGATGAGAATCCATAAATGTAACCATAGCTGCAACAAACTGCACGCTAGATTATAGCACAGTAACAGAAGATATCTGTTTTTTTGTTCAATGTGATGATTCCCTGAAGTAGTGGCACATCGCCACAGGACGCGTGGGCTGTGTATGCAGGGGGGTCTTTACCAGGCATATCATCTGTCTTCAACTAAGTATCCCAATTTTTGTCTTTTTACACTGACTTGAGTAATACATGTTTTTGAGGTGTGGGATTTTCATGCTTTAGCACTGTACTTGTCACTTTATTCACTTTTTTGGGAACTGTTTCCATCTTCTATTAGCCTTTGTCTGACAACCTAGTACCCCCATCTTTTGTTTTTAGTATGTCTTGATGTATTGTCTAATGTTGAAGGATCACATTTAATAAAATGTGTATTTAATTAGTTTTCAGTTATCTAGTGGTGCAGCCATTTTTTGCTCTGGTACTTGCTGGCCGTTACTGGTAGGGATGAGCAAAATGAATCTGACGAATTTGAATTCGTTTTGAATTTCAGAAAAAATTGATTCACATCGAATTGGAATATCGCCATAATTCGATTGCGCAAATCGCTTCCTTAAACTCCATATAGTGCGGTTCAGGCCATCTAAAATAGCGGATCTACATGTCAGGACATGAGGCAAGGAATCCTGGGAAGGCGACAAGGCAGGATGATGCTGAATCACATGCAGCATGCAGCCTATCAGCAGCCAGCCACCCCGATGATGTCACAGCCCTATTTAATCGGCAGCCATCTTGCGTCCAGTATTCAGCATTATATTTCATCGAAATGGGACAGAGGGAGGGACAGAGACAGGTAGAGAGAGAGAGACGGGGAGAGAGAAAGACTGCGTGGCAGTGTAGTGCAAAAGTGATTCACCACAGGACACTGTGTAGCAGGTGTCACCGACAGGGAAGGTAGAGGGCACGGGACACAGTGTGCTGCAGCACTGCTCTTTTTTTTTCACAAATATAATAGTAGCCAGCCAGTTAGCATGAGCCATTAAGTGTAACCTGTGCGTGAACAATGATGTACTGATTTGTTTCTGTGTTCATCTAACTGCCCTCATCAAGGCATACCGCATAAGTACATCGGAGAGTTTAAGCATTTGTTTTATGTTAAAATATTGATGGCTTAGTGTGTTAAAGGCCAGAAAAAACTACACACCTGCCCAAAAGTACCCACTACTTGCTCTGGTCTAAAAATCCTGTTTTAAAGCCCGCTGGAGCGCATTTAACTGCCCTCATCAGGGCACATCACATACATACATCTGAGTTTAAGCATTTGTTTTATGTTAAAATGTTGATGGTCTACTTAGTGTGAAAGGCCAGACAAAACTACACACCTGCCCAAAAGTACCCACCTCTTGCTCTTGTCCAAAAATCCTGTTTTAAAGCCTGCTGAAACGCATTTAACTGCCCTCATCAGGGCACATCACATAAGTACATCTGTGAGTTTAAGCATTTGTTTTATTTTAAAATGTTGATGGCCTAATTAGTGTGAAAGGCCTGACAAAACTACACATCTGCCCAAATCTACCCACCTTTTGCTCTTGTCCAAAAATCCTGTTTTAAAGCCTGCTGGAGAGTATTCAACTGCCTTAATCAGGGCACACCACTTACGTACATCTGAGAGTTTAAGCATTTCTTTTATGTTAAAATGTTGATTGCCTAGTTAGTGTGAAAGGCCAGACAAAATGACATACCTGCCCAATAGTACCCACCCCTTGCTCTTGTCCAAAAAATCCTGTTTTAAAGCCTGCTGGAGTGAATTTAACTGCCCTCATCAGGGCACACCACATACGTAAATCTGAGCATTTAAGTATTTGTTTTATGTTCAAATGTTGATTGTCTAGTTATTGTGAAAGGCCAGAAACACCTGCTGTTGTCCAGAAATGCTGTTTTAAGCCTACTGGAGTGCATTGAACTGCCCTCATCATTGTGCACCACATATGTACATCTGAGAGTTGCTCATTCTTTTCCTGTTATAGTCTTCAGGGCCAAGTTACTATGAAAGGCCAGACATAATTACACACCTGCTGCTCTTTTCCAAAAATTCAGTTTTAAAGCCTACTAGAGAGCATTTAACTGCCCTCATCAGGGCACACCACATACGTAAATCTGAGAGTTTAAGCATTTGTTTCTTGTTAAAATGTTTATGGCCTAGTTAGTGTGAAAAGCCAGACATAATTACACACCTGCTGCTGTTGTCCAAAAGTACTGTTTTAAACCTACTGGAGCGCATTGAACTGCCCTCATAAGTGCACACTTCATAAGTACATCTGAGGGTTGTACCAATTTGTTCCTGTTAAAGTCTCGAGGGTCTAGTTACTGTTAAAGGCCAGACATAATTACACACCTGCTGCTGTTGTCCAAAAATACTGTTTTAAACCTACTGGTGCGCATTGAACTGCCCTCATAAGTGCACACTGCATAAGTACATCTGAGGGTTGTACCAATTTGTTCCAGTTAATGTTTTCATGGCCTAGTTACTGTGAAAGGCAAGACATAATTACGCACCTGCTTCTCATGTTCAAAAATACTGTTTTAAGCATACTGGAGCAAATTGAACTGCGCTCATCAGCGCAAACCACATATTTACATCTGAGAGTTGTACCAATTTGTTCCTGTTAAAGTCTTCAAGGCCAGACATAATTACACACCTGCTGCTGTTGTCCAAAAAAACAGTTTTGAAGCCTATTGGAGTGCATTAAACTGCCCTCATCAGTGCACACCACATATGTACATATCCAAGAGACAACAGTATGTGCCCACTCATCCAATGGCACAGAGGCTAAATGTGCTCCTGTCCAAGTTGCTGGTGCTACAGTCCCTCCCTTTTCAGGTGGTGGACTCTGCATCTTTCAGAGAACTGATGGCTTGTGCCGAGCAGAGGTGGAGAGTTCCAAGCAGTCATTTCTTTGCAAAGAAAACAGTACCGGCCCTTTTGTTGAACAGAAAGTGGGCCAGTCCTTGAGCATGTTAGTGTGTACCAAAGTGAACTGCAGCGCCCACGTGTGGAGCTGTAACTATGGTCAGGGACAATACATGTCCTTTATGGACCACTGGGTGAATGTAATTCCTACACAGTCACAACAGCAATTTGAACAGGTCACGCCACTTCCACCTCCACACTCTCAAGCCATTGTGCCTGTGACAATAGGCTCGATTCAAAATCCCAAATGTCATTATGTTCGTATTTGCAATCGAAAGTTTTGTTGGGTGTTTGTCATTTTTTCCTTTTTTTTTGGGCATTTTCGACTCGCACGAACGTTCGAACATAGACGTATATGTTCGTTCGTCCATCGAAATTAATTTTGTGTTTTTACGCAACTTCGGGACTTTTTTCCTTCGAAATCGAAAATGTTTCGATCAGTCAAATCATTTATGTCATTGCAATGGGCTGGCGATTAATTCAGAGAGCTGATTGGCAAGTATTCCGACGCCCATATAGTAATTTCCTTGTCGAGCGTCTTACGGAACCTTTTTGACCTCGGGACTAGGCAGCCAAGCGTGATAGAGAGTGACTTTGAAGAGCATCAAGCTCTTCTTCTGTTTGGCATTGATGGGATCTTGAGGACAGAGCCCAGATTGCACCGGCGGCGATGCATGAACATCAATGGCATGCATGACGTTGAGCTGTTCGAGCTGACCAGGCTTAATCGCGCTTCCCTCCATAAATTGTATAGTGAGCTGCGGCCATGGTTAGCCCGCACCACAAGGAAGGGGCATGCAATTTCAGGTATGACCAAGATGCTTGGCTGCCTGCAATTTTTGGCGAACGGCTCGTTCCAGAGGCTGGGTGCCCTCTCCGTGGGGATCTCACAGCCTACGCTGAGCCACGCACTATCACATTTTTTGGAAGGCATGGCTACCCTAACCCCCAAATATATTTTTTTCCCAGATGATATGGTAGCCAGAAACGCCATTAAGCTTGGTTTTTATAATATCGCCGACATGCCCAACGTCATTGGTGCCATTGACTGTACCCACGTCGCCCTGGTGCCTCCGGCTGCCGACGAGTACATATACAGGTAAGTAATGTTTTTTTTGTTTGGTTTCATTTTAGGTTAACCCTCCTTGTAATGGTCCCTCCTTGTAATGGTCCCTCCTTGTAATGGTCCCTCCTTGTTAGGGTCCCTCCTTGTAATGGTCCCTCCTTGTTAGGGTCCCTCCTTGTAATGGACCAACCTTGTAATGGTCCCTCCTTGTAATGTTTCCACCTTGTAATTGTTCCACCTTGTAATGGACCCACCTTGTAATGGTCCCTCCTTGTAATGGTCCCTCCTTGTAATGGTCCCTCCTTTTAATGGTCCCTCCTTGTTAGGGTCCCTCCTTGTAATGGTTCCTCCTTGTTAGGGTCCCTCCTTGTAATGGTCCCTCCTTGTTAGGGTCCCTCCTTGTAATGGTCCCACCTTGTAATGGT
Source organism: Gastrophryne carolinensis (assembly GCA_027917425.1). NCBI lineage: Eukaryota > Metazoa > Chordata > Amphibia > Anura > Microhylidae > Gastrophryne > Gastrophryne carolinensis. The sequence continues at coordinate 108,411,969 of CM051243.1, read as the reverse complement.
CCCTCCTTATCGAAATGTGTGTGTTCATTTTTCAAAATGCCTTCCTAATGTTTTCTTGTCTTCCTTTTTTTCCAGGAACCGCAAAATGGGCCACTCCTTTAATGTGCAGGCAGTGGTGGGGCCGGACATGCGGTTCCTTAGCGTCCTCGCCGGCTACCCAGGCTCAGCCCATGATGCGTACATCCTTAGACGATCAGGATTGTACCGACGGTCTGTCTGGGGAATTTTCCGGTGCATGGCTCCTTGGTAAGTGAACATAAACCACATAATGTAGTTGTGGATGTTTGTTTTTAATTAGCATTTGGCAGTAATGTCTGCCAAACTTACACCTTAAACAAACTTCTGGCCATGTGAAACCACACTTGAATGTTATTTATTAACCAACCAAGCGTTTCGCTAAGTTGGGCCTGCATTAGCCACATTCTAAATTATCTGTTTGTCTAATTTAATAATCCCTCTTACACCACCCTCGTGTGGAATCGTGCACTTAACTTGAGCATAGTTTAGGACCCATCTTTGCTAAGCTGGTTTGCACTTCCACACGAGAGTAGAGCGGGATAAAGTGCATGTGGCGTGTTTCTGCTGTTTTGGTCTCACACAAAGCATATAAGGGGTCAGCAAAACCTACATCCTAAGCACACTTTGAAACCCCGAGCTGGGATCCATATGTATGATTGTCCCTCATCCTCACTCTTTGTATGTTGTCCTTTTGTAAACCTCTAGGACAGATGTTTAGTTTGGGACTGGGACAGTGGCAAATGTTGCCTCATGTTGATCACACAATTGACAAATAGCCTCCTATTGATGTTGCTGGTGCCTTGATGGTCTTACATGTTTGTTTTCCTAATCTTATGTATAAGGTGATTCAGGATACCCGCTGCTGCCGTGGCTCTTGACGCCAGTACTCCGGCCCCAGGATGCCTCCCAGGATGCCTACAACTGTGCGCACCGCAAGACCAGGGCTGTGGTAGAGAGGGCCTTTGGTCTTTTGAAGACTAGGTTTCGTTGTTTGGATCATACCGGGGGCGCCCTGCAATATGATCCGAAAAAGGTCATAGACATAATAATGGCCTGTGCTGTTCTGCACAATTTTGCAATTTCACAACGGGTCCCCCGGTATGTAGAATTTGCTCCCTCTCCACCCAGCGAAGACCAGGAGGACTCATTTCTGGACACACACAGTAGTGTGTCTGGCCAAAGTGTGCGGACTAATTTGATCGCGACCCATTTTGCTTAATGTAACCTGTATTGGCCTTTGTTTAACATTGTGTTGTTGATTTAGTTTTCTTTCCCTTTGTGTATGTTTCGTTATGTTTGTGGTGTTCAAATTAGTAATGAAGTAATTACTCACCACAGGCCTAATGCTTTCCAACTCTCTTTTTTGGATGTGTGAACTGTGTGAATGTCCAAGTATATATTTCTCTGTGACACCCAAAAAAGAGACAATAAAATTTATGAGCCACAGGTGTCTTTAACTGTTTATTTTATAAAAATAAGAGCTCAAACTTGGAGTTGCTGCTCACTCCAATTAGCAAACAAAAATTTGGTAAACACAAAGGATTAATGGTTAGATCAACCATGGCAATAATGAAATCAACAAACAATCCTGGTTGGCCACATTTGCCCCTGCCACAGGTGTAAACCTGGTACAGGTGTAGAAGCTTGAGTGGCACGTTCAGTGAGGATTCAGATATGGCCTTGGCTAGTGGCCTACCTCACCACTCTAAGGAGCTCTATGGGCGCAAATCAAAAACACACAACCCAAGGCATACACCAAGGGTATCTTGGTTTGCCTCACCAGACAAGTCAATACAGGGGGGATTAAGAGCAAAGATGTTGTACAGATTCATGTTGTGGAGACATTAATATGGGTGATGGCCATAGTACCCAGGTGGTGGCCCTTGCTGATTGGCCCGAACGTGGGCCTGTGTGGCATTCTGAATCTGCAACTGGTCCAAAATGTTGCGCATGATATTTACCATTTCACCCCTGTAGGCACGGTTGTCATTGTTGGCAGTCTCCATGTGGCTGTTGAGGGTCCGCAATTCGTTCTGCACAGCCTGTAATGTCGTATTTAGGGTCTCGATCCGGCCATGCAGTGCCTCTCGGTTTAGTTGGTTTTGGTGCTGGAAGGTCACCCTCTCGTGGTGCCATGCGTCCAACATTGCCATGCCCCTCCCCTGGTTGCGCCGTAGCGGATTCCGCCTCCCCAATTCCCTGGTTCGGGGTCGTGCCGAGGCTGTTGGTCTGGGCCCCTCAACAGACACAGGCATGCTTTCACTATCCTCAACAGCAGAGACAACACTGGGGACTTGACTGTCAGTCTGTGCATGCTGGCCATCATGTGCAGCCACCATGCTGCCAGATTCCCTCTGCTGCTGCTGAGTTGGTGGTGAAACATTTTGGACCAGTTGCAGATTCTGGGCCAGGGGTAGATCTTCAGAAGGGCACATAAAGGATCCATCCTCCTCCAGCTCCTGGATTTCATCCATGAGTGTGTGGGTCTGTATGGACAGAGACAAATTAGATGTTAGCTTGCCCACTACATATGTCAATCTGTTAGTAGTAACATGCAAAGTAACATGTCTAAACGACATTTGCTCAATAAACTTACAGAATATATTGGTTCCTCCCTCCTAGGCTGCACGGAAGTTGACGGCATGTCCACACTGGCAGTGGATTCCACAGTAGCTGAGCGATGATGGTGGCCTGCATGAGAAGCAAAGACACTATGTAAACACACACCTATGCATTGTTGACGGGTCAAAAGACATATGCCGAATTAGTTAACGGGTCAAAGCTGTCATGGGCACTTCAACAACGGGGCCAAATAAGCTTCAATTTCCATGCCATTATGTTTAAAAATTTTTGGCCTACAACTACTTCCACATTGTTCTACTCAACTAAGCCAAACATTCAAGTTCAGCTTGTTCTGTGGCTGACCACATCCCTTATAGGCCATTAAAGCGGATCTTCACTCTGATTAAGAGTCTAGCTTCTATGTTTCCCACACCCTGGACATACAGATTGACCACATTACAAATCTTCCAACCTGCATCTACTGCATGTTATGAGCCTTTAAACATCAAAGATGGCGGCTTATGGAATCCGCCATCTTATCAGGCAGCCTGCAAACAGTAAGTGCCTCCTGACTGTGCTGCTCTGCATTCTTGGACTGCTGACCTTTCCCTGACCCCAGCTCTGCTCTGTCTGAGCAAAGCACAGCTATAACCCGCCCCCCTGTACCTTATCCCACTCTCCTCTCCTCAGTAAGTGTGATGCTTCTGAGTCAAGATGGCGGCGCCCGTATCCTAAATTCCCGAACAGAGTTGCAGCCCAGTGGTGGAAAGTATAATAAATTAGTGACTAAACATGTAAAATATATTAATTTTAGATGCTGAGGAATTGTTTTTTAAGAGTTTGGGCTTTAAATTAAATCAGGGTGAAGGTCCGGTTTAATGGGAACCAACAAACTTTTACACTCGGGTTCAATGTACATTCACGTCTTGTATGTGGACCAAAAATCAAAAGTTAAGTGGCCACACACATGCCACACCCTGGCCCAACACAGAAATCACCTACAAGCCACAGCCTAGGTGCCTGGCTTCCCAGATGTGTTACTGGCTAATTGTGCATGCTCACTAATTGTAAAGGTCACATAAATCTTACTCACCTGCAGGACGGGTCGGGGAATCTGTGTCCCTTAGGGCCGCGTGGCCTTCGACGGCGACTGGATGCATCAATCCATAAATCATCTCCTCAGCCGGGGTCAACTTGAGTTTGGAGGGAAAACCTCCTCCAGTTTTCATGCTGCAAAACAGAGTTAGGCTAATTTAGAACCAGGTGGCCAATACAACATCCAGTCTAATCCTAAAGCTAACATTTTTACCTGTCAATCCGCCTTTGATTTTCTTTCTTCCGTGCAGCATATTTGAGGTCCGATATCTTGCGCTGAATCTGTACAACATCCTTTAACTCTTCCCCCGCTGCATTCACTTGTCTGGTTAGGTCTGCCAAGATGTTGGCTCTGCGCTGTTTGGTGGTGTTTTTTGATCTGCGCCCATATAGCTCATCATAAACTAAGGTCAGGCCACTAGCCAAGGACATAATTTGGGCCTCACCAAAACGCCCACTCAACTGCCCTCTTCGCAATGTGCGCCCTGTTGTTTTGGGTTGTGGGTCCTCCATGGTGTCATCCAAATGGGGTGACATCCTTGGCTGGGTTTGTGGGGTATAATGCAGGGAATGGTGGCTGCCTGGGGATTGGCCAGGACTGGGCAAGGGACTGGGTGTTCTGGCCTGGCTGGCCACAGAAGTCCCAGGTGTTGATGTGGCATAGTAACCTTGCCTTTCCACCTGTGCCGGTGCCAAATGTGGGCGAGCAGGAGAGCTTCGTTCTGAGCCTGAAGTAGTGCTGCCCTTGGAGGTAGTAGGGCGGACCAAGGGTGAGGGCGATCTTGCAGGGCCGGCCCTCTTCTGTTTTTTTTTTGGCACACTCTTGGTGGGCTGCGGGACCTGGTTCGGCCTCTTTGTGGGCTGCATGGCCTGCTGCGTCGTCTAGGGGGGCTGCGGGACCTGGTTCGGCCTCGAGGGGGGCTGCGGGACCTGGTTCGGCCTCTTTGTGGGCTGCGTGGCCTGCTGCGGCGTCTAGGGGGGCTGCGGGACCTGGTTCGGCCTCGAGGGGGGCTGCGGGACCTGGTTCGGCCTCTTTGTGGGCTGCGTGGCCTGCTGCGGCGTCTAGGGGGGCTGCGGGACCTGGTTCGGCCTCTTTGTGGGCTGCGTGGCCTGCTGCGGCGTCTAGGGGGGCTGCGGGACCTGGTTCGGCCTCGAGGGGGGCTGCGTGGCCTGCTGCGGCGTCTAGGGGGGCTGCGGGACCTGGTTCTGCCTCGAGGGGGGCTGCGGGACCTACTGCGGACTATTGTGGGTGTTGTAGTGGGGCAGGGTGGGGTGGGTCTTCGGACCCTCTTACCCGTTTTTGGCCCAGTAGCCATACTAGCCTTTGTGGCCTGGGTCTTTGGTTTGCCTGGCTGCTCCTTTTTTTGCCCATAGCTGGTAGTTGGCTTGGCCGGCGTTTTGGTACTAGGCCGTAATTTTGCTTTTGGCTGCTGCGACCTGGTTTTGGGCCCTTCGGAAGGCTCCTGCCGTTTGGCTGCCTTCTTCCCCGTTTGCTCCTTTCCAGTTTTGCCAGGAGGTTTTTTGGGTGCCATTTTGATTTTCGAAAATAATCAGCTGTGTGTGCAGGGACCTTTAAGTAAGCAAGCCAGCGTGTGACGTACGTTCGCACGGCCGTGCGGAACCCGCTGAGGCATTGCGTACGTTCGCACGGCCGTGCGGAACGCGCTGGGGCGTTACTTATCTGCTGCCGAGAAAAAGAAGCAAGATGGCACCCACTATCTTCACCCGCCAACAAGAAGAGATCATCATGTTCGTAAGTGTATTCGATGGACTTTTGTTAGATTAGGAAATGCTGCTCTATATGTGAAGGAAGCGCAGGAATAAATGGCTTTGGTTAAAAATGTGATAAACTACATGCACAACCAAAGGCACGCAACACACGTGCCAAACAACATTTAGGCCATATTGATAAATTACTGAACACTAGAAATGTGTGTGTGTTAATGTAATTACACAAAAAAATGTTTTGCTGACACATATTGATAGGTATTTAGAAATAAAGTCGATGTTTTCTTTATGTTTTGTAGACCATGCTGGAGCGCAGGTACGACTACCTGCCCAACACATTTGAAAAACGCAACGTCGCCCTGGAGATAATCTCGACCATCCAACAGCAGACCAACACCACCTTCACCCACACGCAGATCATGCAGCATTGGTCGGACCTCAAACGGCTGCACATGCCCCGGGTGCGGAGGTTCTTCGGAATCCATTTTCCAAGTAAGTAGATTGCGATTGCATGCAATATGTAACTAAGACAGAAGGTAGGACTTTACTTAGAATGCCTTTTCTTTTCTAGTGTTGGAAATGGATTACCGAATTCGCCGCACCCGGAGGCGCAGAGGCCGACCAGTGCTGCATGATTCTGCAGCTGGGAGTGAAGGTGGTGGATCTCCAGGGCGACGGGCCGACCCCTCCTCTGTGGCCTCCTCAGACCAGCCCTGGACCTTACCACAGAGGAGGGGCGGCACAGCGTGGGCAGGGAGTCGTACCCTGCCTCGCATGCGGGATCCTCTGGTATGTCCCTCTTCATGTCTACACCAAAAAAGAGAATTGCTAGCTCCTGATATCACCCAACTGAATCCTTTATTCTGTATTTGTAGATGTTTCGGTTGCGGGTGAAGTAGTGGGTCAGGAGGCAGCAGATAGGAGCCCACAAGACCCTGGAGAAGGTGAGTGATGTGACCCAGACTTAGCTCAAAACATTGGAGGACTGCGGAATCAGACATCCAAACTAACCATTTGGCCCATGTTTCTACAGGCACTTCTTCACAGCAGAGCCAGGAACCAGGACCTCAGGGTGTTGTCCCCAACGAGCCATCTCTCGGCCACCAACCAAGTAAGTAGTCATGTCATTCTAGAGGTTTCGGTCTAAATTCCCATGAACACAAAAACACATAATGCCCTAGTCAATGCCAATCTAAGAGGGACCTGTGGCCACTGAATTAGCTTAATTAGTTGCCCAACTGTCCTGTGGCCACTGAATTAGCTTAATTAGTTGCCCAACTGTCCTGTGGCCACTGAATTAGCTTAATTAGTTGCCCAACTGTCCTGTGGCCACTGAATTAGCTTAATTAGTTGCCCAACTGTCCTGTGGCCACTGAATTAGCTTAATTAGTTGCCCAACTGTCCTGTGGCCACTGAATTAGCTTAATTAGTTGCCCAACTGTCCTGTGGCCACTGAATTAGCTTAATTAGTTGCCCAACTGTCCTGTGGCCACTGAATTAGCTTAATTCCTACCACAACTGTCCTGTGGCCACTTAATTAGCTTAATGACCTGTGGCCACTTCCTAACCTTAATTCCTGTCATTAATGACATATGTGCATTATAGTTAATTTGTTTATTAAAATACATTAAATCCACAGGTGATAAACATGTATTCTCCGAATAATTTGTTTTTCTGATTTTTTGGCAGGGACCACAAGACAGCGACTTGCTGATATGAATCGGAGGGTCCTTGAGTTGGTGGCCGATCTGCAGGCGATGCGGGACACGTTGGGGACAACAGAAGAGGAAGACTAGTGTCCTGGTTCCTGGCCCTGTAGATTTGTAAATAGTTTTATTTGTACATAGTTTTATTGGTTAAACACCAAATTGTTTTGTATATAGTTTTTTTTTTTTTTTTTAATTTATTATTGTATATAGTTTTTAAAGTTTTTAAAAAAAACAGTGTATATATTTTTAGTAACCACAAAACAATTTGTATATAGTTTTTAATTTTTTAGGGCCAAAGTTGCCAAAAATATTTTTAGAACAAATGGCAATTGAGCAATAAAAAACAAAAAAACAAAAAAACATGTTGTCCCATTTATTTGCACACATACATTTTACAAAAACAAGGGGACAATGACATATTTGAAAATCAAGATTGTGATGTCCGTGAAGTGATTGGGGTAAGTTTTAGGGACCTAAAATGGAAGAAGAACCAAGGCGCAAAGTGATTTGGGTAAGTTTGAGGGTGTGAAAATGGAAGAAGAACCAAGGCGCTAAGTGATTGGGGTAAGTTTTAGGGTGTGAAAATGGAAGAAGAAACAAGGCGCTAAGTGATTGGGGTAAGTTTTAGGGACCTAACATGGAAGAAGAACCAAGGCGCTAAGTGATTTGGGTAAGTTTTAGGGTGTGAAAATGGAAGAAGAAACAAGGCGCTAAGTGATTTGGGTAAGTTTTAGGGTGTGAAAATGGAAGAAGAAACAAGGCGCTAAGTGATTGGGGTAAGTTTTAGGGACCTAAAATGGAAGAAGAACCAAGGCGCTAAGTGATTGGGGTAAGTTTTAGGGTGTGAAAATGGAAGAAGAAACAAGGCGCTAAGTGATTGGGGTAAGTTTTAGGGACCTAACATGGAAGAAGAACCAAGGCGCTAAGTGATTTGGGTAAGTTTTAGGGTGTGAAAATGGAAGAAGAAACAAGGCGCTAAGTGATTGGGGTAAGTTTTAGGGACCTAACATGGAAGAAGAACCAAGGCGCTAAGTGATTTGGGTAAGTTTTAGGGTGTGAAAATGGAAGAAGAAACAAGGCGCTAAGTGATTGGGGTAAGTTTTAGGGACCTAACATGGAAGAAGAACCAAGGCGCTAAGTGATTGGGGTAAATTTTAGGGTGTGAAAATGGAAGAAGAAACAAGGCGCTAAGTGATTGGGGTAAGTTTTAGGGACCTAACATGGAAGAAGAACCAAGGCGCTAAGTGATTTGGGTAAGTTTTAGGGTGTGAAAATGGAAGAAGAAACAAGGCGCTAAGTGATTTGGGTAAGTTTTAGGGTGTGAAAATGGAAGAAGAAACAAGGCGCTAAGTGATTGGGGTAAGTTTTAGGGACCTAAAATGGAAGAAGAACCAAGGCGCAAAGTGATTTGGGTAAGTTTTAGGGTGTGAAAATGGAAGAAGAAACAAGGCGCTAAGTGATTTGGGTAAGTTTTAGGGTGTGAAAATGGAAGAAGAAACAAGGCGCTAAGTGATTGGGGTAAGTTTTAGGGACCTAACATGGAAGAAGAACCAAGGCGCTAAGTGATTTGGGTAAGTTTTAGGGTGTGAAAATGGAAGAAGAAACAAGGCGCTAAGTGATTGGGGTAAGTTTGAGGGTGTGAAAATGGAAGAAGAAACAAGGCGCTAAGTGATTGGGGTAAGTTTTAGGGACCTAAAATGGAAGAAGAACCAAGGCGCTAAGTGATTGGGGTAAGTTTTAGGGTGTGAAAATGGAAGAAGAAACAAGGCGCTAAGTGATTGGGGTAAGTTTTAGGGACCTAACATGGAAGAAGAACCAAGGCGCTAAGTGATTTGGGTAAGTTTTAGGGTCTGAAAATGGAAGAAGAAACAAGGCGCTAAGTGATTGGGGTAAGTTTTAGGGACCTAACATGGAAGAAGAACCAAGGCGCTAAGTGATTGGGGTAAGTTTTAGGGTGTGAAAATGGAAGAAGAAACAAGGCGCTAAGTGATTGGGGTAAGTTTTAGGGACCTAACATGGAAGAAGAACCAAGGCGCTAAGTGATTGGGGTAAGTTTTAGGGTGTGAAAATGGAAGAAGAAACAAGGCGCTAAGTGATTGGGGTAAGTTTTAGGGACCTAACATGGAAGAAGAACCAAGGCGCTAAGTGATTGGGGTAAGTTTTAGGGACCTAAAATGGAAGAAGAACCAAGGCGCAAAGTGATTTGGGTAAGTTTGAGGGTGTGAAAATGGAAGAAGAACCAAGGCGCTAAGTGATTGGGGTAAGTTTTAGGGTGTGAAAATGGAAGAAGAAACAAGGCGCTAAGTGATTGGGGTAAGTTTTAGGGACCTAACATGGAAGAAGAACCAAGGCGCTAAGTGATTTGGGTAAGTTTTAGGGTGTGAAAATGGAAGAAGAAACAAGGCGCTAAGTGATTTGGGTAAGTTTTAGGGTGTGAAAATGGAAGAAGAAACAAGGCGCTAAGTGATTGGGGTAAGTTTTAGGGACCTAAAATGGAAGAAGAACCAAGGCGCTAAGTGATTGGGGTAAGTTTTAGGGTGTGAAAATGGAAGAAGAAACAAGGCGCTAAGTGATTGGGGTAAGTTTTAGGGACCTAACATGGAAGAAGAACCAAGGCGCTAAGTGATTTGGGTAAGTTTGAGGGTGTGAAAATGGAAGAAGAAACAAGGCGCTAAGTGATTTGGGTAAGTTTTAAGGGAGGTCAAGGGAAAAGGCAGAAGAGCGCTAAGTGGTTAGGGTGAGCTTTAAGGGAGCTCCAGGGAAAAGGCAGGAGAGCGTTAAGTGGTTAGGGTGAGTTTAGTGATGGAAGTGAAATTATGTAGGCGAACACTGTAATGAGAGAAGTTTGTAGTGCGCAGGCGCAATATCGTAAGAATTTCGTCTGGACAGATACTTTAGGAAAAAATGAAGCAGGATGTAGCGGGAAAATGATAGGATTCGTGTGAGGATACGATGGGAAAAGGGCAAAAACGAAAGGCTACGTTGGTAGTTGGGAAAAATAAATCTGAACATTTTCGAGGGAAAATGACATCCTCGTCTGCGTACTCTGGCATACGAGCACACGGACGCGCTACGGAAGGTTTACGAAGCATGCATAGAATCGATCGAACGTTCATGCGAGAGCGGGAAATTTTGAAAATCTTACGACGTCGGCACCAAACCGAAAGTTTGTTTGTGTCTCTCTGAATCGAGCCTAATGTGCGATTTCGCCTCCTCATCCTCCACCGTCTCCTCAGCCTCCACTGCACTGACAAGTCTCAGTGCCCCTCCAGCCTACCATGTGTGCAGGGCACGGCAATGTCACGCTGTTCTCCACATGGTTTGCCTTGGCAAACGGAGTCACACAGGGCAGGAACTGCTAAAATTAATTAATCAAATCCGGGCTTACTCCACAAACACTGCAAATGGTAACCATGGTGATGGACAATGGGAAGAACATTCTGTCTGCGCTGCGACAAGGTAGCCTGAGCCATGCACACTGTATGGCACACGTGTTAAATCTGGTTGTCAAGCCTTTCCTGAAGTCTTCCCCCTATTTGCAAGACATCCTAACAATAGGAAGGAAACTTTGCATGCACTTCAGCCACTTGTACACCGCAAAGCACACCCTCCTTTAGCTGCAGCGTCAGAAAGGTATCCCCCAACATAGTCTGATTTGCTACGTTTCCAAAAGCCAACACTGGTTTCTTAATGCTCCAGGCGGATAGGGGGAGTCCCCTGTGTAACTTCAATTTAAACCAGTGGCAGCTCATACGTGAAACCTGCCGTTTGCTCAGGCACTTTGAGGAAGCTACTTTATTAGTCATTCACCAGGATTGTGGGATCAATGACATCATTCCACTGCTTCATCTACTACAACACATGTTGGAAACCATAGCTGGTCAGGGCACTGGAGATGTGGCACCTAAATCTCATGGCCCCATCTTTGTGAATATGAATCAGGCATGAATCAGCCAGGATTTCCACCCACCAATGCCTGAAGCATCACAGTAGATAACTCATGGTGCCACACCAACACTTCACAAATATGGATAGTGCAAAACAGATTTAGGTCCCCAGTTACAGACATTCCTTCGCATAAGACCACTAGTTAGAATCGAAGAAATGCATTACGTAAAATTAAAGATAAATAATTTTTTAATATTTATACTTTGGTTTGTGCGGCCTTTACTTGTTTTGGAGGGTCCATCTGTGGCTGATACTGGCAGCTCATTGTGTTTAAACTTGTTACATTGGCACTATGTGTCAGGGTCCTCCTTAGGCCAGCACCCGATTATTATTTGTTGGCAGTGCAGAACTCTATATTAGTCTATAGTAGATAGCCAGTTCCATACCGTTTGGTGTGATTTTGAGTTTATTTGCACGCATTATTATGGATTTTGATGGGATGGAGAGTGTATGGGCACAACATTTGTCAGAACTTAAAAATACAGAACTTACCTCAGGGGAAGTGGCTCCCAGTAGAGATGTAAAATTTCAAACCATCATTAGATCTATTAAGCAAGCTAGGCGAAATTATCTTGGTTGTGGTGGAATATTAGCAGCCTAGAAATCTATAGAGATCAGAAACTTATACCACGCGGATTGAGAGTCCAAATCTTTCCAGCGTGGGAATGTTCAGAAGAGTTTAGAAAGGAATGGGAAACTCACTTAACCAATTGTTCGATGGCACTGATAGACATGCTTATCAAGGAAGATAGGATATTACTCTAGGGGGTAAAAAATGACCTACAGGACCTATATGCCCAGCTTGAGGTATTAGCCTCACAGGATCTAATACAACAACTTGGTGAGACCATAAAAAAAGATATGGACAAATACGAAACAGAAGTAAGGGCAAATAAGAAACGGAAACTGGACAGAGATCGGTGGGACATATCCAACAATCGGATCTACAAGTGGAAACACCATGGCAATAGTCGTTCCCAGGGCCACAAATATCGTTCACAAAATAGAAATGACAATTATGATTCCTCGCCTGGGTCCCAGAGATCAATGGGCTCCTCCCTTCCCAGGGAGAGGGACTCCTCACTGTCTAGTCATACTTCAGAGCTATCAATAGGGGGCCATTTTTTAGATCTGGGACAGGAAAGAGACGCACGAGGAGGGGCAGGGGAAAGAAGGATAAAAATAAAAGAAAGGAGCCCACGGGATCCCGACAGGGGGGATGACAGACGCCTGAGGCCCAGGGAGGAAAACAGGGAACTGGGAATGTGCCAACGGAGACAATGGAACAGAAACAAACAAACGTAGAATTATAAGTCATTAACCTGTCCAGTACCCCCATTACTGATTTGCAAAGATCTGTTCTTCAAAAAGGTTTAAGTTTCTCGCCTACCAATACCATCAATAAGTTCAGTGTCACAAAAGACCTTTTTCTGTTTTGTAGGCGTTTATCACTTAAAAAGTATTTTTTGAACCCAGGACATGATGTGGTGGATCCGAATTGGGGTGAAACAGAGGGTCTAATCCTGGATGACTTAGTGGGCTTACTAGAAGAACAAGAACCGGCTCAACATACAATGCAGACACCCCATAGACCATCCACGTTCACACCCTCTTGGACTAACAATCAAGCCATTCAGATGTTTTATAATCTTGTGAGTAAGGATATCCGTGAATTAACAACTAATAATCGGCATAACAATTTAACTAAGTTGGAATGGGAAGCACTACGGTCTCTCCAAAATAGGGATGACCTCATAATCATGGAGGCGGAAAAAGGGGGCAACATAATGATCCTTGCGATGAGGAGTATGACAACTTACTACAAATACCCATAGGACAATTCCTCAGAGTTAAGAGGAATTGCTCAGAGGCATCGGATTATAAGGTGGAAAGAAAGAAATTCCAAGAACGCTTTAAACAACGTGGTTATCCAACTGGTGTATTGAAGAATGCGATAAAGAGAGTGGATAATACATCTCGGGAGAGTCAATTACATTACAAAAAACGGACACAAAAAGATGAGGTAAGGTTCATCACAAATTTTAATAGTGATTGGTCAAATCTACAATCCATCTTTAGGAGGCATTGGCCCATATTACAAACAGATCCGTATTTATCCAGATGGGTTAGGAGGGGTCCATTAATGACCCCGAGACGTGCGCCTAATCTACGTGACCGTCTCTGCAAGAGCCACTTTGTGCGTCCCAGAACATGGCTGAGTACCAATTCAAAGAGTTTGGGCAAATGTAATATCTGCCAGTTTGTGGTTACTTGTGACACATTTGAGGGATTGAATCCCTCAAAGAAATACACAATCAAACAACATATAAATTGCCGGACGGAAGGGGTTATCTATCTACTGCAATGTTCTTGTCCACAACAATATGTTGGGGAGACAAAGAATGCGGCCAAAATACGTATACAGGGACACTTGTCCAACATAAAACTCTCTGGGAGAGATAAGGCAGCGGGCAAGACTTTAACCCTTGTGGCTGCACATTTTTTATCAAAACATAATGGAAATCGGGACAGCATGAGGATAACCTTTATTGAGAAGATCTCCTTGGGTAGTAGGGGAGGAAACCTGAAAAGGAGATTACAACAGAGAGAGCTAGAGTGGATCTATAATTTGAATACACGGGCACCTATGGGTATAAATGAAGAATTCACATTTTCTTCATTTTTAGGACGGGATGGTTAATTTGGATTTAGGTATGTATGTAGAATATGTTTTATTTATTATTTTTTATATTACTTTTTTCATTATTAATTTCCTACTTTGTGGGTCACTAATCAGTTTCTTTGTTTTTGTTGCACTGGATTATAACAGTTTAAATGTGTATACTTTGTATATTTTTGATTAGTCACTTTACACTTTTTGATTGTAGAATCCATCTGGGATCCGCAAGCACTTCTTTGGAAGGATGTGATGTTAATTGGTATCGCTCTCTTCTCCCCCCTTCCCCATATAAGCATACATAGGGGATGTCCGTACATGTTTGGTTGAAACATCTGGAAGATTTGATCTCCAACAATTATATGTTTTACATCAGTTGCAGTAGTTGGATGGATACCGGCATCACAGCCAGATTTTTGGAGTTTGAGTCAGAGGCTTGTGGGGCACAGATTCAGAAGTTAGCATCACAGTCAGTGATGGGATGTTCTCTTTATGAACTTAATTGAGCCCCACTCTTTAAATGAGCTGTTTTGGGACATTGTCATAACTGACATTTCTGACATCAATTGATGAACTTATAATATTACTTTATTGATTGTGACCGTTATTGATCAGCTCAGATTATTACATTGATTCCTAGATCGTCTTTATTGTTTTCTTTATTTTTTATTTTTCTTTATAATTGTTTTGTGTAAATATGTATATATTGCTTAGTACCATTTTGTCTGTTGGCCATTGCTGATATTCATTCTCTGTTGTATATATACTCTTGTTAGTGGTTTCCTCACCGATGTGCTGCGCTGCTAGGCTCTGTTTAACATCCCAATCATCCACACCTGCCCGGACGCCTCCTGCTGCAGGGGATGGCGCCCGGGCGCGGACTGCAGGTGTCGCGTGCGCGTCAGACGGGCCCACCACTGACGTCAATGTAATCAGCTGGCTGGGGGTGTGGCCTGCTCGTGCCGTCCTGACACACATCCGGGCTGGATGCGTAGATGGGGCGGGGTGGGAGTTCAGGCATACTGGCCTGTCAGTAATTTGTGCTTATTGAGTGGCAGCGCACATAAAAGGTGGGGAGACACAATGAGACAATATCTGCATCCTGATGAAGTGGGTGGGGCTACGCCCACGCGACTCGTCGGTGCTGCTATCATAATCCCTTGTGTGGCGTTCCTTGACTCCTGCTTACAATGGTGATATGAGTTTGATTTACTGTTTTTTTCTGATTATGCCCTATTTTTCTTATATGTTTTGATTATAATCATGATTGTGTAACACTGATATTGTTTCACCTTTTTATCTTATAGATATACTGCTGTAGGGAGCCCCTCATGGGTTCCCAGAGAGTGACCTCAGACTAACCCCTTGTTATTGTGTTTTTTAAGTATTTGTTAGGGTTGGTACACAGCCTGGCCTTTGCTATAGATACTTTCGTGTCCAGGGATAGGTTACCCCGGGGGTCCTTTGTAGGCTCAGTCCTGTAACCACACCACTTGTAACTTATAAATTCTAATGTTTATTTAGTGCCAATAAAAACAGTTAATCTAAACAGCTATTTATACATCAAAATTCTTTTCTGTTGTCATGCATCAAAAAATTTTTTACAACTTTGAATCATCGTATATAAAAATAGTTACAATATATTCATATTTTTGTAACGGGCAGACATGTATCATGTTTCACCAGCTCTGGCTTTTTCAATGCCCTATCATATGACAAAACAGACAGATAAATCACAGTGTTAGTAACATAGTTAGTGTGTTAATATTTAGATAATTGCATTATTAAATAATTAGGGGCACAGAGGGATAGATCAAAATAGTACCTGTTTCTGATGATTTCAAATATTGGAGACATAAATTGCTGTGCACATTCAGACAATCCACAGAGTGAGCAGGTGGTATGCACTCTCCTGTTGTTAAAGCTTGTTTCAATTAGTTTCCATGTATTATCTATGTGGGCAGAACCTTTATCTACGTTATGCACCCATACCTTAATTGGTTGTGTTCCTCTTTAAGCCTGAAGATTCCCTGTATTTGGCCAAGCAGAGTGGCTGTGCTCCCTATATAAAGGGGAAAAGCCAAAAGGGGGGCATTTGATTGGATTTATACTGGCGTAGATTCTTTTTAGGGGGATAGTCAGATTAAAGCAGACTTACTGTATAAGATCAGTTGCTGGCATGTGTGGAGCAAGTGCGGTGGCAGGAAGTCCAAATGGCTGCGGTGCTTCTTTGTCCATTGACAATCGTGGTCACAGTCTCAATGACCGCTGTGCTGCTGATGTCCTGCAGCGGTCCCCGCTCCCCACGTGTCACCCGTTCTCCGCTCCGGATGCTTACCTGCCACCGCACCAGCGACGCTCATTTTATGCGCCCCAGACACCTGGAGCGCATCTACCTCGGTGCCCGGCTTCCGCCGGAAATGACGAGGTGCGGCGCTGGTTCGGCGCCCTGTCTCTCAGGCAGCGCCATTTTCTTGGAGCCTCGCCATTTTGTCAGGGCCCAAAAGGCGGGACTCACATATACAGCCTCGCCATTTTGTCATGGCCCAAAAGGCGGGACTCACATATACAGCGTCCGCCATTATGGTGTAGCCTCATTACTCATGTTGTTAGGCTTTTCCTATTCCGCTTATATACTAAAGGGCATTTACACATTTCAGTATGGAAGGGAACCGAAAATGCTCCACACAATTGCCTATACTTGAATATAATGTTTGCTGCTTACACATTATCTACTCAGTAACAACGCCAGTAACATACATATGTTTTTTAGGATCTTTGTTTATCGCAATTTCCTCATGTAGAGGCATTTCACCTATTGCCCCTATTTGGGCTTAGTTGTTGTTCTAAGTAATTCATGGCCTCTCATTCACTCTGACCAACAATGACTCTTAAAGGGGCATTCCACCGATTCACCATGTGTTTACATCTTATTACATGCATCCAAGCTGACAATTATTATTTATCTCCAATCCTTTTATTGTTAGTGTATTTTTTTCTCTCTATATATGTGTATATAAAAAAAGGGGGAAAAACTCTTTTTTTCTAATATCTCCTCTGGCCTAAGAATCATCCACATTGAGATGTCCAATTACATTGCACATCAAGAGGCAAGCCGTGTTGGGTATGTATTTATGAATATTTACAGTGAAGGGTGACTGGGCATTACGCATCCCCACACGTCCTTCACTGTTCAGAGATAGGGGGCAAAGCTTAAGGTTTCATTTAGGCCGGGGTACCGATGTGCCCCTAACCTGAAGATCCATCTTGTTTCAAGTTGCAAGGTGGATTTTTCAATGTTGCCTCCCCGTATTGTTGGATGTATACGGTCCAGTCCCTGTACTTGTAGGGAGCTCGGGTCCCTGTTGTGGTATCTAAGAAAGTGACGACCAATTGGTGTTTTATTGGAACCCGTTTTTATACTATAGTGATGCTCATAGATTCTCTTCTTTAGTGGTCGATTGGTCTTGCCCACATACAGGCAACCACATGCGCAAGTTAACAAGTATATTACATTGACTGTATTACAGTTAATAAAATGTTGCGCCTCATATCTATTGCATCCCCCTACAGAAATACTCGGGCCCACCTTTACATACTTGCACATGCTGCAGCCCCCGCACCGGAATGTTCCTTTGGTTTTGCAACAGTCATTCGCTCGATTCTGCTCATAATGGCTGTGTACCAGAGTGTCCCGTAGGTTCTTAGACCTCCTATATATAACTTTTGGTGCCTTTGGTAGGAATGACTTTAGATAGGGAGCATTAAGGAGAATACACCAGCGGGTCTGCAGTATCTTTTGTATGTGTTGGTGGGCCCCTGTGTAGGTCATGATCAATGCAGGACCTGATTGTTCCTTATTTATCTTAGGTTTGTATAGCAATTCTTGCCTATCCCTGCTTTTAGCTTTGTTATAGGCGGACCTTAACACTTTGGCCTTGTAGCCCCTCTCTCTAAGTCTAGTTTTTATCCTAGATGCCTCCATTTCAAAAAGTTCCAGGGTGGCGCAATTGCGCCTCGCTCGAACAAATTCCCCATAAGGGATACTTTTCAGTAGGTGTTTTGGATGCGAACTGGTAGCACGCAACATGTTATTTGCGGCAGTTTCTTTACGGAATAAATTGGTTGTGATCTGACCGTCAGAGGCTTTAATGATTTCTAGGTCCAGGAACGTGACTTTATGCTGATCTTGCTGGCATGTAAATTTTAAGTTAGCACCATTGTGATTTAGTGCTTCCACAAATTTTGCCAGTTCCTGCTTCGGCCCCTCCCAGATGACTAGGATGTCATCAATATACCTGTGCCACGCTGTCACGTGGCACAGGTACTGGGACATTTCGTCCTCACCCCACAACCTCCTCTCCCACCAACCCAGGTACAGGTTAGCGAACAATGGGGCACATGTCGTCCCCATCGCCGTTCCCTGCACCTGGTGGTAAAGTTGGTCTTTGAAGAGAAAGAGGTTGTGGGTGAGGACGAAGTTGAGGAGCCGAAGCAGGAACAGGTTATGGTCATGGTGGGATATGTCCAATTCGTTCAAGAACGATTCCACTGCCCTGAGGCCTTTATCATGGGGAATGCTCGAATATAGGGCCTCCACGTCCAGAGTCACCAGGGTAGAGTTGGGGCTCACCCACATCCCGTCAAGGATCCTCAGGACATGTCCCGAGTCCTTGACGTATGATGGAAGACCCATGACCAGTGGTTGGAGGTGACGATCCACATAACGGCTGGCGTTTTCCGTGAGAGCCCCCATGCCCGACACTATCGGACGTCCGGGAGGTGCCATGGTAGATTTGTGCACCTTCGGAAGTGCGTAAAAAGTCTGTGTTTTTGGGCATGGGGACTCCAGGAAGCCCGCCGTCTGTGGATCGATCACCCCCCTGTCCCTGGCCTCGTGGATGAGCTGATGGTATTCCTTGTCATCCCTGGCGAGTCTGGACATGGAGGCCCTTGCATACCAGTCTTTATTTTTTAGGATGTCTAAACACATCCTTTCATATTGGGCCGTGGACATGACCACAATGTTGCCACCCTTGTCTGCCGGCTTGATTACTAGATCGTGATTAGATTCCAATTCCTTCGCTGCTTGTTGTAATCGGTCATCCATGTTGGACTTATAGCCCGGCCGTTTGGAAAGGGTCTCAAGATCCGACATGATCATCTCAACAAAGGTGGCAACACTGTGGTTCATGCCCATAGCGGGAAAAAAGGTTGAAGGTTTCTTGAAATTTGTGTTGACAGGGCTTATCGCCATGTGACCTGCCACTTCTAGGCCCAATTCCTCGATATCTTTCTCTAATTGGGTGATGCTTATAGAGGTCTGTTGGTTTAATGTGGCAGGTTCGTCATCTTTTTTCAGAAAATGATATTTACATAGTACTTTCCTCGCAAATAGATGAATATCTTTGACTGCTTCAAATACATCTAATTTCCTAGAGGGGCAAAAATTTAGTCCCAGTTTCAATAATTCTAGTTGTTCATCCGTTAATTTATATTCGGAAAGATTGAGAATATCTCTTTGTGGAGTGCTAGGACCCCCCTTTTGTTGTTTTATGTCTTTGGGGGAGGGAACAGGGTTAACTTTTTTTGCTCTCCGGCGGGCATTGGCCCTCCTTTTGTTTCGGCGTTGATTTTTTTCTCTTTCTAAAAAATCTTTTTTCTGTGCTTGTGTCTCCTCTATCTCCTCTCCTGGCATACTCCTGTTCTCCATCTTACGTTTTATTGTATTTACCCCTACCTCTTCATTTGGGATAGTGATCTCTCTCCTTGGTGGCCCTCTCCAGGGCTCTCTATCTCTGGCCTCTTTGGGTTTAAACCTCCTTTGGGGTGCTTGATATCCCCCCTGGGGATCATTGGTTCTCTCTCTTGATGAAGAGGTATCGGAGGAGTTATATGATCGACCTGGATAAATTATCTTATAGCACCATGTTTTGGTGGTTAGTGTGTTAGTTATACAGCTAATTCTGCACATTGTATAAATTAGTTATGCACAATTTATAGATTTGTCTAGGTTGTTTTGAGATCGTTCCATTTAGTGGACTTTCTCTTTATTTATTTTTCACTATAGATATTATGTAATCGATTGCACAAACAATCATGTGGTAATATATTCAAAGTTTATATTTTTATTTGTTTGGGCATAGTGCAATATATTTAAAGGAGAGTCACTTCAATAAGTCCACACAGGGTTTTGTCATATATGTTTTTAATTTTGTCCTTGTGTGTTTTTATATGTAATTGTAGTTTGGTACACTTTGAATATTCAATTAAAGATAAATCATTTTTTAATATTTATACTTTGGTTTGTGCGGCCTTTACTTGTTTTGGAGGGTCCATCTGTGGCTGATACTGGCAGCTCATTGTGTTTAAAAATGCATTACGTAAAACATAACTTTTAATAATATTCTTAGGATAACATAAATGTACCCAAAATTGTTATATGTTCTCTTCATGCTGCTGCCAACTGTCATTCAGGCAATGTATGGTCTCCTCTTGCTGCTGTCCACTCCAGGGTTTGTTTTTCAGGCACTATGTGGTCTCCTCTTTCTGCTGCCAGCTCCATGTTGTGTCATTCAGGTAATATATGGTCCCCTCTTGCTGCTGACAACTCCAGGGTGTGTCAGTAAGGCAATATTTGGTCTCCTCTTGTTGCTGTCAACTCCAGGGTGTGTTATTCAGGCAATATATGATTTCTCCATGCTGCTGCCAACTCTAGGATGTGTCATTCAGGCAATATATGGTCTCCTTGTGCTGCTGCCAACTCCAGTGTGTGTCTTTCAGGCACTATATGGTCTCCTCATGCTGCTGTCAACTCCAGGGTGTGTCTTTCAGGCAATATATGATCTCCTCATGCTCCTGACAACTGCAGGGAGTGTCTTCTGTTTACTATATAGTCTCCACATGCTGCTGCCAACTCCAGTGTGTGTCTTTCAGGTAATATATTTTCTCCTCGTGCTGATGCCAACTCCAGGGTATGTCTTTCAGGCACTATGTGATCTCCTCTTGCTGATGCCAACACCAGGGTGTGTCTTTCAGGCAATATATGGTTTCCTCATGATGCTGCCAAATCCAGGGTGTGTAATTCAGGCTCTACGTGGTCTTCTCATGCTGCTGCCAACTCCAGGGTGTGTCATTCAGGCAATATTTGGTTTCCTCATGCTGCTGCCAACTCAAGGGTATGTCTTTCAGGCACTATATGGTATACTTATGCTGCTGCCAACTCCAGGTTGTGTCTTTGAGGCACTATGTGGTCTTCTCTTTCTGCTGCCAACTCCAGGGTGTGTCTTTCAGGCAATGTATGGTCCACTTATGCTTCTGCCATCTCCAGGGTGTGTCAGTCAGGGCAATATATGGTCTCCTCATGCTGCTACCAACTCCATGGTGTTTCTTTCAGGCACTATGTGGTCTACACTTGCTCCTGCCAACTCCAGGGTGTGTCTTTCATGCAATATATGATTTTCTCATGCTGCTTCCAACTCCATGGTGTCTCATTCAGGCAATATATGGTCTCCTCATGCTCCTGTCATCCGCAGGGAGTGTCTTTCATTCACTATATGGTCTCCTCATGCTGCTGCCAACTCCAGTGTGTGTCTTTCGGGCAATATATTTTCTCCTCATGCTGCTACCAAATCCAGGGTGTGTCTTTCAGGCACTACATGGTCTCCTTTTACTGCTGCCAACTCCAGGGTGTGTCTTTCAGGCACTAAGTGGTCTTCTCATGCTGCTGCCAACTCCAGGGTTTGTCATTCAGGCAATATATGGTCTCCTCTTTCTGCTGCCAACTCCAGGGTGTGTCATTCAGGCACTATATGCTTCCCTCATGTTGCTGCCAACTCCATGGCATGTCTTTCAGGCAATATTTGGTCTCTCACACAAAAACACAAAAAACAAGTGGTTCCTGTAGGGCTGTTTTTTTTTTTTAAATTTCATTGCTTTTTTTTAAATTTCATTGCAATATTTGGTCTCTTCCTGCTGCTGCCAACTACATGGTGTCTCATTCAGGCAACATATGGTCTCCTCATGCTCCTGCCATCCGCAGGGAGTGTATTTCATTCACTATATGGTCTCCTCATGCTGCTGCCAACTCCAGTGTGTGTCTTTCAGGCAATATATTTTCTTCTCATGCTGCTACCAAATCCAGGGTGTGTCTTTCAGGCACTATATGGTCTCCTTTTACTGCTGCCAACTCCAGGGTGTGTCTTTCAGGCAATATATGGTCTCCTCTTTGCTGCCAACTCCAGGGTGTGTCATTCAGGCACTATATGCTTCCCTCATGCTGCTGCCAACTCCAGGGCATGTCTTTCAGGCAATATTGCTGCCACCTCCACACTGTGTCATTCAGCCACTATATGCTACCGCTACCTCCAGGCTGTGTCATTCAGCACTACATGCTGCCGCCCTTTCCATGCTCTGTCATTTAGTCACTATATGCGACTGCCAATTCCACACTATGTCGTTCAGCCACTATATGGTCTCCTCATACTGATGCCACCTCAAGGCTCTGTCATTGTACCACACTGTGACAGTGATTCTAATAGCGATGCCTCTGATCTGCATGACATAGTGCATGTTATACTGCATTACAGTATTATTTCACTAACCCAGCATGCACCCTATGCATGTTACAGCAAGGCAAAATGTTCTACAACCCTATTGAGGCTCCCGGTAGGCCAGAAATAGCTGTTTCTAATTGTGATTTGCCACAAATACATTCATATCGAAACAATTTGGGGAGGGCAAATTCGCTCATCTCTAGTTACTGGAAAAACAGCTACCTCAATCTAGGTACTCCTAGATGTATTGCAATACATTTTTAAGCTTGTCAACCACCTCAAGGTTGGACCCATCCCTGAAAAAAATCCTACACTGTTACCATGCGTCTTAATACTTGCCTGTACAAAGCCAGATACCATTTTTATTTATCTGTAAAAGCATTTATGTGTTATTTTGCAAGGACAGGGCTAAATTCAACTAAAGTCAACTGAGTTAATGTCAGTGGGACAGTTGGGGAGAGCTGCATGCCACCAGATCGGGTCACTGACCATGTAAATCAAAATAGAGAAAAGCTGCACCATGCATTGCAGGGAAAGTAATGTCAGTATCCTATTATTTATGTAAATCCTACAGATGCTCCTACTGCAGAAAAAAAAAATAAGATAAGTGCAGTCTATACATACATTTTGGGGGTAACTTTTGGCACAAAGCATCAACATTTTGTCAGTTTCTACCTCCAAGATTGGTCTAACCCAAGTCATAATGAATCTGTTTGCTTAGTCCACCTAGGTTCTTGATTTAAAAAAAAACATTTTATCTCTTCAAAGGGCAGTTTGATTTCTAAACCATTGTGCCAGAAGGACCTACGTAAAATGCAGTATAAAGCTGTTAATAATAAAAGAAATAAATACAGTGACACATCAAAATTACATATTGAAGATAATTTTGCATCTTAATAAGAAAAAACAGCTTTGAAATTATCATAAGTGCTCTCTCTTGAGCCGTTTCTGCTTTGTAACCGCTATTTTTAATGAAATGTTGCAGAAATAAATAATTTTTCTTCCTTTCTTGGTTTGTTGGTAACTTAAAGTTCATTAGCTTTATGATTATAATAAGAAAATATCTGTTGGCTTGTCTTTGTGAACGTGTATTGGTTATGAGTTGAGACTACACAATAGAATTGACAAATTTTTATGCTGTCTTTGTGATTATAGTTTTTAATGATAATTATGTACATTTAAAGTGTGCTGCAACTAGTCCTTGTATCTAGAAAAATAGTGTTAATCCATAAGTAAGTTTTGTTTAAAACTGTGGATATGGTTGACAGCGAGTTTTTATGTAAAATAAGTGAAAAAGATGCATCAGGAAAATTAGGTTTTATGAAGTTTATAAGTGTGTAGCCTCAGAATTTGTTTTATTAATATTATTAATAATAATATTTTTGTAACTGTTCCTTTTGAAGTGTAAGTTCTCAGGCACGTCCTCCACTCTTGCTTCCACTCACTTGGAGGTGCCTATTGATCTCAATGGGAGTGCGCCTTGCCCTACCACCTTAGTGAGAGATGTGCAGAGCATGGGGGGGGGGGGTGCTAAGTGAGGCCCCCTGGTCTGCAGGTCCGAAAGAAAAATCCATGAAAGAGGACTGAATTCGTTTTTCTATATATATGGACAATAGTTACAGGGGAATTAAAAGGTAGAATCCCAGGCCTTGTCTAAGAAGGATTGTCACCAGTTAAATTGTTATCTTGAGAGAACTGTAAAGATCAGGAATAACTTAATCACACTACAATCTGAGCCACAAGTTTCATTAAATCAGAAGCCCAGTCTAATATGATTCCTCCCCAGTCGCCTTTCCTTGAACTCCAGCAGGATGTTGGGATAACAAAATAACACCTTACCTGACAATCTATCGCTGTACATTAGCATTTCTAGCCATGGCCTCAGCCATCCCCGTCACAGCACACAGTGGCATCCCCCAATCCTAGTTTCCTTTCACACCTGAAATCAGATCTGACATTAGGTCTTTTAAGCAAGGAATAAATAGAGTGTAAGTGTTGATTGGCCAGTGATTCCATGGTGTAGTGAGTGAGTTTTCATGTTGTGCGTGCTTTGTTAATTTTTATAGCTGATCTGACATCATATCTGACATCGAGTGGCCTTAGGAAAGGATGAATGAAGCATGAGCACTAAGAGGCCTGTTCTGTATTAGAGCCCAGTCAAAGTGTGAGTAATCCAATAGGCTGTTATCAACCTTATGGACTCTTTTATTCTGTGTGCTGAAGGAAATGTATTTTCTAAAGATCCCAGAGGCTTACAATATGTATATGACCAAAAAAGTCGTTACATTAATATCCTCTCAGCCCCACAATCCGGTTCTTCCTTCTGTCCCTGCCGAGCTGAGTGGTGCCACAGAAAGATGTCAGCTGCTCCCGTAAGTGAGGACACTCCTCCTGCCAGCACTGCCAGCTGCGGCAGCCATCTTTCTGGCCCTGTTTGGAGATATTTTGCAAGCCAGTGGGGATGGAAGGAGGAACTGGATTGTGGGGCTGAGGTAAGTTACTTAAAGCGGTCTCCAGCTGTCACTCTGCGTCCCCCCACGCCCGTCATCACAAGTTCGGGTCCCTATTCATTTAAATGGTAGTCGTGTTCAGGTTTGGCAAGTTCAGCCACCTGAACCAAACCTTTGTTCATTTTTTGGCCAAAACATGCTGAACCCAAACTGTCGGGGGTTAGCTCATCCCTACTGATAATGCACAAACATGTTTTAACTATCTGTAATTAATTGCCAAATACAATGTTCCAACATTTGAAGTTTTTTGCCAAGCTGAAGCCATATTGGGAAAGCTCATGCAATGCTATACAAAATTTTATATGCATGAATTATTTTGTATCGTTGAAAAGTGAAGAAATAAGGTGATACTTTTGTAGAGTATATTCCAAGGTGAGCTTTCAAGAATACCTAGTTCTCTTCGTCAGAGACATGATCTTATACAATGGAACTATAAGCAGACATTTACATACAGAAAACCAGCACACATCAAATGATGGTAAATAAAAAACATTAAAAGGGTCATTTAGAGCAAGTTTTTTACCATCATCTGGGATATACATTTTGGATTAGTCAGGAATGAACAGTAGGAATGGGAGAGTTTGGCCATTGTTGCTGCTAAAGTAAGTTTCGTGTCCCTGAACCCAAACCCCATTGAAGTCAATGGGGGCCCAAACTTGGGAGCCCAAAAATGGCTGTTAAATGGAGGTAACAAGGGCTAGAGGGCTGCAAATTGAGGGCTGAAAATTGCCCTGCACAAAATAGAATAGAAAAACAGAAGAACCACAAAAAATACTTCTTTTAACTGTATTTTTCTGTTTTAAAGCAGACCAAAATCCACATTATTAACTAGTATCCCCTGAATTGCTCCCCCCATGAAGAGTACCTTTTGCCAATTTTCACTACTTCTGCTTCACTCCAATCCCAGATAATGGCACCGGTTTTAGCTGTAAAGCTGGTTCTACACCCTAAGAAGGGGGAAGAAAATCCCCTCTAGGTCCCTCCCCTTCTGTGACATCATAAGTAACATTGGGGAGATTCAAGAGAGGCCCCGCCTCTTAGCATAAAAGTCTCTCCCCAGAGGAGCCCGGAGGGGGAAGGAAAGTATAAGTAAATTAAGATTAATGTTTTTAACTACACTTTTACTTTGAACTGGTAAGTTGTTCCAGTTAATACTCCATTACCCCCATGACCAGTTGCCAGGGCGGTGCAGATGAGCCCGAGGCCCATAACACCAGACCAGTGCTATAGGGCTTAAGGGCTTGTAATGATCAGGATCAGGGGCCAGCTGGGCAACCCTTGAGCCCTGGAATTACAAGCCCCTATTGGTTTGGGGGGTTGATAATGCTTGAAGGGGGGACCCTATGCATTTTTATAAAAACATTTTTAAACGTTTTGGGGAAGGGTTAAATTTGAAATTTGAAAAAAAATTTGAAAAAATAAGGTTCCCCTATCTAAGCATTACCAACCCAACAAATCAATAGGGGCTATTAATTCCAGAGATCAAGGGCCCCCAGCCAAACCCTGGCCCTGACTATTACAAGACCTTATGCCCTGTAGCATAGGCATGGGCCCATGCTATAGCCACTATGGGCCACCATACCCATTGGTGGTGCGGGTAATGGAGTATGAACTGGTATAAGGTTCCCCTTACCAGTTTAAAAGGGAAAATGTAATAAAACACACACACACACACACACTGATACACACACACACACACACACACACACACACACACACACTTAAAAAAAATCACAGGATCCCCTCCTGGCCTTGGCCAGGGCACTCCATGATGAGCCGCCAGGGAGCGGCTTTTATATTAAGAGGTGGGACCTTTCAGTAATTTCCCTGACATCACATATGATGTCACAAAAGGGAAGGGGCCTAAAGGGGGTGGCAAGGGAAAAAATCTCCTCCAGGCCCCTCCCCTTATGTGACATCAGCAAAACAATATTTCCTAAGCTTCTATATTTTTTAGGGTTCTAGCCCATATGCTACACATTATGCAGAATAAAATGTCAGCCTTTGTCTGGGAATTGGGCCACCCTAGGATGTCGAAACATATCATGTACACTATTAACCCTTTAAACGCCAGCCACGTAAATTTTACGTGGCTGCCTCTCCAACAGTTAAACGCCAGCCACGTAAAATTTACGTGCCTGACTTTCCCCAGTAAAAAAAAAAAAAGTAAAAATAAAAGACACTTACCTGACCCCTCGTTCGATCCGGTCGGGTCTCCTCTTCAGCCAGAGGGGCTCCGATCGCCCATCGGGGCCCCTCCGGCTGCAGGGGAGGGCCCGGAACAGGGTGCCCCCCCCCCCGTTTCAGCAGCCGCCCGGTTTACTGTAAAAAAAAAAACAAAAAAAAAAAAACAGTCACCTACCTTTGTCCCCGCCGGCTCCCGCAGGCTCTCCTCTTCACGGGGGGGGGCTCCGATCCCCCCCCCGCTCTTCTGTCTTCTGGAGGGGGCATAACAGCCCTCCTCCCTTGCCTCTTCCGATGGCGGCCGCCATCTTGGTGACGTCACGGGGCGGGGCCAGATGACGTCACCGCCGGGTGTCATCGGGGCACCCGGCAGTTCGTTTCTCAGATGCCGGTGACGGCTGGGCGGGGAAGGAGGGAGGTAGGCGATCCTCCGATCGCCTGCCTCCCCCCTTCTCTGCCCAGCCGTCACTGACAGCAGATCGCCGCGGGACACAGAAGATGAAGATCGGAGGTGAGTAAAGTAAAAGTTTTTTTTTTTTTTAATAAACTTTTTTAAAAAACGTCTTGTCTTTTTTTTTTTTACCATTTAACCCTTTGTGAACTGGTAAGGGGTCCATGTGACCCCTTATACCAGTTCACAAGGCTGGGGAGATGGCAAGCCACCTGCGCTAGCGGGTGGCTTGCCATTAACCCCTGGCACCCCCATTACCTGCCTCCCCAAAGGCCAGGGGGGGGCAGAAGAGCCCGGGCCCACATGGGCTATGTGGGCTCGTAGGCTGCAGGGTGGGGGGGCCACATAAGCTGGCCCCCCCACTCTGTGCCTACAAGCCCCCATAGCTGGTCCCGGGCTGGTTACTGTGGGTAAGGGGGACCCCACGTCAATTTTTTTTTTGATTTTTAAGGGTTTTTAACCCTTAAAAATCAAAAAAAAAAATGGGGTCCACCCCCCCTGGGAGGGGGGACCCTATGTCATTTTTTTTTTTTGATTAACCCTTTGTGTTCTGTCATCCAGCAGCTATAAAAGGCTTCTAGCAAGGGAGCAGAAGCCAGTGATCGCCGAGGGACAGAGTGCTCCAGGATGGATGGGAGGTGAGTACAGTGTAAAAAAAAAAAAAAAAAATTAATAAAATATTTTTTCTCTTTTGTGTGTCTGTGTCATTTTTTACTTTTAACCTCTTGTGAACTGGTAAGGGGTCCATGACCCCTATACCAGTTCACAAGGCTGGGGGGATGGCAAGCCACCTGCGCTAGCGGGTGGCTTGCCATTAACCCCCGGCACCCCCATTACCTGCCTCCCCAAAGGCCAGGGGGGGGCAGAAGAGCCCGGGCCCACATGGGCTATGTGGGCTCGTAGGCTGCAGGGTGGGGGGGCCACAAAAGCTGGCCCCCCCACTCTGTGCCTACAAGCCCCCATAGCTGGTCCCGGGCTGGTTACTGTGGGTAAGGGGGACCCCACGTCATTTTTTTTTTGATTTTTAAGGGTTTTTAACCCTTAAAAATCAAAAAAAAAATGGGGTCTCCCTCCCCTGGGAGGGGGGACCCTATGTCATTTTTTTTCTCGATTTAACCCTTTGTAGTGTGGATGGTTTTTGTGTTTTTTTTTGTGAATGTTATAAAATACTTGTTTCAGTTAGGGGGGGTCTCCTGGGCAGGAACGGGGGCTACCGATAAATATGTGGTACCGTTCTAATCGGTAGAAATGGGGCTTTCACATGCAATATGATTTTCCTTAATAAAATACATTTTTTATTTAAAATAAAGGAGTCAATTTTCTAAAAAAAAAATTTTATTTATTTATTTTTTTTTTCACTTAATAATATTGTAAAAAAAAAAAAAAAAAAATTACAAACAAGACATTTCATGTTAAAGTCTAAACTCTGCTGCAAAAAAAAAAAATATATAATTTTTCTGAAAGTTCCAGCAAAAATGGCGCAAAACATGTCGCAAAACATGACGCAAAATGGGGAAAAATGGCCTGTCAACAGAGGGTGACAAAATCTCAAGTAAGCTGGCAATTAAAAGGGTTAATAGTACCTATGCATGTTGGGTATTGTTCTGTTCGGGGGACCTTGCGCTTTCAGACTTAGCTTGTTTTTTCTGGTTTGCATATTTATATTTTAGGAAAAGGTGTTTTTTATTCAGCTTTTTTATAAATTTTTTAGGGAAACCCTGCGCAACCAAAGAATTCTTTGAGGAATTAATTCCAGAAAGATGAGCCCACTACAGCAAGCTGGGTACCCTTAGAAAGCTTAACGTGTGTACTTTCAGGGAATATATGGTTTATGGGGGATATTCCAAATGTAAAGGGTTGTTTTGGTTGAAAAATCGCAAGGTGCGTACTTTGTCTGCAGAGCTGAAATTTTCAAGTAAAATTATCGTTACGCACATGCTTTACTTTGGGGTGTTTGGCAACTCTTCCCTTGACAGAACCTATGCATGTTGGGTATCGTTCTGTTCGGGAGATGTTGCTTTTTCAGATTAAACTTGATTTTTCTTGTTTGTATATAGTTTTTTTAGGAAAATGTGGCTTTGATTCTGCTTTTTTATCCTTTTTTAGGGAAACTCTTTGCAACCAAAGATTACGTTGAGGGATTACTTCCAGAAAACTATGGCCACATCCACAAGCCTGGTACGCCTAGAAAGCCTGAGGTGTGTACTTCCAGAGAATATATAGTTTGTTGGGGGTATTTTAAATGTAAAGGGTTGTTTTTCTGGAAAAACCGCAAGGTGCGCATATTGCATAGCATAGTTGTATTTTATCTGAAAATCTCCTAAAGCGCTGTTTCAGTTTGGGGGAGTCTCCTGGGCAGGAAAAGGTGTCTACCTATACATATGTGGTACCGCTGTAACCGGGAGAAATTGGGATTTCACACGCAATAAGATTTTATTGACAAACTTACATTTTTTATTCCAAAAAAAACTACAATATGTAAAAATTTTTTTTTTTTTTTTTTTTTTGCACATATTTCACCCAAAAATATTAAGAATACACCTAACAAATGACAAACAAGACATTTCATGTTAAAGCCCAGACTATGCTGAAAAAAACAATATATCATTTTCCTGGGAAATCCCTGGAAATCCCCTCAAAAATCACAGTTGAACAAGGGGAGCGCAAAATAGTGCAAAATGGTCTGGCAACAAAGGGTGACAAAATCTCAAGGTAGGCTGGCGGTTAAAGGGTTAAAGTACAAGGGGACCTTGGCGTGCCTAACATCTTAAAGTATTACAAGTCTTCCCAAATCGCCCAATAAGCTGATGGGCGATTTGCATTATGCATTATTGCATTATGCAACAGAATATGAATTCTGCTCCATCCATGTATTCATGGTAGAAACAGCATGCAAGATACTACTTGCATGCTGTAATGTAGAAGGAGACTTCATCCATACTTGGTGGACTTGCCCTTTGTTAACCCACTTCTGAACCCATATCTACAGAATGGCTAATACAAATTTCCAGGTTAATATCAAGAATAATCCCTGGGTGGCATTGCTGTACTGCCAAGCCCCTGAGCTCATGAGACAACAGAAGATATTTTGTTTATTTATTCTTAGCGGCAGAATGAACCATTCCACCAGCTTATAATAAACAATTTACATCACTAGCGGAAGTTTTGGTAAGGGTGAAAGATGAGAGGCTGTCCAGCATCCTCAGAAACTTCCACCAAAAATTTCTGAGGACCTGGGAGCCCTGGAGACAATACACATTGTCCCTCAGTCAATATTGAACTGATACTTGCTGGCCTGAAGCAGAGTGCAATGCTTCCCCATCCTCATAGTCCCCATAGTTCTTACCCCCCTCTCTACCCCCTTTTCCTTTCTCTCTATCCCTACTTAGTCACTTTCTCTTACCTTAATCCCCTCTAATATCTTCTAAACTCGTTTTCCCAGGCTTTATTAACTTTTTTCATACAATCTACAATATTAGTTGTTTTCCTCTTACTGAATATGACACTGGAAGAGTGTAGGTATAATGGTGGAGTGGGTAGTTCGCAGGAGAATAATAGGACAGATAGACAGGTTTGTTTTTTCTCCCTTTTATTTCTCCTTGCACTGAAATATTATATAGACTTTGGCCCTTATTCATCAAGCGATAGCGCCAGGTAGTGTCTGACGAGCGCCAGGTAGCGGCAGCTAACGGCGACTATCGACTCAAGTACGCCCGGCGGCGGTCACAATGACGCATTTATCAAGCAAAATGAGGCTAGCGCCGGCGAGAGCGACGGCTAGCGCGGCATTCATCATGAAGCCGCCTGGACCGAACAGCGCCGCTGCAAATTCCCTCACAGCGCCAGGTATGAGCTGTCGCTCCCTGGCGATGTCCAATGCATTTCAATGGAGCAATCTATAATAACTCATGATTAATTGGTAATAATTTTTTTTTAAATTTTTTTAATGTCAAAAAATCAGAGAACACTTCTGCAATGTTAGGATTTATTTTTAAGTAAAAATTAAAAAAAAAAAATATGTGCAGAATTGATCTAACAGGTCTGAGATTAATGTATTCATATAACAAAATGATTCTAAAAACATGTATAATGTTACATTCAAAAAATATGGTTGTTTAGGGGTTAAAAACTAGTTAATACAGATCGCCGCCAGCGCTCTGGGGTTTAAACAAGGAATGGACAGCGACAGCACATTCGGAGCGTGAATTTTTGATGAATATGAAGCTAGCCGTTCGCTCTGGCCATTCGTTGTCAGGCGCTCACATACAACGCTGGACCTGTGAAACAGCGACCCCCCAGCCCGTATTCAACATTACCGCACACCGACTGAGTCGCTGTCATCAAGCTAATGCCGGCCAAGCACAGCGAATACTGGCTGGCACTGAAAAAATCACGCTACAGTCGCTCATCTGTCGCTACCTGGCGCTATTGATGAATCGGCCTCCCCGTCTAGTTTGTACACATTCCTGTTTAATGACTTTAGTTATATGACCAATGTTTACCTCCCCTGCGTGGGATGGCATACTTAATGCTAATGATGTCTATTTTTTTCCTTGTGAATAAAATAAATATATTGAAACCTAAAAAAAAAATTGTATCTAACCAAAAATGCTCCAAAAAATACCCACATATTAAATATAAAAAAATAAACCTGCAGGCAGTTTCAATGTGAAATAGGATGCGTTTAAAAGCCACATTTAGTAAAACACTAAAAACTAAAACAATACAATTAAAAAATAAAAAGTCAGGGAATTGTTCGTTAGATAAAAATTATATCTAACCAAAAATGCCCAAGAAATTACCAAAAAAATTCACAAAATAAACCTGCAGACAGTTTCAATGAGAAACGGGATGTAACACATTTTAAGTAACACTTAAAAGTAAAAAAAATACAATAAAAAAAGTCAGGCTCTTCTTTGTTAGGTAAAATTGTATCTAACTAAAAATGTTTAAAAAATGCCATTACTTCTTCATGTTTGGGGCTGAACATCGAACCCCAGCACAGACTTTGATCTGAAGTCCTTTTACAGGTCCAGGGACTCGAATTAGCAAAATCCCCCCATCCCTAGTGAAGAGCCCACATTAAATCTTGAAGGTGCCTGTTTCTTCTCAGGAAAAAAAAACAAGAAATGGTATCACACTTAATTCCTCAGATACAGTCGCAAGCAGTAGTGTCTTGTACCATTGAGAATAGTACAGTAGAAAAGTGAAGAAGTAAGGCAATATTCTCCATAGGCCCACCAAGCACAGGCCAAGGTGGGCTACCGAGAAAAGCTAGCCCCCCTCATCAGACACATTAGGGTCGAATCACAGCCTTCTATATACTTTCCCGTTTTTATCTCTCTGTGTGAATATTACACATGGCTTTCTTCAGTATCGGAGCGTTTACATGATTCAGAGCCTCCATCAAGAGTGTCTCGTATTGTTTCCGATGATGTGAGAGCCATTGAGAACGCTGTGAGAATCTCTCTCAAAGCCAATTTCACAGACGAGGCTCTTGTGTATGTTGATGTTGTTGATGTTGCTCTCACTTGTAGCGTTTTTAGAGTGTTTTTTAACGTATTTTGTGTGAATGTCAGGTGAGATGTGTGATTCTTCTAGTTTCCATTGGATAATTCCCATTTTTACCTTCATTTAGCCCCTAAATTCCGTGAACTTTTCTTTTTTGTGAGATTTATAGACAGACACTGGCTTTTTTGGTGGATTCTACACAATAATTTTAGAAAATATAAAAGTAAAAAAAAAATTATACCTTATCAAAAAATAGGTAACATGTTATTCAAAAATATTAAAAAATGTTTATTTCGGGGGGGGGGGGGGGTTAAGAGAAGGTGACAGCCTCCCAGTGCCTTAAGAACTCAATTCTGTTTTCTCACACACCACAAAAGCACAATCTCACCAACAAATATGGCTTGTTCCAGAGCCTCCCCCGATCTGACCTTATTTTGTTCCGTTTTCCCTATGGCCCGTTTTCCTTCCGTTTGTCTCGAGGCCCAAATGTGATTCAGAGCTGCCGTCGGGAGAGCTCCGTTACTGTTCCGTTTCATGTGTCTTCAATCGGGAAGTGTTTTTTCCCCTCACGGGTGCTTTCCGTGTGGTCGTGGGTTCCGTTGCCGTTCACACGGACGATCCGTTTTTGGCTCCTTTTTCTTGCGTTTCCAAACGTAGGTTTGTGCCATCTGTTTCCGTTTATTTTTCCGTGTATACTTACATTTCCATGGTTTTCCTGTTGTCAATCTGGGTCCACGCAAGCGCACATCCCTAGTCCTCCCTCAAGCTTTCACTATACATCAAACTGACACTTTTACCCACACCAAAACTTACCTTAAAATAATATTCTTCTTCTTCATCCTCCTCCCTGTGTTTAATGCTTACCTGAATCTGTTCTCCATCTTCTTTTTCTTCTTCTTCTTCTTCCCTGTGTTTAATGCTTACCTTAATCTCTTCTTCTTCTTCTTCTTCCCTGTGTATAATGCTTACCTTAATCTCTTCTTCTTTTTCTTCTTCCCTGTGTTTAATGCTTACCTTAATCTCTTCTTCTCCTTCTTCTTCTTCCCTGTGTTTAATGCTTACCTTAATCTCTTCTTCTTCTTCTTCTTCCCTGTGTTTCATGCTTACTTTAATATCTTCTCCTTCTTCTTCTTTTTCTTCTTCCCTGTGTTTAATGCTTACCTTAATCTCTTCTTCTTCTTCTTCCTCCTATTCCTTGTCCCATGTACTTACCTTTTGGGACATGTAACTGTATGGTTATGTTGTGAGAATGTACAGTGCCAGGAAAGAGAACACACCACACATTTTTTTTTTTTGTTTACTTAAACTTTTGTTCAGAAAATTAAATTTATTTTTTTAAATTGTAGAAATTTTTGAATTTTTAAAAAATTTAAAACAACAGGAGGCAGGAGGCTCTTCTGGGGGTTCATTGTTGCCCTTTTCTTTGATCTGTGAATGAAAAATATAATCAGTTTTGCCTTGTAAGTATTTTGCTTATCTAGGGGTTTTTGGTCGGTCCATTTTTAGGGTGAATTTTTCCCTAAGTTATTACATTAATGTGTCTTGGACCATGTCTTCGGTGTTTTGGGACGGAGTTTAAACTACATGAATGATATATTTTAAAAACTTACAAGGCTTGGGGCTAACAGGACGTCTGGGGCGCAGCCTCCTCCCTGGGTCCACCATCTCGTCCTGCTGTGAAGCTGTTGGGATCCAAAACACAAGGATATTATTGACTGTTTGTGCCTCCTGAATGTCAGATTAGGTTAGGCTTCTATGCATCCAATCACTCACTTTCCCCAGGCACCTCTTGAGGTTGGGCTGCTTCCTCCACTCTCCTTTGTGATGGTCCTGCGCCGTCATCATCTAAAAATAACAATAGTGCACATTAGTATATGTCTTTATTGCATGTATCCGGACATATGTAGGTTTGAGAGTATTACCCGAGTCAGGTTGCTGCTGTGGCTGGATTGACTCCCTGCCGTGCGATTCCCCCCCCCCTGTATCCTCAGGTCCAATGGTTCCTCAAAGTCACTGGCAGAGGAGGGGGTCGGCGTTGGCACTGGCGGGGCACCACCTACACCTTCACCAGTACCTCCCAACACTGGGCTGCGGGCCCTTCTCCGGGTGGGACGGAACCGCATATTCCATTCATGCGCTGCAATATAAACACAATCATAAACACAGGCCCAGGCAAGGGCAGTGTGATTATTGCATGTCAAGTAGCAAGACTCACCCGGGGCCTATGCCTCCTCTTCAAGTGTTGGGCGATCTGTGTGAAGGTATAGGTGGTTCCCGAACTCCTGGCAATCGCGTCCACCACCGCCAGTGCCAACGTCCTCTTCTCGAAATCGCATGGCAGGAAATCATAACGGTTCCTCAGCATCATCTGTATCAAAATACACAATGGCAGAGCATTAGTGACACAAATACATGACACAGTCTCATGCACTATCTAAAGCCAGTTTTGGAGACTCATTCCTACTCACATGGGCCTACTTAGTCTATCTGCCTCTAGGCTAGTGTGCTTCTGCGCACATGGTTAAAACTAAGCTGGTCTAGTAGTTTAGTTTAACAAATCCTCACTAATCTTGCCCTGCCAGAGCTATTTTTTGTTTTGCGCTTGTGCGCGCACATAAACGCACGCTCGCCTAATCACATCGCCTAATCACATCCATTATAATTTTGTCCTGCTCCTCGGTGTAGATGGCTAGCGACATCTTTCAGGATCTTCCGGGTGTGGTTATGAGGTTCCCCCACGGTGGCGTGCGTGCACACGTGCACGCAGCCACACACGCAGCAGAACACGCCCACACGGGAAAACTATTTAAAGGTCAATAGCCTCGATTCAGAGAGACACAAAAAAACTTCCGTTTTAGTGCCGTCGTCGTATCATTTTCAAAAGTTCCCACTCTCGTATGAATGTGCGATCGATTCCAAGCATGCATTGTAAACCTTCTGTAAAGTTTCCGTCCGCTCGTATGCCAGAGTACGCGTACGAGGATTTCATTTTCCATCGAGACTTTTCAGATTCATTTTCTCAGCTAACAACGTAGCCTTTCGTTTTTGCCCTTTTCCCATCGTATCCTCACACAAATCATTTACGATTCCCGATACATTCTGTTTCACTTTTTCCAAAAATATTCGTCCAGACGGAATCCTTGCGATCTTGCGCCTGCGCACTACAAACTTAACTCATTAAAGTGCTTGCATACATAATTTCACTCCCATCACTTCTAATACAAAAAAGTTCACCCTAACCACTTAGCGCTATCTTGCCTCTTCCCTTTTGGGCCCTTAAAGCTCACCCTAACCACTTAGCGCTATCCTGCCTCTTCCCTTTTGGGCCCTTAAAGCTCACCCTAACCACTTAGCGCTATCCTGCCTTTTCCCTTTTGGGCCCTTAAAGCTCACCCTAACCACTTAGCGCTATCCTGCCTCTTCCCTTTTGGGCCCTTAAAGCTCACCCTAACCACTTAGCGCTATCCTGCCTCTTCCCTTTTGGGCCCTTAAAGCTCACCCTAAACACTTAGCGCTATCCTGCCTCTTCCCTTTTGGGCCCTTAAAGCTCACCCTAACCACTTAGCGCTTAGGTTCTTCTTCCATTTTGGGTCCCTAAAACTTACCCAAATCACTTAGCGGTTAGGTTCTTCTTCCATATTAGGTCCCTAAAACTTACCCAAATCACTTAGCGGTTAGGTTCTTCTTCCATTTTAGGTCCCTAAAACTTACCCAAATCACTTAGCGGTTAGGTTCTTCTTCCATTTTAGGTCCCTAAAACTTACCCAAATCACTTAGCGGTTAGGTTCTTCTTCCATTTTAGGTCCCTAAAACTTACCCAAATCACTTAGCGGTTAGGTTCTTCTTCCATTTTGGGTCCCTAAAACTTACCCAAATCACTTAGCGGTTAGGTTCTTCTTCCATTTTGGGTCCCTAAAACTTACCCAAATCACTTAGCGGTTAGGTTCTTCTTCCATTTTAGGTCCCTAAAACTTACCCAAATCACTTAGCGCTTAGGTTCTTCTTCCATTTCGGGTCCCTAAAACCTACCCAAATCACTTAGCGGTTAGGTTCTTCTTCCATTTTAGGTCCCTAAAACTTACCCAAATCACTTAGCGGTTAGGTTCTTTTTCCATTTTCGGTCCCTAAAACTTACCCAAATCACTTAGCGGCTAGGTTCTTCTTCCATTTTAGGTCCCTAAAACTTACGCAAATCACTTTGTGGACATCTGAATCTTGACCTCAAAATATGTATTAGCCCCTTTCTTTTTTGGAAATGTATATGTTCCCAGAAATGACACTGAAACATTGGTTTCTTTAAAATTTTTTACTATTAAATATTTTTTTTGTGGTAATATATAGAAACCTTTTAAAAAATTTTAGCCCTTGGCAAATAAAACTTTTTTTTTTTTTTGGATAAAATATTTAAAAAGCTAAAATATGGCTCAGCAGAACAGGGCCAGGGCCCAGGACTTTACTCCTCTTCGTCTTCTTCTGTTGTCCCCAACGAGTCAACCATCACCTTCATATCGGCCACCAACGCAAGGACCCTCAGATTCATTTCCAAAATTTGTTGCCGTGTGGTCCCTGTAACAAATGGAGAAAAAATCATTATATTCATACCAATACATGTTTGCCACCTGTGGATTGAATGTTTTTAAGTTACACAAATAAATCAAGGCTACATATGTAATTCTGGCAAGTCAGTAAGCTAAGGAAGTGGCCACAGGTCACTCTTTTATTGCCATTGGCTAGGGCTTGATGCATCTGTGTGTTGATGTCAAGTACCACATAAATGCTAATAATGCCCTGACTACTTACTTGGTTGGTGGCCGTGAGCTGGCTCGTTGGGGACAACACGATGAGGTCCTGGGTCCTGGCTCTGCTGTGAAGAAGTGCCTGTAGAAACATGGGAAATTTGTTCAGTTTTAGGGTCAAATTCCTCAGTCAGAAAATGTCTTTGCCCAAGTCTGGTTCACATCACTCACCTTCTCCAGCTTCTGCTTGTAGCACATCTGCTGCCTCTTCCACTTCCTCACCCGCTCCAGAAGCATCTAGACAAACAGATGAAAGGAATCAGTTGGGTAGGAGATAGCATGTGTATGTGTGTGCGTAGACATGAAGAGTGACATACCAGAGGCTCCCGCATGCGTGGCAGGGTACGACTGCCTGCCCACGCTGTACCACCCCTCCTCTGTGGTAAGGTCCAGGGGCTGGTCTGAGGAGGCCACAGAGGAGGGGTCGGCCCGTCGCCCTGGAGATCCACCACCTTCACTCCCAGCTGCAGAATCATGCAGCACTGGTTGGCCTGTGCGCCTCCGGGTGCGGTGAATGCGGTAATCCATTTCCAACACTGCCCAAGAAAAGGCATTCTAAATAAAAGGCCTACCTTCTGTCGTAGTTACATCTTGCATGCAAGCGCTATGTACTTACTTGGGAAATGGATTCCGAAAAACCTCCGCACCCGGGGCATGTGCAGTCGCTTCAGGTCCGACCAATGCTGCATGATCTGTGTGTGGGTGAAGGTGGTGTTGGTCTGTTGTTGGATTGCCGCGATGATCTCCAGGGCGACGTTTCGTTTTTCAAACGAGTGGGGCAGGTAGTCGTACCTGCGCTCCAGCATGGTCTACAAAACATAAATAAAACATAGCAATAAATGAGAAATGCCTATCAAGAAGTGCCAACAATACATTATTTGGTTCAATCACATTAACAAATACACACACACACACTTCTAGCCTAAGTTAACTTTCCAATCTGGCCGCACTGTTTGGCACGTGTGTGGTGTGCATTTGGGTGTGCATGTAGGTTAACCAAATTTTTTCGAAATGTATTACTTCGTGCGCATCCTTAACATGTCTAGCAGCATTCAGATGTCCCTTGAAAGGCCTACAAATACACTTACGAGCATGATGATCTCTTCTTGTTGGCGGGTGAAGAGAGTGGGCGCCATCTTTCTTCTTCTTCTCGGCAGCAGATAAGCAATGCCCCAGCGAGTTCCGCACGGCCGTGCGAACGACCGGACATGCGCGTAAGCGAACGCATAGGCGTCACACAGCGGATACATTATTTAAAGGTCCCTGCACACACAGCTCATTCTCTTTGAGAGTCCTACCAAAATGGCACCTAAAAAAATTATTGGCCAGAAGAAGCAGAGCAAGCGGGCTGAGCAGGCCGAGGGCCCGAAAACCCGGTCACAAGAGCCTAAATCGAGGCTAAGGGCTATCACCAAGGCTGCGGCCAAAAAGGAGGTGGCAGCAGGCCAAAGCAAGACAAAGCAAACCAAGGCTGCACAAGCTCATGCCCAACAGATGGGTAAGAGGGGACGAAGCCCCACCCCAAACCCAAAACACAGGGCCAGAAGCCGCAGCAGGGGCCCAAGCCGCAGCAGGGGCCAAAGCAGGCCAAGAAGCCACAGCAGGGGCCGAAGCAGGCCTAGAAGCCACAACAGGGGCCGAAGCAGGCCAAGAAGCCGCAGCAGAGGCCGCAGCAGGCCAAGAAGCCGCAGCAGGGGCCGAAGCAGGCCAAGAAGCCGCAGCAGGGGCCGAAGCAGCTTAAGAAGCCGCAGCAGGCACAGAAGCCAGAAAAGGCTGCAAAGGCCAACGTCCCCCTCCCCACCCGCACGTGGCTCAAAATCAAAGGCCAAGAGTCGGCGAACCACCAGCTATGCCTCACCCCAGCGACCTCCAAGGCCTCACAGACCCACAGGGCTCCAAGCAGCAGCTCCAGCTCACCCAGACCCTCTCTTGCTCGCCCACATTCTCCTCCGGCACAGGTTGTCATGCATTCCCCCTATGCCACATCTACACCTGCTACTTCAGTGGCCACCCAGCCCTGAACACCCAGTCCCTTTCCAAGTCCAGTAAGATCCACAGCCAGCCTCCAGTCCTTGAGGTCTCCTCCATACCCCCAGCCCAGAATGTCACCCCATTTGCCATCAAGCACTGAGGAGCTACAACCACCCCAAACAGGGCGCACATTGGCCGAGGACACTTGAGTAGCCGTTTTGGTGAGTTCCAAACTCTGGCATTGGCTAGTGGGCTCACGTTATATTATGATGACCTATATGGGAGTAAATTAAAAACAAACAGCAAACAGCGCAAAGCTGAGATTTTGGCAGAACTCACCAGGCAAGTCAATGCAGCGGGTGAGGAACTCAAAGATGTGGAACAGGTTCAGCGGAAGATATCGGACCTGAAATATGCCTCGCGGAAGAAACAGAATAAAAGGCGGCAGTACAGGTACATAGCTTCTTTGTGTGTTTTTATTATTCTTGTCTATCCATCAGTGTGCTTAATTATGCTTACTATGTTTTTCAGCTTACAAACTGGTGAAGGTTTTCCCACGAAATTGAAATTTACACTGGCTAAGGGGAAAGGGTCTGGGCTTGCTACATCCTGTGGCCTTAGAGGGACACTCGGGCCAGCAGGACACCGACAACCTGCCAATTCCAGCAGGTTAGTAATGTGTGAATGACCCCAAAAATGTGTCTTAACCTACACAGAGGCAGCAAGGCCTAGCTAAACACATGGCTCTAGGGTGTGGCAACAAGGCCTAGCTAAACACATGGCTCTAGGGTGTGGCAGCAAGGCCTAGCTAAACACATGGCTCTAGGGTGTGGCAGCAAGGCCTAGCTAAACACATGGCTCTAGGATGTGGCAGCAAGGCCTAGCTAAACACATGGCTCTAGGGTGTGGCTTTTAGTGGAGTGCTCACTTTGACCAGGGTGTGTCATGTGTGTGGACTGGTAATGTGCAAATTGACACCCACATACATGACGTTTAAGTAAATTTCTGAAAAGTATGAAACTTAGAAGTGTAGAAAACGAATGTGTGCTATGTATTAATTGACAAGCACACACCACACTAACATCTTTGGCTGTTGGGCAATTTGCTAAGAGCTGGGTCATCGCCTATAAGGGATGTGGCAACTCACACAGCAGCCATTAGTTGCATGTTTGTTTTTAGACACGTGACCTATGTGTCTAGTCTGGCTTAACAATCCATGCACTCATCTAATGGCATTCCTAGTGAAGGCCAAGTAGCAACGTTGTGGGAGTGGCCATTCTTGCTTGGCCACGTTTATTTGGTTAGCATATGTGTTCTTAACCATCAACAATGCATAGTTGTGTGTTTTCATAGCTCTTTTTCTTCTAATGCAGCCCAGCATCATCCCTCAGCTAGTGGGGACTCCTCTGCCACTTTACCGCTGCCGTCTTCTTCCGTGCTGCCTCGGACCCAGGATCCGATATCTACGGTAAGTGTTTTTGGATGCTGTTGCGTATGCATGTGGCTTGCCATGTTTTTATTGTCTGATTTACATAGGTATTCCCCACACTGAACCTTTTTTTTCGCATGTCCCCAACAGAGCCACACACTGATGGAGGAAATCCAGGAGCTGGAGGAGGATGGAAGCTTCCTAGGAGCTTATGAAGATCTTCCCCTGGGCCAGAATCTGCAACTGTCCCAAAATGTTTCTCCGCCAAATCCTCAGCAGCAGAGGGAAGCTGGCTGCATGCTGCCTGCACATCGTGGGCAGCATGCAGAGACTGCCCCTCCAGTCCCCAGTTTCAGATCTGCTGCTGAGGATTTGGCGAGCATACCTGTGGCTGTTGGGGGTCCTAGAGCAACATCATCTGCACGCCCCACAACCCGGGAAATTGGGCGGCGTACTCAGCAACGTCGCCCAGTTTCCCAGGGGAGGGGCGTGCAGATGATGGAGTTAGCATGGCACCATGAGAGGCGGCTTTTTCGTCGCCAAAACCAACAAAATCAAGAACATCTTAGGGGCCAATTAGATTCCCTGAATAATACCTTCAGTGCCGTGCTGACTGAATTTAGGACCTTTAACAGCCACATGGGCAACTTGGCCTCAGAAATCAGGTCAAGCATGGCCGAAATGCACAGTAACCAAAGAAACATTTTGGAACAGTTGCAGACTCTGAATGCAACACAGGCCCAGGTTAGCCCCCCCCCCCAAGGGCCCCAACCTGGGTTCTATGGGCATCCCCCTTATTAATGTGTGTTTGGCATGAATCTGTTCTACATCTTTGAGAGACATCCCCACTGGATTGACTGAGGCATAAAAATCTGCCATTTTGCGCTGCTATTGCTAGTATGTTTTTGATTTGCCCCCATATAGCTCATTCAAGGCGTGAGGTAGCCCACTAGCCAATGCCAGAGCCCAAGACTCACTGAAGCGGCCACTGCGCTGCAGCCTTGGGCATAATATCATTTGGGGTGGCTCCTCATGTTTGGAGGCAT
Source organism: Gastrophryne carolinensis (assembly GCA_027917425.1). Classification (NCBI taxonomy): domain Eukaryota; kingdom Metazoa; phylum Chordata; class Amphibia; order Anura; family Microhylidae; genus Gastrophryne; species Gastrophryne carolinensis. The sequence goes on along the minus strand of CM051243.1, from coordinate 108,369,779 downwards.
GATTGGGTGACATTCTGGCCTGGCAAACTAAGACCTTGGACCCTGGCTGTGATTGTACTGTATTTGGATTGGGACTGGGTGTTCTAGCTTGGGTGGCCCACTGACTTACAGGTGTAGATGTGGAATAGGTATGTCTGCTTTCAACCTATGCCTGTGGAAAATGTGGGCAAGCAGGAGAGGGCTTATTTGTGTGCATTTTGGTGTTCTGGCACATGTTTTGTAAATAATTGCATGTCCATGTCTGCCCCCAAATTATGTGAGTGGCACTCACCTACTATTATGTTGGGATCAAAGGAACCTTTAACAAATGAGTAAACATTTTTGTTTGACCAAGTTAATGTCTGTGGTGATTTGATTTTGAAATATGAGTTCAAGTACACACCAAAACAAACACTAACCAATTTAGGTAAATAAGTCCACAAACATGTTTTTTTTTGCAATAATTCATTATTGGTTTGGTCATAATGAAATTATACATACCAAAACAAAAATGTCACAAAACAAACACAACAAACCAAGTCCAAAGAAACAAATACAAAGCCAAACAAAAATTAACCAAAATGGGTGGCGATTAAATTTGCCCGCACAGCTTGCCCAGACGCACTTGCCTGGCCCACATAGATGTCGTCTGGCTCATCGGAGAGTGGAGAGGGTGGCCAATCAACATAGCGGGGGACCCTTTGCAAAATGGCAAAATTATGCAGCGCTGCACACGCCATAATTATATCAATGACCTTTTTAGGGTCATACTGCAGGGAGCCCCCAGTGTGGTCCAAGCACCGAAAATGGGTCTTCAGGAGTCCAAAGGCCCTCTCCACCACTGCCCTGGTCTTTCTGTGTGCACGATTGTAGGCCTCTTGGGCTGGAGTCTGTGGCCAGAGGACAGGAGTCATCAGCCACAGGAGTAGTGGATACCCCAAATCTCCTATAAAAATGTAAGGGAAACTAATTAGGGATGAGCGAATCGATCCGGACGAACCCGGATTCGATCCGAATTTCAGGAAAAATTCGATTCGGATCGAATCCGAATTTCCCCGTGCTTCGATCGCTCGAAGTTTTCCTTTAACATCCATTCATTTACATTACAGGCATTCTAAGATGGCGGATGGGACATGTCCAGACATCTACCCCGCACCAGTGCAAGCTGGGGCAGTCACATGCAGCCTATCAGCAGCCAGCAAGCCCGGTGACGTCACAGCGCTATTTAAGGCGGCGGACATCTTGCTTTTCCTCATTTCTCTATTGCATTCGTGAGAGACAGGACGCTGCTGTAGTGAGGGAGAGACAGAGAGCCAGGGACAGACAGGGACAGGCAGGAGACAGGCAGGAGACAGGCAGAAAGTCAGCGAGAAGCAGGGAAAGCTAGGAAAAATCGGAGGCAGTCACAGGGAGATTTTTTTTTTTTTCATCCAGCCTGAGTGTTACTGGCTGGCTGACTGGCTTTGTTAGCGTTTTCAGGCTGCTTATACACTTACTGTGCATATATACTGAACTGATCTCAAGTCTGCTGTGAGGCATCCCATTCTGTGACTACACCAGCCTCTATTTACTATAACCCTTTGCACTTATTCTAAAAGTAATTTGGCCTGATAAAGACACTTTTGCTGTGCATAGTAATACTGCTGCCAGGTGCTCTCTGGTTGGGGCATCCCATTCTGTGACTACAACAGCCTCTATTTACTATAACCCTTTGCACTTATTCTAAAAGTAATTTGGCCTGATAAAGACACTTTTGCTGTGCACAGTAGTACTGCTGCCAGGTGCTCTCTGGTTGGGGCATCCCATTCTGTGACTACACCAGCCTCTATTTACTATAACCCTTTGCACTTATTCTAAAAGTAATTTGGCCTGATAAAGACACTTTTGCTGTGCATAGTAGTACTGCTCCCAGGTGCTCTCTGGTTGCGGCATCCCATTTTGTGACTTCACCACCCTCTATTTACTATAACCCTTTGCACTTATTCTAAAAGTAATTTGGCCTGATAAAGACACTTTTGCTGTGCATAGTAGTACTGCTCCCAGGTGCTCTCCGGTTGGGGCATCCCATTCTGTGACTACACCAGCCTCTATTTACTATAACCCTTTGCACTTATTCTAAAAGTAATTTGGCCTGATAAAAACACTTTTGGTGTGCATAGTACTACTGCTGCCAGGTGCACTCCGGTTGTGGCATCCCATTCTATGACTACACCAGCCTCTATTTACTATAACCCTTTGCACTTATTCTAAAAGTAATTTGGCCTGATAAAGACACTTTTGCTGTGCATAGTAGTACTGCTCCCAGGTGCTCTCTGGTTGGGGCATCCCATTCTGTGACTACACCAGCCTCTATTTACTATAACCCTTTGCACTTATTCTAAAAGTAATTTGGTCTGATAAAGACACTTTTGCTGTGCATAGTAGTACTGCTCCCAGGTGCTCTCTGGTTGGGGCATCCCATTCTGTGACTACACCAGCCTCTATTTACTATAACCCTTTGCACTTATTCTAAAAGTAATTTGGCCTGATAAAGACACTTTTGCTGTGCATAGTAGTACTGCTCCCAGGTGCACTCTGGTTGGGGCATCCCATTCTGTGACTACAACAGCCTCAATTTACTATAACCCTTTGCACTTATTCTAAAAGTAATATGGCCTGATAAAGACACTTTTGCTGTGCATAGTAGTACTGCTCCCAGGTGCACTCCGGTTGGGGCATCCCATTCTGTGACTACACCAGCATCTATTTACTATAACCCTTTGCTCTTATTCTAAAAGTAATTTGGCCTGATAAAGACACGTTTGGTGTGCATAGTACTACTGCTGCCAGGTGCACTCCGGTTGTGGCATCCCATTCTGTGACTACAACAGCCTCTATTTACTATAACCCTTTGCACTTATTCTAAAAGTAATTTGGCCTGATAAAGACACTTTTGCTGTGCATAGTAGTACTGCTCCCAGGTGCTCTCTGGTTGGGGCATCCCATTCTGTGACTACACCAGCCTCTATTTACTATAACCCTTTGCACTTATTCTAAAAGTAATTTGGCCTGATAAAGACACTTTTGCTGTGCATAGTAGTACTGCTCCCAGGTGCTCTCTGGTTGGGGCATCCCATTCTGTGACTACACCAGCCTCTATTTACTATAACCCTTTGCACTTATTCTAAAAGTAATTTGGCCTGATAAAGACACTTTTGCTGTGCATAGTAGTACTGCTCCCAGGTGCTCTCTGGTTGGGGCAACCCATTCTGTGACTACACCAGCCTCTATTTACTATAACCCTTTGCACTTATTCTAAAAGTAATTTGGCCTGATAAAGACACTTTTGCTGTGCATAGTAGTACTGCTCCCAGGTGCACTCTGGTTGGGGCATCCCGTTCTGTGACTACAACAGCCTCTATTTACTATAACCCTTTGCACTTATTCTAAAAATAATTTGGCCTGATAAAGACACTTTTGCTGTGCATAGTAGTACTGCTCCCAGGTGCTCTCTGGTTGGGGCATCCCATTCTGTGACTACAACAGCCTCTATTTACTATAACCCTTTGCACTTATTCTAAAAGTAATTTGGTCTGATAAAGACACTTTTGCTGTGCATAGTAGTACTGCTCCCAGGTGCACTCTGGTTGGGGCATCCCATTCTGTGACTACAACAGCCTCTATTTACTATAACCCTTTGCACTTATTCTAAAAGTAATATGGCCTGATAAAGACACTTTTGCTGTGCATAGTAGTACTGCTCCCAGGTGCACTCCGGTTGGGGCATCCCATTCTGTGACTACACCAGCATCTATTTACTATAACCCTTTGCTCTTATTCTAAAAGTAATTTGGCCTGATAAAGACACTTTTGGTGTGCATAGTACTACTGCTGCCAGATGCACTCCGGTTGTGGCATCCCATTCTGTGACTACAACAGCCTCTATTTACTATAACCCTTTGCACTTATTCTAAATGTAATTTGGCCTGATAAAGACACTTTTGCTGTGCATAGTAGTACTGCTCCCAGGTGCTCTCTGGTTGGGGCATCCCATTCTGTGACTACACCAGCCTCTATTTACTATAACCCTTTGCACTTATTCTAAAAGTAATTTGGCCTGATAAAGACACTTTTGCTGTGCATAGTAGTACTGCTCCCAGGTGCTCTCTGGTTGGGGCATCCCATTCTGTGACTACAACAGCCTCTATTTACTATAACCCTTTGCACTTATTCTAAATGTAATTTGGCCTGATAAAGACACTTTTGGTGTGCATAGTACTACTGCTGCCGGGTGCACTCCGGTTGTGGCATCCCATTCTGTGACTACAACAGCCTCTATTTACTATAACCCTTTGCACTTATTCTAAATGTAATTTGGCCTGATAAAAACACTTTTGCTGTGCATAGTAGTACTGCTCCCAGGTGCTCTCTGGTTGGGGCATCCCATTCTGTGACTACACCAGCCTCTATTTACTATAACCCTTTGCACTTATTCTAAAAGTAATTTGGCCTGATAAAGACACTTTTGCTGTGCATAGTAGTACTGCTCCCAGGTGCTCTCTGGTTGCGGCATCCCATTCTGTGACTACACCAGCCTCTATTTACTATAACCCTTTTCACTTATTCTAAAAATAATTTGGCCTGATAAAGACACTTTTGCTGTGCATAGTAGTACTGCTCCCAGGTGCTCTCTGGTTGGGGCATCCCATTCTGTGACTACAACAGCCTCTATTTACTATAACCCTTTGCACTTATTCTAAAAGTAATTTGGCCTGATAAAGACACTTTTGCTGTGCATAGTAGTACTGCTCCCAGGTGCACTCTGGTTGGGGCATCCCATTCTGTGACTACAACAGCCTCTATTTACTATAACCCTTTGCACTTATTCTAAAAGTAATATGGCCTGATAAAGACACTTTTGCTGTGCATAGTAGTACTGCTCCCAGGTGCACTCCGGTTGGGGCATCCCATTCTGTGACTACACCAGCCTCTATTTACTATACCCCTTTGCTCTTATTCTAAAAGTAATTTGGCCTGATAAAGACACTTTTGGTGTGCATAGTACTACTGCTGCCAGGTGCACTCCGGTTGTGGCATCCCATTCTGTGACTACAACAGCCTCTATTTACTATAACCCTTTGCACTTATTCTAAATGTAATTTGGCCTGATAAAGACACTTTTGCTGTGCATAGTAGTACTGCTCCCAGGTGCTCTCTGGTTGGGGCATCCCATTCTGTGACTACACCAGCCTCTATTTACTATAACCCTTTGCACTTATTCTAAAAGTAATTTGGCCTGATAAAGACACTTTTGCTGTGCATAGTAGTACTGCTCCCAGGTGCTCTCTGGTTGGGGCATCCCATTCTGTGACTACACCAGCCTCTATTTACTATAACCCTTTTCACTTATTCTAAAAATAATTTGGCCTGATAAAGACACTTTTGCTGTGCATAGTAGTACTGCTCCCAGGTGCTCTCTGGTTGGGGCATCCCATTCTGTGACTACAACAGCCTCTATTTACTATAACCCTTTGCACTTATTCTAAAAGTAATTTGGCCTGATAAAGACACTTTTGCTGTGCATAGTAGTACTGCTCCCAGGTGCACTCTGGTTGGGGCATCCCATTCTGTGACTACAACAGCCTCTATTTACTATAACCCTTTGCACTTATTCTAAAAGTAATATGGCCTGATAAAGACACTTTTGCTGTGCATAGTAGTACTGCTCCCAGGTGCACTCCGGTTGGGGCATCCCATTCTGTGACTACACCAGCCTCTATTTACTATAACCCTTTGCTCTTATTCTAAAAGTAATTTGGCCTGATAAAGACACTTTTGGTGTGCATAGTACTACTGCTGCCAGGTGCACTCCGGTTTTGGCATCCCATTCTGTGACTACAACAGCCTCTATTTACTATAACCCTTTGCACTTATTCTAAATGTAATTTGGCCTGATAAAGACACTTTTGGTGTGCATAGTACTACTGCTCCCAGGTGTTCTCTGGTTGGGGCATCCCATTCTGTGACTACACCAGCCTCTATTTACTATAACCCTTTGCACTTATTCTAAAAGTAATTTGGCCTGATAAAGACACTTTTGCTGTGCATAGTAGTACTGCTCCCAGGTGCTCTCTGGTTGGGGCATCCCATTCTGTGACTACACCAGCCTCTATTTACTATAACCCTTTGCACTTATTCTAAAAATAATTTGGCCTGATAAAGACACTTTTGCTGTGCATAGTAGTACTGCTCCCAGGTGCTCTCTGGTTGGGGCATCCCATTCTGTGACTACAACAGCCTCTATTTACTATAACCCTTTGCACTTATTCTAAAAGTAATTTGGCCTGATAAAGACACTTTTGCTGTGCATAGTAGTACTGCTCCCAGGTGCTCTCTGGTTGGGGCATCCCATTCTGTGACTACAACAGCCTCTATTTACTATAACCCTTTGCACTTATTCTAAAAGTAATTTGGCCTGATAAAGACACTTTTGCTGTGCATAGTAGTACTGCTCCCAGGTGCTCTCTGGTTGGGGCATCCCATTCTGTGACTACACCAGCCTCTATTTACTATAACCCTTTGCACTTATTCTAAAAGTAATATGGCCTGATAAAGACACTTTTGCTGTGCATAGTAGTACTGCTCCCAGGTGCTCTCTGGTTGGGGCATCCCATTCTGTGACTACACCAGCCTCTATTTACTATAACCCTTTGCACTTATTCTAAAAGTAATTTGGCCTGATAAAGACACTTTTGCTGTGCATAGTAGTACTGCTCCCAGGTGCACTCCGGTTGGGGCATCCCATTCTGTGACTACAACAGCCTCTATTTACTATAACCCTTTGCACTTATTCTAAAAGTAATTTGGCCTGATAAAGACACTTTTGCTGTGCATAGTAGTACTGCTGCCAGGTGCTTTCTGGTTGGGGCATCCCATTCTGTGACTACACCAGCCTCTATTTACTATAACCCTTTGCACTTATTCTAAAAGTAATTTGGCCTGATAAAGACACTTTTGCTGTGCATAGTAGTACTGCTCCCAGGTGCACTCCGGTTGGGGCATCCCATTCTGTGACTACAACAGCCTCTATTTACTATAACCCTTTGCACTTATTCTAAAAGTAATTTGGCCTGATAAAGACACTTTTGCTGTGCATAGTAGTACTGCTCCCAGGTGCACTCCGGTTGGGGCATCCCATTCTGTGACTACACCAGCCTCTATTTACTATAACCCTTTGCACTTATTCTAAAAGTAATTTGGCCTGATAAAGACACTTTTGGTGTGCATAGTACTACTGCTGCCAGGTGCACTCCGGTTGTGGCATCCCATTCTGTGACTACACCAGCCTCTCTTTACTATAACCCTTTGCACTTATTCTAAAATTAATTTGGCCTGATAAAGACACTTTTGCTGTGCATAGTAGTACTGCTCCCAGGTTTTATCAGTTTAATTGACGCATCTGTTAGTATCGCGTACCACTCTTTCTTGAAGTTCTCATCAAATGCAGATGAAGGCATTTTTTAAGCCTTAGTCCCCTGGGAATCATATTTTGATCTAGGTATTTTTGAAGGGAAGAATAATCCCACCAGAGTTTAGACTCCTTCTGGCGGAGCTTCTCATACTCTCTGAACAAATTTTGTAGTTCCTCAGATACAGGGGTTTGTTGAGTGACAGAAAATATTTCATTCAAAGTCTCTGTCCAATTAGCCTCTGAGTCAGACATGGGGGTGAGACCAATATTATCAGACATAGTAGCCATGATTATCTTATCTCATGCAAATGACACTGTTGCTGTTCAAATAAAGTCCAGACACAGGTTCTGTATGGTGACGGATGAGCATGGTAGTTCAAGAGTAAATCAAAATTAATTGCAAATAACCAGCTCACCACGTGTTTGGAAAATTCCTCCAGCATGGATTCAGGAAACTCTTGGTAATTTCCAATGGACAAAAAACAGAAAAAAAACACGGTGCTGAATCTATCATCCTGCACCTTAGAACCAGCACACCTTAAATTGTTGAACAAAGGATTATCTTTCTCCCCTTCTTGTGACATGAACGTTTTAATACAATTGTTGATTTAAACAGATTTATTTGGACTGTCACCCTCAAGAAACACTTTGCCAGAGATAGGGAATCGAATGAAGGACTAGGGAATTTTTCTCAAGTGGAAACAAACCCAAATTGTGAGTGGCTGAATTATCCATTTAAAGAACTATGTGCGTGTAACAACCTTCGCAATTTGGAATTAGAGAATGGAATAGGTAGACTTTCAACCAATCTAGTTCCCAGATTCAGAAATCCGGAATTTTATCCCATACAATCGAGATCCCAAGCTATACAACTGTTTCAAGAAACAGCGGAGAAACAATTGATGGATCTATCCTCTTCTCCTGATTCAAAAAAGAAATACAGAAATCTTTCCAATGAGGAACTCAAAGCTCTAAGGGATCTGGAGAGCAAGGATGATATTGTAATCAGGAATTCAGACAAAGGGGGCATGATTGTCATATTGGATAAATCCGTGTACATGGAGGAAGCGTTTCGCCAGCTATCTGACAATAAAACTTATCGAAAACTAGAAGGAGATCCCACTAGTATTTTTAGTAATCAACTTGAATATGTTTTGAAGGAGGGGATCACCCTAGGTGTGCGTACTGAAAATCTAGCCAAACAGATGTTTAACAACCATCCGGTCACACCTATCTTTCACCACCTACCGAAGGTGCACAAACCGGAGAGACCTCCCAAGGGCCGCCCGATCATTGCAGGCATGAGAAACTGGGACAATGGGTTGATGGTCAACTAAACCCCATAGTCAGCATCCTACCAGGATATATTAAGGATACAACGGAAATTTCGAAGACTTTATGTCAGCTACAGTGGCCAGTAGGGGGGGTATGGTTGACACTAGATGTGACAGCCTTATACTCCTCGATACCGCATACTCTGGGCGTAAGAGCGGTATCCCATATGTTAAACAAATTCACCACGTTATCTCATCAATATAAAATTTTCATTGATATGGCTTTACGATATCTTCTAGGCCATAATTTCTTTATGTTCAACAACACGTTTTATTTACAGACTCAAGGTGCTCCTATGGGTTCTCTTTTCTCCCCCTCCCTAGCAAACATATATATGGGATGGTGGGAGGAGGAAATAATCTTTAAACTCTACATTATTCGCCACCAGCTGCCATCCACGACACACCATAGAAGGGGTTCCCTATGGAGAATTCTTGCGCACGATAAGAAATTGCAGCAACTTGGATTGCCTTAAGGAAGAACTAGATAGTGTTCAATCACGACTTTTGAAAAGAGGCTATAGAATTAATGCACTACAAAGAGCAAGAGAAAAAGCCTTAAAGAGAGACAGGCAAAATATTTTATTTCCAGATATTTCAGGGATACCCTCTCAGGGTAACTTCAAGAAAATCAAACAGAGGAACAGTGATCTCACTATGGTCACGAACTATAGTCTACAATTTAACAGTATCAAAAGAATCATTCAATTGAATTTGCCTATTTTGAGCACTGACCCAGATTTGTTTCTTTTATAAAAAACGGTGTACAGGTGGTGGCTCGGCGGGCTCCAACATTAGGTATGAGACTTTCTCCATCTATGATCAAATTGGATTCCAGCAGGTCAAGAACTTGGCTGTCATTGAAAGGATGTTTTCCATGTGGGGGCAATAGATGTTCATGTTGCAAATACGTGCAGAAAGCCAATAAGTTTAGGTCTTCAGCTACGAGCAGAGTGTATATTATTTCCGAATTTGTGAACTGTAATACCAAAAACGTGGTCTATTTAATCACGTGTACCTTATGTGGTCTCCAATATGTGGGATGTACCACACGCACTCTGAAAGCACGTGGAACACATCTATCAAATCAAGATGCCTTTCCCCAAGTCTAATGTAGCGCGACATGTCTGCCACAAACATGAAGGAAGATCTGATTGTATACAGGTTACAGTCATCGAACGGGTTCTGACCAATGTGAGAGGGGGTGATCCTTGGCAGTCCTTATTGAGAGCTGAAGCCAAATGGATTTTGTTGTTGGGCACACAATTCCCACAAGGTCTAAATGACAGACTTGACATATCTCTGTTTACAAATTATTAATAGTTAGATGTTTGGGTAAAGAAAACCTATTAGTGAGTCATTCTAGGATTGTTATAATAATTGGTGCCCTCACCGACATAACTTTTGTATGTGTTTTTAGATTTTGGTGGTTTTAATTTGTAGTTGTTTGTGCCGGTGTGTGTAACATTCGAGACCCTGTTACAATCATTAATAGTTTTAGGTGATCAAAACACGAGACAGGACCATACCCGACCCGGTTATAAACATAATGGATTTAGGCGACCGCAATAGTAAACAGCACCACACTCTGCTTAGGCTTGGTGTATAATATCCTAGAATCAGGGCGTTAGGGATATTTTCTCAGTTGACTAGGTTATACGATACATTTTTGAAGACAGTACTATAATATATGCAGCGCTGATTCGGGCCATTGGCCTTTTGGTCTTGGCAGTCATATAACGGTGTTAATTTTCTAATACTATTTTGGGGATTAGTGTGAACTTCATGCCATATTTAGAGTGGACATACATTTGCCCCAGGTTTGATCGAATATAATTGCTCTATTATCAGGATTTGATCTGTTGATGGCCTCAGGAAGGGGGGGAATTCCAACTAAATTTAATTGGATTTTGCCCTAGATGTAAAATACACTAAACAACTGCCATCTTTTTATCAAATTTTCTGTCTATTTTTCTATATTTTTCTTAATATTGGGTTTATTATCAGATTGATTCCTGTTTAATAGGGCAATGCTTAGGGTTTATTAATCATCGTTTTCATGTATGAGATCTTCCCAATTTTAGATGTATATATATATGTTCGTGCGACTGTCAGTTTTCGCGTTTCAGTATATCCGTGTATTACTCAGAATGTATTTCTTTTTTCTTTTTATTTTATTTATTTATTAATTTATTTTTAATCTTCAATCAAATTTTCTGAGTACCAGGGTACACTTTAAACTCCAACCAATGGCTATGGATGGCACTTGGAAAGGTGCTTCTTGTACAGAACACCCGCACAGAGTCTATGCTAAATAGATTGCAGCATGGTGTGCAACACACAAGATGTGTTTTCCTGTGGTGTTGTCTAATATTGATCGGTATTTGATGAAGTTTTTGCAAGGAAGAGAATTATCCTTGTCATTTTTTGTTGCCTGATAAAGTGTGTAATTGGGACAATGCGACATGCCGCTGGCTGTTTTATCTTCCGCTGTACATATACCCTATGGGTTTATCCTACTTTTGGGACTGGATATCTGTAACCTTTATTCCCTCTATTTTGTATGCTTCCTTTCATAACACCGTCTATGTAAACAGATTGTGGGGATATGTTGCGCTATAGCGCGCCCGCTTTATATTGCGGAGCGTCCGGCATGTAACCGCGACGCATTAGGTTTTGTTTACCCTGGATACGCCAGTGCCTTTCTGCATTGGACGATATTAGACCTATCATATTCCACGCTGGAGGAGGCTCACCGCTTGGGTCATCGTATGGGAGGGGCTCGCGTTTCTCTTGTCCGCGCTGCGGGTGGGAGCCGTCTGTATGACGTCGATCAGCTGAGACGGGAGGGCCGCGCACTCGGGCGGGACAGGTGAGCGCTTGCTTGTTTGTTTGTCTCATATTTAAACCGGCCTCACACACACATACTTTGTATGACTAAGGGCTCTTGCAGCCTGAAACGCGTCACGTTTGTTGGTGGGGGACGGGGGTGTCTCAGTCATGCCTTGACACTGCGATTTTGCGGTCATTGTTCTTCTACTACATTTTATCTTTTTCTCAGTAAAGGTTAAGTTTTATTCCTGGAGCTGGATTTTTTTTTTTTCTGTTTTTTGCCTGGGACTGTGTGACCACCACCTCTTTCTCCAAACTGTGTTAGCCTTCAGTCCAAGTAGTGTCTAGGACCTCGTCATTCTCCCTGGTATTCTCTTCCACCCACTCCTACCTGATAACCTGAACATTGCAGAAAGCTGAAGCAGTCTGTACCTGGGTCTCGTCAGTATCTATCAGGTGATGGTACGCTGGCCACATCCTTATCCTCTTGGGTATCTGTAACCCTGCAACCGGGGCAGGGGAAGGTGGATGGCCCATGGTATCCCAGCCAGTCTTGTCATCATATAACATTATTGACTTCATCTGCCTTTCAGATTTTATGGGGGGTAAGGTAGAGAGCTTTGCACTCTCATCAGTAGTGGAGTGGGTGGCAGAATATTCCATGGAACTTGTAGCACTGCGTGCCATATAATCTTTGACTGCCTCAATATGTTCTGGCCAGCAGTACTGGGGCCTACAAAAATGTGCTCCAAATCCAGGCGCCTGCTTGCACCAGAGGAAGGTGTAGCAGGCAAGGATAAAATACGTCCTCTCACTGCAGAACCAGTGACTACACGAGCACCAGCTCCATTACCAGCAGCAACAGACACACCATGGCCACGTTCCTGTCCCTTATTTGCTGCTTTCTGCATTGTTAGACACCTGCAGTTACAACAACACTCAACCCAGTGATTACAGATAGGTTTGGTATATGGGGATGCACACTCACCTCCACATATGTATCTGTAGACAACGTTCTTGCCCAGGAGACACCGCAAATGGAAAAGTGTGTTTTATAAGCTCCTGAACTTTGAACTGCTAAAAGGGTCTCAAGGATGTTCAAAAAGGGTTAAAGGAAAACTCCCTTTTTGTCATGTTTTTGGTGTGCTGCCTTCTTGTTTTCCTATTCTGGAATAAAATTAAATATTGTGTTAGGATTGGGCCCTTATACCCGTGCTTTACTTATCAGCAAGAATTCTTCTACTGTAACAGGTGAGCTCATTAGCAGCTTTGGCTAAACAAAGCGGCAATTTGTACCTCTACAGCTGAGAACACTACCAGTAACCATTTTCCTACTGTAACACAAAATTTTTTTCATCCCATCTTAAGACTCTATCTTGGTAAAATAGGAGCAGCTCTCTTGACTTTTATTAAAGCTCCGTTTATCCTTTCTTACTACAACTCCCAAAATGCTTCCACTGTAACAGGTAAGCTCATTAGCAGCTTTGGCTAAACAAAGCAGCAATAATTTACCTCCACAGATGAGAACACGTCAGTAACCCTTTAGCTACTGGAACACAAGATTATTTTCCTCCCATCTGAAGAGGTTGAATTATATAATGTAACCTTTAATTCAATTGTTAAAATTGTTCCCTTATGGATTCCCTATTAGTGACATCTATGAGCCAGGTGCCATGTTTCAATTTTTTGGGGGGGAGACAGCCATGGTGGAACAACTTTTCTTTATGTGACTACCCACTGACTTCAACCCAGTATTGATTCTTTTAGGTACACTTGCACAAAATTAATGATTTTGTAGGATTGTGAACAGGGAAATAATTATTGATAAGGATCATCATTTGCACGTGCAGCTTGAGTTTCAACTTTTAACTGAAACAGCTGTAGGAGGGTTTAAATTGAGTAAGGAATAGACAAACTCTACTACAAAGGTGACGTTGTTTAGGACATTTTCATGTCACAGTAATACATTTTGGACACAGTGGTTGGCCAAAGAAACTAAGTGCCGCAGATCAAAGGCACATTAAGTGGAACCTAGGTACACCCACTACACTACTCTACACTACTGTTAGGAGAGGAGTGGTCAGAAGTGATCTTTATGGAGGAATTATGGTCAAAGATCCATACTGTCATTGTGGCAACAAGGCCAGGTAACTTAACTAAGCACACTAACATATGAACAGTGCAGAGCAATTGCAGCATGTGCTCTGGACTAATTCGTCAAAATGTGAAATATTTGACTTTAACCGGTGGCTATTTGTTGCCCGAAGGGCTGGAGAGAGGTACAATAATGATTGCCTGCAGGCAACAGTAAGGCCTGGCAGAGCTTGCAATCTAGGGTGATACATTTCAGCAGAATTGGGGTTTGGGTCACAACTAATGGTGTCTTCACTGCTGAGAAATACAGGCAGATCTTTATTCATCCTGCAATTCCATCATGTAGGCTTCTGACTGATGGCACACTTTTTATGCAGCAAGACCACAACCCCAAACATACTTCAGAGTAAAGAAGGACAAGGTTAACCACCATATTTGGAGCATCCTCCCTGCCAAGTTTCTTACACACATATACACACACACACACACACACACACACACACACACACACACACACACACACACTATTACATCAAGCCCAGTTCTTGATTCACATAAACTATTAAAATACAAAAAATAAGACTGGGAAACTTTTTTATTTAACATATTTAATGTCAAAGATTACCGTATTTTTCGCCCTATAAGACGCACCGGCCCATAAGACGCACCTAGGATTTGGGGGAAGAAAATAAGAAAAAAAAATTTTTAACCAAAAACGCACCATCACAGACAGTGTAGCATTCCCCTATCCAATTCCCATAGGCAGTGTGGGATGCCCCCATTCCATAGACAGTGTAGCATTCCCCCATCCCATTCCCCGTATATCCAGTGTGGCATCCCCCCCTCCCATTCCCCATATACCCATTGGCTGTGTGGGTTTCCCCCTCCCCCCATTAGTATAGGCTGTGTGGCATCCCTCTCTCCCCATTCCCATAGGCAGTGTGGCATCCCCCTTTCCCCATTAGCATGGGCTGTGTGGCATCCCCCTCTCCCTATTCCCATAGGCTGTGTGGCATCCCCCTCCCCCCATTCCCATAGGCTGTGTGGCATCCCCCATTCCCATAGGCTGTGTGACATCCCCCTCCCCCCATTCCCATAGGCTGTGTGGCATACCCCTCCCCCCATTCCCATAGGCTGTGTGGCATCCCCATCCCCCCATTCCCAAAGGCTGTGTGGCATCCCCATCCCCCCATTCCCATAGGCTGTGTGACATCCCCCTCCCCCCATTCCCATAGGCTGTGTGGCATACCCCTCCCCCCATTCCCATAGGCTGTGTGGCATCCCCATCCCCCCATTCCCATAGGCTGTGTGGCATCCCCATCCCCCCATTCCCTAAGGCTGTGTGGCATACCCATCCCCCATTCCCATAGGCTTTGTGGCATCCCCATCCCCCCATTCCCAAAGGCTGTGTAGCATCCCCCTCCCCCCATTCCCAAAGGCTGTGTAGCATCCCCATCCCCCCATTCCCAAAGGCTTTGTGGCATCCCCATCCCCCCATTCCCAAAGGCTGTGTGGCACACCCCTCCCCCCATTCCCAAAGGCTGTGTGGCCACCCCCTCCCCCCATTCCCATAGGCTGTGTGGCATACCCATCCCACCATTCCCATAGGCTTTGTGGCCACCCCCTCCCCCCATTCCCATAGGCTGTGTGGCATACCCCTCCCCCCATTCCCATAGGCTGTGTGGCATACCCCTCCCCCCATTCCCAAAGGCTGTGTGGCATACCCCTCCCCCCATTCCCAAAGGCTGTGTGGCATACCCCTCCCCCCATTCCCAAAGGCTGTGTGGCATTCCCATCCCCCCATTCCCATAGGCAGTGTGGCCCCTCTCCCCACATTCCCACCCCCTCCCCCCGTTAGTATAGACAGGCGCCAAAGTAAAAAAAAAAAAAAACTTAAACTCACCTGTCCGCTGACACCGCTGAGCTGAGCGGCCGGCTCCGTGAATGGGGTGGGCGTGGCCTGCGCCGCAGCGTCGACGCAGGCCACGCCCACCCCATTCACGAGCTGGCTCTGTCCCGGCCCCGCCGCTGCGATCGCTGTCTTTTCAGGCAGCGATGACAGCGGCGGGGCCAGAGACAGAGCCCCCGCCGCCCCTCCATCTGCTTCTCCACATGCGATCACGAAGGTCCGGGCAGCGGGTGGGCGTGGCCTGCGCCGGTGCAGGCCACGCCCACCCACTGCCGGGACCTACGTGCTCGCGTGTGTTCTGAGCCCGGCAGCAGATGGAGGAGCGGCGGGGGCTCTGTCTCTGGCCCCGCCGCTGTCATCGCTGCCTGAAAAGACAGTGATCGCAGCGGCGGGGCCGGGACAGAGCCCCCGCCGCTCCTCTGGCCTCTCGCACTGTGCCAGACAACGCGGGAGCGCCGGGGACGGGTGAGTTTTTTTTTTTTTTAATTTTTTTTTTTTTTTTTTATTTTTTTTTTTTTTACATTCGCCCGATAAGGCGCACTGACATTTTTCCCCCACTTTTGGGGAAAAATAAGTGCGTCTTATAGGGCGAAAAATACGGTAATCTTGCTACATCTGTAAGGAGCATTGACTAATTTGCCTGCTTTCTACAAATTACTTTTTTTGTTTATAAATGAGTCATTTTATTTTTACATTTTCCATTATAAGCCAGTTTTTACAAATATCCGGCCGTTTACATTCCATATAATTTTAATTTTACCTTGGTCTGGTTTATATTTGAACATTGTATAAATTAAGTGTTGCCTTGTATGTCTCAGGTGGCCCTGCTCTGTTTTAAACACTTTATTGGTAACAGCAGTTAGAGGCTTATTTTTCTTTTTCAAACAAACACCTGCTGGAGCAACTTTAGGATTTACATTTAGCTGTTTTTGGCTTTCAGAATTTTATTTTGTGCAGTTCTGCAAAAGCAGTTTATTCCTAAGAAATAAAGACGATCCTGAGAATATATTTAAAGGCATAAGGCCAGTTTTAGATAGTTTACCGAAACTTGGAAAAAAGGCAAGAACAGGTAATATGATCTTTATACTGTAAGTGTGGCCTATATTGTAGGGGGTTGCTTATTGTGTGAGATCAACAACATTTGTATTTAAAGTACTGTACTGCACCTCCACCACCAAGTATGACTATTTAAAAAAAAACATGCATATAAACCTTCTAATGCAAAGCTCTTAATATTCTACTTCTTTTGTTCTAATTAGGCCTCCATCGGTAATACACGTCTCCAAACATTCCAACCCTTTCTTTGTAAAGTTAGCCCAGCCTTATGATTCCAAAGAATAGAAGCCTCCAAATGCCATACTTGGTATTTGTTTTTGTTTCCTCACCATTAGTTTTTTGTTATATATACAACAACAGCATTAACTATAGGTTAAAAGTAGATGTACTACAGTTTGGTTTTTACGTTTAGTACATATTAGATTATATGGCATTCAATTCTGACCAACAGGTATAAATAAACTTCTCAGAAAACTAATCATACACTAAAAAACAGATGTGTTTAAACAAAAGATTTATGTGACTGATTATATCTAAACTATATGTTAAACTGAAAAATATATATTCTAAAATAAAAAAAATAATGAAAAACAAAACCTTGAACATACACAACAGAAGAAGAAAGCCTTTAAACACAGAAAGTGAACAACCCTAAATAACATTATTCTAAATAGCCTGTTCTATCCTTTCTCCAATGTGATTTTTTTATTCGCCTAAATTTCCTGAATTTTGGATAATTTATAGTGGATGAAAGGCAGGTCTATTTTTCTGCAGATAAATATGGGTTATCGTTTCATTTTGACTTTTAGAGAGGCCTTTTACAGAAAAGTTCAGTAAAGCCAATTTTAGCTCGTCCAGCAAGCGTTTACCAACTCACCTGACTGGATTTGAGTCCTCGCTTCCTACATTGCCACCGGCATGAACTCTGCTTCCGTGCCAGCTCATGTCCACGACTATCAGTCACAGAGACGTGGCCACACCCGTTCCATAAACTACAATGAGGGGTGTTTAGGCCTCAGCACACTGCCTCCATTGCAATGAATGGAGAGGGCATGCCAGAGCACCTGTGATGAATGGCTAGTCTCAAGCCCTGCATGCCATCATTCGTGGGATTGCGGGCTGTGGCTCGGGCTTGGAGCCAGCTATCAGGTGAGTTGCTGATCACCAGATCACCAATTAGCAGTGGGAGACAAAAGGTAATCATTGGAAGGTTATCCAAATGATTTGGGATTTTTCTGGAGAGGCAGTTTTCAGAGGCTTTTGGAGCTTTTCTCACTCAACACTCAAGAAAGTGAAAAAAATATATATTTCTATTTTACAATCAAAATCCAATCAATTGCAATGGGGAAGGTCTACGTGAGAGGTGGAAATCATTTTTAATGGTGTACATGTTTTATTTTAGGAGTTACAAAGAATTTATTTTACAGAAAGAGTTGGAGATGCTTGAAACAAAATTCCAGCAGAGGTAGTTCTACAGTAAATGAATTTAACCCTTCTAGTGCCAGCTACGTGAGTCTCACGTAGCTGCCTCTCCAACCGTTAAGTGGCAGCTACGTGAGACTCACGTAGCTGATTTTAAACCCCCATAAAAAATAAACTATAAAAGATACAGACTTACCTGACCCCTTGTTTGATAGTGCTAGCGATTCTCTTCACCCAGGGGGCATCCGATTCCCCCCTGGGGCTTTCCTCTTTTCAGGAGAGCACCCGTAATAGCGCCCCCCCCTCGCAATTTGGCAATTTTGTTTCCTGTAAAGAAAAAAAAAATAATGACATTTACTCACCTGCGCTTGCAATTCCTCCTGCTGCCTCTGTTTTTCACTGGGGGGCCTCCAATCACCCCCCAGGCTCTTCTGTATTGCACAAGAGGGCCAAGATGGCCCTCTCCTTCCCTTCCTCATATCGGCTGCTAGCCCCACCCCTTGGGGGCGGGGAAAAGTGACGTCTATATAACGTCACTCAGCAGCCTACATCTCCATCCACATTGATGCCGATGATCAATGCTGTTGGATGCTCAGCTGAGGAAGGTTGGAGGGGGGAGAGGGTTATGATCGCTGTCTCTCCCTCTCCAGCCCTTCTCCAACGAGCACCCAGCAGCTGTCATCATGGATCACCGAGGGACAGAGAACACAGCATGACCAGAGGTAAGCAAAGTAAAAAAATAAAAAAATAAAAGACTTTTTCTCTTTGTCAGTGTCATTTTTTTCTATTTAACCCCTTGTGAACTGGTAAGGGATCTGTGAGATCCCTGTACCAGTTCACAAGGCTGGGGGCTGGCAAGTTACCTGCTGCTAGCAGGTGACTTGCCATTAACCCCCGGCTCACCAATTACCTGCCTCCCCAACGGCCAGGCCCGGGCTCCGTAGGCACTATGCCAGCTTGTAGCCTGCAGGGCGGGGGGCCGCCAGAGCTGGCCCCTGCGCCCTGTTCTACAAGCCCTGCATAGCTGGTCCCGGGTCGGTTATGCTGGGTAGGGGGGACCCTACGTCATTTTTTGGGGGGGTTTTAAGGGTTTTTATCCCTTAAAATTCCCCCCAAAAATTGGGGTCCCCCCCACAGCATAGTTGTAGCTTATCTGAAAAAGTGCTGTTTCAGTTTGGGGGAGTCTCCTGGGCAGGAAAGGGTGTCTACCAATACATATGTGGTACCGTTGTAACCGGGAGAAATGTGGCTTTCAAATGCAATAAGATTTTACATTTTGTATTGCAAAAAACACTACAAATTGTAAAAAGATTTCTTTTTATTTTTTGCACATATTTCACCCAAAAGTATTAAGAATACACTTTAAAAAGGCCAAACAAGACATTTCATGTTGAAGCCCAGACTCTGCTGAAAAAAACAATATATAATTTTCCTGAAAAATCCCTGGAAATCCTTTCGAAAATCAAAGTTGAACATGTGTAGCGCAAAAAAGTGAAACGTAGTCTGGCACTTAAAGGGTTAAATGTGCCTGAAATAAGCATACATCTATCCTAGTGTTGGTGAACCTATTGCACCCGTGCCAAAGGTGGCATTTAGAGCCATCTCTGTGGCCACCCATCATCTTTCCAGTACAGACATTGTAGCACCAGAGCCATCGGGTTATTATTATTATTATTGTTTATTTATATAGCGCCATCATTTTCCGTAGCGCTTTACAAGGTATGATTACAGACAAGGTAAAACATATAGTATAGGGAACAGAACTAAATTAGATGCCACGAGGTTTAAACCAAGTGTTGTGAGCACATGAGACAATAGGAAGGAGAGCCCTGCCCTTGTGAGCTTACAGTCTGTAAGCTTGGGTTGGCACTTAAATATAGTTTTGGGTTGCAGTTTAGGAACTCGGTCCCTAGAAGTTTTGCTGTCACTGGTCAATTCTACGATAAAGCAAACAACCACACATAAATGCACACTAGATGGACCATATGGTCTCCTTTGTTTCTATGTTTCAAAGTTACAAAATAACAGCAGTCTTTGGGGAATGAAAATGTGTTTGGATTTGCCAAATGCTGATGATATTTCACAACTTCTATAATAAAATATCTAACAAATTAGAAATATTTGCCCTTGCTTGTACAACTGACTCATTGCATGTGCAGGGTATCTTAATTTGTAATTTAAATTTTTCCTTCTCACTTTCTTGTGTGCTTAGTAAAACACCCTTCCACTGTCTCTTAAAACAGCCTCTCCAGAAATGTCCAAAGTCTTTAAATATCCCACTATAGCTGAAAGTATAAATAAAATCACCAAGCAGCAAAACTGAGGTGAAGTCTGATCTTATTCATATTTCTTATCTGAGGTCGGGTACCAATGAAACTGACATTTTCTTTCCAGATTTGAGCTCAGCGAATATGACTAGTAGAGATGAGCGAACTTTTGAAAAATTCGATTTGACTGATTTGCCGAATCTTCCGACAAAAATCATTTCGACCTGAATTTATTTGAGAATCGCTATTAAAAGCGGCTATTTCTGAGCCTCCTAGAGCCTCAATAGGGTTGTAAACCATTCTGCCTTGCTGTAACACGCATAGGACGCGTGCTGGGTTATTGAAATAATACTGTAAATATTTATCACATGCTGATCGGAGGCATCGCTGATAGAATCGCAAAGCGGCACAATTGCAGAGAGTTGAGGTGGCATCACTATGAGGGGCCCCTATAGTGCCTGAAAAACACACCCTGGAGCTGGCAGCAGCAGGAGCCCAAAAATTAGCTGAATCACACCCTGGAGTTGCAAGCAGCAGCAGCAGCAGCTGCGGGAGCCCAAACATTGCTTTAAAGAGACACTGGAGTTGGCTGCAGGAGCCCATAGATTGAATGAATCACACCCTGGAGTTGCAAGCAGCAGCAGCAGGAGCACAAACATTGTTTTAAAGCGACACTGGATTTGGCTGCAGGAGCCCAAAAATTAGCTGAATCACACCCTGAAGTTGCAAGCAGCAGCAGGAGCCCAAACATAGCTTGAAGGAGACACTGGAGTTGGCAGCAGGAGCCCAAAAATTGGATGAATCACACCCTGGAGGTGCAAGCAGCAGCAGGAGCCCAAACATAACTTGAAAGAGACACTGGAGTTGGCTGCAGGAGGCCAAAAATTGGATGAATCACACCCTGGAGTTGCAAGCAGCAGCAGGAGCCCAAACATTGCTTTAACCCTTTTGTTGCCAAGCACGTAACACCTACGTGCTGGCTTGGCTGGGCCTTAAGTGCCAAGCCCGTAGGTGTTACGTGCTTGACTTTCCTCGCTTGTAGTTTAAAAAGTAAAAACAACAAATACTCACCTGACCCCTTGTTGGATCCGGCCGGGTCTCCTCTTTAATTTGGTGCCATCCGATCCCCCGTGGGGGGTCGGATGGCTCCAGGAGAGCCCCCGGAATAGGCCGCCCCCCCCCCCGCTTCTGCAGCAGCAGCTTCTAACTGTAAAAAAAAAAAAAAATAAAAATGACATTCACTTACCTGTGTGTGCGCTGGCTCCCGCTGTCCCTCCTCTTCACCTGGGGGGCCTCCGATCCCCCCCCCAGGACTTACCGATCTTCAGGAGAGAGCCTGGGAGGCTCTCTCCTCTCTTCTTCACGATGGCGGCCGCCATCATGCCTCTAAGCCCCGCCCCCTTGGGGGCGGGGCTTATGAAGTCATCCCGGCCCCGATCTCAGGCTTCAGCCTTCTCAGCTTCTCAGATGCCGGTGATCGGTGCCCTGGAAGGAGGTGGCAGGAGATCCTCTGATCTCCTGCCTTCTCCTTCTCTGGATGCCGATCACCGGCATCTGTCAGCTGAGCGGCGAGGGACAAGAGCTTGCAATCGAAGGTAAGTACAGTAAAAAAAATTTTTTTTTTTTTCTAATAAAATACTTTTTATTATTGTGTGGTGTTTTTTTTTCACATTAACTCTTTGTGAGCTGGTAAGGGGTCCATGAGACCCCTTATACCAGTTCACAAGGCTGGGGGGGTGGCAAGTCACCTGCCCTAGCGGGTGGCATGCCATTGACCCCCGCACCCCCATTACCTGCCTCCCCAAAGGCCAGGGGGGGGCAGAAGAGCCCGGCCCACATAGGCTATGTGGGCTCGTAGGCTGCAGGGTGGGGGGGCCACCAAAGCTGGCCCCCCCACTCTGTGCCTACAAGCCCCCATAGCTGGTCCCGGGCTGGTTACTTTGGGTAAGGGGGACCCCACGTCATTTTTTTTTTTGGATTTTGAAGGGTTTTTAACCCTTCAAAATCCAAAAAAAAATGGGGTCCCCCTCCCCGGGAAGGGGGACCCTATGTCATTTTTTTTTTTAATTAACCATTTGTCATCCAGCAGCTATAAAAGGCTTCTGGGCAGGAAAGGGTGTCTACCTATACATATGTGGTATCGCTGTAACCGGGAGAAATTGGGGTTTCTCACGCAATAAGATTTTATTGACAAACTTACATTTTTTATTACAAAAAAACTCTACAAATTGTAAAAAAATGTTTTTTTTTTATTTTTTTTCACACATTTCACCCAAAAAAATTGAGAATACACCTAAAAAATACAAACAAGACATTTCATGTTAAAGCCCAGACTCTGTTGAAAAAAACAATATATAATTTTCCTGGGAAATCCCTGGAAATCCCTTCAAAAATGACAGTTGAATATGTGTAGCGCAAAATGGTGAAACATCGTCTGGCAACAGGGAGTGGCAAATGCTGCAGGTAGGCTGGCAGCGAAAGGGTTAAAGAGACACTAAAGTTGGCAGCAGGAGCCCAAAAATTGGATGAATCACACCCTGGAGTTGCAAGCAGCAGCAGAAGCCCAAACATAGCTTGAAGGATACACTGGAGTTGGCAGCAGAAGCCCAACAATTGGATGAAACACACCCTGGAGTTGCAAGCAGCAGCAGCAGCCCAAACATAGCTTGAAAGAGACACTGGAGTTGGCAGCAGGATCCCAAAAATTGGATGAAACACACCCTGGAGTTGCAAGCAGCAGCAGGAGCCCAAACATAGCTTGAAAGAGACACTGGAGTTGGCAGCAGGAGGCCAAAAATTGGATTAATCACACCCTGGAGTTGCAAGCAGTAGCAGGAGCCCAAACATTGCTTTAAAGAGACACTAGAGTTGGCAGCAGGAGCCCAAAAATTGGATGAATCACACCCTGGAGTTGCAAGCAGCAGCAGAAGCCCAAACATAGCTTGAAGGATACACTGGAGTTGAAAGCAGAAGCCCAAAAATTGGATGAAACACACCCTGGAGTTGCAAGCAGCAGCAGCCCAAACATAGCTTGAAAGAGACACTGGAGTTGGCAGCAGGATCCCAAAAATTGGATGAAACACACCCTGGAGTTGCAAGCAGCAGCAGGAGCCCAAACATAGCTTGAAAGAGACACTGGAGTTGGCAGCAGGAGGCCAAAAATTGGATGAATCACACCCTGGAGTTGCAAGCAGCAGCAGCAGCAGGAGCCCAAACATAGCTTGAAAGACACACTGGGGTTGGCAGCAGGAGCCCAAAAATTGGCTGAATCACACCCTGGACTTGCAAGCAGCAGTTGCAGCAGGAGCCCAAACATTACTTTAAAGAGACACTGAAGTTGGCTTCAGGAGCCCAAAATTGGATGAATCACACCCTGGAGTTGCAAGCAGCAGCAGGAGCCCAAACATAGCTTGAAAGAGACACTGGAGTTGGCAGCAGGAGCCCAAAAATTGGATGAATGACACTCTGGAGTTGCAAGCAGCAGCAGGAGCCCAAAAATTGCTTTAAAGAAACACTGGAGTTGGCAGCAGGAGCCCAAAAATTGGATGAATCACACCTTGGAGCTGCAAGCAGCAGCAGCAGCAGGAGCCCAAACATAGCTTGAAAGAGACACTGGAGTTGGCAGCAGGAACCCAAAAATTGGATGAATCACACCCTGGAGTTGCAAGCAGCAGCAGGAGCCCAAACATAGCTTGAAAGAGACAGTGGAGTTGGCAGCAGGAGGCCATAAATTGGATGAATCACACCCTGGAGTTGCAAGCAGCAGCAGGAGCCCAAACATTGCTTTAAAGAGACACTGGAGTTAGTTTCAGGAGCCCAAAAATTGAAAGAATCACACCCTGAAGCTGCAAGCAGCAGCAGCAGGAGCCCAAACATTGCGTGAAAGAGACACTGGAGTTTGCTGCAGGAGGCCAAAAATTGGATGAATCACACCCTGGAGTTGCAAGCAGCAGCGGCAGGAGCCCAAACATTGTGTGAAAGAGACACTGAAGTTGGCTGCAGGAGCCCAAAAATTGGATGAATCACACCCTGGAGTTGCAAGCAGCAGCAGCAGCAGGAGCCCAAACATAGCTTGAAAGAGACACTGGAGTTGGCTGCAGGAGCCCAAAAATTGGATGAATCACACCCTGGAGTTGCAAGCAGCAGGAGGAGCCCAAACATTGCTTTAAAGAGACACTGGAGTTGGCTTCATGAGGCCAAAAATTGGATGACTCACACCCTGGAGTTGCAAGCAGCAGCAGCAGGAGCCCAAACATAGCTTGAAAGAGACACTGGAGTTGGCTGCAGGAGCCCAAAAATTGGATGAATCACACCCTGGAGTTGCAAGCAGCAGCAGGAGCCCAAACATTGCTTGAAAGAGACACTGGAGTTGGCAGCAGTTGCCCAAAAATTGGATGAATCACACCCTGGAGTTGCAAGCAGCAGCAGCAGCAGCAGGAGCCCAGAATTGCCAGAAAGACACACCCTGGAGTTGGCAGCAGCATGAAGAGAACATATACAGATTTTCGGCACATATATCTTATCCGAAGAATATTAATAAAAAGTAAGAGTAACGTAAAGCATTTACTCAATAACTTGTGGTCTGATGCGGAGGAATGTCTGTAACTGGAGAGCAGCGCCTTAAATCTGTTTTGCACGTTCCATATTTCTTTAGTGTTGGTCTGGCCCCATCATCAATCTAATCTAATGCATCAGGCATTGGTGGGTGGAAATCTTGGCTGATCCATGCCCGATTCATTTCCACGCAGGCCAGTCTCTGAAAAAAAAACATGGAGAGTGACAGATTAGTAACATATTAGTAACATAGTAACATATTAGTAACATAGTAAAATATAAGGCCTCATTTCATCAAGCAGAGGTCTCTGCAGAATAGGGGTGAGTGGCAGCAGGAGTCTCAGTGAGAGGCCTGATCTGCCGGGATCAGCTAGCGGTCGTGTCTTGAACAGCAACCCATCTGCCGTCATCCATTGGTTAACACGATCATCCACTGCATCACAAGTGACATCTGACACCCCCAGTCAACTGTCTGTTGTATGTTATGCTTTGGGTTCAGCTCCACTATTCAGTGAGGACGATCTGATAATCAGAAAAATCAGCAGCTACTGCCCAGCCAAGAAGTGGAGGAGACACTTGCCGCTTCTTCCACTAGGTGGGCAAGTAGTGATAAGGAGAGTGTCATGGGAGGAGGTGTTGCAAGCGTTTTGGCTCCTTAAGCAGACACTGTTGAGGAACCTGAGGAGGACATCTGTGAGTTTTGAGGGCACTTTTAAAGGCTTGGAGTGATGGAGAGTTACAGATTTAGCGGCCAGCATGGTGGCAGAAGGGGAAAGTATGGAGGCAAATGTGCTCAGGGTAGACCACTCGCGCGGCAGGCTATCTTCCCAGGAGGTAGTGGAAGAGGGTCCCTGGAGTTGGCGGCAGCAGCGGCAGCATCAGTGAATTAGTGCGGACTGTTGGTAAGAGAAATCAGCTACAAGCCCATGTTTCAGTTTTTCATCAAGCATCCGCAGGAGGTTAACATGGCTATATGAAAGATGTGTAGGCAGAAGGTGAAGTGTGGCCAGGGTCCCAATGTTGGACCCACAGCCCTGCGTCAACATTTGCAGCGTCACCATAAAGCGGCCTGGGAGAGTTGGCTCCAAAGTGGTGGTCCAGCCTGATGCATTACCCAGTGGCACACCGCTCTCTGTTCCAGCCAGCCAAGGCTCCACCACCTCCTGTGTGTCATACCCATCCTCTGTCACTCCAGATGCTCCTCCTCCTCTTAATCCGAGTCAGTCATTCCGCCAGCAATCCATTGCCAAGCCATGTCCAAGAGACAACAGTATGTGCCCACTCATCCAACGTGCAGAAGCTAAATGTGCTCCTGGATAAGTTGCTGGTGCTGCAGTCCCTCCCTTTTGAGTTGGTGGACCTTTCAGAGAACTGATGGCTTGTGCCGAGCCGAGGTGGAGAGTCCCATGCTGTCATTTCTTTGCGAAGAAGGCAGTACCAGCTCTGTACAATTTTGTTGAACAGAAGGTGGGGCAGTCCTTTAGCCTGTCAGTGTTTACCAAAGTGCACAGCAGTGCAGTGTCTGGAGCTGTAACTACAGCCAGGGACAATAAATATCCTTTTAGGACCACTGGGTGATTGTGGTTCCTGCACAACCACAAAAGCAACTTGGACAGGTCCCTCCACTGTGGCCTCCACGCTCCTAGGCCTTTGTTTTTTTTTTAATATTTTGTATTTTTTAGAAATATATATATATATATTTTTTTTTTTATTTTATTTTTTTTTTATTTTTTTTTCCATTGCCTTTTAATATTTTGTGAATTTTTGTACAATTTTTTTTTTCAGTTTTTAATATTTTTTTTACTTTTTTTCTAAATATTTATTTTTTCTCTTTTTTTTTAATTTTTTTTTTTTTTTTCCCAGTGCCCTTCCAGCCTACCATGTGTGCAGGACATGGCGGTTTCACACTGTTCTTCACATGGTTTGCCTTGAGAAACAGAGTCACACATGGGAGGAACTGCTAAAAATGAGAACTCAATACATTAAATCATGGCTTACTCCACGAAAACTGCAAATGGGACCCATGGTGACTGACACTGGGAAGAACATCTTGTCTGTGCTGCGACAAGGAAGCCTGAGCCATGCGTCCTGCCATGGCACACGTGTTCAATCTAGTTGTCAAGCGTTTTCTGAAGCATCCCCCCCATCTGAAAGACATCCTGACAACGGGAAGGAGACTTTGCATGCCCTTCAGGCACTACTACACCGCCAAGCACACCCTTCTTGAGCTTCAGCGTCAGAACGGTATCCCCCAACATAGTCTGATTTGCGATGTTTCCACCTGTTGGAATTCCACCCTCCATATGCAGGATCGGCTATAGGAACAGAGAAAAGCCATCACGGATTTCTTGATGATCCAAATGGATAGGGGGACTCCCCTGTGTAACTTCAATGTAAAGCGGTGGCAGCTCATACGTGACGCCTGTCGTTTGCTCAGGCCCTTTATTAGTCAGTCGCCAGGACTATGAGATGAACGATGAGATTCCACTGCTTCATGTACTACAACACATGTTGGAAACCAAGGCTGGTCAGGGCATTAGAGACACGGCACATACATTTCACAGCCACATGAAGCCTTTGGGGGCTGAAGTGGAGGAGGAGGAGGGGGTGGGGCACAGCAAAGCACAGTTTAGGTTTGAAAAAATGACCATTTTATCTAGTCATCTGACAGGAGAGAAGGAGCAGGAGAAGCCAGAGGAGCTAGAGGGTTGTGAGGAAGGCGAGACAGAGGACCCAGACACACCGTGGCAGTTTGCAGTGGAGATGGAGACAGGTAGTCCCTCCGAGTCACTTTCACAAATGGCACCATGCATGCTCACGTGCTTGCGTAGTGACCACAGAATTGTCTCCATTTGTCAGCGGGATGACTTCTGGCTCTCCACCTTATTGGACCCTCGCTTCTGGCACAAAATGGGGGCCTTTTTTACACCCAATGAGAGGGAGGACAAACTAACCTACTACAGAGACATCCTACGTAGTCAGTTGGGCGATGTCTATCTGCGCCATGGTCCATACTCTCGCAGGTCTGACTCGGGGGGACCTCTGCGCTCACCTTCCACTGCCATGGCTGCCGGGGGGGGTGGCAGCAGCGGCAGCAGCTCCATCAGCAGCAGCCTCAGTCTTCAGTCGCTAATGAGTAGCTTTCTACACCCGCATAGTGAGTCTACTCATGAGCAGCAGGAAGACCTGGAGCAGGACCTGAACCAGCAGGTCATGTCATACCTTGACATGACCATTCCAACACACCTTGAGGATCCGCTGGACCAAACTTGACTTGTGGCCGCAACTAGCAGAGTTTGCCCTGGAAAAGCTGTCCTGCCCGGCCAGTAGTTGATTTAGGCCCTTATTCATCAAGCGATAGCGCCAGGTAGTGTCTGCAGAGCGCCAGGTAGCGGCAGCTAACGGCGACTACCGACTCCAGTACGCCCGGCGGCGGTCACAATGACGCATTTATCACGCAAAATGAGGCTAGCGCCGGCGAGAGCGACAGCAAGCGCGGGATTCATCATGAAGCCGCCTGGAACGAACAGCGCCGCAGCAAATTCCTTCACAGCGACACGTATTACCTGGCGCTACCTGCCGCTCTCCCATACATTTCAATGGCAGACGCTGCAATGATTGATTTTAGTTGTTTTTGTGTTGTTTTTGTTGGGAAAAAATTCCACACATGTTTATATTGATATGTTTGATGAATGTGGCTGGTTATTGTTTTATTTTTTTTTTTTTTTTTTGTTTCACAATGTAATGTTGTGAGTGACATGGGAATTGCGTCTCCTCCACCCAAACTCATTGGCATCAAATTCCCTGGTTTTACACACAAACGGGCCTTGTAAAGCTATTTTGTAGCCTGTCAGGTTGGTCGGTCACGTTCGCTCTTAGAAAGTGTCAGCGCCCAAGCTATTCGGCAGCCCTGTCATTGATGAATCTGTGTTGGTCGGTGTTTGTGCAGTCGCTGTTTTAATTCGCTATCTGGCGGCGCGAGCGTCGCTGTGCCTCGCTGCGCTGCGTTGTGCGTCGCTGTGCTGTTCATACATGTGTCCTTCTGCCAGTTTCAAGGAATTCACTTTCCGCGACCCCAGTCGTTGTTAATGAATACACTGTAGTTGTGAGCGTGCCTGGCCACATATAGCAGAATTTACATTCAGTCGTACCAGCTCAAAACAACCCGTTATGCATTCTCATGTGTGCTACATTTTCAGGTATTAGTCTAGTTTGATTGTGTGTTGAATTTTTGAAGGAATTAGATTTTTATATTTAAGCACAACGGTGTATGCTTTAGAAGGACCTATGCATTACAGTATGTAGATTTCCCTGCTAACTGCAGCTAATAAATCGTTGCGCCTTTGGCCCTAGCTTGTTTTGCAGCGTATTTTTTTTTTTTTTTTTTTGTCCGCCACTTAGCGTGCCTAGAGCTGATATTAGCTTGTCCCTGTTGCGCGCATGTTTGTGTTCGAATTTAGAAGCACATTTGCTAGCGTCATATCCGGTTCCGGGATCCTCCTTTGCGTTTCAACGCCACCTTAAGGTAAAACTGTCTAGCGCTTAGGCCAATAGCTTGTTTAGCAGCGTATATTTTTGTTGTGTCCGCCACTTAGCGTGCCTAGAGCTTATATTAGCTTGTCCCTGTTGCGCGCATGTTTGTGTTCGAATTTAGAAGCACATTTGCTAGCGTCATATCCGGTTCCGGGATCCTCCTTTGCGTTTCAACGCCACCTTAAGGTAAAACTGTCTCGCGCTTAGGCCAATAGCTTGTTTTAAATAGTAATTTTAGTTTTTCCGCCACTTAGCTTGCACATAGCTGAGAATAGCTTGTTGCTGGGGCGCGGAGCGTATTTTTTTTTTTTATTTTTGGTTTTTTTGGTCTAATGTCGCTAGCGTCATTTCCGGTTCCTGTTTCCTCCTTAGCGTTTCCAATATGGCTCCCAAGCGAAGAGTGATGCGCCTCCCCAGCTCCTCCTCAGATTCCGGCCCCACCACCCCTCCCCCACCTCCCCCACCTACCTCACCTTCCCCAAATAGCCCCCCTCCCACCCCTTCCCCTCCGGGGCCCAGTAAGAAAAGGCGCACAAGGGTGGATAGCCGCGTAAATGGCCAGGTGGTCAAAGTGAGTATTTTTTTTATTTTGTTTTATGTTTAAAGTTGCTGAACACACAGGGGGGATAGGACACACAGGGGGGATAGGGTCTGAAATGTATTTGTTGTCAGACCAAATTTTAACAATCCCCGTGGGGCATCCCCATTGTGGATGTCCTGCTGGGATGCCCCCCCCCTGGAGGGGCCTAAAATTTACCTCTGCCCCGTCACATCTGTGCATGCGTGAGCTGCGCATGCCTATTGCGTTTACCTCTAGCAGGGTGTACCCCGGCACCAGACATATTTGCATTTTGTGTGCAGCCGCACTCCCTGTTAGAGTCAAACGCCACATGCGTACTTTGCCGTGCAGACACAGCTGAGCTTGTATGCACCTCCCAACGGCCTTGGATGCGCATACAACACCGGCTTGGAGCACTGTGTTTGGCTTGCGGAGTGACGTGGGAGTGTCCTCAGCGGTGTATTTGTGGCCTTCCAAGGGGGTTGCAGACAGTGGGCCACCCACAATATTGGAGCCACACCAAAGTGCACCCAAACCCAGATTAATGTTAATCCTGGGTGTGGGTCCACTTAGATCTTTTCTCTGTTTAACTGTTTATGACATTGTTCTGATGTCATGTATTAATTTTCCTTTTTTTTTGGTTTTGTTTTTTTCATAGGACTTCTGCAAGTCAGAATACGACTATGCCCGAGGAGCTAAGAAACGCCTTGCCATGGAGGTGAAGGCCACTGTGTCCCGGCGCTTCCAGACGGACCTGACCATCCGTTCGATTCAGCAAAAATGGTCAGATTTTAAGCGCCGGGACCCAGAAGGCGTGTACCGCCTATATGATGCCTACGCATCAGGTAAGTTAAAGCTTAAGTTCTTTTTTGCCTTTGTGCATAATCATCTGCTAAGCTGTGTCCTTTTTTGCTATTTAGATTAATTATTTCCTTTCACCTCCTCAACACAGATAAGCGTCCTCCCCTGGGGAAACGTGGGAAGGGATTCCTCCCCCGAACCAGGCAGGCGGACTCGGGGGAGTCATCGGGGGAGGGTCCCTCCCGCGGGTCCTATTTAGAGGACCCAGGGGAGGAAGGGGATGACGCCCCAGAGGAGTGTGCTGCTGGGGGGCAGGCTGGATCAAGCCTCAGCTCCTCACACTCTGCGTCTGAGGACTCTCACCAGGCAAGGGCCCCCTCTCAAGCAGGGAGTGAGAGGGAGGAGGGTGGTCCTTTGCCTGGTGGATCTTCGGAGCAGAGTGTGAGGAGCCGAGGCTCCCCGCCTCCTCCTCAGAGCCCTCCCTGGGATTCAAGTGGCGCTTCATCCCCTGGTGAGTGCACATGTTTTAATTGTTAGTCTGTGACAGGTTTCATCTGACCAATTTTGCTTAGCCCTTGCCATTCCTCTCTAATTTGCAGGGCATCATATAGGCGGCACCTCCATGGAGTTTTGGCGAAGCATTCTCCTCGGGCATAGTCGTGGTAAGTGTATGTTGTTAGCCATCTCAATTTGGAATTTATGTCATTCTTTAAAGTGGACCAACAAACATTGATGAGATTGCTTGGATTCTCCCGCCTTCCCTGCCCAATCACATCCCTCACCCTGGGCCACCCCCAAACCAAAAACCACAAACTACTTAACTCTTTGGGGTTGCCAGAAGCCAGCGTCCCTGCCTCCTGTGTGGCACTCTAGATGTGTGTGCGCCTGCGCTATGTTTCATACTGGCATGCGCGTGCGCACACACTGGAGGAGTGATGTGCGGAAGGCAGGGGTGTTTGAAGCTTAAAATTTTGTGGCTCTGCCAAAGTAGACTAACACACTGAATATTAACAATCCTGGGTCTTGGACCACTTTTAACAGACACGTTTCCTGGTCCATTGTGTCAGCTGGTTTGCTAATGTACATTAACATCACAAACCCCACTACAGTGCGAGCCAACTGTCAACCACCCCTATGTTTCTGGCAACACCATGATGGGTGTTTGCATTTCTTTTCTTGGGTTAAGTTGTTCCCGCTCCAACATGTGGCCCACTATTAACCTTAGGCTAAAAACTGCAAATGATTCCTTTAAATAGCACTGTCTATGTTATTTGCACATTCTCTTTAGGGATACATGTGTGAAGCCTTACAAATTGACATTAACTCATGGTCCAGGAAATATGCTAATTTAGGTCAACCTGTATGTAACCATGCAAGCCTTTGCATTTTCAGACTCAAGAACCAGATGGATGTCAAATAGTCATGTGTCATTTGCCCACTAATTTTGTTTTTGCCTTTTGCTTTATGTTGACAGATGTTGCAACGCAGACGGAGCCAGAGACCCTCCTCCCCACCCCAGCTCCAGGGACGGCCAGCAGCATGGGCCCCCGCCACAGCTGCGATGGTGAGTACATCCCACTTCATATGCCTAAAGACTTGTGAAACCTATGTCTTCTAGTCACATCAGCAGCCAATTTAAATTTACCTATGTGTTAATTTCACACAAATCTCTTTTCAATGTGTTGGCACAATAATCCAACATGCCTGTTTGCATGCTTGATTGTTGGCTCACATCCTTCATTAGGCCCTATCGAGACTATTTTTGCGTTAGACACAACCAAATGGGCCCGATTAGGTCTGGACCTGTAACATTATAGGGTAAACTCGTGGACTCGTTCGGACTTAGGCCCTGATGTTTGGCTGTTACTAAACACAAAAATGGACACACAGGGAATTAGACCTTCTTTGCTTCCCAAGAGTTAAACTGGAACAACAACCAGGATTTTGACTTTCCTGGGTGTTGTTCCACTACGGTGGGGCACCCCTGATCGGCACCGCTGTGTGACAACCCCCTGAACTCACGTTGACTCCCAAAAATGTACAAGCCATTGCAAATTGCCTCCTCCTCCGCCTCCCCCGCGCCCCTTTTTACGGGGGCGTGCCTGCGCCGGCAATTCACAGACGGCCGGCGCAGGCACGCACACGTCTAGAGGGGCACCAGGGAGGGCCCAGCGGCACTGCCACACAGAAACTGAGGTAGGTATTTTGGTGTTTGGGGGGTGTTTCACACCCAGGGACATCCCGATCTTGGATGTCCCGCGGGGAGGGAGGTGATGGGGCAGGGAATCAGATAGATTCCCGGGCCCATCACCCGTGGGTGTTGGTACACTTTAAGCTAAAATGTATGCTTGGGATGTGTTGTTCACATTCCTGCCAGTCAATAGTACTCATATAATGTTAACCAATAAGCACACAGTGGTCAACAATGTTAATGTGAGTGTCACCTAATTGGACACAATGACATTACATTGCTACATCTGTGTCTGTTGAGGTCACTGCCAAATTATTAATAAATTGTTGTTTCTACATTTCTACAGCTTGTGAAAACCAGCATCGCAGACTGTGGCGGGAGATCCGGCTCCTGAAGCTGATGCTGCTGGCCCGGAAGAGGCGCCGACGGCGTCGTTAGGGTGGGGGGGAAGGCTGGTCTCTTGATGGCCGTTGTTGGCCAAGGTTGGCCGTGTTGGCCATTGTTTACATTAAAACATTTTTGATACACATCATACCAGTGTGTTGCATTGCAAAGCCTAGTTTAGCTGTCTCCTAAAACATTTGTGGGTCAATGTAGCCATACCTTTTGAGCCATTTCAGGTGTTAACCATAGTAAGCTATGGGCTCCAATGTGTGGGCTACATTGACCAATACATTCACATATGTAGATCCAGATACTCATCCCTGACTGTGTTATTAGCGAGGTCTTAGGAAACACACAATTTAGAGGTGGGTGAAGCAAATATATTTACATAAACAAAAAGATACAAAATTAATATTCTTGGCTGGGTGGCCGGGGAGGTTGGGAGTCATTGCTAGGGGCGGTGTTGGGGGACAACAGTGCAGTAAAAAATATAGACTGCTGTTGTATGAGCTGTTGTATCAACAACAAAGTTTGGTCCTGCCGCTGTATTGCCTCTGCCTGGCGCTGTATTGCCTCTTCCTGCCGCTGTACAGATTGTTCGATAACATTGGCAAGGCGACCAAGGTCCTGGTTCTGTTGTAGGTTTTGCCTTAACTGGTCCACCTGGCGCTGCAGGCCCTCATTTTGTTGCTGACACATCAGCACCTGATTTTCCAACGCCGCAATGCGCTCATTAGTTCCATCACGCGGCTGTTGGCGACTGTAGTCCTCCAGCATCCGGACCCCTAGTGTGTAGAAATCGGCACTGGTTGGTGCCACACCTCCTCTTGCTGTGGTAGTAGGCTAAAAAAATAGTAAACCACATTTTAGTCATACGGAACAAATGCAGCTATGCCCCTCCCAAAAGTTACCATAAACACTCACTAGACAACTTACCCTTGTCTGAGCCTCTGAAGCTTGGCCACATGGGACTTGGGAAGAGGTCCCAGCTTGGGGTTCTGGTTCCGCCTCCTGCCAAAACAACAATGAAATGAAATGTTACATGTTGCTTCTTCCACTACCCACGAATATGCCAATGGGTTTAGAGGTCGTCTACATCAGCCATGTTACCTGCGTGTCCTCCAGCCCAGGTAGGCTCGAGGTATCGCTGCCAGAGAGTCGCGAATCAACATCAGAGATGTCGGCCAAGTTGGCAAATGCTAAACAGGAAAATCAGGTTAGTAGGTCTGTGGGCCAAACTCTAATGTAACCTGGTTAGGCTATCGAGGTCATACCTCTCAAATTTTTAAAAATACACAGTAGACCAAAGGTCTTGGTTAAACTCAGATTGTTAAAGCGGACCTTCACTCTGAATAAGAGTCTATCTTATATGTTTCCCCCACACTGTACATACAGATTGCTCACATTAAAAATCATCCTACCTGCATCTACTGCATGTTATGAGCCTTTAAACATCCAAGATGGTGGCTTATGGAAGCCCCCATTTTTTCAGGCAGCCTGCAAACAGGAAGTGCCTGCAAACAGGAAGTGACTGTGCTGCTCTGCATTCTGGGGCTGCTGACCTTTCCCTGACCTCAGCTCTGCTCTGTCTGAGCAAAGCACAGCTATAACCTGCCCCCCTGTACCTTATCCCACTCTCCTCTCCTCAGTAAGTGTGATGCTTCTGAGTCAAGATGGCGGCGCCCGTATCCTAAATTCCTGAACAGAGTTGCAGCCCAGTGGGGGAAAAACTAATAAGTTAGTGACTCAAAATGTAAAATATATTCATTTTAGATGCTGGGGAATCGTTTTTTAAGAGTTTGGGCTTTTCATTAAATCATGTTGAAGGGCCGGTTTAACATGTATGTTACAGGACTAAGACGCACTAATTTCTGCAAATCTCATCCTAAACATTGCTTAAATTAAACATACCCGCTATATCCCAGATGTCTGGAGTGGGGTCCTCACTCGAGATTGGACCTTGAAAATAGATGTGGACACACAAGTTGCCAGAAGCAAGTGGCACAACATTAGAGCCAAAAGACATACTAGAGCAAGGCAAAACCACTTACCCTCATCTCTGGCAGCTGGAACTTGAGGGGCCCTTTCTGGACAGCCACTTCCGATATTCGGGTCAACTAAAACCAAAAAAAAAAGGGTCTAAAGATTCAGCAAACTACTACAGTGAATGTTTTCCTAAAAATATGTCCGCAAATATACATTGCTATCACTAAAATAACTAATAGACTGACCCTGGGGAGGCAACCAGCACTCCCAAGAGGCATCTTCAAGTTTACCAAGCAAACATGTAGCTTAGTAGACTAACCAAATTGAACCAGTGTTACCTAAACAGCATAAAGGATACATTATGTATTGCTCTACACACCAACAGGGTCCTGTTGACCGGCAACATCGGAAGTGGGGTCCAAAGATGAACCAGTCACTTGGCCTACAAAGAAAAATGACAAATGAGACACATGCACTTGAGTCAAAGTGGATCAAGCAAGGTGAACACATGCACTTACCGACATCCAAAGAGTAGGTGGGATCCGGAGGAGATGCTGGGGCCAAGGGCATGGGAGCTAGTGCAAAATAAAACCAACATTGAGCCCTAGCTAATGTGCGTGCCAAAATACAACCTGCATTAAGGTGTGTGAGCAGCTCTTTCACTAATATTGACTAATCAAGCCAAGTGTGGCTCACACATTGATAGGCCGATATATGGCTACACATCTCTGGCATCCTACATATCTACACATGTTAGGGCCTTGTTAGTTACTGACTGTGAGTGTTACAGTGGGCGTGCAATTAGGGCGCACCCACATATTATTAATAGTCAACAGGGCAAACCTTTATTGCTTGAGCTGCTCCCACACCCATTTGTTTTTCAAAAAACCAGCAAACAAATAATGGGTAAATACCTTCAATGGCAGACTGGGGTAGCCTTGAGGTTGCTGGAAGGGCAGGAGCTTGGTTGTCCGGAGCCACATCCCGGACAGCAGCATGTGCACCTATGCATAAAGCAACAGACAGAAAAGTTACAAATGTTTTAGCTATAATGTAATACTTCAAAGGTCCTACAGTTAGTTGGTCAGAATGTAAAAATGCTAATCACAGACATTAACATTAGGTTATTGTAAAAGGCAGAAAATATGTACCTTCAGCCCAACCGGTGGTGTCATCCCCAGGATCCACACCCTGCAGCCGAGCCAGTGGGATTTTGGCCTTCAGCATCTCCTCATACGGCCTGTAGGTACTCTTTGGAGCCTGGCTGAACCCACTGTCCACATCAAGATCGTGATTCATCTTTTTCATAAGGGCCCCTCGCAAAGTGTAGAAGCGTTTCCTGCAGGATGGGCCACTACGTGGGTGTTGAGCTGTGCTACTAAGCTCCACACCAATGGCATCCCACAGTTTGCTTCTTTCTTGTTTGCCTATGGACTTGCTTTGGGAGCCAAAAAGCAGCTCCCATTTCGCAAGTGTCAGGCGCACAAGATAATTATTCTCAGCCAAATTAAATTCAGGCTCCCTCTTGGCACCTGGGCGCTTAGCCTGGGGTGCTGCCCCACCTTCAGGCTGTGCCCTTTTCCGTAAGGGAGGTCTGCGCACAGCACCCACCAAACTCCTACTCGGGCCTGCTGTGGCCGGCAGATGTCCTGTATTTGGCTCCATCCTGTAGCTGCACACACACACAAATCAACACCCCACAAGCACGCATGCACACTACAGAATGGCATCGCAATCTCTTAGGCTTGGCCAGGTTTTATGTGCTCTAACAGCCAATCCAAAAGCAGCCCACTTAATTGATTCACACATACAGCCCAGTTCCTTCTAGGCACACCTCCACTGCACTGACAGAAGCATGTGTGTTAGCCAATTAACTCATTACAGACCTCAATCAACAAACAACACACACCCAAATCCAACAATGGACTGATGTATCTGCAACCCTTGTGACATGTGCTTAGCCTAACGGCTATTTAAAAAAACAACAGCTTCACTTTCATTGGTCCCCACCTGATTTTTGGCCCATGTCCGTTAATGCACGCACGTTACGGCTCAAGTACGCTAGTAGCGCTACTAGCGTGCGCGTGCGCACTCTGTTTTACGCACACCTGGGTCGGCTAATTGGCGCCCGGAAATAGCAGAGCGACGCAAAAGGCGGCAAAGCGGACCTGTCACTTTTGAAAATGAAGTATAAAAGGAAGGAATGAACTAGCTTCTGCTATTCTTACACTGTGGCAAAGGCTGTGGTGTGGTGCTGTGCTCGCTTCCCTTAGCTCATTTGAGCCTCTGTCTGGTTTCTGTCCTCACTCTCTGTGGCTTGTTGGGTGATTTCTGACATCAGTGCTGTTTCTTTAGGAGCTTGGTTTGGGTGGCATCTGCAAATTTTGTGTAGCATACAGCAAGTAAGGCTTGATTTTGGGGCCTTTTGTGGGCTGTGCAGCAACTCCCCTCTTGGTTGTGCTTAACTTAGAAAGCTGGTTTTCAGCAGGCTGGTGGTTTGGACCACTATAGTTCTGGTTTTGTGGTGAGCTGCATTGTAGCGGGTGTGTGTGTAGTGTGATTGTTTGTGTGTGTGTTGTGTGTGATTGTTTTTTTTTTTTTTTTTTTGTTTTTGTATATATCTTTAGTGTGTGTGATGGATAAGAGGGTGATGTATGGTGTCTGGGTGGATGGATGTATGCGTATGCTGGAAGAGCAGGAGGAAAGGGAGCGGGGTGTTGTGAGGCTTAGGGCACCCCGCTCCTTTGCAATCCGCCTTTCAGTATGGGACTTAAGTGACGAGCAGATCAGGAGCCGCTTCCGTCTGAATCGTGCTGCACTACAGTCCCTATATGATCAGATTAAGACCAAAATCGAGCCATCCACCAAACGCACTCACTCCATTCCAGGCATAGTACGCCTGTGTGCCACTCTTAATGTGTTGGCACGAGGGACCTTCCAGGCAACCTCAGCCCTCCTCAGCGGGATAAGCCAGGCTACTATGAGCCGCATCCTAATCCAGGTAGTTCTGGCAATTTGTGATTTAATCCCAATTTACATCAAGTTTCCTGAGGAGGAGGAAGAGGTTGCCAAAATAAAACATGCTTTCTATCTGATGGGAGGGATCCCGAATGTGCTAGGGTGCGTTGATGGTACACATATCCCTTTCCGCCCTCCCCGTGCACAGGAGCTGTCCTACAGAAACAGGAAGCAGTTCCATTCCTTTAACATCATGGTGGTCTGTGACCATGAGATGAAGCTGCGGGCGGTGAGATCGGGGTTCCCCGGCTCATGCCACGATTCTTACGTCTTGCAGCGGACAGTCCTGTGCCGGAAGTTTGATAACAACGAAATGCCAGCTGGCTGGCTACTGGGTAATAAATTAACCATGTCTATGTATTTTGCTAATATGTGGCCTAGTAAGGCAATTTTCAACAAACTACCACCCAAAAACATGTACTAGTACTAATTGCTGTCTCTCTCCTTGTGTTTTTTCTACAGCGGACAAGGGATATGGGCAGAGAACGTGGGTCATGACTCCGGTCAGGAACCCACGGACCTCTGCCCATGAACGCTACAATGCAGCGCATCGCAAGACCAGATGCATTGTGGAAAGAACCATCGGCCTGCTGAAAGCACGCTTTCTTTGTTTGGCACGGCCAGGAGGAGAGATGCTCTACAGCCCACAGAAGGTTTCCAAGATCATCCTTGCCTGCTGTGTGCTACACAACATTTGCATTTGTCACCGAATCCAAGCCCCCGAGGAGACAGCACTGGTGCCAGAAATCCCCAACCTGCCCGCAGATAGAAGTGAGGACACCCAGACTGGCGATGAGCTAAGGGAAAGGCTGATCACTTCTTATTTTGCGGTAAGCTAACTACCCTTCACTCTAATGCAAGTACTGCACTCCTGTTTAAATGTCTTTGACCTCCCATCCAAAAGAGCAACCAAACGCACTAAGGGGGTGTTTCAGATGACCCAAACCATTCTAAGGGGGGTTTAAGATGACCCAAACCACTCTAAGGGGGGGTGTAAGATGATCCAAACCACTCTAAGGGGTGTTTCAGATGACCCAAACCACTCTAAGGGGGGTTTAAGATGACCCAAACCACTCTAAGGGGGGGTGTAAGATGATCCAAACCACTCTAAGGGGGGGTGTAAGATGACCCAAACCACTCTAAGGGGGGGTGTAAGATGACCCAAACCACTCTAAGGGGGGGTGTAAGATGACCCAAACCACTCTAAGGGGGGGTGTAAGATGACCCAAACCACTCTAAGGGGGGGTGTAAGATGATCCAAACCACTCTAAGGGGTGTTTCAGATGACCCAAACCACTCTAAGGGGGGTTTAAGATGACCCAAACCACTCTAAGGGGGGGTGTAAGATGATCCAAACCACTCTAAGGGGGGTTTAAGATGACCCAAACCACTCTAAGGGGGGTGTAAGACGCCAATGTTGGTTATCAAGTTATGCATTTTTTTTTAATAAAGCACAAAATAACTATAAAGATATATACTAACTGCACTTTTCTTAATTTTTCAGGCACCAAGAGATGCACCGTGATCTGGACATTCCTCTACCCAACCTTTCATGGACTTTTCTTTTCTTTTGCATTTCTGCAGGACTTTTCTTTTTCTATTTCCTTTATATTTTAATCTTAATTTAGTTTAAGAGAAAAAATTAAACAAAAATTAGATATATACATGTGGCTATGTGTTTAATTTGGTTGTAAGTTTCCTTTACATTCTAATTCCTATTTTCATTTTCCTTTGCTTTCTCTGTTCTGTTTTTATTTTCCTTTTCTTTCTCTGTTCTGTTTTTATTTTACTTTTCTTTCTCTGTTCTGTTTTTATTTTCCTTTTCTTTATCTGTTCTGTTTTTATTTTCCTTTTCTTTCTCTGTTCTGTTTTTATTTTCCTTTTCTTTCTCTGTTCTGTTATTATTTTCCTTTTCTTTCTCTGTTCTGTTTTTATTTTCCTTTTCTTTCTCTGTTCTGTTATTATTTTCCTTTTCTTTCTCTGTTCTGTTTTTATTTTCCTTTTCTTTCTCTGTTCTGTTATTATTTTCCTTTTCTTTCTCTGTTCTGTTATTATTTTCCTTTTCTTTCTCTGTTCTGTTATTATTTTCCTTTGCTTTCTCTGTTCTGTTTTTATTTTCCTTTTCTTTCTCTGTTCTGTTTTTATTTTACTTTTCTTTCTCTGTTCTGTTTTTATTTTCCTTTTCTTTATCTGTTCTGTTTTTATTTTCCTTTTCTTTCTCTGTTCTGTTTTTATTTTCCTTTTCTTTCTCTGTTCTGTTATTATTTTCCTTTTCTTTCTCTGTTCTGTTTTTATTTTCCTTTTCTTTCTCTGTTCTGTTATTATTTTCCTTTTCTTTCTCTGTTCTGTTTTTATTTTCCTTTTCTTTCTCTGTTCTGTTATTATTTTCCTTTTCTTTCTCTGTTCTGTTATTATTTTCCTTTTCTTTCTCTGTTCTGTTATTATTTTCCTTTGCTTTCTCTGTTCTGTTTTTATTTTCCTTTTCTTTCTCTGTTCTGTTATTATTTTCCTTTTCTTTCTCTGTTCTGTTATTATTTTCCTTTTCTTTCTCTGTTCTGTTTTTATTTTCCTTTTCTTTCTCTGTTCTGTTTTTATTTTCCTTTTCTTTCTCATTGGTGATTTAATTGTATTTCCTTTTTAGGTAACAAATAAAAATTAAAAAATTTGTGACTATGTGTTTAATTATGTTTTATTTTCCATTTATATTCGAAGATCTGGTAGAATGTAATTACCTTTTACACACAATAAAACAAAATTTACATTTCAAAACAAATGTGGCAATGTGTTTTATTCAGAAGGTACTGGATGGGCAGGACACAGCAAAGCTAACAGGCGCTGGGTAGAATAGCGTGGTCACACTGACTGACAGCGCCAACAAAGCTGAGGGCCAACATCATATTCAGCAATGTAGGCGTTGTTCGCAACAACGCCAGGTAGCGACTGAGGAGGCCTGCTATAGCGAATCGCTAACGCCCGCGGCTGACGCTAGCGGCGCTCATAGCGCCATACTTCAGTCGCTCATCTGTCGCTACCTGGCGCTATTGATGAATCGGCCTCTTAGATGGCAACTGGGCTGCTCTATATTATGCTGCAAAATGGCAAATTTACCTCACAATATAAGCTATTGCCCCTCAGATTTACACAGGGGCTGCTCTATATTATGCTGCAAAATGGCAAATTTACCTCACAGTATAAGCTATTGCCCCTCAGATTTACACAGGGGCTGCTCTATATTATGCTGCAAAATGGCAGATTTACCTCACAATATAAGTTATTACCCCTCAGATTTACACAGGGCCTGCTCTATATAATGCTGCAAAATGGCAAATTTACCTCACTATATAAGCTAATGCCCCTCAGATTTACACAGGGGCTGCTCTATATCATGCTGCAAAATGGCAAATTTACCTCACAATATAAGCTATTGCCCCTCAGATTTACACAGGGGCTGCCCTATATTATGCTGCAAAATGGCAAATTTACCTCACTATATAAGCTATTGCCCATCAGATTTACACAGAGGCTGCTCTATATTATGCTGCAAAATGGCAAATTTACCTCACAATATAAGCTATTGCCCCTCAGATTTACACAGGGGCTGCCCTATATCATGCTGCAAAATGGCTAATTTACCTCACTATATAAGCTATTGCCCATCAGATTTACACAGAGGCTGCTTTATATTATGCTGCAAAATGGCAAATTTACCTCACAATATAAGCTATTGCCCCTCAGATTTACACAGGGGCTGCCCTATATTATGCTGCAAAATGGCAAATTTACCTCACAATATAAGCTATTGCCCCTCAGATTTACACAGGGGCTGCTCTATATTATGCTGCAAAATGGCAAATTTACCTCACAGTATAAGCTATTGCCCTCAGATTTACACAGGGCCTGCTCTATATAATGCTGCAAAATGGCATATTTACCTCACTGTATAAGCTATTGCCCCTCAGATTTACACAGGGGCTGCTCTATATTATGCTGCAAAATGGCAAATTTACCTCACAGTATAAGCTATTGCCCCTCAGATTGACACGGGAGCTGCTCTATATACAAAACCAAGAGTGGTTTTAACTCACACAATATAACCTAATTTTCAGGTTTATATAGGGACTGCTCTATGTAATGGTGCAAAATCATGAATTTACCTACAATATAAACTATTGCTGGTCCATCTAATGGTGTAAAACTGAATTTATCTCACAATATAAACTATTACTCCTCAGGTTTATATAGGGGCTGCTGTATATAACAGTGCAAAACCATGAATTTACCTCATAATATAAACTATTGCCCCTCAGATTTACACAGGGCCTGCTCTATATTATGCTGCAAAATGGCAAATTTACCTCACAGTATAAGCTATTGCCCCTCAGATTTACACAGGGCCTGCTCTATAGAATGCCTCAAAACCAAGACCGGATTTAACTCACACAATATAACCTATTTCTCAGGTTTATATAGGGACTGCTCTATGCAATGGTGCAAAACCATGAATTTTCCTCATAATATAAACTATTGCCCCCCAGATTTACTCAGGGGCTGCTCCATATAATGCCCTATATTATGCTGCAAAATGGCAAATTTACCTCACAATATAAGCTATTGCCCCTCAGATTTACACAGGGGCTGCTCTATATTATGCTGCAAAATGGCAAATTTACCTCACAGTATAAGCTATTGCCCTCAGATTTACACAGGGCCTGCTCTATATAATGCTGCAAAATGGCATATTTACCTCACTGTATAAGCTATTGCCCCTCAGATTTACACAGGGGCTGCTCTATATTATGCTGCAAAATGGCAAATTTACCTCACAGTATAAGCTATTGCCCCTCAGATTGACACAGGAGCTGCTCTATATACAAAACCAAGAGCGGTTTTAACTCACACAATATAACCTAATTTTCAGGTTTATATAGGGACTGCTCTATGTAATGGTGCAAAACCATGAATTTACCTACAATATAAACTATTGCTGGTCCATCTAATGGTGTAAAACTGAATTTATCTCACAATATAAACTATTACTCCTCAGGTTTATATAGGGGCTGCTGTATATAACAGTGCAAAACCATGAATTTACCTCATAATATAAACTATTGCCCCTCAGATTTACACAGGGCCTGCTCTATATTATGCTGCAAAATGGCAAATTTACCTCACAGTATAAGCTATTGCCCCTCAGATTTACACAGGGCCTGCTCTATAGAATGCCTCAAAACCAAGACCGGATTTAACTCACACAATATAACCTATTTCTCAGGTTTATATAGGGACTGCTCTATGCAATGGTGCAAAACCATGAATTTTCCTCATAATATAAACTATTGCCCCCCAGATTTACTCAGGGGCTGCTCCATATAATGGTGCAAAACAGGGCAAATGTATTGTCCAATATAAACTATTGCTGCTCTGATTTACACAGGAGGGCCACTCTAAAGAATGGTGCAACATGGCGAATTTAGCTCACAATATAACATAGATTGCAAAATGAGATTTTAAGACAGGGCCTGCTCTATAAAATGGCAATTTTACCTCACAATATAAACTATTGCTCCTCAGATTTACACAGGGATTTAGGCTGATATATATAAAACAGCGAATTTACGTCACAATGCTGTATAAACAGTGGGCTTCTCTATATAATGGTGCAAAATGGTGAATTCACCTCACTATATAATTTATTACAGCTCTATATATAAAAAAAAATAAATAAATAAAAAAAGGGCCTGTAGAAGCTTATTTAGTATAACAGATAGGGTGACATGTGCTGGTTTGGGATGCCCATGTGGGCTAGTGTTTTGACAGCAGGACAAAAACCAATTCAAAATGCAATAGCTTAATAAAACTGAGGCTGAACAAGCTTATTTAGTATAAAAGATAGGGTGACGTGCTGGTTTGGGATGCCCATGTGGGCTGGTGTTTTGACTGCAGGACAAAAACCAATTCAAAATGCAATACTTTGATTAAGCTGAGGAAGGATCAACAAGCGTATTTAGTATAACAGATAGGCTGCCTAATGCAGGTTTGGGATGCCCTGCGGCCTGGTGTTTTTTTTTGTTAAAGGCAGACCAAAACCAATTCAAAATGCAATACTTTGATTCAGCTGAGGAAGGATCAACAAGAGTATTTAGTATAACAGGTAGGCTGCTAAGTGCAGGTTTGGAATGCCCTGCGGCCTGGTGTTTTTTTTGTTAAAGGCAGACCAAAAACCAATTCAAAATGCAATACTTTGATTAAACTGAGGAAGGATCAACAAGCGTATTTAGTATAACAGATAGGCTGCTAAGTGCAGGTTTGGGATACCCAGGTGGGCTGGTGTTTTTTTTGTTAAAGGCAGACCAAAAAATATTTAAACTAATCCAGTTATATATTATGATAAATGCTTGTGTGTAACAGATAGGGTTAAAT
Source organism: Gastrophryne carolinensis (assembly GCA_027917425.1). Lineage (NCBI taxonomy): Eukaryota > Metazoa > Chordata > Amphibia > Anura > Microhylidae > Gastrophryne > Gastrophryne carolinensis. The sequence continues at coordinate 108,324,990 of CM051243.1, read as the reverse complement.
AAACCACTGCATAGATGGCATGCACAGTGGCAAGGCAGATTTACAGTACAAAGAACGGAAATCGAATTGAAAACTGATCTGGCTAATGAAAAAAAAACTTCTTCACTTCTAAGCTGTCCCTGGCTCTGTCTACCTCTCTGTCTGCCTCTCTGACTCTCCCTACCTATCTCTAACTCTCTGTCCCTGTCTCTAACTAGCTGTGCTCTGGCCGCAATGCAAGGCTGAAATGCGCACAAGCAAGATGGCCGCCGCTTTACATAGCACGGTGACATCACCAGGCTTCCTGGCTGCTGATAGGCTGCATGTGACTTACCCATGATACCTTGCCCCAGTGGGTATGTCTGGACATGTTCATTAACAGAAGGTTAAAAAAACAATCTTTGCATACAGAATTGATTTACTAGGTGCACGTAACTTGTGAATTACTCTAATATAATAACACCCCTGTAAGTATTCAAATCATTCTTAGGGGAAAATTATAAATATAGATTAAAGTTCAAATAAAAAAAATAAGTGGCTGACCCAGAAATCACATCTTGAACTCTTTGAAATAAATCATAGTACCACATTGGATAATTTAATTCATATTTTTCTCTTTGAGCTGATTTTTAATGCTTTGGGTAAGGTGAAATATGATGGATCGGATTTGGAGAAATAGATCTTTAGTTCAAAAATAAATAAAACAAATTAAATAAATAAAACATATTAGGTAAAGAAATGACAGGATTAGCTTACATCAAGAATACGGGTAATCAGCATACAAATTAGCTGTATAATCTACACAAAGCTACATCTTATGCTTAAATGCTTCTTAAATTTGATTTTCCGTACAGAGCCTATTGTTCATCAGACGCTACCTGCCACTACGAAGCACTACTTCCCGCTTTCCTTTTTTAAATAACCCCCTTAGTGAAGCAAGTTCAACTATGGGTGCACATTTGGGTGTGTATTGCAGCCTGCATTTCGGTTAACTTTAACACAAAATTGCAAAAAAAACATTTTGTTATAATTCTTCCTAAAAAACCCTGTACATGTGATGCGGAGGCTGATTCACTACTAGCGGCAGGTATTGCCAGATGAGCGTCTGTGTAGCAGCTCTTAGAGCGACCGCTAGTAGATGCTGAAAGAGGGTATTGGGTGCTGTAACCTAGCGTTGCGATCGCTGTAGTAACCTTGCCGGCATTGATAAATATGATGTGTTAGGCCACTCTACAACAGCACAACACTGCAGTGAGCGAGAGGTAGCACCAGCTCAGTGTGTCCAGCACTCGGCACTCCATACCATATTTAAAAAAAAAACTACACACACTGCGCCAGCGCTCTACAGCTGGGCGCTCAAAGTCTCTTTTTGAACACATATACACCAGTAACAAACACATGGAATTACATTGTTTTAACACTGGGACAATAACACTTTAGTGCCAGACCTGTAAATACAATTCTGCATAAAAATATAAAACGTCCAAAAAATGTAAAAAAGTGTTTGTTTGCAGGCCAGGTCACACAATGATTTGAGCAAAAAAACTTGTTTTAATTGCCAAACGCTATTTAAACACAAACAAATGAACGCCCCTTGAAAGGTATGGCAGAGTGACACTTGGGCCCTTATTTATGAAAGAATAGCGTCACGTAGCGCCTGGTTAATGAGAGGTAGCGACAGATAGCAACTGCTGAACGCGGGACACGGCCCTCAATACCACATTAATCAAGCAGAATCTGTTTAGCGACTGGGATAGCGCCATGTTGAGTCTGATTCATCATTTTCACAGCCTCAGCGAACAGCGCCAGCGTTCAGCCTTGCACAGCGCCAGGTATGACCTCTCGCTACCTGGCGCTCTCCAATACATTTCAATGGGCGGACCTTTACTTCTCTTTAAACCGGGTTTTCTTTTTTTTTTGGGAAAAAAAATCACAAATAATTCTGTGACCTTATTAAACCTTATTTCTTATTTTTCAGGAATGTTTCCCACCTTGTTTTATTTTTTAAATAAAACGTGTTTATGAATGTGTAACTTGGATGTCCAAATCCCAGCCCTCTCCCAATGTCATTTCGGTTTTTGTTAGCGTTTTCGAAGGTGTCAAACCACAGAAATAATCATTTTGTTTAAACCGTTACAGGCGCTCTATGCTGCAGTGAGCTTAAACCAGCGCCCAGGCTCTCTGCTATTTTTTTTTTTTCTTGAATCTGTGGTGTGGCAGCGAGGCCCAGTCGCTATGCCGAGTCGCTATGTGTAGCAGGCAGCGGCGCTGTGCTGATCATACATGTGGTTTTATTTTTTGGTCGCTATTTCACTTGTTACACCCCCAGTCGCTGTTGATGAATGCGCAGCAGACACGGGCGCAGTGACTCGGCACTATACGCTATTTTAATGTTGCGTATCCTAGCGAATTTTTTTTAAAAAAGCGTATGTTAGCGTATTTTAGCAATGCGTGTTATTTTTTTTTAATGCATTTTACTTTCGTTTTGCTACTTCCGGTTTCCACCTCTGAGGAATAGCCATGCGGCCTAGACGACCTGCCATCCGCCTCCCCAGCTACTCCTCCGATTCTTCCTCCCCAACCCCTCCCCACCCTCCCCCCCCTGTCTCCCCTGGTCTCTCAACATCCCCTGTTCCCCCCACACCCCAAAATCAGCGCCGCAAGAGGGTGGATACCCGTGTCAACGGCCAGGTGGTTAAAGTAAGTATATGTTCCATTTATGTTGTTCAACAATATAGATTGTTATTTATGTTTATTAGTCTCTATATATATGTATTGTTTATTTTTATTTTTTTATTTTTTTTTTTAGGATTTGTTGCTGGCTGAATATGACTATGCCCGTGGTGCAAAGAGGCGCATAGCGCTGGAGGTTAAGGCAACTGTGTCCCAGAGGGCGTGTATAGGCTCTATGATGCCTACACTTCAGGTAAGTGTCAGCTCACAACATGTAAATAATTCCACTAGTGTAGTTTTAGAAAGGAGATCATTTTTCTTTTTAGTTTTTAAAACTGTCCTTTTTTCCACCCTTTTACACAGATAAGCGTCCTCCCCTGGGAAAACGTGGGAAGGGTTTCCTCCCCAGCAGAAGAGTGGTGGGGTCAGATGAATCTGCGGGGGAGGGCCCTATCACCAATCCTATCTTGAGGACCCAGGGGAGGAAGGGGATGACGCCCCAGAGGAGTGTGCTGCTGGGAGGCGGGCAGTCTTGATCTTCAGCTCCTCATAATTGGACTCAGTTGAGTCCACAAACCCGGTGGGCCACTCTCAAGTGGGGAGTCCAAGTGGGGAGGTTGAGTTGGACTCACCCACACTCCCTCGAGGATCTGGGAGTGAGAGGGAGGAGGGTGGCCCATGTGGTTTGGGATCTTCTGGGCCGATTGTGAGGAGTCGAGGCTCCACGCCTCCTCCTCAGAGTCCTCCCTGGGATACCAGCGGCAGTTCATCCCCTGGTGAGTGCATTTCTAATTCTTGTTTGTCTGTTACAGGTGGGCCTGGTGAATTAGCACTAATCCTGTGCCCTTGTTATCTGCATTTTAGGGCATCATAGAGCCACCACCTCCAGCAGCTATGCGCCAGCCCTTGCCCGCGGGCATAGTCGTGGTAAGTGTTTGTTGATATCCCTCACATGGCATATGTAATGACATTCCAAAAAACAGACACATGTTTACTGGTCCATAGTACAAGATTGTATTGTCGTTACGAAAAACATCAGGAACCCCACTCCAGTCCAATCCAACTGCAAACCACCCCAATGTTTCTGCGTACACCATGATGGTGGCTAGCAAATGGGTTAGTTTTGTAAGTTGTTCCTGCTAACACATGTTGCACACTCTACAATTAATATTCTACCGTCAACTTAAATTACTGCCTTAGCATTGCACTGTAAATGTTAGTGGCACATTATATTGATGTGTCCATGTTGCACACATAAATAATTTCCATGACCTCACGGACCAGTAAATATGCTAATGTATGCCAACATGTGTGTAACCATGCTAGCATTCTTTTCCAGACTCCCTAAACAGATGGATGTCTAATCTTAATGTGTAATTGGCAAACTAATTTTGTTTTTGGTTTTGCTTTCTCATGACAGATGTTTCCACGCAGACGGACCCTGTGACCATATTCCCCACCCCAGCTCCAGGGACGTCCAGCAGCATGGGCCACAGCTGCGATGGTGAATACATCAACTTCATATCCAAAAATACTTAGGACACCTATGTCTTAGTCTAAAATCTATCATAATTGACAATGTCCCTATGTGTTTACTAAGCACACATCTAGGTGACATTTGCTAGACCCACAATAATAAATGCATGTCTGCATGCTTTGGTTTTTACACGTATTGGTTAAATGTTTGCTTTAAACCAAAATATTTTCCTGCTAAGGTTGTGAACTCTAATATGATTTTCACAAGTAGTTTAATCTGTAGGACTTTGGACATGATGTTTGGATGTAAATAACCCAATCAATGACCACAATGTAACTTATCCCTTCATTTCTTCCAAACGGTTCCTACTAATGTATGGTTTGGCTGATAAATGCACATGTAAGGCAGGCACTAGTACTCATATAATGGTAACACATAAGGGCCCAGTTTGCACCAATGTTAATGTGTTGGTCACCTAATTATAGCAAATTACATAACATTCCTACATCTACACATGTTTCTATCCCATTCGATTTGTTAATTGTTTTTTTGTACTCTATACAGCTTGTGAAACAGAGCATCTCAGACTGTGGCATTATGTCCGTCAAACGCGCCTTATGCTGCTGGGCAAGAAGAAACAGCGTTAGGGTGGGGGGTATGGTTTGTTCCGCTGTGTGGATTAATGTTGGCCATGTTGGCCGCCTTTGAAGGCAATAAATGTTTTGTAATTTTCTACTTTCAGTGTGTTGTGCCTTCTAAAGCATAGTTTAATTGTCTAGCAACCCATTAGTTAGTACATTTTCAAACACATTGTTAGGCATTTAATGTGTTAACCATAGTAATGTATGGCAAACAATGTGTGTCATAAATTTCTGCCTACATGTACAATATCTAGATATAGAGACTTATCCCTGACTGTGTTAGTAGGTATGTCTTTTCAAAAACACTAATTGGAGGTTTGGTTCAAACATTTATTCCAAAAACAAAAATTCCTTAAACTTTATACCTGTATTCCGGTCAACTAAAATACACAATGTATATCAATATTAACAACAATAGTATAGTGATTGTTTGTATTTCTATACAAAAAAACAAAACATAATGCATGGAACTCATTACTACAATTTAATTTCTGATGGTGTGGATCCACAATCCACTATAAATATCCTTCTTGTAGTGGGAATTTAAATCATGTAGAATTTTAGACTAACAAAATATACACATTGTTACTCAAACAGCATAAAGGATACAGTGTGTTTGGAAATACACACCAACAGGGTCCTGTCGACCTGCAACACAGGAAGTGGTGTCCAAAGATGAAGCAGGGACTTGACCTACAATGAAAATAGATGAATGAAAGACATGTGCTTGTCTGAAAGTAGCAAAAGCAAGGTTGACACATGCACTTACCGGCATCCAAAGAGTAGGTTGACTCCTGAGGAGATGTTGGTGCAAATGTCAGGGCAACTATGACAAATCAAAGTAAGGATTTAGGCATTGGTAATGTGCGGCCCAAATTAACCACCCCACAAATTAATAAAAAATACCTTCAATGTCAGACTGGGTTATGCTTGAGGGTGGGGGAAGGGCCAGATTTGGTGTGTCCTCCTCAGCAGAATCCTGGGGCTCACCATGTGCACAAAGCAAGAGATAGGAAAGTCACACATTAACCCTTTAAGTGCCAGCCTACCTGGAGTTTTTGTCACACTCTGTTGCCAGACCATTTTGCACTATTTTGCGCTCCCCATGTTCAAATGTGATTTGTGAAGGGATTTCCAGGGATTTCCCAGGAAAATTATATATTGTTTTTTTCAGCAGAGTCTGGGCTTTAACATGAAATGTCTTGTTTGTCATTTGTTAGGTGTATTCTTAATATTTTGGGGTGAAATATGTGCAAAAAAAAAAAAAAAAAAAAAAATTTTTACATATTGTAGTTTTTTTTGGAATAAAAAATGTAAGTTTGTCAATAAAATCTTATTGCGTGTGAAATCCCAATTTCTCCCGGTTACAGCGGTACCACATATGTATTGGTAGACACCCTTTCCTGCCCTGGAGACTCCCCCAAACTGAAACAGCGCTTTAGGAGATTTTCAGATAAAATACAACTATGCTATGCAATATGCGCACCTTGCGGTTTTTCCAGAAAAACAACCCTTTACATTTGAAATACCCCCAACAAACTATATATTCTCTGGAAGTACACACCTCAGGCTTTCTAGGCGTACCAGGCTTGTGGATGTGGCCATAGTTTTCTGGAAGTAATCCCTCAACGTAATCTTTGGTTGCAAAGAGTTTCCCTAAAAAAAGGATAAAAAAGCAGAATCAAAGCCACATTTTCCTAAAAAAACTATATACAAACAAGAAAAAACAAGTTTAATCTGAAAACGCAACATCCCCCGAACAGAACAACACCCAACATGCATAGGTTCTGTCAAGGGAAGAGTTGCCAAACACCCCAAAGTAAAGCATGCGCATAACGGTAATTTTACTTGAAAATTTCAGCTCTGCAGACAAAGTGCGCACCTTGCGATTTTTCAACCAAAACAACCCTTTACATTTGGAATATCCCCCATAAACCATATATTCCCTGAAAGTACACACGTTAAGCTTTTTAAGGGTACCCAGCTTGTTGTAGTGGGCTCATCTTTCTGGAATTAATTCCTCCAATTCTTTGGTTGCGCAGGGTTTCCCTAAAAAATTTATAAAAAAGCTGAATAAAAAACACCTTTTCCTAAAATATAAATATGCAAACCAGAAAAAACAAGCTAAGTCTGAAAGCGCAAGGTCCCCCGAACAGAACAATACCCAACATGCATAGGTACTATTAACCCTTTTAATTGCCAGCCTACTTGAGATTTTGTCACCCTCTGTTGACAGGCCATTTTCCCCATTTTGCGTCATGTTTTGCGACATGTTTTGCGCCATTTTTGCTGTAACTTTCAGAAAAATTATATATATATTTTTTGCAGCAGAGTTTAGACTTTAACATGAAATGTCTTGTTTGTAATTTTTTTTTTTTTTTTTACAATATTATTAAGTGAAAAAAAAATAAATAAATAAAAAATTTTTTTTAGAAAATTGACTCCTTTATTTTAAATAAAAAATGTATTTTATTAAGGAAAATCATATTGCATGTGAAAGCCCCATTTCTACCGATTAGAACGGTACCACATATTTATCGGTAGCCCCCCGTTCCTGCCCAGGAGACCCCCCTAACTGAAACAAGTATTTTATAACATTCACAAAAAAAATACAAAAACCATCCACACTACAAAGGGTTAAATCGGGAAAAAAAATGACATAGGGTCCCCCCTTCCAGGGGAGGGAGACCCCATTTTTTTTTAGATTTTTAAGGGTTAAAAACCCTTAAAAATCAAAAAAAAAATTGACGTGGGGTCCCCCTTACCCAAAGTAACCAGCCCGGGACCAGCTATGGGGGCTTGTAGGCACAGAGTGGGGGGGCCAGCTTTTGTGGCCCCCCCACCCTGCAGCCTACGAGCCCACATAGCCCATGTGGGCCCGGGCTCTTCTGCCCCCCCTGGCCTTTGAGGAGGCAGGTAATGGGGGTGCCGGGGGTTAATGGCAAGCCACCCGCTAGCGCAGGTGGCTTGCCATCCCCCCAGCCTTGTGAACTGGTATAGGGGTCATGGACCCCTTACCAGTTCACAAGGGGTTAAAAGTAAATAATGACACAGACACACATAAAGAAAAAAATATTTTATTAATTTTTATTTTTTTTTTACACTGTACTCACCTCCCATCCATCCTGGAGCACTCTGTCCCTCGGCGATCACTGGCTTCTGCTCACTTGCTAGAAGCCTTTTATAGCTGCTGGATGACAGATTACAAAGGGTTAATCAAAAAAAAAAATGACATAGGGTCCCCCCTCCCAGGGGGGGCGGACCCCATTTTCTTTTGATTTTTAAGGGTTAAAAACCCTTAAAAATCAAAAAAAAAATTGACGTGGGGTCCCCCTTACCCACAGTAACCAGCCCGGGACCAGCTATGGGGGCTTGTAGGCACAGAGTGGGGGGGCCAGCTTATGTGGCCCCCCCACCCTGCAGCCTACGAGCCCACATAGCCCATGTGGGCCCGGGCTCTTCTGCCCCCCCCTGGCCTTTGGGGAGGCAGGTAATGGGGGTGCCAGGGGTTAATGGCAAGCCACCCGCTAGCGCAGGTGGCTTCCCATCCCCCCAGCCTTGTGAACTGGTATAGGGGTCATGGACCCGTTACCAGTTCACAAGGGGTTAATAGTAAAAAAATGACACACACACACAGAGAAAAAAAAATCTTTATTTTTCTTTTTTTACACCATACTCACCTCCGATCCGACGTCCCTCGCCGCTGTCCCGCGCCGATCACCTCACTGACAGATGCCGGTGGTGATCGGCGCAGGGCGGGTGACAGGTGAGGGGGCTCCGATCGGAGCCTCCTCACCTGACATCCGCCCTGCTCCGATCACCACCGGCATCTGACAGATGCCGGAGCTCTGAGGGGGTATAGGAGGAGCGGGATGACGTCATCCCGCTCCTCCCACAATGGGCGGGGCTAAGCGGCGGCGGCCATCGCCGCCATTACAAGAGGTGAGGACCCGGAAGAGGGTCCTCACCTGAAGACTGCGCAGCCCAGGGGGGGGATCGGACCCCCCCCTGGTGAAGAGGAGACCCGGACAGAAGGCTCGGGCGCGGAGGTGAGTAAATGACAGTTTTATTTTTTTTTACAGCGGCGATCAGCGCTGGAAACGGGGGGGGGGGCGGCTGGTTTCGGGCCCCCCCCTGAAGACGGAGGACGACGGGGGGCGATCGGATGCCCCCCCAAGGAAGAGGGAACCCCAGGCTTCACAGGGATACCGGAGGTAAGTGATTTTTTTTTTCTATTTTTTAACTGTTTGGGGGAAATGCCAGGCACGTAGTTTCTACGTGCTTGGCACTTAACGGTAGGAGAAGCAACCACGTAGAAACTACGTGCTTGGCATTTAAAGGGTTAATGAGGTATAATGTGCTACTTCACATGTCCTACTGTTAGTTTACACAAAAATAACAATTATAAGAACATACATTAAAACAACAAGATAGAAAAATGTCCTAACTATGTCCCTTCAGGTCAACCTGTGGTGTCATCCCCAGCATCAACACCCTGCAGCCGAATGAGAGGAATCCTGCACTTCAGCATCTCCTCATATGGCCTGTAGTTACTCTTTGGACCCTGTTTGGTCCCACTCTCTACAAGTAGATCATTCTTCATCTTTTGCATAAGGGCCCTTTTCAAAGTGTAGAAGCGTTTCTTGCAGGATGTGCCACTACGTGGGTATTGAGCACTGCTAGTAAGCTCCTCACCTATGGCATCCCACAATTTGCTCCTTTCTCTTTGCCTAAACACTGACTTTGGGAGCCAAATAATAACTCCCATTTAGCCAGTGTCAGACGCACAAGATTATTGTTATCCGCCAAATTAAATTCTGGCTCCCTCTTGGCAAATGGACGCTTGGTGCTGCCTCACCTTCGGCCTGTGCCCTTTTCCTTAGGGGAGGTCTGCGCACAGCACCCAACACAGTCCTACTTGGTCCAGCTGTGGCCGGCAGATGCCCAGAATTTGGCTCCATCCTCTAGCTGCACACACACCACTATACAACACCCAAGCATGCATGCAGACTACAGAATGGCAACAACTGCTGCTTGGGTGTGCCAGGTTTTATGTGCTCTAAGAACCAATCACAAACAGGTCCACTTAATTGCTTCACACATACTGGCCAGGTGTTTGTAGCGACATCTTCACTGCAATGACTGATGTTTCTGGCAACCATGTGTGGAAGACAATTAAATAATTAGAGAGCTCATTAACCAAACAACCCAACATAAGAAAACAATGTACTCAGGTCTCTTAAACACATGTTAAATGTGGCTCTAAAAACGGCTATTTGAATTAAGAGCAGCATAAGTTTAATGAGACAAAAACTGAATGATCAACCATATCCGCTAAAGCATGCAAGTATCTGCTCATGTACGCTAGTATGCTTTAGCGTACACGTGCGCAAGCCGTTTCAAGCACACCTGGGTAAGCTAATTGCAGACCGGAAATAGCTAATCAACGCAAGAGGCGGCAAAGCGGACCAGTCATTTCCCAAAGTTAAGTATAAGTAGCTTTATTTTACAACCTTCTTGTATTGTTACACTGTGGCAAAGGCTGTGGTGTTTTCCTTTTCTCCCTTGTTTGCAAAAAGTGTCTGGCTGGGTTTTTGCCTTAGTTTGTGTGGCTTGTTGGGTGATTTCTGTCATCAGTGCTGTTTCTTTGGGAGATTTATTTTGTTGTCATATGCAAATATTGTGTAGCATACAGCAAGTGAGGATTGATTTTGGGGCCTTTTGTGGGTTGTGCAGCAAATCCCCTCTTGGTTGTGCCTAACTTAGAAAGCAGACTTTCAGCAGTCTGGTGGTTCTGACCACTATACATCTGGTTTTGTGTTGAGCTGCATTGGTGTGATTGTGTGAGGAGTGTGCTTGTGTCTGTGGTGTGTTGGTTTTCTTTTTTTGGTTTGCATTATTTTGTAGCTATGGCCAGTGATTGTGAGATGGATGTGAGGGTGATGTTTGGGTTATGGATGTATGGTTGTGGGAGACTACTGGAAGAACAGGAGGCCAGGGAGGAGGGTGCTGTGAGGCTTAGGGCACCCTGATCCTTTGGCATCCGTCTTTCAGTGTGGGATTTAAGTGACGAGCAGATCAGAAGCAGATTTCGTCTGAATCGTGCAGCACTACAGTCCCTATATGATCAGATTAAGAGCAAAATCGATCCATCCACCAGACGCACCCAATCCATTCCAGGCATAGTTCGCCTATGTGCCATGCTTAATATTGTGGCACGAGGGAATTTCCAGGCAACCTCTGCCCTCCTCAGCGGGACCAGCCAGGCTACAATGAGTCGCATATTTTACCAGGTAGTACTGGCTATTTGTGACCTTATCCCTGTTTATATCAAATTTCCTAAGGATGAGGTTGTCCAAATAAAGCATGCGTTCTACCGCATGGGAGGGATTCCGAATGTGCTAGGTTGCGTGGATGGTACACATATCCCTTTCCGCCCTCCCCGTGCACAGGAGCTGCATTATAGGAATAGGAAACAATTCCATTCCATGAATGTCATGGTGGTATGTGACCATGACATGAAGCTGAGGGCCGTGAGATCTGGCTTCCCCGGCTCATGCCATGATTCTTATGTGCTCCAGCAATCAGTCCTGTGCCGGAAGTTTGAGAACAATGAAATGCCACCTGGCTGGCTACTGGGTAACTAAATAACCATGTCAAATTATTTTGATACAAATATGTGGCCTAGTAAGTTAAATTTAAAATATGACGAAAAATAACATGGACTATTACTAATTGCTGTCTCTCTCAATGTGTTTATTCCACAGCGGACAAGGGATATGGGCAGAAAACGTGGTTAATGACTCCGGTCAGAAACCCACAGACCTCTGCCCAACTAACTACGCTACAATGCAGCACATCGCAAAACCAGATGCATTGTGGAAAGAACCATCGGACTGCTGAAAGCACGCTTTCTCTGTTTGGCACGCCCAGGAGGAGAAATGTTGTACAGTCCACAAAAAGTCTCAAAAATCATCCTCACATGCTGTGTCCTACACAATATTTGCATATGCCACAGAATACAACCCTCTGAAGAAACAGCACTGGTGCCAGAAATCCCCAACATGCCTGCTGAAAGCACAGAGGACACCCAGACTGGCTTCAAGCAACGGGAAAGCATAATTACCTCGTTTTTTTCGGTAAGCTAGCTCACCTTAACTATACTACAAGTACTGGACTACAGGGGCCTTTTTAAAAAACAAAAAATAAGGGTTGGTGTGCAAGTTGAACCAAATAATAATAAGGGCTGGTGTGCAAGGTGACCCAAATAATAATAAGGGTTGGTGTGCAAGTTGACCCAAATAATAAGGGTTGGTGTGCAAGTTGACCCAAATAATAATAAGGGTTGGTGTGCAAGATGACACAAAAAATAATAAGGGTTGGTCTTCAAGTTGACCCAAATAATAATAATGGTTGGTGTGCAAGTTGACCCCAAAAAAAATAAAAAATAAAAAATAAAGGTTGGTCTGCAAGTTGAACCAAATAAAAAAAAGAGGCCTTGGTATGTAATTAAATGCTACAAACAAAAATTATTACTAAATACTAACTACACTTTTGTTTCTTTTTTAGGCACCATGAAGAAAACACAATAATTGTACTCATGTATATCTAAACCAAAAAAAAAATAAATAAAAACATTTAACAAAATAAACATGGTTCAATGTGTTTACTACAGAATGTTCTAACATTGATTTCAATCCAACAGCAAACAAACGCTCAGGCGCTGTCTTGAATAACGTGTGAAAAAATAACAGCGCCTATAAAGCAGATCTGAAACATCACATTCACCAATGTATGCATTCTTCCCAAGAACGGCAGATAGCGACTGAGGATGCCTGCAATAGCGACTCACAGCCGTTCGTGGCGGCCACTAGCGGACGCTCATAGCGCCGCACTTCAGACGCTCATCTGTCGCTACCTGCCGCTATTAATGAATCAGCCTCTAAGCGAAAGGTAATATGTGGCACTCTTGAACCTAGAGCGCTGGTGCTATACACTGAGCCGCCTCTAGTGATACATGTACTGCTACATGGCGCTGTTAGAGGTGCTCAACAGATTCTGTATCTTAAATATGGTTTTCCCATACAGCGCCTAGTGTTCACCAGATGCTACCTGCCGCTACGAAGCACTACCTGACACTATCCTTAAATATCCCCCTAAGTATTATTACAGGTGAGGTGCACCATTTTTCCAATGAGGTAAGAATAATTGTTTAACCCCGTAAATTTTACGTGGCTGCCTCTCCAACCGTTAAACGCCAGCCACGTAAAATTTACGTGCCTGGCTTTGCCCCCTGCTAGCGCCGGTAAAATAAAAAAAACACTTACCTGACCCCTCATTTGAATCGGTCGGGTCTCCTCTTCACCCTGGGGGGCTCCGATCCCCCGTCGGGGCTCCTCCAGAGGAAGGGGAGAGCCCGGAGTAGGCCCCCCCCCCGTTTTTGCGGCCGCTGGCTTTTCCTGCAAAAAAAAAAAGACATTTACTCACCTCCATGTGCGCTCGATCGCGCCGGCCCTCCTCTTCACCTGGGGGGCCTCCGATCCCCCCCCCCCCAGGGCTATCTATCTTCAGGAGAGAGCCTGTCAGGCTCTCTCCCCTCTTCCTCCGATGGGCGCCGCCATTTTGCCCTTTTGGGGGCGGGGCTTATGATGTCACTCGGGTCGGTGTCTTGACAGCTCCAGGCCTCTCAGCTTTCAGATGCCGGTGATCGGTGGTGAGAGAAGGAGGGGACAGGAGATCCTCTGATCTCCTGCCTCCCCCCCTCCTCTGGCTGCCGATCACCGGCATCTGACAGCAGATCAGGGAGGGACACAGGAGCTGACGATCGAAGGTGAGTAAAGAGTAATTTTTTTTTTTTTTAATAAAATTATTTTTTTCTGTGTGTTTTTTTTATTTAACTGTTAACCCTTTGTGAACTGGTAAGGGGTCCATGAGACCCCTGTACCAGTTCACAAGGCTGGGGTCTGGCAAGTCACCTGCCCTAGCGGGTGACTTGCCATTAACCCCTGCACCCCCAATTACCTGCCTCCCCAAAGCCCAGGGGGGGGGGCAGAAGAGCCCGGGCCCACATAGGCTATGTGGGCTCGTAGGCTGCAGGGTGGGGGGGCCACAAAAGCTGGCCCCCCCACTCTGTGCCTACAAGCCCCCATAGCTGGTTATGACGGGTAGGGGGGACCCTACGTCATTTTTTTTTGAATTTTAAGGGTTAGGGTTAGGGTTAGCCTAACCCTAACCCTTAAAATTAAAAAAAAAAATGAGGTCCCCCACCCTGGTAGGGGGGACCCTATGTCATTTTTTTTTTAATTTTAAGGGTTAGGGTTAGGCTAACCCTAACCCTAACCCTAACCCTTAAAATTCCAAAAAAAAATGACATAGGGTCCCTACGTAATTTTTAAAAAAATGTTTAACGGTTAGGGTTAGCCTAACCCTAACCCTTAAAATTCCCCCCAAAAATGGGGTCCCCCCCCCTACTTTTTTTTTTTTTTTTTTTAAGTGGACCAACACCCAGGCTGATCGGCCCGGATCAGATCCCTCCCTGCGGGGCATGCGAAATCAGGATGCCCCACTGTGTGAAACCCCCCAGGACGCCCCAATCGCCTTACCTTATCCCCCGTTCCAACGGTGCATGCGCGGGCCGCATCTCGCGCTTCTCTCTATCAGGGTGCGCACAAGTGCCGGTCGCTTGTGAATCTCTCCCTGTTAGAGGGAAGCGCGAGATGCGGCTGCCAGCGCGCTCAGAGCCGCTGTGGTTGTCCGTCCCTTGTCCGTGCATACCACAGCGGCTCTGAGCGCTCTGATTGGACGAGCGCTCGCACATGCGCCGTAGGAGCGGGCTGAGGTGAGTTTTTTTATACCTTTCTCGGGGGTTTTACGCAGCGGGGCACCCCCGCGGAAGTGGATCAAAACCCAGGATAGTGAAAATCCTGGGTGTTGGTCCACTTTACGGGTTAGGGTTAGGCTAACCCTAACCCTTAAAATTCCCCCCAAAAAATGGGGTCCCCCACCCCCTGAGGTTAAAATGAAAAAATAAAAAAAAATTAAAATTTTTAAGAATTAAAATTAAAAAGAAAACGACATAGGGACCCCCCTCCCGGGGGGGGGGACCCCACTATTTTTTTAATTTTTAGGGTTAGGCTTAGCCAAAAATTCCCCCAAAAAATTGGGGTCCCCCCCCTGGGAGGGGGGTCCCTATGTCATTTTATATTAACCCCTTATGTATATAGTGTGGATAGTAGTATTTTATTTGTAAATGTTATAAAATGCTCTTTTCAGTTTGGGGGGTCTCCTGGGCAAGAATGAGGGGTTATTGATACATATGTGGTACCGTTGTAATCGGGAGAAATGGGGCTATCACATGCAATATGGTTTTTATTACTAAAAAAATGTTTTATTTAAAATAAAGGAGACAATTGTTTAAAAAATATTATTTTATTTATTTTTTTGTTTTTTTTTTAAGCAAAAATATTTAAAAAACAGTAGAAAATTACAAACAAGACATTTAATGTTAAAGCCTAAATTCTGCTGCAAAAAAATATATATATATTTTCCAAGAAATTCCGACAAAAATCACGGTTAAACATGCCGCAAAATGGGGAAAAATGACCAACTGAGGGCGACAAAAGTTCAAGTAGGCTGGCAATTAAAAGGGTTAATAGTACCTATGCATGTTGGGTGTTGTTCTGCTTGGGGGACCTTACGCTTTCAGATTTAGCTTGTTTTTTCTTATTTGCATATTGATATTTTAGGAAAAGGTGTTTTTTATTCTGCTTTTGTATACATTTTTTTGTGAAACCCTGTGCAACCTAAGAATTCTTCAAGGGATTACTTCCAGAAAGATGAGCCCCCGACAACAAGCTGGGTACGCTTAGAAAGCTTAAAATGTGTACTTTCAGGGAATATATGGTTTATGGGGGATATTCCAAATGTAAAGGGTTGTTTTGGTAGAAAAAGCACAAGGTGCGCACTTTGTATGCAGAGCTGAAATTTTGAAGTAAAATTACCGTTACGCACATGCTTTACTTTGGTGTGTTTGGCAACTCTTCCCTTGACAGTAGCTATGCATGCTGGGTATTGTTCTGTTCGGGGCATGTTGCTTTTTCAGATTTTCAGTTTTTTTCTTGTTTGCATATAGTTTTTTTTAGGAAAATGTGGTTTTGATTCTGCTTTTTTATACTTTTTTTAGGGAAACCCTGTGCAACCAAAGAATATATTGAGGGATTACCGGTACTTCCAGAAAACTGCACCCATGTCAACAAGCCTGGTACGCCTAGAAAGCCTGAGGTGTGTACTTCCAGAGAATCTATAGTTTGTTGGGGGTATTTCAAATGTAAAGGGTTGTTTTTCTTGAAAAACTGCAAGGTGCGCTTAACACGTAGCATAGTTGTATTTTATCTGAAAATCTCCTAAAGAGTTGTTTCAGTTTGGGGGAGTCTCCTGGGCAGGAAAGGGTGTCTACCTATACATATGTGGTATCGCTGTAACTGGGAGAAATTGGGGTTTCACGCGCAATAAGATTTTATTGACAAACTTACATTTTTTAGTACAAAAAAACATTACAAATTGTAAAAAATTGTTTTTTGGGGGGTTTTTTTGCACATATTTCATCCAAAAATATTGAGAATACACCTAAAAAATGACAAACAAGACATTTCATGTTAAAGCTCAGACTCTGCTGAAAAAAACAATATATCACTTTCCTGGGAAATCCCTGGAAATCCCTTCAAAAATCACAGTTGAACAAGGGGAGCGCAAAATAGTGCAAAATGGTCTGGCAACAAAGGGTGACAAAATCTCAAGGTAGGCTGGCGGTTAAAGGGTTAAAAGTTTGCAAACAACAGCACCATAGGGCTAAGTAGAAAAAAAAAAATTATTTAGTATACCCAATAGGATGCTGTTGTTTCAAAAAATGATGTACCTAACTTGTAAAAATGCCCCATCATAGGAGTATGTGAATTATTGGGATAAACTGGAACAAATCATTTTACTAGATTTGCTTAGCATGTACAAATTAAAACATTCACTCAGATGTAAACTCTATTTCACACCCAAAAAGCACATCCAAATGTGAACTTGATATTTCCAATTTTTAGCATGACCCTCACTGTCTATAGTTAAAGCAAACAGTGAAGACCACAATTACATAATGTGAACCAAGTAATGATACAATTAATGATACACATATATTGCACTTCACCCCCCAGTAAGAAAGCATGTAATGCATGGGAGCTTTTAGAAGAACTGTTAATAAGGTGTAATATAGTGTTTGGTTGCAAGTTTCATTGTGATTAGAGATGAGCGAATTTTTGATAAATTAAATTCAGCTGATTCGCCAGAATTTTCTGGAAAAATTTGTTTCGGTCCAAATGTATTCACAGCGAATTGTTATTAGAAATGGCTATTTCTGGCCTTCCGAGAGCCTCAATAGGGTTGTAGAACATTTTGCCTTGCTGTAACACGCATAGGATGCGTGCTGGGTTATTGAAATTATACTGTAAAGAAGTATGACATGCAGATCAGAGGCATCACTATTAGAATTGCTGTCACAGAGTGGCATAATTACAGAGCCTTGAGGTGGCATCAGCATGATGAGCCCATATATTGCCTGAAAGACACACCCTGGACTTGGCAGCAGCATGGGGAGCCCATATATTGCCTTAAAGACACCCTGGAGTTGGCATCAGCATGAGGAGCCCATATATTGCCTGAAAGACACACCCTTCAGTTTGCAGCAGCATGGGGAGCTCATATATTGCCTGAAAAAACACACCCTGGAGTTGGCAGCAACATGGGGAGCCCATATATTGCTTGTGTGGTAAGGTGCAAGGTGCTGTCATTAATGGTAGGTATTAGAGATGAGCGAGTAGTGAAATATTCGAAATTTCGAATTTCGATTCGAATAGACCGCGTTACTCGACTACTCGACCGAATATCGAATCCCATTATAGTCTATGGGAAAAAAATGCTCGACACTTGGAAATCTCAATTCGACCACTTGGAGGTCACCAAGTCCACCCTGAAACATCAGAAAATGATGCCAACACTGCTGGAATGCAACTGGGACAGCAGGGGAAGCATGTCTGGGTGCATATAACGCGCCCAAGTCGCACTATTACGCCACTATCACAGCCTCTCAACAATACACTCCAAACACAATATTACTTCTACGTAAAGTGAGACAAGACAAGGAAACCTTCTTTCCTCTACATTGCCATGGACCCCAAGCCAAACTGTACAAAAAAGAAGAACAAAATTCTGCACCCCTTAAAATCACGTTGCCTAATGACAACCACAGATGGCATAGGCAAGGGGGAAAATAAATAGACCCCACCCCTAATTGTCATTGTGTGTGTGTGTGTGTGTGTGTGTGAGATGTGGTCAGACATGTCCTCTTGTGTCATTGTGTCACCCCTGCAGTCAGGGAAGCTTACAGGAGGAGGTTTGTTACAGTGTGTTACCCCAGCAGTAGGGGAAGCTTACAGGAGGAGGTTTGTTACAGTGTGTCACCCCAGCAGTCAGGGAAGCTTACAGGAGGAGGTTTGTTACAGTGTGTTACCCCAGCAGTAAGGGAAGCTTACAGGAGGAGGTTTGTTACAGTGTGTCACCCCTGCAGTCAGGGAAGCTTACAGGAGGAGGTTTGTTACAGTGTGTCACCCCAGCAGTAGGGGAAGCTTACAGGAGGAGGTTTGTTACAGTGTGGCACCCCAGCAGTAAGGGAAGCTTACAGGAGGAGGTTTGTTACAGTGTGTCACCCCTGCAGTCAGGGAAGCTTACAGGAGGAGGTTTGTTACAGTGTGTCACCCCAGCAGTAGGGGAAGCTTACAGGAGGAGGTTTGTTACAGTGTGGCACCCCTGCAGTCAGGGAAGCTTACAGGAGGAGGTTTGTTACAGTGTGTCACCCCAGCAGTAAGGGAAGCTTACAGGAGGAGGTTTGTTACAGTGTGTCACCCCAGCAGTCAGGGAAGCTTACAGGAGGAGGTTTGTTACAGTGTGGCACCCCAGCAGTCAGGGAAGCTTACAGGAGGAGGTTTGTTACAGTGTGTCACCCCTGCAGTCAGGGAAGCTTACAGGAGGAGGTTTGTTACAGTGTGTTACCCCAGCTGTAGGGGAAGCTTACAGGAGGAGGTTTGTTACAGTGTGTCACCCCAGCAGTAAGGGAAGCTTACAGGAGGAGGTTTGTTACAGTGTGTCACCCCAGCAGTCAGGGAAGCTTACAGGAGGAGGTTTGTTACAGTGTGGCACCCCAGCAGTCAGGGAAGCTTACAGGAGGAGGTTTGTTACAGTGTGTCACCCCTGCAGTCAGGGAAGCTTACAGGAGGAGGTTTGTTACAGTGTGTTACCCCAGCAGTAGGGGAAGCTTACAGGAGGAGGTTTGTTACAGTGTGTCACCCCAGCAGTCAGGGAAGCTTACAGGAGGAGGTTTGTTACAGTGTGTTACCCCAGCAGTAGGGGAAGCTTACAGGAGGAGGTTTGTTACAGTGTGGCACCCCAGCAGTCAGGGAAGCTTACAGGAGGAGGTTTGTTACAGTGTGTTACCCCAGCAGTAGGGGAAGCTTACAGGAGGAGGTTTGTTACAGTGTGGCACCCCAGCAGTCAGGGAAGCTTACAGGAGGAGGTTTGTTACAGTGTGTCACCCCAGCAGTAGGGGAAGCTTACAGGAGGAGGTTTGTTACAGTGTGTCACCCCAGCAGTCAGGGAAGCTTACAGGAGGAGGTTTGTTACAGTGTGTTACCCCAGCAGTAGGAGAAGCTTACAGGAGGAGGTTTGTTACAGTGTGTTACCCCAGCAGTAGGGGAAGCTTACAGGAGGAGGTTTGTTACAGTGTGTCACCCCAGCAGTCAGGGAAGCTTACAGGAGGAGGTTTGTTACAGTGTGTTACCCCAGCAGTAGGGGAAGCTTACAGGAGGAGGTTTGTTACAGTGTGGCACCCCTGCAGTCAGGGAAGCTTACAGGAGGAGGTTTGTTACAGTGTGTCACCCCAGCAGTAGGGGAAGCTTACAGGAGGAGGTTTGTTACAGTGTGTCACCCCAGCAGTCAGGGAAGCTTACAGGAGGAGGTTTGTTACAGTGTGTTACCCCAGCAGTAGGGGAAGCTTACAGGAGGAGGTTTGTTACAGTGTGTCACCCCAGCAGTCAGGGAAGCTTACAGGAGGAGGTTTGTTACAGTGTGTTACCCCAGCAGTAGGGGAAGCTTACAGGAGGAGGTTTGTTACAGTGTGGCACCCCAGCAGTCAGGGAAGCTTACAGGAGGAGGTTTGTTACAGTGTGTTACCCCAGCAGTAGGGGAAGCTTACAGGAGGAGGTTTGTTACAGTGTGGCACCCCTGCAGTCAGGGAAGCTTACAGGAGGAGGTTTGTTACAGTGTGTCACCCCAGCAGTAGGGGAAGCTTACAGGAGGAGGTTTGTTACAGTGTGTCACCCCTGCAGTCAGGGAAGCTTACAGGAGGAGGTTTGTTACAGTGTGTTACCCCAGCAGTAGGGGGAGCTTACAGGAGGAGGTTTGTTACAGTGTGGCACCCCAGCAGTCAGGGAAGCTTACAGGAGGAGGTTTGTTACAGTGTGTTACCCCAGCAGTAGGGGAAGCTTACAGGAGGAGGTTTGTTACAGTGTGGCACCCCAGCAGTCAGGGAAGCTTACAGGAGGAGGTTTGTTACAGTGTGTCACCCCTGCAGTCAGGGAAGCTTACAGGAGGAGTTTTGTTACAGTGTGGCACCCCTGCATTCAGGGAAGCTTACAGGAGGAGGTTTGTTACAGTGTGTCACCCCAGCAGTAGGGGAAGCTTACAGGAGGAGGTTTGTTACAGTGTGTCACCCCAGCAGTCAGGGAAGCTTACAGGAGGAGGTTTGTTACAGTGTGTCACCCCAGCAGTCAGGGAAGCTTACAGGAGGAGGTTTGTTACAGTGTGTCACCCCAGCAGTAGGGGAAGCTTACAGGAGGAGGTTTGTTACAGTGTGGCACCCCTGCAGTCAGGGAAGCTTACAGGAGGAGGTTTGTTACAGTGTGTCACCCCAGCAGTAGGGGAAGCTTACAGGAGGAGGTTTGTTACAGTGTGTCACCCCAGCAGTAGGGGAAGCTTACAGGAGGAGGTTTGTTACAGTGTGGCACCCCTGCAGTCAGGGAAGCTTACAGGAGGAGGTTTGTTACAGTGTGTCACCCCAGCAGTAGGGGAAGCTTACAGGAGGAGGTTTGTTACAGTGTGTCACCCCAGCAGTAGGGGAGGCCCAAGAGCTGAGACCTTTTAAAAATTGTGTGGAGGCCCAAGAGCTGAGACCTTTTAAAAATTGTGTGGAGGCCCAAGAGCTGAGACCTTTTAAAAATTGTGTGGAGGCCCAAGAGCTGAGACCTTTTAAAAATTGTGTGGAGGCCCAAGAGCTGAGACCTTTTAAAAATTGTGTGGAGGCCCAAGAGCTGAGACCTTTTAAAAATTGTGTGGAGGCCCAAGAGCTGAGACCTTTTAAAAATTGTGTGGAGGCCCAAGAGCTGAGACCTTTTAAAAATTGTGTGGAGGCCCAAGAGCTGAGACCTCTCAAACATTGTGTGGAGTCCCACGAGCTGAGACCTCTTAAAAATTGATTGTATTAAGCCCAAGAGGTGAGCCATAATTTTTTTTTATTAATACAGCAATTCTACGGCGGTTAAGGAGGAGGAGGAGGAGGAGGAGGAGGAGGAGGAGGAAATGGCACTTCATACAGATGGCACTTCACTCTTGGCTGCTTTCCACTGTTGTACAAGCAAAGTCCGGGTCAATCCACTTGCTGTTCATTTTGATTAGCGTCAGCCTGTCGGCACTGTCGGTTGACAGGCGGCTGCGCTTATCGGTTATAATGCCCCCGGCTGCGCTGAACACCCTTTCTGATAGCACGCTGGCGGCAGGGCAGGCAAGCACCTCCAAGGCGTACAGGGACAGTTCCAGCCACGTGTCCAACTTGGAGACCCAGTAAGTGTAGGTCGCCGAGGGATCGGGGAGGACAGGGGTGTGGTCTGCCAGGTAGTCCCGCAACATCCGCCGATACTTGTCCCTCCTGCTGATAGCGGGCCCCGCAGTGATGGAAGTTGCACGAGGGGGTGACATGAACGTGTCCCACACCTTGGAGAGTGTTCCCCTGGTGGCTGTGGGCCTGATCGATGTTGTCAGACTCTGGGAGACACTCTCCTCTCTGCCGCCAGCGATGCTGAGTGGGAAAATCTGCATCATGTTCTGCAAGAGTTCCCTCTGGTATTCCAGTAATCGATTCGTCCTCTCCTCTACCGGAATAAAAGAGGAGAAGTTATCTTTATACCGGGGGTCCAGGAGTGCGAAGACCCAGTATAGTTTTTGTTCTCCAATATCCGGACAACACGTATGTCCCGGGAAAAGCAGCCCAGCATGAAGTCAGCCATGTGTGCCAGACTCTGAGTAGGCATGACGTCACTGCCCCCACCAGAAGGATCATTTTCCATTTCCTCCTCTTCCTCCTCCTCTCCGCCCCATCCGCGCTGAACCAATGGGACGCACACAGCCTGACTGCTACCCTCGCCGCCAGCATCCTCTTCCACAGCCACCTCCACGTTGTCCTCCTCCTCCTCATCCTCCTCCTCCTGCAACTGCCACCGAGCAGCAGACAAAAGTGTGGTCTGACTGTCTACCTGCGTTGCGTCTCCTCCTACCCCCGTCTCCTCTGTGTGCAATGCGTTCTCCCTTATTGCGATGAGCGATTCTTTAAGGACGCATAGGAGCGGGATGGTTACGCTCACTATAGCGTCCTCGCTGCTGACCTTCTTAGTGGACTCCTCAAAGATACGCAATACATCGCATATGTCTGCCATCCATGGCCACTCGTGGTTGGCAAACTGAGGGAGCTGAGTTGGAGGCACGCGTGGATGCATCATCTGGTACTCCATCAATGCTTTCTGCTGCTCACACACCCTGGCCAACATGCAATAGGTGGAATTCCAGCGAGTGGGCAGGTCGCACAACAGCCGATGTTGAGGCAAATGGAGGCGTTGCTGGATTTTTTTTAAGCTAGCAGCAGCTACAGTTGACTTCCGAAAGTGAGCGCACAAGCGCCGCACTTTGACCAGTAGCTCTGCCAGGTTGGGGTAAGTCTTTAGAAACTTTTGTACTACCAAATTAAAAACGTGGGCCAGGCATGGTACGTGATTGAGTTCTGCAAGCTCCAGAGCCGCCACCAGGTTACGGCCGTTATCGCACACGACCATGCCTGGTCCTAGCTGCAGCGGCGACAGCCACATCTCTGTCTGCTGCAATATGGCGTGCCTCACCTCTGCGGCGCTGTGCTTCCTGTCGCCCAAGCTGATGAGCTTAAGCACCGCCTGCTGACGTCTCCCCGCGCCAGTGCTGCAACGCTTCCAGCTAGGGGCTGAGGGCGATGTTAAGGCAGAGGAGGAGGAGGAGGAGGAGGAAGAGGAGGGGGGTCTATCAGAACCCGTGCTGGCAATCTTGGGCGGGGGTGGTATGTAGGCCGTCCCTGTTTGCGACCCCGTCCCCGCTTCCACAACATTCACCCAGTGTGCCGTCAAAGAGATGTAGCGTCCTTGGCCGCAAGCGCTTGTCCACGAGTCGGTGGTCAAGTGGACCTTTGCGCTGACTGCGTACCTCAGGGCCCGCCTGATGTTACGCGACACGTGCTGGTGCAGGGCGGGGACGCCACACCGGGAAAAATAGTGGCGGCTAGGGACGGAATAGCGACGTGCGGCAGCCGCCATCAGGTCGCGGAAGGCCTGCGTCTCCACAAGCCTAAACGGCAACATCTCCAGGGCCAGCAGTTTGGAGATGAGGCAGGTTAAGGCTTGGGCTTGGGGGTGACTGGAGGCGTACTTCCGCCTGCGGTTGAACGCCTGCGAGATGGACAGTTGATGGGACGAAGAGATGGAAGGTGCAGACGAAGATGCGGGGGAAGGTGGGGCTGAAGGAGAAGGCCCCAAAGTAGCCGAGGCAGAGGCAGATGTGGAGGTGTCCTGGCTGGAGGTCTGGACCGCAGTGGCAGCACACAACAAAGGGGAAGAGGCAGTGGCAGCAAGACGGGGCGCAGGTTGTATTGCGTTTGCTCTCTCCCACTCAGCCCAGTGCTTGAATTCCAAGTGACGGCGCATGCCTGAGGTGGTCAGATTGCTCTTCTCAGAGCCCCTACTCAGTTTTGAGTGGCAGATTGCGCAAACCGCGCTCAGTTTGTCATCCGCGCAAACGTTAAAAAATCTCCACACCACAGAAGTACGAGGCCTCGATGGGGGAGCTTCGCGCGACTGCCTGCTGCCGGGAAGAGCTTCGGCCCTGCTGGCTGTGGCCTGCCTTCTCTGTCTGGACTGTCCTCTGCCTCTGGACTGTCCTCTGCCTCTTGCTGCCTTATTCGGTGATGCGCAGACCGCATCTCCACTGCTTTCCCCGCTGGACATCACCCCTGTCCAAGTGGGGTCGGTCATTTCGTCGTCCACCACCTCCTCTTCCACTTCCTCTCTCTGCTCCTCCTCCTGCCCACTGGACATTCCAACAGCCTCCCTTGATGGCAACTGCGTCTCATCATCATCGCTCATGATAGCAGATGCTGGTTCCGGGTCCACATCACTAGCAGATGGCGGATACTCAAGTGTTTGGGCATCACTACAAACAAATTCCTCTGCTAGCTCCTGGGATTCTTGCAGCACATCTGGAAAAGGACCCGAAAAGAGGTCCTGGGAGGGGTCAAGGTTGGGCTGACTCTGTTGGCCAGGTTGGGAGGAAGGAGGGTCAGAGTGAGACTGTGTGGATGACTGGGTGGTGGACAAGTGACTGGAAGCGTTATCGGCCATCCATTGCACCACCTGTTCACGCTGCTCAGGCCTTAACAGAGGTGTACCCCGCCCCCCGCATAACTGTCCCATAAAGGCAGGGAAGCTGGATGAGCGTAATGCTGGCTGCCCCTCACCAGCACGCATTGTATCCCCACTGGCTTCAACGCGGTTTGTGCCCCCACCAGCATTTCCGCGCCCCCGTCCTCGTCCACGTCCCTTTGCGCTAGCCCTCCGCATTTCAGACGTTTTACTTTTTTGGCCACGCGTTATGCCAAATATAAAAATATTTTTAAGAAGAACACCTGGCTATACAGCCGTATACTGCCAGAAGGTGAAATGGTGCCTATACGCACCGTGTATAAAACAGTGTTTTGTTGGCACAGAGGACACAAAACAGTAGTGCCAAATATAAATATATTTTTAAGAACACCTGGCTATACAGCCGTATACTGCCAGAAGGTGAAATGGTGCCTATACGCACCGTGTATAAAACAGTGTTTTGTTGGCACAGAGGACACAAAACAGTAGTGCCAAATATAAATATATTTTTAAGAACACCTGGCTATACAGCCGTATACTGCCAGAAGGTGAAATGGTGCCTTTACGCACCGTGTATAAAACAGTGTTTTGTTGGCACAGAGGACACAAAACAGTAGTGCCAAATATAAATATATTTTTAAGAACACCTGGCTATACAGCCGTATACTGCCAGAAGGTGAAATGGTGCCTATACGCACCGTGTATAAAACAGTGTTTTGTTGGCACAGAGGACACAAAACAGTAGTGCCAAATATAAATATATTTTTAAGAACACCTGGCTATACAGCCGTATACTGCCAGAAGGTGAAATGGTGCCTATATACGCACCGGGTATATAACAAGGTTTTGTTGGTAAAGAGGACACAAAACAGTAGTGCCAAATATAAAAATATTTTTAAGAAAAACACCTGGCTATACAGCCGTATACTGCCAGAAGGTGAAATGGTGCCTATACGCACCGGGTATATAACAAGGTTTTGTTGGCACAGAGGACACAAAACAGTAGTGCAAAATATAGTTTTGTATATAGGTGCTAATACACCACTGAAGTCTTTCTGTCCCTATTCCAGCATCAGCAGCTACCCCTCACTAAAGCAGCCGTTTTGAGCAGAGTGTATATAGTTTTGTATATAGGTGCTAATACACCACTGAAGTCTTTCTGTCCCTATTCCAGCAGCAGCAGCTACCCCTCACTAAAGCAGCCGTTGTGTGCAGTGTGTATATAGCTAGAATGAGCTATATACTGTTCAGCATAGTAGCCCTAATAAGGTCTCTTAATGACTCTCTTGTCTTCTGGTAGCTGGTATATATGGTGGTAAAAGCGATATTCTGAGCTTCTGGGGCACTGCCTGACTACATAGAATATGAGCTATATACTGTTCAGCGTAGCAGCCCTAATAAGGGCTATTAAGGACTGTCTTGTCTTCTGGTAGCTGGTATATATGGTGGTAAAAGGTATATTCTGAGCTTCTGGGGCCCTGCCTGACTAAATAGAAAATGAGCTATATACTGTTCAGCGTAGCAGCCCTAATAAGGGCTATTAAGGACTGTCTTGTCTTCTGGTAGCTGGTATATATGGTGGTAAAAGGTATATTCTGAGCTTCTGGGGCCCTGCCTGACTAAATAAAAAATGAGCTATATACTGTTCAGCGTAGCAGCCCTAATAAGGGCTATTAAGGACTGTCTTGTCTTCTGGTAGCTGGTATATATGGTGGTAAAAGGTATATTCTGAGCTTCTGGGGCCCTGCCTGACTAAATAGAAAATGAGCTATATACTGTTCAGCGTAGCAGCCCTAATAAGGGCTCTTAAGGACTGTCTTGTCTTCTGGTAGCTGGTATATATGGTGGTAAAAGGTATATTCTGAGCTTCTGGGGCCCTGCCTGACTACATAGAAAATGAGCTATATACTGTTCAGCGTAGCAGCCCTAATAAGGGCTCTTAAGGACTGTCTTGTCTTCTGGTAGCTGGTATATATGGTGGTAAAAGGTATATTCTGAGCTTCTGGGGCCCTGCCTGACTAAATAGAAAATGAGCTATATACTGTTCAGCGTAGCAGCCCTAATAAGGGCTATTAAGGACTGTCTTGTCTTCTGGTAGCTGGTATATATGGTGGTAAAAGGTATATTCTGAGCTTCTGGGGCCCTGCCTGGCTAAATAGAAAATGAGCTATATACTGTTCAGCGTAGCAGCCCTAATAAGGGCTATTAAGGACTGTCTTGTCTTCTGGTAGCTGGTATATATGGTGGTAAAAGGTATATTCTGAGCTTCTGGGGCCCTGCCTGACTACATAGAAAATGAGCTATATACTGTTCAGTGTAGCAGCCCTAATAAGGGCTCTTAAGGACTGTCTTGTCTTCTGGTAGCTGGTATATATGGTGGTAAAAGGTATATTCTGAGCTTCTGGGGCCCTGCCTCACTAAATAGAAAACGAGCTATATACTGTTCAGCGTAGCAGCCCTAATAAGGGCTATTAAGGACTGTCTTGTCTTCTGGTAGCTGGTATATATGGTGGTAAAAGGTATATTCTTAGCTTCTGGGGCCCTGCCTGACTAAATAGAAAATGAGCTATATACTGTTCAGCGTAGCAGCCCTAATAAGGGCTCTTAAGGACTGTCTTGTCTTCTGGTAGCTGGTATATATGGTGGTAAAAGGTATATTCTGAGCTTCTGGGGCCCTGCCTGACTACATAGAAAATGAGCTATATACTGTTCAGCGTAGCAGCCCTAATAAGGGCTCTTAAGGACTGTCTTGTCTTCTGGTAGCTGGTATATATGGTGGTAAAAGGTATATTCTGAGCTTCTGGGGCCCTGCCTGACTAAATAGAAAATGAGCTATATACTGTTCAGCGTAGCAGCCCTAATAAGGGCTCTTAAGGACTGTCTTGTCTTCTGGTAGCTGGTATATATGGTGGTAAAAGGTATATTCTGAGCTTCTGGGGCCCTGCCTGACTACATAGAAAATGAGCTATATACTGTTCAGCGTAGCAGCCCTAATAAGGGCTCTTAAGGACTGTCTTGTCTTCTGGTAGCTGGTATATATGGTGGTAAAAGGTATATTCTGAGCTTCTGGGGCCCTGCCTGACTAAATAGAAAATGAGCTATATATTGTTCAGCGTAGCAGCCCTAATAAGGGCTCTTAAGGACTGTCTTGTCTTCTGGTAGCTGGTATATATGGTGGTAAAAGGTATATTCTGAGCTTCTGGGGCCCTGCCTGACTAAATAGAAAATGAGCTATATACTGTTCAGCGTAGCAGCCCTAATAAGGGCTCTTAAGGACTGTCTTGTCTTCTGGTAGCTGGTATATATGGTGGTAAAAGGTATATTCTGAGCTTCTGGGGCCCTGCCTGACTAAATAGAAAATGAGCTATATACTGTTCAACATAGCAGCACTAATAAGGGATTAAGGACTGTCTTGTCTTCTGGTAGCTGGTATATATGGTGGTAAAAGGTATATTCTGAGCTTCTGGGGCCCTGCCTGACTAAATAGAAAATGAGCTATATACTGTTGAGCGTAGCAGCCCTAATAAGGGCTCTTAAGGACTGTCTTGTCTTCTGGTAGCTGGTATATATGGTGGTAAAAGGTATATTCTGAGCTTCTGGGGCCCTGCCTGACTAAATAGAAAATGAGCTATATACTGTTCAACATAGCAGCACTAATAAGGGATTAAGGACTGTCTTGTCTTCTGGTAGCTGGTATATATGATGGTAAAAGGTATATTCTGAGCTTCTGGGGCCCTGCCTGACTAAATAGAAAATGAGCTATATACTGTTCAGCGTAGCAGCCCTAATAAGGGCTATTAAGGACTGTCTTGTCTTCTGGTAGCTGGTATATATGGTGGTAAAAGGTATATTCTGAGCTTCTGGGGCCCTGCCTGACTACATAGAATATGAGCTATATACTGTTCAGCGTAGCAGCCCTAATAAGGGCTCTTAAGGACTGTCTTGTCTTCTGGTAGCTGGTATATATGGTGGTAAAAGGTATATTCTGAGCTTCTGGGGCCCTGCCTGACTAAATAGAAAATGAGCTATATACTGTTCAGCGTAGCAGCCCTAATAAGGGCTATTAAGGACTGTCTTGTCTTCTGGTAGCTGGTATATATGGTGGTAAAAGGTATATTCTGAGCTTCTGGGGCCCTGCCTGACTAAATAGAAAATGAGCTATATACTGTTCAGCGTAGCAGCCCTAATAAGGGCTATTAAGGACTGTCTTGTCTTCTGGTAGCTGGTATATATGGTGGTAAAAGGTATATTCTGAGCTTCTGGGGCCCTGCCTGACTACATAGAAAATGAGCTATATACTGTTCAGCGTAGCAGCCCTAATAAGGGCTCTTAAGGACTGTCTTGTCTTCTGGTAGCTGGTATATATGGTGGTAAAAGGTATATTCTGAGCTTCTGGGGCCCTGCCTGACTAAATAGAAAATGAGCTATATACTGTTCAGCGTAGCAGCCCTAATAAGGGCTCTTAAGGACTGTCTTGTCTTCTGGTAGCTGGTATATATGGTGGTAAAAGGTATATTCTGAGCTTCTGGGGCCCTGCCTGACTACATAGAAAATGAGCTATATACTGTTCAGCGTAGCAGCCCTAATAAGGGCTCTTAAGGACTGTCTTGTCTTCTGGTAGCTGGTATATATGGTGGTAAAAGGTATATTCAGAGCTTCTGGGGCCCTGCCTGACTAAATAGAAAATGAGCTATATATTGTTCAGCGTAGCAGCCCTAATAAGGGCTCTTAAGGACTGTCTTGTCTTCTGGTAGCTGGTATATATGGTGGTAAAAGGTATATTCTGAGCTTCTGGGGCCCTGCCTGACTAAAAAGAAAATGAGCTATATACTGTTCAGCGTAGCAGCCCTAATAAGGGCTCTTAAGGACTGTCTTGTCTTCTGGTAGCTGGTATATATGGTGGTAAAAGGTATATTCTGAGCTTCTGGTGCCCTGCCTGACTAAATAGAAAATGAGCTATATACTGTTCAGCGTAGCAGCCCTAATAAGGGCTCTTAAGGACTGTCTTGTCTTCTGGTAGCTGGTATATATGGTGGTAAAAGGTATATTCTGAGCTTCTGGGGCCCTGCCTGACTAAATAGAAAATGAGCTATATACTGTTCAGCGTAGCAGCCCTAATAAGGGCTATTAAGGACTGTCTTGTCTTCTGGTAGCTGGTATATATGGTGGTAAAAGGTATATTCTGAGCTTCTGGGGCCCTGCCTGACTAAATAGAAAATGAGCTATATACTGTTCAGCGTAGCAGCCCTAATAAGGGCTCTTAAGGACTGTCTTGTCTTCTGGTAGCTGGTATATATGGTGGTAAAAGGTATATTCTGAGCTTCTGGGGCCCTGCCTGACTAAATAGAAAATGAGCTATATACTGTTCAACATAGCAGCACTAATAAGGGATTAAGGA